>JANEYF010003956.1:317500-994554 GCA_029963845.1 Rhamnusium bicolor | reverse complement strand
TGTTTTATAATCTGTTTTATAATCTGTTTTATAATCTGTTTTATATCATGTTTAATATATATATTTTTTATTTATTTAATGTGTTGTATGTATATTTTACATTTTATTAATTTAATTTAATTAAAATTACTGTTATATTGTCTGATTTTTCAGATATATTCTTGACATATCCTATATCATGTAAATGATCCAGTGGACAAATAAATTATTATTATCATTATTATTATTATTATTATTACAAAATGGTACGTTCACTGAATAAACTGTTAAAAAATATTTGAACAAATACTGAGTAATTTAGTATAACCCGGAATTATTAATACATGGTGTTCCCTAAGTACGTGTAACGTGGCCCTTTGAAGGGACCGTAGAAAAACTAATTTTTTTCCAAATAACTCAAAAAATGAAAGTCTTAAATTTGACAGATATTATTTTAGAATAATGTTCATTTTTTAGAATTTTTGCAGATTTCTTATTTCACCAGTGGCGTAGTTCTGGCTGATTTATGCTAAATCTTTATTTTTTACATTTTTTCATTTATTATTTTAGAAAACAAGTTACGTAATCCAATGTGAAAATTTTTGGCACTTAGCATGTTTGATTCGGACACCCTTCAATTATCCAAAGATTAATAATGAGAAAAGGTGATCTAGTAGAAAGTCGATACCAGCGGCCATTTCCAGGTATACCGAAAAAAATAAAAAAATTAGTTTGGAAAAAAATCCTTGGATTTGTAGTTCCGCTTACCCACTTCTAACTATAAAATCGTGGAAAATGCAATAGGCAAAGTTTTGATTAAATTTAAACAAGAAATAACGATTACACTTTAAAATTTGTAAAAATGATAAGAGAGTCAAAATTCTATGAAAGAGGGCAAGTATTGGAAATTTATTAAAAATATACATATCTGATGTGGCCAGCACAAAACTTTCTTATACCAGTATATATCATCCTGATCTAAAAAATCGTTCTATTTAATTCTTCACTTACTTCAATTAAATTTTAATAGCGTACCTTGAAACGTTTCATGAACGTTTTTAAATAATTAATTATCAGCGTCATTAGATACTGTCAATAATAATTCATGTCATATATTTTAAAAACTTCTTCTTACTAACATTGACGTTTTTGTAAATAAATTAGACATTTCAAGTGTCAAACTGCCAACTGTATTCTAACCACATTTTATGCGGTCAAATGTGTACAATTTTAATTTACATCAGCTTTATTGTACTTGGAAAATATATTATTTTCGTTTGATATAGTAGACATGATTTATAATCTTTCTTAGAGAATATAGTTTTTTGTAGTCAAATACAAAAAAAGTTAAGGTTCCGTGGATCTCCTTTCAGCTGGCTAATTTTGCTCATCACCGAATTTATCATGGTCTTTGATTCTTAGAACATGGGTACCAAATTTAAAATCTCTATCTCAAAAACTATGGCTGGTATCGCGATACTGCAGACATGCGGACAGATCATTTTTTTATGACGATGTTTTTTTCATTATAAATCGTCGAGATTCGTCCAGAATTACAATAAATTTTTTTAAATTCTTCTCCCGAAATTGTACCTTTTTTCTTTTTTCATTCATTATGTCTCTTCTGGTGGTATCACTTCACCAAATTTAATGTGTCACCTAAAATGTTGTTGAAAATCTTAATTGCCATATTTGGGAATTCTCTCATTAGTATTTTTTGAGTTATCGCGGATACACAAATACACACACACACATCCACACACACACGCACCGACAGACATCATTCGGAAAATAGTCAGCATGGATTCAGGAGGGTTGAAAACGGATATATCAATCAAAATATCGAGGTCGAAAAAATTACTATTACTATACTTCCTTATATTAGGCATAAGAAAGTAAAAACTAGGAGACAAATAAGAGCTTATACCAATTGTTGGTGACCTTCATCCATATGTATGCATCAAGTCGTCTTCTCATTAACACATGCGCTCAAAGACCTCAGTGATGTCCAACCCATACGTTCAACGAAAACGATATTCTATTATTTCGTGTGGATGTTCGTAAGACCATAGATGGTTGTTATGAAAGTTCATAATGTAAATACGCCACGTCTAAAAATAATCCGATCTATAAAATGAGGATTTTGTGTAACCATCTGAATCACCCATTGAGAGAAAACTACTCGTTGCGTTATTTTTATCTTGTGATTCACATTCAACTCGTCACCAATCTTTCGGAATGTTCTTCTTTCATGGAGAACGACTTCCTTTAACGGTGTCCTAACTGTGATTGGTCTTCCAAGAATAACAATGCTTTTTGCAAATGTACTTGTTTCTCGAAGACGACAGTGGATGTTCTGAAACGCCTTGCTTGTATTGTGCCACCATTAGCAAGACCGCATACAAAATGAGTATCTGCAATTTCAGCATTTGTATAATCATTCATATGACTCTTGGAGCTCAAACTAGTAGTAACTGCTTACTTAGATATGAACTATGTAAAAGTATCACTAAAATTTACCAGATATTAAAAGTCCAAACATAATTTAAAAACAAATTAAGTTCCTCTTCTTGGTAAAAGTTTAAAATATAGAGTGGAATGAAAAATAATATTAACTGAAAATTTTTTTGCTAATTATTATTTACTAACTTTTACAAATCTTATCACAGATAAGTATAACATATATCTTTTTAAACAATTATTTTCCCGGCTATTTGCCAAAACGCTGAAACTTGGATTACAAAAAAAGATAATATGCACATTATGTTCAGTACAACTGACTCAATAATGTTATTTTTAATTTCAACTATTCTGTCTAGTAAAACCAAAAATAAAGAAAACACAAGGTACTCACCAGTTTTTTAAATTATTCGACCCTAAGGGGAATTTCCACTATATAATTTCAATTATTCTGTTCTCTGAAGCCATTAATGTTTAGTACATTAAGGTTTACAAGTTTTGTTGCTTTGGATTCTTTAAATGTGCTGGCTACCCTGATGAAGCTCTACAAGCAGAAACACGTGTCGGTAGATATTTTAAAGTTTTTTAAAGTGAGTGTTCAACTGGTGAGTACCTTGTGTTTTATTTATTTTTGGTTTTACTAGACAGAATAGTTGAAATTAAAAATAACATTATTGAGTCAGTTGTACTGAACATAATGTGCATATTATCTTTTTTGTAATCCAAATTTCAGCGTTTTGGCAAATAGCCGGGAAAATAATTGTTTAAAAAGATATATGTTATACATATCTGTGATAAGATTTGTAAAAGTTAGTAAATAATAATTAGCAAAAAATTTTCAGTTAATATTATTTTTCATTCCACTCTATATTCCAAACATATGATTGTTGATTGACACTTTGTTTACTGACAGAGTCCATAGATGATCATTTGTTCTACAAAAAATCAAAGCCTCTTGAAGAAAAATTCTTAGCAGTGGAAGCTAGAAAATTACTAAGCTGATGACTAAAGCTGGCAGAAATGTGGTGCGGAACATAGACGTATGCATCATAATAAATGTAATCAAAGAAATTAACTAGTTACAATCGCAATAAACTGTTACAATTTATAACAATGTATGCACAATTTACCTTCTTAACTAGATTGATGAACTAGCCTGGTTATCACAAACTGGAGAAGATCTTTAAAAACTTTGCAGCACCAGGTATGTTTCTATGGTTGTCTCCAAGAGTGATGTTCGCTGTGGTAAAAAAATATGCTTATATTTTGAGAACGACCATTCGACATATATTGATTTCATAGACATACTTAAAATAGTGTTTGAACGCACTTAATGGATCTGGAGGTGCACCATCAGTAACAACACAAATTTGTCTTAATCTGGTAAAACCGGTGTCTTGTTTTAACATACGTGCGAATTTTCTAAAAACGCGCTGAATTTTTACGTCACCTATAGCGTGTAGCAGTCGATGTACTTCATCTCCTATTTACAGTAACTCCGCTAACGACAACGCATTGATTTGTAAGTTTCTTATGGCGTCATGTAATCTTTTACAGTTCGTTTGAATAGATTTTAAAGCTATTTCAACGGAAATATCTTTTGATTTTGTCTGGCTTTCCTTAATAGCTGCAGCCTCGTCAGGATTGAATTATAGTATCACAGCTCTTATTTGTTGTAACTCAGCATAATAAAAAAGCTGCCTCAACCATGTTCCCAAACGTGTAGGAATCGGCTGTGGTGGTTGGGGAATACCAAGACTCTAGCTGTGAAATGTGTGTTTAGGAGATTTAAGAAACAATTTTTTGTACTTGCTATTTTATTTATTTATTTTATTTTAATCATACACTGACCAACGGACGAACTTATTTACAGGACAGGGAAGAAATACAATAATAACTACATGAAATGAAATAAAATACAATATGAGAATATAGATTAGTTAAATGACATGAAATTGAGAATCTTATTTCTTATATCACAAATATTACATTGAAAGATATCAATTACATTATACATAGTTTGATAATTCGAGCACATTATATGTAAAGGTGAGAAACTGAGTACATTCGTTCCAGGCGTTGCCAAATAGAATAGAGAAGTGTTCCGTGTAAAAATGGATGGAATTTCAGGGCAATCAATTTTATTACAGAGAATTCTATACAAAAAAAGTACTGAATGGTAGTTACGTCTAGTATATAAATCGTTAACGTGAAATCGCTGAAGCAAACCGTCATGAGAGGTCCCTATTACAGGATATACTCCATCATGTCTATAAGCTAAATACTTTAGGAACTTGCGTTAAATATTTGCAATATTATTAACATGAACATCATACCCGGGATGCCATATAATAGCAGAATATTCTTGAGCGTACAAATGCATTAAAGAGGAGAAATAAAGTGGTATCATCTTTAAAATCTTTTGTGTTTCTGAGAAGGAAACCTAAATTTTTATAAGCCGCACTGATAACAGATGAAATGTGATCAACAAAAGTTAACTTGCAAATAAATATTATATCAAGATCTTTTAACAGATTACATATTTTTACGACCTGATCTTTGAGTAGATAATTGTTAATTATCGGGACACTTTTTTTAGTATAACACATATAATATAGCATTTTCCGATATTCAAGTGTAAGCAAATCATTTTGTCAGCAGATACAATCATTTATTGTTTTTATGGATCTATGTATTTTTAAATCGTCTGCATACAAAAGAGACATGCATTGAAGGTCAGACACGATATCTTTTATAAACATTATAAACAATAAGAGTCCAAGGTTGGAACCTTGGGGAACACCAGATTTAGCTAATATTTCTCTAGACTTGTAACCATGGTACACTACATATTGTTTTCTATTGTACAAATAGGAAGAAAAAAACATAATGAGAGAATCAACAAAATCGAATGAGCTTAGTTCGCTAAGTAGTATGCCATAGTCGAGTGAGAGAATCAACAGAACCGAATGAGCTTAGTTCGCTAAGTAGTATGCCATAGTCGAGACGGTCAAAGGCTTTCGAGAAGTGTGTATAAACGACATCGATCTGGCCTCCAGCATCAATGCATTCTGCTAGGTGTTGTGTAATGCAGAATAAGTTGCTGGTGATGGATCTAGCTGCGATAAATCCATGTTGATTATGGCAAATGAGAGGCTTGACATGAGTAAAAATAATATCATATAATACAATTTCAAAAGCTTTACAAAAATTGTTCAGTATTACTATAGGTCTATAATTTTCTATTTCATGTATGTTATTATACTTGAAAATGGGACATATTCTTGACTATTTTCATATATTAGGAAATGTTTTAGAACGTAACGATAGTTACTGTTAACGGGACTGCGAGAATGCATCTACCTCTGGAAAACCTTGTCAAATAGTTTCTGCCACAAGACATAAAGCATGCACTTTATACGTAACATGTACCAATCTACAACCGTATTTTTGAAGCGAACGGCTTACCAAATGCATTGTCGTGACACCATCGGTCACAAACATTAACACTTGACCTGTTGACAAGTCAAATTTGTCTAACGTCTCCAGCACCACCCGCGTAATTGTTTGCCAGTACATTCAGGATGTCTTTTGCTAGCTAGTAACAGTGAACATGTCGGTTTAAGAGGGTCCAGTCTACGTACTACAACATTTATAATGGATTTTTTTTTACAATCTGTCACCTCGTCAACACATAACCACAGCAGTGTATTTTTTAAAACACAATCGCACTGCTCGCTTCGGTATTTGGTATTTGTCAGCGGATCGTTGCCCCTAAAGACCTGGTGTCACACCATTGAACCACCACACGACTTGCCAGCTTTACTGATGACTAAAAATATTGAGTTTTGATTTGGTTCTATCGATTTACTCGAAAGTGGTTACTGATATCGACATTTGACAAAAGTACCTTTTTTCATTATTATTCTTAGGGTAATAATTGAATTACGCAACTTGCCTTCCAAAATAATGACTGATAAACAAGTTATGAACAAAATTTAACAAAACTGCTGCATATAATATAATAATAATAATAATAATAACACCACATGAAATTACAACCCCTTTATCCCTGAAGGTCTGGAATGACCTTGTGTGGGAGAGGGCTTCACATTTAGAGACAATGGACACACACTCAATATCCGAGTATACTACGATTAATCTCTCTCACAGAAAAATCCCGGTTCCTCGACCGGGAATCGAACCCGGGACCCCGAAGTTTCGAGGCAAGTACGTTACCTCTAGACCACAGAGCCATATATAAAAATAAATTGGTAATAATACCCGCATAGAACTAGGCTTTTGATATAATTCTTCAAATTAAAATCATTTCCATCAATTATATTAAAAATATGTGTGTGGTGATTACAAATAACTATAATGAGTGAAATGTAAAACATAAAGGCAACCGGTGTGTGTACTGTAAATAATCGAATTAAAAGCAAACATAATTAAATTTATAAATAAACATTTTATAAAATGGCTCTAAGCGAACAATTTTACATTTTAAACAAATTTTAATGAAACGAATATTCATGAAAATGCATATTCATGAATCCTTAAATATAAAAACTAATCAAATATGCATTGCATACATTTACCTGTTAGCGCAAAATATTGAACGTTCCATAAAATTACGGTCTGTTAGAGTAGGCTTGAAACTTCTAGTAATAGGGAACTTGCACATTTTTTTTACTGCATAAAAATGTTCTACAACACTAAAAAATAAGATATGCAAAATATGACGCCTTAATTCCCAATAATAAATTTGTTATAAATTATTAAAGTTTCGCGCGCGAGCGAACCGTTTCAAACAGGTTCAAAAGCGCGGGAGTAGTCGTGACATCACACCATACCACGACGGAGATTCCAGCACTCGACTGCTTGATTTCAGCCGTAAAAATACCAGCATCGCCATAAATTTTAAGTGTATAGGTACTTAAAATGGAAACAAAAACTCCTTATTTTAAATATTGCATTGTACCGTTGTGTAAGAATACTACAGTAAAAGTGCCAGATAAAATATTTATAATGTTGCCAGAAGATAATATTCGTCGATCAAAATGGCTAAAAGCGTGTAGAAGAAATGAAAAAGACATTTCACAGAGCAGTAGGGCTCTACATGTGTGTGAAGATCATTTTAATGTAAGTACATTATTAAATACTATATGTCTATCTACTACTTTTTCGCAGGCGGGCAATAAAATATTCCGAATTCCGAATTATTGAATTTTAATTAGGGTAGGATTAAAGAAAGAATGTGTATACAATGTTAGAAAATAAGATTAGTAGATAGAATGTAATTTAGTGATACTAAGTAAAGGTAATTTCCTGGTGCGAAAGTAAACAGCTGTTTATTATTATACTCTTCGCAAATACGATTACGAAGAGTATATTGCATTTGATCGGGACATTTCTAAAATCGTTAATATCGCTCGCAGAGAAAAAATCATTTCGTTCGTCATCGAATTCTGAACAACTTTCAAAATGTCCGTCTGTTCATCTGTCCGTCCGTCTGTCTGTCCGTCACGTTTCTTGTAAGCACGATAACTAAAGAAAAAAAAGTCCGTTCGAATTGAAATTTGGGCTATAAGTTAGTGTTAGCTAGAGGAAGAAATCCATTGTCTTTGAAAAAAAATCAAATAGTAAATAAAAAAGTTATAGGACATTTTATTTAAAAATATGAATCTACAGAGGGTTGCAATTTTCAATGTGCTACTAAAATTGAAGTAATTTTCTAAAGACACCAAAATGCTGTAAAATACACTACCACAAATTTCGCCTACGCAGTCGGCATCATCGGGAGATGAAAAAAAATTGAAAATTAAATATGTGATCAAAATATTAGGTATTGTAAGAATGAATCTTAGTTTATACTATAAAATATACTGCCACGCGTTTCGCCAATACAGTCGGCACCATCGGGAGAGAAAATTAAATATGTAGTCAATACATTAGGTATTGTAAGAATGAAGTTTATAAGACAAACACAAGATTCTTTTCAAAAAACTGCGAAGAGTATCCTACAGAATGTGAAACAATTATATAAAAGTTCAATAACACTACTGTCTGCGAAGAATAAAATGTTTACCTCTAGTATATAGTATATTGCAAATACCTTTCCCTTGTCCTTTAATTTATTCTATTTAAATCTTACATTTATCTATTATGTGAATGATAACACGACACAATCACTTATTTCCCTTGCCCCAAAACATAGTACGAAAATACCTACGATAGGTAATTATACATTTGCGCAACATTTCCTTTGCAGCAAATGTCTTCTATAGAGACACTTTACGCGTGTGTACAAAAAAAAAACACGAAAAATATAGAAGTGACTGTTGTAAAGAATTACCCTAAATTCTTTCAAACATAAGACTAAGTCTGCTAAAAAATGCTTAGTTGCGACTAAGCATTTTGTAGTTATTTCTTTTTATTCCGTGATCAAGTCATAACTATGTTTATAAATTATTACTAAAAGCTAAAAAAATACATACTTCTCTGCCTTGACCCCGCGGACCTCTCCAAGGGAAAAACTTTCACTATTTTGTATAAAAGATGCCACCATAAACATATCCACTTTAGGCAAATTATCAGATTGGCCCTTTGAAAAACCTTGTTCGGTCATTTTAAAATATCTGTACAACTACAATAAGCGGTACTATAAAACACAATTATATATTTATATCAGAACAGTCACTAACAAATCAACCAAAGTCTAATAACACCATATTTTACATATGTTTATATAGAATGTCATACTTTGTTAATTTGTTTGTATTATTATTTTTAAGTATTTTATGAATGAATTGATTTTTAGTTTTCTTTTTTCTGTATATAATATATGTATATATTAATATAAATTTTACTCTGTACCTCATACAAGTTGTAAATAATCTACTTAATTGTGAATAAAGATTTTAAATTGGAATTGGAAAACATCTGATTGTGTTGTTTCCCGGCGCGACGACTACCGAATATTGTATGGTGTGACGTCACAGTCAATAGTAGCTCGTTTCGGGCCACTTTAATTTTATCGCTGTTTAGATCCTTCATACTGATCGCGTGGAATTAGAAATCTTATTTTTTTTATGAAGTACACGTTTTATTACAACGTTACGCTATGTTTTTTTAGTATTATTTTTATTTTTAAAATTATAGGCAAGTTCCCTATTATTAATGTAAAATGGTATGACATAAAAGTACATAAATAATTATTTATTATTTTTTTCTATTATTATAATTACAAAATATAAACAAAATAGTAAGTAAATACATACTTAAAATATATATATCAAATCAAAACACTATTACAAATTTCACGGAGGGTTTTTGCTGTTTTTATATATCCGCCGCTGAATAATTTTGCTCTTGACTATACCTTCACTCAAGCAGTTTATAGCCGGCTTAGTTACGGTGTGATTCCCAGTAGAGGCAGCACTTCCTTGCTCCATTTCTACTGGCAAAGGTACTTATTTAGAAAATTATTTTTAACGAAATGGTACGGAATAGAAATATGAAACTTGCTGAACATAATTATGATGGTTTATTCTAGAAGCCTTGTATGAATTTTACCGATTTATGTCAATAATTATGGAGCTAGTCACATTCAAATTTTACCTATATTTACAGTGTATATTTTTCGTACATGAAGTGAAAATTAATTAAAATAAGATACATGTATTCTCTAGTGCACCTTCATCTACCGCTCTTCCAAATTTGGTGTAATTTGACCAAACCGTATGGACGAAATAAATTTTGAAAAATTACCTTACAAACACAAGTCGGATTAGCCCTCTTAAGAGAAGAGCATGTTTTCCTGCCCCATTTCTGTTCTAGTTTCCTACAAAAATACTAAACAGACCTCATCGAGTTTTGTAACTCTTCATTATATTTTAAACGCGCTAAAAAATCGATTAATTTCCAGAGGGCCTTAAAACAAGTGTCCTATTTCATTTTATCCTGACATCGTGTACCCAATTTCGCTGCCAGTAAAGTCATTACAACAATGGCAATTGAAGTGACAAATTTCGTTTTATCTCACAGGCCCGTACAACTCAGATTGCTGGTTTTAATTGCAAATGTATCAGTTATCTCTGTAAAGTTGTAGTAGAAAGCTCCCGGATAAAATAGTTTACAATGTACGCGGCATATAAATCCGGTGTCACTTTATGGCTGTCGCCTACAGGGCCCTTCTGTAGTTTCATTGTCTTATTTAAAGTCGAAAGTTTATTTTACTGCAGCCTGAACTATGCTCTTCTAATTTACGAGTCACTATTCCTTGCAATGACCTGAATTGCTATTAAGAATCCACTACAAGAAGCCAAATATTTTAATACGTTATTAAAGACACTGTATTCCACATATACCAGCAGATTTGTATGCTTTTTTTAGAGAGATTAAAATATCTATCGACCCGTTATATTCCTACAGTCAAATATCTATTGTAGCAGGTGTAAAATAACACGTCCATGCAAATAAAACCGTATTATTACTGTTAACGTCAGATATCGTGTATAGAATTTTATAATGGTATATATAACTTTATTCACTTTGCAATGTTAGTCAGGAGATAGAAAACAAAATACGCGCTGATTCTTGGTGCAGATGGCAGGCAGATGTACACAAGTGCAAAGTTCCTGTAGCGGTTCATTTTCATATTTATTTTATTTCATAAGCATCGGTCGTGGACGTGGACGTTTCACTCATTTAAGTCCAACCCATCAATGCAAAACTGAAGGGAATAGAAACTGTGTTGGTGATCGCAAGCCTACCTCCCATCAAATTGTTAACCAAGGAAAGGAAGGAATTACAAAGAGATGGACAACAGAGAGCAGGCTCCAAGAGTAAGATGCGTAAACAAGGAAGAAAAATCGCGCCGCACAAGTTATTGACAGTAAAGCTGGAAGGAACCAGGAAAGTGGCAGTGGACGAGGGGAATAATACTCGAACTCCAAGCGTGGTTAAATAAAGAACATGGCTAAGTAAACTACTTCTTAACACAGGCGTTGTCTGGACATGGATGCTTCGGGAACTACCTCTTCGGAATTAGGAAGAGTATTAGCGATGAGTGACGAGACTGATAGCTGGAATTATACACTCTTCTAATCGTGGGAGAAATTCAAAATGGAATACAATAGCACAAATCATGGAAGGCATACTGATAGAAAAGGCCAGATAAGACAGGGAAAGAGAGCAATCTGAACCCCTATCAACGGATAGGTGGACGGAGGACGTAGGGTATACCATTTTATCAGAAAAAAAGCAACAACCAAGAAAATAGCAAAAGCTAGAATCTCGATACATCGAGGAACTGCGAGAGCAGTACCAGTGTGGATGGGAGTCAGGGGAATAACTTGTTTGGTTAGCCACCAAGCGTCAACTATCCGGTGGATTAGGTTTGGTCCTTGTGAGCGGGTTCTCTTGGTCCTCCACTACGGCCATCAGCAGGCCTACTATATTTCACCCAATAAGTTCAATCTCTTAATGAAACTGATAACTTTATTTGATGAGAGTATGTCCAGATCCTCTGGTAGTACTTACTCTTTGCCTAATATTGAGAATCGGATCCTTTTCACAACAGGACAGTCGCACAAGAAGTGGTCTGACTTCTCATCGTCCTCTAGGCATAGGCGTGTGCAATCTCTGACTCTGAAGTCAACAGGTCTCAGATGCAAATGATAACGTGGCAAAAGACATGGTTGCTAAAGACGAAGAGCTGTATATAAAACTTGGGGTGGGTTTTGTCGCCTAGGAAAACTAATAGGTCTCAGATGTAGTAGGTAGCACGAGGAAAAAGACATGGCTGGGAAGGGGGCAAAGTGCGGATACAATTCCGGATCAGTTTTATTGCGTAGGAAAACTGAATATCACTTGATCTGATGGGTATGTATGATTGGTCGACGCTCTCATTCAGAGCCATCCACGTGGAAGCCACAAAGGTGCGACTGGTTTCCTGTCAGTGGTATTCTTTTTAGTGTCTTTTCTGAGTTTTGTCCACCAATTTAACTTAGCTACACCGTGCTGATGAAGTCCAGTTATTCAGAAACACGTGTCCATGGTTTGCATTCTTCTGCCACTTGCAATTTTTTGCATTTCCCACCTTGCATTTTTTATGCGGGCGTATACCCATTAATTCATATTGTTTTTTCCTGTAATGTATCTAAACCCGCGTTGAATTTTTTCTCTGTTCTTATATATATATATATATATATATATATATATATATATATATATATATATATATATATATATATATATATATATATATATATATATATATATATATATATATATATATATATATATATATATATATATATATATATATATATATATATATATATATATACATATTAGCCATCATAGATAGTGAGTCACTTGATCTAGACTTGTGAACTAGTTAGAAGGAGAAAAACTTATGCTAAAATTTATAGTTTAAATGATATGCCAAATAAACCAGCATTGTAATTCTTTGTAATTGTAAGTCAGAAATATTAAAAATGTAGGAATACAGTCCTGTAGTCTTCTCTAAGAGATATTCTGTGAATAGCATGTTGAACATTTTAGTGCGAGTCTTCGAGTATTATAGCAAAACTTTGCCTGTTTCTGTCAAAACTTCATTTAGACACATTAAGTTGGAATCAGGCACAGATGAAGTATTAATTATCGATTGCCGTTTGGATGAGCAACAGTTATAATTTTACGTACGTAAGACTAGTTGTAAATTGTGTAGAAATTGTATGAAATTGTTTTATGATACAATTTTGCATATACAGACTTCTGTTAGATATTAAATTATAAACTTTTTTTAATGAAACTGCAGTCAAGTTATGGTGCATTTCGAATTACGTTCACAGAAGCTCTTATTATTTTTACTACATTTCTGAAGTTTTTACCTGTAAAACTGAACCAGCCTGTTATATAGAATGTCCAGAAATTATCTTTTTTTAAATTTACTGGAATCTAGCATGTAAAGCAAGAGATGCAAAGCGGTTGAGAAGGAATAAATTAGCGCAACTTACGGGTGAAAACTTGCTTTTTGTTGCTGAATTCTCTGCGTAAAAAGTGTGGTATACTGGTGTATATTTAATGCAACTTGGACTTACACGAATTTAATTCACATTTATTGAAATATAATATAAGATCTTTTCCACAATCATCGAAACACCGAGTACTACAGTCGATGCGCCTTTCGCCAACTAAGTTAACGTCATCAGGAGATGATTAATACTCAGTCAGTTTCATCATCTCTCGATGATGCCAACTTAGTTGGTGAAATGCACGTCCAGTATAACACCGAATGTTTTGACGTTTGTGGAAACAACTTCAGTGTAAAAGATGTTAGATTTGATAAAATAAGAAAATATTTCTTTCATTTCAATAAAAACTCATTTAAATTTTGTGGCAATTCGATTACCTAGCTAGTCGATAAAAACGAAATTTATGTTATGAAAACAAAAGCGACGTTGCATTTAAATCGCAATAACGGGCTCAATGTATCATAAAATAACTATTTTATTTCTCGGAAAACAACGATAATTTCAGTCAAGCTCGTGATATATAGAAGCTCTTTCACTTTTCCATTGCCTTTGTTTTAGAGAAAAAGGTTAACGGTAAACAAACATTTCGGTAATATCACAAATGTCGGGCCAGATGATTTAGTTTTCCACGATCAGATAAAAAATATTGGATAAATTTATTTATAACCTGTGAATTACATAAAGTAGCTTTTAGCTAGACATAATATTACACCTGTCTCGCCCACTGTGAATATTTACATCAATAAGTAAAACAACAATATTTGTAAGTAGAGATTGCGAATATCTTTTTGGCAATGTTTTTTTTTTCACTGTTAATACTTGTATAGAAATGAGAAGAGGCTGCTGAATTGTATTAGTACTAAAAAAAACATAAACGTTTCAGGCAAATGCTTCCATTCTATTATTTATGCCATGGGTCTATCATACTGTCATAACGTACTACATATAGTTGTAATTCTAGGTGTAATTGTGCGAATTTAATGATAACACTCCGTCATTTACAGTTGTGATCTAAGTGATTATTTGACTGTCCATTTTGACATTGAGTTCTGCATGCAATAAGGGCCCTAATGGATCCATATATGCTAATTACTGCTTTAAAAGCTGATATATGTACATCCCAGAATGTTATGATTCATTTATTATTTAACGATAATTGTTTTGAGTAATAAAACTTACATTTGGAGGATAATCTAAACTTGGCACTACGATTTATTTTCAAATGTGTTCTAGATATATCAACGTAGATCTTTTACACTAATACAATTTCTACAAACACCAAAACATTAGTCTCATCAGTCAAGTCGGCATCATCAGGATATTAACACTGAACTTACATTAACGGCGCAGTCTATTATGCCCAAACTCCTGTCACTATTTTATGAACCGGGTTCAACTAGTCAACCTGGCGAACTATCCAGTAAAGCGGCCTACTTGGCATAGGTCCTCTCACTATTTTGTTTGCCCTTTTCATCCAACTGTCTATTACTTGTTAGATTATTAATTAATCTTAACCTGCTAATTCACAAACGCACGTTGGGCAACACGGCTTATCTGCTATTCCGTATTATGTTCTTTAAATCTAGTCTGAATTGATTATCACGTTTGTCCAATACATTTTTGGTTACAGTCTTTACAACTAACTTTGTATATCTCCGATCTTTTACTTACTTTAATTTTTCCTTTTGAGTTGCTTAAAACTTATAATTTATTTCCTATTTTGAATATTAGTTTGTCAGTTAAGTCTACAGAATAACTAATACTGCAGTTCTGTTTTTAGGTCATGTATAAGAAGCGATTATTTTTCATTAAATACATTTTCGTTGACATGTACACTTGACTCCCTGATTATATATTTTGACGATCTCCGAATGTCACAAATATTCAATTTTTCAATAATAATATAATTTTGAGGGCTATTGTTTTCATGCTAGTTCCAGGTATACTGGGACCCTGTATATACAAAGAATTTAGGGAGAAAGCAAAATACCTTAATAGATTTAAATATGCTTCTCATGTCGGTAAATAAAATTTGAAATAGCATTATGAATGGATGATCGACTTGAGTGGAATCTGTAGGTCACAATAATGATTAGCATTAATTTTGAATGGAGGGTTGATACCGAAGGGATATTATCGATTTTTTGTCTGAATAATATAAATAAAATAGATGTATTCACTGGTCTGTTGTTTGTTTCCAAAATTATGTGTAAAAATAGAACACAAATATTGGGGTCAATTTAGGGCAAGTTGAGTCTGGGATATCCATTGGCAGTATACCAAAAACCGAATTTACTCAAATATAATACGTATGTACAAGAGAATGTACATAGTATAAGGAATATTTCTACAAATAACTTAGTGACAGATACAAGTTACTAGATTATTAAAATGTGAATAGTCGATTTTTGTTTCAAGTTATTGAAAAACCGACAACTATAGTTTTTTTTTATACTTAAAAGAATCGTTGTGTGTTTTTATTTCATTAATTTACATTTGTTGTTTATAAGATACTGGCCCTTTGATTAAATCATTATGAAATGGCTTAATTTTATTTATTTCAATTTCTGGCGAATGCGCCAGTTTGATGAATATAGGATTTCAAAATGTACAATGAACCACAATTAAAATGTTCTTAAAAAAGAAATTAAACAATTTTAAATTTTACAAAAAAAAAATACCGTTTGCCTTTTTAGACTAAATCACATTGTCCTTGGTAAGCTGAAAATTTTGTATTGAGAGAAGTTGTCAAAATAATAATTAAAGCAGAGGAATTTTGACCAATAAATATGTTTTCAGAGTTTGAGAAAATACCGGAAAATATTGTATACAGATTGAGCATATCTTCACTTTGATATCTTACCTTTACCACTGAGCGTGAGAGAGACAATGTCGACAATTGCAGAATGGGAGAATGATAGAAATTGTCACGACACACATTTATTAACTGGCGGAGGGCGTGGTTATTTCTGACCTTATAAGATAAGATAATATAGGATAGGTTAGGATAGGATAGGATAGGGTAGGATAGGATAGGATAGGATAGGATAGGATAGGATAGGATAAGGATAGGATAGGATAGGATAGGATAGGATAGGATAGGATAGGATAGGATAGGATAGGATAGGATAGGATAAGGATAGGATAAGATAGGATAAGATAAGACAGGACAGGGTAAGATAGGATAGGGTAAGGGTAGGGTAGGGTAGGGTAGGGTAGGGTAGGGTAGGGTAGGGTAGGGTAGGGTAGGATAGGATAGGATAGGAGAGGAGAGGAGAGGAGAGGATAAGATAAGATAAGATAAGATACGATACGATACGATACGATAAGATAAGGTTTCTATTGGTCACAAATACACAATAATGCTTTGACAAGTCATGAAACAAGCAGGAAAAATGGGTGTATATAAATACAAACACATACATACATGCATATACATATAAAATATGAAAGAAAACCATTCTAGAAAATAAGAGATAAGTAGATTTCATCATCAGAATTAGAAATAATAAAAAAATTTACTAATTATATAAATGTAAAATGAATACAGGACTACAATATTACACTAAAATAATGATATTATAAAACATTAAAATGGAAAAATAATAAAAATGATAATAAGCATCAAAATTGCAGATCATGCATGGGGAAGAGTGAGAAATAATAAAAATAAAATTATAGCATTATACTTGCAATTGCTAACATTGGGTCGTCTTCCTAGCACTTGCTGTTTAATGTAAGACACCAAAATTTAATTTTGCTAAGGCTATATCGATAGAATGTGAAAATTTGCAGGGGTAAATATTGCAATCGGGTAACTTTTTTATCTTTTGAAATAGATACCAAATTTCTTAGGATGAAATAAAAGATAAATAATGGTGGCAACTTTTTTATTTGAAACTTTTTTTTTAGGATTAGCAGTTTTCGAGAAAATCGTAGATGAAAGTAAGAAACGCCCAGGTGGACGAAACGGAGCAGAGAATGGTGTAAAAGTTAGTAGACATTAAAGATAGGCAACAAATTGATGGCAAGTTACTTCCATATAATTAGATATTGACCAATGGCATCTAGAAATATAAAGGCACAATTTTAATAAACCTAGAAAATATCGTTCTTCTCTTTTATTAATAAATCTTATCCAGAATATCTATAAATAAAGAGCAGATAAAATTTTTAGTGCTCCATTAAAGTACATAGTATATAAAACAGTGGTGGTGGTCGTATAGATATTAGCATTTTTTTGGTAAAAAACTTGCTCAGTCTCTTATTGTCTAGGGGAATACATGTCACTGTCGCGTATTTTCAAATTTTGTGTGTGAATCTTTATATAAATATGTACGATTAATAATTTCGTGGATATTTATAACTATATTTGATTTCTCTTTCATTTTAAGCAAGTTTAAAATGGATACAGCTAATAATTGCATTATATGTGGCAAAGATGCTACTTGAGATCAGTTTGGATGTTGAAAAAATCTACCCACATTGGTACAAAGCATCATAGAAGCCTCAAAGAATAGAAATGATGGCTTGTATAGAAAAACTGAACAAAGGGACACACCATTTTCCAAATTAAACTTCAATAAATATTTTGAAATGTAGTGTCATAAAATATAGAATATAGTCTAACTCCATTTGAGACATGCTTCTAACAACTGTATGCAAAAGTTGTAAAATTGTGTTAGTAGATACTTTCTTTCAGTTTTATTTGAAATTATCATAGAAAATAAAATGACATTTAATTTTTTGTTCAACTAGATTTTAAATTTTTTTTTTGGTTTAGACATATATTTTCCATAATTTTCTCAATTAATCAACATAGTATTCTACAAGTTCCATCTTTAAAAACTTGTTAATTTCTCTTGTCTTTGATTACTTCGAAATTTAAATTTTCAACAAATTGTTTCAAAATATCATCAGCTGCGGCGTGCAGAATACTTGATGCCTTGTGTACATAACAAATATTTACAATCCATTAAATTTATGTTAGAATAACAACCTTTTTTCACGAATAATCTCAAAATATCTCTCCTTTGGATTAGTTGTACCCGCTCTTCCATACCAATAGGTCTTTTGCTGAAAGTAAACCTTTCATCAAAGCTCCACCGCAGATATGACAAACGAGGGTCAACGTTTCAAGTGGTATTGTAAATGAAAATTCACAAATTAGCAGAGCTTATAAAGGCTGAGTCAGTGTTTCTCTTTGATTAGTAGAGAAAAGCCATATAGATACGTCTCGCAATCCAGGGCTGGCGTCTGTTTAATTTAAGTACAACGAACTTAACATGCATTCAAGTATGTTTCATTATGTTATTCATTTATTTCACTAACAACAGTTCTCATTGTAAGTGACATAGATTCTAAATGAAAATACGGATATGTACTAAATTTAATAGAATATCAGGGAGGGAGAATAAAACTGCAAATGATAGAAAAATGCTGTGTGAACAAAAATATGAAAAGGCCTTAAAAATTAATTTTTGTTGTAAATTTCTTCAGTTTTAAAAATTTCAGTGAGATTTACCTGTTCGTGTTTCTGGAGGAAACTTGGATTTACTAAAACAGGTCTCCAATTCGTCGCAGAGTGCACGAGACAGATTTATAATTTAGTACGTCTAAAATTGAAAGTGATGGGAAACGTTATATAATTACGCGTGCGGGGCGTGAACTTGGGTGGTTCAGAGGATGTGATTTTTTTTTGGATTCTAAAAACAATGACAGGGACTACCACAAGAGCTTTTTCAGAAATGAATAAAAGACCAACCTACTCCTGTACTGGCAAAGATTAAATGTAAATATGTGGTGGTGATGGATAATGCTCCTTACCATTAACTGTTACTTGATAAGCTACCAAGAAGTACGAAATACAGAAATGTCTAACTAGCAGAACGGTAAAAAGCTATAAAGATTTAAATAAAACTGAACTATGGAAATCAGTAAAACTCTGTCGACGTGACTGTGACAAGACTCACATAGTTAACGACCTGTTGTAACAGCAAAGACACGAAGTTCTTCTTTTACCAACATACCAATTTGACAAAATTGAAATAATATGGCACGTAACGAAGGACTATTATAACAAGCACATACATTCTTAGTATTCTTCTCTGAAGCAGACTGAAGATTTGTCTTGAGTCCTTGCGTCAGTGTACCTATCAGACATGGAAAAATTGTCGTGCGCGTTAAGAAAATCTAGTGAGGGAGGAAAATGGGACAAAGACATTTTGATGACATGCCTCCTTTTATCATTTCACCAGCAAAATCTCATTGAGAATCAAACGATGATGAAAAATCATATTCTGATAGCAATATGATGGAGAAGATTTATGTCAGAATATAAAAGAAGTGCCCCGAAGTTGGTAATAGTTACCTAGGCCTCAACATAGATTTTGTGGAAGTGGAAAATGTTTACGTGCCTGAGCTACACCACAACCAAATAAAATCTGCAAGCTCAAAAAACGAATCTATATTCTCTGTTGACATGAAAAACTGAACATTTTTTTAACGCCTTTGGGGGCTTAAATTTGGCAAAAATGTTTGCTGCCAAGGTTAGGAATTTTTAGTACCTTATGAACCATAAGCTGGCTGGGCAGATGTTTTTATTAAATTTTAACTATTTTTTATCAACGTTTCATATTTTGATCCATTTTTCGCCAACTTGATGGCAAATTGCACAAAAACCGCCACTTATAGTACAGTATTGTACACACCAAAACAAACATTTTGCGCTAGGTTTGGTCCGGTAACTAAAAACTTTTCAACTTCCGGTTACCGCACGCTGACTGGAAGTTTTGTCTGCCAGCGTAATTGGGCTATGTGAGGTACATATTCTAACCACTATACCAAAAATTTCAAAAGAGGAAAGTATGGTAATCATATGGTCTCATTGATTACCGATTGGCAGACGGTAACCTTTCATCGTCGAATTTGCATGATATTGCTCAGACCTCAGATGATTACAACTTTCAGTAGATTTAAAAAAAAGGATTTGTATACCATTTGAGATGTCCTGTATTTATTGTTACGAAATACCCAATTAAGAGTCGCTGTTTAATAAATCAACAAATAAATTGTGTAATCTAGTACGCGTTAATGGAAAGCAATTTAACTGTTATCATTACCTCCTACTGCCAAAAGGGAAAGGGATCATAGCAGTATACATTACTATATAGGTCTGCTATGCAAACAAGAATATCAAATAGTTAACGACACGTCTTTACACTGCTCTACATAATACCCCCATATATTTCATATAAACGCGACAGTGTCTTGTACAGAAAATTATCTTAATGCACCTCTGCATGTTTTCGGTCGTTACCACAGCAGTTGCCACACCATTCTCAGTACTTCAACAACGCACAACAGCTGTTTTATTTAACGATTACTGCGTAACTTAGCTAATGAACGGTTCTTGTCGGCGTTTGCGATCGAACAAGAAGCGTGTATCGTCGTACTCGGAATTTATTGGCAATTTTCAACGTACTTGTTGAACTTTTTACGTTAAACTGTAGTTCCAACTTTTTTGTGTTTATGCTATTCATGGATGTTATAAGCCATCGATTCCTTGCAGCTTTGGATTCTGATATACAGTGCGGTCTATGTTTATGAAATAAATTAATTTTAAGCGTAATTATGAATTAGGACTATTCATAATTCCTAAAAGTTAATAATTATGCTTAAAATGAATTTAGTCCAAGGGGGTATCCCACCGAAAATTTCAAATTAGGAAGGGAGTTGTGCAGAGGGATTT
Source organism: Rhamnusium bicolor (assembly GCA_029963845.1). NCBI lineage: Eukaryota > Metazoa > Arthropoda > Insecta > Coleoptera > Cerambycidae > Rhamnusium > Rhamnusium bicolor. The sequence goes on along the minus strand of JANEYF010003956.1, from coordinate 973,320 downwards.
TGATTCGCTATTCAGCAGTATAAAGTTTTTTAAATTTGGGGCATTAATTACTGAGAAAATTAATTTTGAACATGTAAAATTTTTGTTCGGGAGACTAAGATGGCCATTCAATATTTCCTCGTCTTCTAATCCACATGTTAGGGAAAACTTCGTCTAAATAATTTCTCACGATACTTGAATAATGTGGTGGAGCTCCATCTTGCTGGTACCAAATAGCAAGTAGCATCAGAAAAAAGTGTTTTCAATGTAGGCACTAAAAAGTTCGTCAAAAATTCTAGATAAACAGCACCGTTAACTGTGGTTTCAAAAAAAAATAAGGGTCAATACTTTGATTATTAATGATACTAGACAAAACGTTTACTTTTTGAGGAAATTATGTGTGGGCCTCTATTATCCAATGGGGATTTTTTCTGCTTCAAAATCGACCTCTTTCAGGATTTTTCCTAAAAGTTCATAATTACGTTTAAAATGAATTTATTTAATACATATGGACCGCACTATATATTAGACTACATTTTTATTGAATACGACACGTTCAGTGTTTAACTCACCAGAAAAAAGGTGTGAGAAATATTTTGGCTGCCATTAACAGATAGATATACATTAATATTTCGATTTTGTTTTGTATAGTTTTTAAGACAAGAAAATTTGCAGATAAAACGACTTTCAAAGTTGTAGATATTAGAAATATTCTTAACAAGATATCATTTATTTGTATCTAATTAAGTTTGCCTTGATACAAAATTGTGGTTTAGATTTTTTATCAATTCACAAACAAGAAATATTTAGTCGATTACTTTCCTTTCACGTTGTTGTTTTAAATGACACTTTTTCAAATTATTTTATGTAGGAATATCCATTATTATCAAAAGCAAACACAAACAAACGAAAACACTTTCTAACAGACACAATTGGGTACTTGGAAGGTCAAAACAAGACTAATACTGAAAATGTCTCACCTTGCTCTAACTTGCTATTCTAAAATTGCCGACCCAACATAAAATTTATTACCTGGTCATATAATAAGATCTATTGTTTTCACATAAAAATGGTACTTATAATATAATAGAATATAATAGAAAACCACCAGGAAACACAATAAAGTTTAATAATGTAGAAACATCACAAGGACATACCATAGCGACTGAATTTAATAAATATTTTTTAAAAAGCATCAAAGAGATCGTTACAAATATAAGTGAATACAACAATGAAAATGATATACTATCTAGAGTACAAAAATATAGAACGTTCCCTAATTTCGAAAAAATTGATTTGCCGCATCTGAAAAAAATTGTAAACGCATTAAAGAATACAGCAGGTGTAGACGACGATATATGAACAAAAATATTGAAAGATGCATTTATAATTATTGGAAATCGTTTTCTTGATATTATAAACAACTCGCTTCAAAGTGGTAAATCTCCTACTGAATGGAAGTTGTCTGTTATTATTCCTGTACCCAAAGTTACAAATACAACTATGTGTCAAGAATATAGGCCAATAAACACAGTTCCAGCTTATAAATAAGCGTTAGAAATAGTAGTGAATGAACAACTATTAGATTATTGTGATAAATATTCAATAATAGTGCCAAACCAATCTGGTTTTCGTAAAGGTCACTCTTGTGAAACGGTAATACTAAATATATATGATATATGGATTAAAGCTATTGACAATAGTGACATAGTTATAGCATTATTTTTGGATTTTCGTAGGGCGTTTGAAACTGTTGATCGTGAGTTGTTGTTAAAAAAATTGGAGAAAATGGAGATATGTAATAATGTGTTAAAGTGGTTTCAGGATTATTTAGATCATAGATCACAAAAAGTTAAATACAAAAATTGTACGTCGCCAGCAATGATAACCTCAAGGTACAGTCCTAGGACCAATTTTGTTCATTCTGTACGTTAACGATATGATAAAATGTGTAGACAAATGTAATATTAAAATATTTGCAGACGACACAATGTTGTACATCATAGGAAAAAATGTTGTAGATTTAATACGCATAATAAATGAGGAATTTAAGGTAATATATGATGGTTGTGTGACAATAGTCTCTGCATATATGGGAAAAAAGTGAATATATGATTATAGGAAGTATTTATAAATTAGCTAATATTGAAGACAATTATAATATAAAAATTAGTGATATCAATTTGGACAGAATTAACGACATGAAATATCTAGGAGTTGTAATTGATAAGAACTTAAACTGGAAAAAACATGCAAACTATGTAATGAACAAAATGTCAAAAAAAGTATCTGTCTTATATAGAGTTGGAAACTCACTCTCTATGTTTACTAAAATATTAATATATAAATCAATTATTACACCGCACATCGACTTTTGTTCTTCAATATTATTTAACTTAAATCAAAATCAAACTCAACAACTCCAAAAGATCCAAAATAGAGCAATGAGAATTATTCTCAAATGCAATAGATACACACCAATCAGAATGATGCTAAAGGTGTTAAATATAATGAATATAAAACAAAGAACATTAATAGTCATTTATAAAATAAAAAACAAAATGTTACCACCGTACTTATATAATGAAGTAAGGTATATCAATGATGTTCATAATTACCCAACCAAAAATGCAAATAATTTTTTTATATGTAAGTACTTTTAACAAGACTAATACTGAAAAGTCTGTGTTGTCAAAAGGTTTAAAACTGTATAATAACTTACCTGCCACTATTAGAGACTGCCAAAATTTAAATAACTTTAAGAGCATTCTATACAAGCACGTGGTAAAACAATTTTAGTTCATTTAGAATTTTAGAAATTAAGTTTATTAAATAGTGTTAGTATAAGTAAATGAAATATTGAAAAAAATTTGTAATGAATAGCTATGCTAAATAAAGATGTATTTTTTTTTTTTTTTTTTCGGTTTCCCGATGCCGGTCAGTCCTCCCGTGGCCTCCGACGCCTCACGGGAGTCGCGCCGGCGGATCAACTACAGCCACTCCCCACATCCCGCAGGGTTAGTGACTGTAGATACCAGAATCGTGTGCCCTAAGCAGACGGAGAGAACCCAGAATGACCACCTTCTGCATTTGACCTGCCAGCCACTCGGCTGGTTTTTGGCAGGCCGGTATGATCTTCAGTTCCGAGAGTATCGTAGGCTTTATCCCTCCGAGTACACCGATAATAAGGACGACCATTTTGACCGAGTAGCCTGGGTACAGCACTTGGAGCTCGTACCGGAGATCGCGATATTTGGTCCGTTTCTCCTCCTCCTTCAAGGTGATGTTTTTCTCCGCAGGTGCCGAGAACTCGATGACATACATCACCTTGAGTTGATGGTCGAGGAGGACTATGTCAGGCTTGTTGGCTTGGATTAGCCTGACAGTCGGGAACGAGTAATTCCAGTAAATCCGGCATTTCTCGTTCTCGACAACGGACTCAATATCTCCGGGGACGTAAGGCAGCACTGGTGTCTGGTCTACCCCGTACGAGTGCCTTAGATGGTAGTATAGCACTCGTAAGGCCGCGTTATGTCGGTGGATGTAGGCCGAAATCGCATATATGGGGCATGCAGAAATTAAATGCATGAGCGATTCCGGCGCCTGATGGCAGGTCCTGCAGTTAATATCAGGAACCTCTACACGCCACACGCGGCTACGGTAGACCAAGGTGTTGATAACATCATCTTGGCAGGCCATAATGAATCCCTCGGTCTCCGACTTAAGCCCTGCTGACCTTAGAAAGGCGAAGGTCAGCCTGGTCGATAAACCCAGTGTTTCGATGTTCTTATAGAAGACACCATGCTGGGGTTTATCGACGTGCTGCCGAAACAGATGTTCCTGTTCGGCAGCTCTAATTCGGGCTTTCAGACGATTTGGCTGAAGTTCGGTGACTGACTCAACATCAGCACCTCGCCGGCCTCCTCGCCTGATGTCAAATGCGAGACCGAGTTCAAAAAAAATATATAATAAACATGTATTATTATTATTATTATTATTATTATATTAGGAATTGTTGGATATTTTTTCAGTTAATAGGGATGTATTAACAATATAAAAATAGTAGTGTGAACTATGTTACAAAAATTATGTCGGCCAGGGTAACTATAGACTTGTTGTTACAATCTTTTCAGTAACCCCGTAGAAAGCAATTTCGATATATTATAAAACTCCCCTGCATCACAATGTGACAGTAATGCCGCGCTTATAGACTTACTTGATACGGTATAATCCCCACATAAAAAGTGTCAAGCGTCGAAGCCCCTTTCAACATGTCTCGTTGCTCTAGAGGGATGTGTTTGAAATACTCATTTTTACTTTTTAGGGCATCGATTATATTTCATACTTTAAAAATAGGTAATGTAGTCTCTATCGAACCATTAGTGGGTATCATTAAGCACTTAATGCATCTGGGAGGACTACAATTCACCCAGTGAATTTCACAAATCGGGGAGAGGTTTCTGATGAGAATATTAAAGAACGTACGTGATGATTCAAATGTAATTGACCTGAGAAAATTCAAAAGGTGAATAAATCCCAAGTCATTTAAATACACATGTACTGTTTATTTTAACAGAAAGCGGGACCAAACCCACAGTTACATGTGAAATTTGCTAGCTGCCCACTGTGGAATAATTCTATCTCTGTTACATTTTTTTTCGGTGCGATTTAATTTACACGAATTAAAAATTATTTCTTCTCAAACCCAATACTGTTTACATCAAATTATTATTTGTGCTGTATTCACGTGAGACCCTTTTATTAGTTTTTCATCAATGTTATGATGTGAATCCTCGTTTCAAAAGCTCATTTACAAAGGAACGCATTATCTGTCATCACCAACATCGGCTATTAAACCGAGTTGATTGTTTACACTTTTCATTAGAATTGAAAAGAGTTGAAAATTAAATTTACAATTATAGCAGCTGTTTCAATAATCACAAGAGTAATATCATACAGGTAACAATTACTGACAAATGCCCAACAAATCAGAGCCTGCTATTTGTTTTGGTTAACCATTCGATATATTACAATTAATTAATTAGGGTTAACAATATGATAAAACTAAATAATTATTTGTGCAACAACTAATTAATGAATAAACCTTAATTAATGGTTATATATACAAATATATATTAGCCAATTAATAAATATAATGGCAATTTTAAAGAGATAGATGGGTAAATAGAATCTAGAATTGCTATACCCAATCGTTGTCTAAGTGCAGACATCTGTATTACAATAAACGTTTCTGACAAGAGGATGATCAGTTATGTGATTTATAGCTCAAGTACGCATGAAACTGCGCACGTTTGTTAAAAAAATATACTGATTGTATTTTATTTTCCACAATCAAAATATGTAAATTTTACACATATTGCATATCCTATTTTTTGCTGTTCTACCACTATTTTATTGTCATTATTATTAGTAGGGCTGTCAAAAATGTTCCGTGGGACAGTGGAGTATGCGAAATTAACTAATACGAGAAAAAATAAACTGTTACAATCTGTAACAATGAATGTAAAACTTACCCTCTTAACTAGCTTAATGAACTAGCTTGCTTATCACAAAATGGAGAAGATGTGTAGCCATTTTGCAGCATCAGGTATGTTTCTATGGTTATCTCCATGAGTGACGTTTGCTTTGATGAAAATATGTTCTTATATTTTGAAAACGACCATTCGACATCTACTGATGTAATACACGTATACGTTAAATAGTCTTTGAACGCACTTAACGGATCTGGGGCTGCTGTAAAACCGGTGTCTTTATTTAACACACTTGCGAACTTTTCTTAAACGCGCTCATTTGTTGCGTCACCTATAGCGTGTAGCGGTAGATTTACTTCGTCCACTATTTGCAGTGACTCCGCTAACGACAACGCACTGTTTTCTAATTTTTTTATGCTTTCATATAATGGTTTATAGTTCTTCACAATATTTTTTAAAGCTGTTTCAACGGAAATATCTTCGAATTTTGTCTGGCTTTCCTTAATAGCTGCAGCCTTATCTGGATTGAATTGTAGTATCACAGCTTTTAGTTGTTGGAAATATTCAGCATAATAAAAAGCTGCCAGCAACCATGTTCCCCAAAGTGTAAGAAGCGGTGGTTCAGGAATACCGGGACACTTGCTACGAAATGCACGGAGACGTTTAGGAGATTTAAGAAACACTTTTGTTGTACTTGCTATTAATGCATCCACCTCTGGAAAGCCGTTTCGAATAGTTTCTGCCACAAGATGTAAAGCATGCACTTTACACGTAACATGTATAAACGTACAACCTTGTTCTTGCAAAGAACAGCCTACCGAACGCATTGTCCCTGCGCCATCAGTCACAAACATCAACACTTTTTGACAGTTAAAATTTTTTCTAACGTCTCCAGCACCACCCTGGTAATTGTTTCGCTAGTACACTGACTTGGTCTTTTGCTAGCTAGTAACAGTGGAACTGTCGGTTTAAGAGGGTCCAGTACTCGTACTATAACATTTACAATAGATTTTTTTACAATCTGTTGTCTCATCAACAGATAACCACAGTCGTGTATTTTTTAATTCGCATTTCATCTTATTTACCTTGTCTACGTGTACAGTTGGTAAAAAGTTATATAACGTTGTGCGAGTTGGTAACTTATCCTGGGCATTGTATTTATTCCAGAACTCTCGAAATGGTTGTTTATCGAGTATGTGCAGTGGAACATCATAGGCAATCAGCATTAATAGTAAATCAAACATAAACTGTGTTGTCGAAGGCACGCAATTTTTAAATTTTTATGGTGTACACTATTTACGTGAAGTCCACAATCACGCTTATCCCAGCACATCAAATCTTTCTCGCACACTTTACAAATTATTTTAGCACCATCATAGAATAAATCAGGGAATTCACCTATGAATTTATTCACTTTGTCATCAAATGACCGTTTTCTACCCCTGCGTACGTCTGCCATGCTTTATTATTACATTAATATCAACCATACAGTACAACCAATAAAATAAAACCACAAAAACAATATGCAATACGCCCAAGTGATTTAACGTGTACACAACTCGAAAGCTAATAATAGACTGGACTGGAGAAAGAGTTTCGCAGTCAAGGTGAATGCCGGCGACAGTAAGTACATCTGTACTCTACGACCATGATACACAGAAACTATTTGCAGCCTTAATTATTAGGTCTTGATTTATGTAAAGCTACCTATATTTTCAAATTATTTTCCAAATGTTGACGAACATTTTTCTTCGGTTATCTTCTTTCGGGATTAATATATTCAGTTGCATTTTTAACATATTATCCAAATAACTTTAATAATTAGCTATTTTAACAACATAAATTAATAAACGCCTTCAGTTAAAATTTACTATATGTGTTTGTTGATTAAATGACAATAAAGTCATTTCATTATTATTATTGATATTTGTTATGTTTTAGGTTTTATTTCATAACTCACTATTTCAGTTGCATAAATTAAATTGATTTTACTTTACACTACATATGATATTGTTTGAAGCTTGGTATTAATTAACACAAGTGGTAAGCTAGATCACAGGATATGAATTCAAACAAATTTTCTGAACATCTGTAAAATATCGTGTTTATAAAGAGAATAGCAATAATTATTCTGTGGAAAAATAATATAAAAGCCTCTCTGAATCATACGGTGCATAACCAGAAAATATTTCTGATTACACAAGGTGTCCCGTTTAGCCTTGCCCCTACACAACTTCATTCTTTTAAATAGGACACCCTATATTATTGACTTGTTGGATTCCTCAATTAATTTCAGGTTGACTTTATGATCATACATGGTGCCTAAAATATATCGTTCCCGAGATATTCAACTTGAACCCTTACGTGGTCTTATTATAGTCTCACCTCGTCGAGACATGCAGGAAATTACCCTGTCTATTAGTGCTTGTAGAATTAGCCATCATAACTCAACAATTGTAATAACAAGTTCGTCAATATTTCAACACATCCCATCTATCCTCAATAGAATTGCAATCTGGGGAGCAAGCTGGCCATATCATTCTCTTAAACTGATTAGTTTCAAAAAAACTGATTTACTATAATCGCTCTATGAGGCCTCACCACTTATATAAATCCATTACCAATTTCATCGGCAAATTGGGAAATGTTTTATTGCAAAACCTGAATATACCGTGTAGTGTTTCGTAACTGATTGACGAATATTGAAAGTTCCGTTCCACCATCACATTGTCACAGAACCTCCTCCATTAAAAATTCGAATAAATTATTATGTGACAAGTGATATAACAATGTTTTTGTTCAAAGTCTCCTAATGATTATCCGTTTCCCAGGCTACCTATCAAGTTGAACTTAAAGAACCACGTTTCACACTGTATAATCTGCATTGGGGTTTACAAGTTTCCTTACTTTGGATTCTTTAAATGTGCTGGCTACCCTGATGACGCAAGGCAAGCAGAAACACGTGTCGGTAGATATTTTAAAGTTTTTTAAAGTGAGTGTTCAACTGGTGAGTACCTTTTGTTTTATTTATTTTTGGTTTTACTAGACAGAATAGTTAAAATTAAAAACAACATTATTGAGTCAGTTGTACTGAACATAATGTGCATATTATCTTTTTTGTAATCCAAGTTTCAGCGTTTTGGCTAATAGCCGGGAAAACAATTGTTTAAAAAGATATATGTTATACTTATCTGTGATAAGATTTGTAAAAGTTAGTAAATAATAATTAGCAAAAAGTTTTAGCTAATACTATTTTTCATTCCACTCTGTATAATCTTTTTAAGAAACTGGATAACGAGGAGCATTCCTGAAAATTACAGCGCAGTTGTTTATAACCAAAATATTGAAAACAATCGTTCAAATCGATAAAACTCTCTAGGAATGATTACGATCCAAAGTTCATTAAAATTTTAAGCAAGTCGTTTTAAGTGTCCAGAAGTGTGTTTCGGCTAATCGTATACAATATCTATACAAGATATACCAGCCTTGTACATCCTGTAACTTAAGGCATTGTCAATGATGTTTGGGAAACAAATAAAGCGATCAAACTAAAGAAAATTAGCCATTTAACTCGGATCCAATATTAAAATATATATTTTTTTTAGTAAAAAGAAAATAGAAAAATCTTTAACAAATGACAGTGTCTTTTCGATCATTATTAAAAAGAAATACGGATCTTAAGTAGTCAATTGGAAACACCAAATAAAGTTCATTTACATTTTTATTACATTGTGAATTTTTATACATTTATGCCCTGACCTAAAAACATAAAAAAATTTAAATGAATGTATCTTTTTATTTGAAAATTCACGAGCAGATATATAACCGTTTTACTTGATTTTAAGTATTTTTTACCAGCTGTTGAAATAACTTAAGGAAAACGTTACTTTTTATTCATGTGACCCATAAATTCTCAGAAATAAATTCATATTGAAGTCTCCACCGAACAGTGATGTTATTGCCATTTTACTGCTTGGAAGCCATCCAAGAGGGATTAAAATTTTTGTTCTAGTCCTCACAAGATGAAAAAAAAAAAGTAAAAGAATATTAGTGGATGTCAATGCCTTCACGGTTTAGAATGAAAATAAAAAGGTTGTAGTCAGATAGTTCCGGCTTTGCGTTTCCACGAATATCTCCAAAGATGTGGTGCATATAATTAAAGTTTGTAAAAGTCTCTAGAAGTTTTTACGTATTGCTACATTATTCTGAATTTTTTAAAAATCATTTTTGAAGTTGAGAGTGCACTGAAATCACAAATATCTTTCCTAAAATAAATTAGTATTATGAATAACTTTTTGCTCTTAACGTCTTATCTTATTTTCAACAAAAAAAACTAACTACTAGCGGAAAAAGGGGCAGTTCCAACAAGGAATACATATTCCTAAAATTTTATTACTTTTTTCAATGCAATTTTTTTCTTATATCGAACAATAAAGGTAGTTTATTAGAGGTCCGTAAAGTTGGCAGCCTTAAATGAGGTTGTTTATGTTTTGTCCATACCATCATTTATAGTGTTTTTGTGAATTCCGTAGAGTAAAGGAATGCGGATTCAATGGCCTGCATTCGTATCAAATAATTATTTAATAATAAAGATGATATAATTTGATTAAGAATACCCTCCTCTATTTAAATAACCCCTAATTACATATCACCCAATAAGTTCAGTCTCTTAATGAAACTGATAACTTTATTGGGTGAGAATGTGTCCAGATCCTCTAGCAGCAGTTGCCCTTTGTCAAATATTGAGAATCTGATCCTCTCCACAGCGGGACAGGTGCATAAGATGTAGTCAGCCTTTTCATCATCCTCCAGGCATAGACGGCACTCGGCGTTTTCCGCTAGGCCGAGTTTATGCAGATGATAGTTTAGTCGGCAGTGCCCGGTATATAGGCCTGTTAGAGTTTTCAAGTTTACCCTGTTTAACTCTAAAAGTTTCTTAGCTATTGATTTCAAAAGGTATTTTATAAACGCCTTCGAATGAACTAATCCTGGTAACTCTTGCCAATACTGGAGAGTTTTCCTTTCAGCCCAGGTTGAGATTGCCATCTTGGCAGTACTTGAGCCAAGTATTGGTTCTGGTCAGATGAATCGTGATCCCGCTCGTTCTCTGGCTAAGGAGTCCACTATTTCGTTACCCTCCATACCAGAGTGACCGGGTATCCAGACCAGAGTCACGTTGTTGTTTTTGCTCAAATGATTTAGAGCTTTCTGACAATTCCATACCGTTTTGGAGTTACACCGGTAGGAGCCAAGAGTTTTTATAGCTGCTTGGCTATCTGAGAAAATTTTTATTGATCTGCGTGTAAGATGCATATATTCCAGCCTTCGTACACACAGTTCAATGGCATGAACTTCAGCCTGAAAAACGTTGCATGAGTACCTAGGCTTGAGCATATCCTCACCCTTGGTCTGTAGCTATGTACTCCGGCTCCTGTTCCCTCGGGAGTTTTGGAGCTATCTGTAAACCAACAACTGTCTGCCTTCAGTAGGTCGGCTTTATTCGGATCCCACTCATCTCTTTCTGGAGAAAGGATGTTGAAGGTCAGCTTGTAGTTGGTCATGGTAGACATATTATCTGAGGGCATTCCCAGGATGCTGTGATTCTCTATGTCATCCAGTAACCTGTTCCACTCCATGATACTAGTCTGCGGCATATTAATGGCCGCTTGTTGCAGTCTGTATGTTGCCAACCTGGCCTCTCTCTCCAGATATATATGAAGAGGAGGTTAATCCAGGAGGATTTCCATAGTTTGGATTTGGCCGTCTGTTGTGATCCTTTCGGCCACCAAACAATGGATCCGTATGTTATCATTGGTCTTATGACCGTGATATAGATCCAGTAAATTTGTTGGGAACCCATGCTCCAGGATTTGCCACAAATACGACGGCATGTTCATAAGGACAGCTTTGCTTTGTGGATTACCTTTTCCAGATGGGAGTTTCAATTAAGTGATCTATCCAGAGTGATTCCTAGATATTTCACCTCCTCGGCAAATGGAATAGTTTCACCCATTAAGGTGGGAGGTCTTAAGTCCTCCAGCTTCCTTTTCCGGGTGAATGGTACTATTACTGTTTTTTTAGGGTTTACAGACATCTGTTCCCTGTCACCAGTTACTCACTGCATCCAGTGTCTCTTGAAGGGTATTTGATATTACTCCTTCAGAATTTCCTCTGACTAGTATGACTAGATCATCTGCATATGCTAGAACCTCAACCTCCCACAGTGTGAGAATAGCCAGTAGGTCGTCCAGAAGAAGTGATCAAAAAAGGAGGGAGAGAACCCCACCCTGCGGGCATCCTCTCGTCGCCCTGTTAGTAGATATCAAAAATATATTTTTTGTGTAAACTTCCGGGGAGCCGCACAAATTTTAATGTTTTTAGTTTACACCTGACCATTATATAGTAACTAATTTGTAACTATGTGTAACCCATAAATTAGAATTTGTAACTACCATCATCTCCGAGTAATAAATTTTTTAAATTATGGCGGCAATTCATCCAATTTATAATATACATAGTTATGTATAAGCTAGAGTAAACGTTCCTGGATTTTGGATTATTATTATTACTTTCTTTTAATTTTAACATATGTGGTTTTAATTAATTTTGCATCTATTTTATTTACATTCAGCATGTATATTTCAATGGGCTTGCTGTCAAATTTCATTTACCTGCTTTAAAGCTAACAAATCAGCTGTTCACGTGATCTTCAAGAATACGTCTAAAATTAATAACAGTAGGTTTTAAATCAAGTTTCTGGCTATCATAGAACTCCAGATATCGAAATCGGACGCACTATTGCCCCACTCTGTATATCTGACAAAGATAAAGAATTATATAATCCGTCCAAAGAAACACCAAACTTCCAGTCGATTATTCATGTCATGTGCAAATTAACACCTTCAACAAAATAGTATATAAATTATAATTTTATGATCTGCGTGCCTGCGGTTTCAAATTATTATAAAACACATTTTAATTTATTCATAATATGCGTTGCCTTGAATATGTTGTTTGTTCGAACTTTTGTCTGTAAATTTTCTGCTCTCTATTTTTGTCAATATATTCCAGACTGGCGCTTAGAATTAAAATCACGGCCTAATTTCTCAGAGCGATGTATTCAGACAGGTGCCAATAATATATTTGATAATGTCAAATATACCGTTTTAAATTATAACCAACTTAATAATATGAACAAACATAACCATAAATTCATTTAATAAAAAATCAATTTGTTTGCAATATTTTAGAAAAACAACAATAACAAAACTATCTTTGTACATTTACACAACTTTTATTGAAAACACATACAAAATGGAATGCGTACTATATGTAGTATGCTAGGCTTATTAAAAAATTAATAAAACACATTACATGAATTTCCACATCACATTATGAGAATATTATTGATGCTCTTTAGTGACATAAACCACATACTATTTGTTTTTCCTGGGGGGTAACTATATGATCATGATGTCATAGTGTAAATCAGCTCCCCTGAGCCGTAAATTGCCGAATTGTAAACAATATGAGAACTTTTTTTATTTTGAGTTAACAGAGATATTTCAATCCTTCTAGATCTAAGCCAATTTAAATTGCCACCATTTCTTCAATGAATTTGCTAGGCATTGTGAATGGTAAATTTAGATGGCGTGTTATTAGCAAAAGTATCTCGCAGTTTAAATCATGTATTTTATTTTTTCGCACTGCATGTGTATTATTTTCCTTTAGAATCAGCGTCAATATCTAGTTGTCAAATAATCTAAAGAACAGTTCTTACTAAAGTAGTTTCCACGTTTTCAGCTAGTGGAATATCTTCGTTTCGATAGAGGTGGGTGGTAAAAGTAAATTTTCTTCTACCCAACTGTAAACTTTCTTTATCTTTGCCTCTTTGTGAAGTTTTCTTTAAAGATCTAGATAAAATCTTTTGAAGTTCAAATAAAGCGAGATAATCATTGTCAGATTCATGATATGTCAACTCAACTTGTAACGGTCCGTTTTTGGAAGACAAATAATTTGCACCACATTCGTTATAAAAGTTTTCTGAACTTTAAGTATAAAGTATATTTGACTTTTTTTAAATAAATTATTAATTTGATGAGAGACTGTTTGAAGTAGTTACACGTTTTTCCCCCTTTTTAGCGTTAACAGGATGGCGCCTAACAAAATATTTTACATAAATTGGACAAATTTTACATTGGCGATTGCCGACTGTTTCTCTTATGTATTTAGTTTTAAGTTTACGAAATTTGTCAGGGCAATTGCTCGCTTCTCCGCCCGGAGAAGAGAGTTAAAAATCATGCTAATTCTGAATATATGTATTTGTTTATAAGTTTTATTTTATTCCCTTGAAAGGTTTGTGAGTTAATAAAATGACAGGGCGAATAAGCCGGTCGTTTTAAATTGGAGCTTGCAGTTGCAAGCCTGGTAAATTGTTTATTGTCAAAAAATCTTCCTCATCTGAATCTTCAGTAGTCCATTCTGCTAGAATTTTCAGACGGAAGTAAAGTAATATCTTTTACTTTTTTCCACATAGTCCTCATAATTTTCAGACAAAAATCCCTAAAAAAAAACTAGTTGACGTATACTTGCCTACATTTACTACAACAGAATTGCGTACGAAAACTATAAAATAATATAATATTAACAGTATTTCTATCTACTAGTACTAAAAGACTAATGGTTAAAACCAAACAAAAGAGGAATTTTTATTAAGTTGTAAAAAAAATACGTAGTTTGCAAGCCACGGTGATTGGCTTGCAAGCTACATATTTCTGACATTTCACTGAGACGTTATAAATTAACTCGAACTATTTCACTTTTTTCTACAATAAAGTGTACAAAATCCACATTGAGACAGATTAACAGAGAATAAGCTTATATAGGGTTCCGTTGAAATACATGCATATATTCAAATCGATAAATATTCACATAAATCGCTAAAATATTTATTTTTCAAATTGTCTAAAAAAATAAAAAAATCAAGAAAAATGATGTGGACTACTGCCTTATAATATTACCTACGCCTATGGTATTTGTCATCGCTTCCATTTGAAGCCCTTGACTATGTCAATATTTACTAGACCATTTAAGTGGTGCGTGCTCCAAGTAAAATCGTGTTCTTGTTGGAAAATTTTGTGCTCTAGATAGATAGTGCATTCGGTAGTTTGTGGATTTGGATTTTTAATTGTATTTGGATTTTTAATTGTATTTGGATTTTTAATTGTATTTAACTGTTGACAAATATGGTTCTTTCCTTTACTAAAAACATTAATTTATTAAAAAAAATTATAACTGTGTGTGGTGAAATGAAGTGAAAAGTTTAATTTATTTTTCATGATATCATGCAGATTTGGCAACACTGGAAATTCAGTAAATAAGCGCTGTACCGTCCTGGTCTCGCGCCCAGTGAAAAAAGTGAGACAAAAATTATTTTACTTTTTTTTGAATATTTGAATTTCAAGTATAGTGTTTGCAGGGGCGTGCGGTGAGTTTTGATACAGGGGAAGCAGTTTGTGATATAGAGTGATGGGTAGCGCAAGGCCCCGAGCGAAGCGAGGCAAAAATTATTTTAAGAAAAGGACGTGGCTCCCGTATACTCATTTTAAAGCAAATGTCGAAAGCTGCAAAGTTATGATATCTAGAAAAAAGTACACTTGTAGGACCGCCACTCCTCAATAAACATAAAACATAAAAACACCACAAAAATTAGACAACCCCCGATTCCAAAGCCGAAGCTGCACGGGCGAGGGTTACACTTATGAAAAAAACGCAGACACACAACCATATCCACCGACATTGCCAGCGCCGGTGGCGAGGATTAAACCCGCAGCGAAATAGAGAGTTTGTTTAGTCACACTAGCCATCGTGCACTCTCTAGTTAACTATAAATTGAGCCAGCTAGTTAAGTAGTTAACATGCACATACCTACCTATTTACAATGTAGTTTAATCCGCCTCTCCTTTTTTGCGATGTCGGAAATAACTTCGTCGTAAAAGTTTGAATTTTTGGACATCTCCTTCACAAAGTCACTTTCTATTGTCAACAGGGACAATTTTGAAAGCCGCTCTTCACTGGTTGAATTTCTTGAAAAAGTTTTTATTCTCTTGACCGTTTTGATGATTTTGAAAAAAAGGCAGCCATTCCACTAATACTTGAAAAAAACACTTTGCACTCTTTAAAACACGCTGCAGATTGAGCTAGAACTAAATTTAATCGATGCGCAAAACAATGTACAAATATTGCATTCTGAAAAGTCTCTTTTTACTTTGGCCTGCAGGCCCCCCCAATTCACCAGCCATTACAGCGGCCCCATCATAACTTTGGGCGATAAGTTTAGCACCACACTGTAGATCATCGACTATCTGACAAACTATAGTATATAAAGCTGCGGCCGTTCATGGCGTTGTTACGTCTAAAAATCCTAAAAAGCGCTCTTGGACTTTCCCATTTGGATTTATGTAGCGTACTATGATTGACAACTGACTAATATTCGTAATATCGGTTGTTTCATCTAACATAACTGCAACAAAAGGAGCTTTTTTTATTTTTTGCTAGATCTTTTCTAAAACAATATTGCTTATCGACTGAATCAAATCATTTTGAATATGATTTGATGTACCGCGAAATATCGTGGAGTGTTCCAGATGGTTACTTAAAATTGTATCGTATTTTGCTAATAAATCAACTAAATTGATAAAATTGCCCCTATTAGCAACGGTTCGAGATTCAGTGTGACTTCTAAAACTAAGTTCATTTTCGCCGAGAAAACAAACAATGTCAATAAGTCCTTTTAACACTTTCTTTCAACTGCTGATC
Source organism: Rhamnusium bicolor (assembly GCA_029963845.1). NCBI lineage: Eukaryota > Metazoa > Arthropoda > Insecta > Coleoptera > Cerambycidae > Rhamnusium > Rhamnusium bicolor. Next base: position 957,031 of record JANEYF010003956.1, on the reverse strand, counting down.
TAATGAATGCTCAATTCCTGATTTTCCAAATGTTTATTCTTTTAGCACCGCTCGCAAATGAGTTTCACACTTACCATGACTTTTTTGTCACTTTGTGAATGTTGTTTAAATCTGAAAAGCCATTTTTATTCCAAACACCTTTTTCATTTGTGAACAGTACATATGGCCAACAAAATAATTTACACAAATTTTCACAGCCCCTTAACCACTGATTAGCACTGTACACTTCAATATTAAAGTATCTATAGCATGATTTAACTTTCGTTTTTAAGACTTTTAAATCAGGTGTTGGTTTCCCATTTCTAATAATATCCAGTTTATCTTGAAACGAATATGTTGAAAATCCCCTTTTCAACAAATTGCACACCACACAAACGCAAATAATATTTTCCACAGTGCTAGAACCAGCTTCCAAATTTAATAAGTAATTCTAAATCTGCTTACACGCGCACTAATATTCAACGTTTTAAAAATCACTTGTCGCCGCACCACAGGTTTAGAAACACCAAAAAAGTTTTTACAAATATAGCACAAAAGCTGAGAACAATACTAGGAAGATTAATATTAAGTATAATATTAAAATCGATATTAAAATCGAGATTAAAATCTATAAAATAAAACGTATTACGATGCTATACAGCTCAGATATCAAGATTGTGAAGTGGGGATCGGTTGCATTTCAATAAGTTACCTACTTACATCAGAGACAGTTGTCTCTGCTTACATATATCGAAGTCGCGCGAGTTCGTGTTGGCTCGATTAATCGAGTGCGTCATCGTTACGGTTTTATCGTGCAACATTATCTCAGCTGCTGAAATGCAGGACCGTATCTATTGAAATTGGGTAAAAGTAAATTTTAATGATTAATATATGTGATAAATAATAATTAGGTTATATTTATGTGTTTTTTTTAATAATCTTAGGGGAAGCACTGCTGCTCTTGCTTCCATGGACCGACCGCCACTGAGTGTTTGTTTCACATTTTCATAAGGACCTACAAATTTGAATATATGCATGCATTTAAAAAACATCCCATATGCTGCATTGCTCCGAATATTTGAAATATTTCACAGGTTAAGACTTGTTCTATCCGTATTAAATGTAATGTAGCAAGCACATCTGGATAAATCAATATATTCAACCTTTTCCTTATGACCAGTGAGAATTTAGCAAATATTTCCTTGCTATTATAAAAACTACATAAAAAAAATCTATTACAGTTTTATCATATTATAAAAACAGTGAGGTATTTCGTCTGAGTTTACTAAATTACATCTGAACTTAAAATATCTCATAAAAATTACCGCGTCGTATTCTGTTTATTGAGTTACTCCAGCAATTTAACTTAAATTAGTGCATAAATTAACCTTAATTTCGTTTTATGTAAAATTTATTGCCAATTCGATAATATAACAGCGGGGCGTCCTGTGAAATAACGTAATAAAATTACTTAGAAATTGCTTATATTTACATTACGAAATATTGGTAATTTTTGTAACGTAAATTGGCAGTGCGGTACGTTACTGTACATTAGTTATTGTTATTAATTCCCAAAAAGCTTGATTTAATTTTATAAATCTGAAAGCCATAGCAAGCTATTCCGTTTCCGTAAATGTGTCAGGGACATTGTCCCCGTCAGTGTTTTCTGTCTCTCTTGCTTTCTGTCGATTCGCGCATAAGTCTATTTCACTTTAATTCGTTGTAAATTCGGTCCGTAGCTAGCTTTGAGGACAGGTTGTGGATTGACCCAAGATTTTTAAATTCTATAAATGAATAATGTAATGAATATGAATGTAGAGGCTTGGTGCTCGAAAGGGATACGAAATCCTGTGATCTAGATATTTGAATAGTATTGTGCATAGAATGAACTAGAAACTTTAATATATTTTTTTAAGAATATTAAATATTTATATATATATATATATATATATATATATATATATATATATATATATATATATATATATATATATATATATATATATATATATATATATATATATATATATATATATATATATATATATACATATTTTTAAACTTCAGAAAATAAATAGCCCTATTTTTTTATTTGTATGTGGGAGGTCATTGACCAAATGACCGTATAGAAGAACCGCCAGTGGCAATTTAGAAACTCCCTAAATGCACGTCAAGTTATATTAAATTAAAATTTATGTCGTAGCATTAAAAATTTGTAATCAGTCACTGATTTTTATTCTTAAGAGCATTTACTCACTCACAACTGATAGCCTAATGTACAAAAAAGGACAAAGAAGGTAATCACTATTCATTTTTAATATCTGCACGCAATTTAACTGTTAATTGCACACAGTCTGTGTCTTTGAACTCGGCATTACATTCAACTCGTCGTGACTTTTAAAATAGAACACTACAGCAATACCAGTGATATTGAATAGATAATTTCCCCATTCAGCTACGCCAGAATTTACAATAAAATTGCATACATAAGAACCTCACGTTTTTATGCAGTGAACATGTAAAATCTGTGCTCAAATATTTAATCTAATGTTACATTAACTAGCCCCATTCGTACCGAAGCAAAATATGCGTTTTTAAAATTACGATGAAGGGTTTATAATCACCTATTCTACATTACCTACACTTTTTGAGGCGTTGTTTTTTTCTTATTTTAATTTGGTATATATCGGAAGAACATTTTGCATTCGTTATTAATTAACGGTGTACTATGACATTTTTGATGCCAATAATCACCAAATCCCATTAAATATTTCCAAAATAATTTTATTTCAAATTTATTTTTGTCATACTATGGTGTCATTTGCGTGTTACATAGATTTTGTTTTAATTATAGACCGTGTGCAATTACAGCAGTGCCACAAGGATCTAACCTGGACCCGGTACACTTTTCTCTTTTTATAAACGACTCAAATGATCTTAATGTGCCATTAACTTATTTAAATTTAAATATCTTTGCATCAGTTATAGCCTCCAACAAAGATCGCGCAGTATGAAAGCTGAGCCGACAATGAGGGGCATTGGAGCAATCTAAAATTACCATAGTTTTACCCTTAAAGATGTTCATATATCTCTTAATGTAAAGCCGTTACTTACTTCCGTAAACTTAATACGATCAGATATGACTACCAAACTGACATGCAGACTCCACAGGTCGCATCAGTACAGTTAAAGAGTGTCTATTTTGAAAATAAATCAAGTTTCTCTACATTGAGTAAACTCTCCGAGAAGGTACGGATTTATTCTTCGGCTAAGCGAAGCTAGAATGTTTTTCTCTTGTTTGGAACCCTATGTATATTGAGTCTATTTAAATAACATTTACATAGTTTCCAATCTTTCGGATCGACGGTATTCGTACAGAGACGTAGAGCAGCTACCTATTAAATACACTTGAATATAACCCAGCAGAGTTTAGAAAACATTACTACAGTCCAAATTTTACTATTGCTATTATACAGGGTAATTTATAATTGGAGGACAATGCTTCAGGGGCTGATAGTAGATAATTTGTATTTCAAGCCGTTTCGAATGTATCGCGAAAAAAGTGACTTTCAGGCCCTTAGAGGGGCTTGTAGCACCCTTATCTTGCGACATCGGATTATAACCTATACAACAAACTAAACATTAATTTCCATCTCTTTCCGCTCCTGAGGTATTGTCTCATAATTAAAAATCACCCTGCGTAGCGATAATGACTCTCACGATAAACTAGGTCAGTTGGGGTCAAGTTAGTAGTTATAAAAAGCACATTATATATTTCATCTGCAAAAGTAACCGATACTAAGTATAAGTTAATGCACATTAATTAAAAATCTCTTTCAATTACACTACAATCATAATTAAAAGGGATTTCTGCCACCCCTTTGAATTTCCCCTACTAATTCCTTAAAATCCAGTATGTGCACCACTTTAAAATAGATAATTTCCTTTTGTAAGATGTGAATAATATTTAACAAATAAAATTGCATTTGGATTGTGTCGGAGTACCTAAAATTGTTTCCTTGAGTATATCTTGTAAATCTCGTTGTACAAATCACGCCGATCATGAATTTTCATGTTAATCAAATGTATCCATACCGTTTTGTGGTTTGTGGGTACAAATTAATTTAGTTAAATAGAGAACATATACTGGGAAAATCAATGTCCTAAAATATAGATAAAGTAATTTGGGAAACTGTTAATTAGTGGAAATGTTAGTATAGGTGAAGCCCTTGGGGAGGATGACCTACGAATATTGATAGTGTCGTGTTTATGTGATAAATAGCCCTTTTGCTTTAATTCGTGGACCTAAATCAAACAAATCCTGTTTTCAACAGCAACTTGTTATTTAAATTATTTGATTGCCTATATACAGTGCTTGACAAAAGTTAGATGACAGAATTTGTTTAGCCCTTAAAGTACGATGCGGGGGTCCTTCAGGGACTCCAGGTTCACATTTTTTCAAATTATTTTTCAAAATATTATTTACTGCGTTCTCCGCTTCTAGGTACCTGATTTTCTATTTTTGACAAATAGTATAATCTATATTTGAACATTTTTCACAGTGAATTTTTTACAAAAATAATAATTGATTATCTGGGGTCCTTCAAAGGCCTCGCGTCGTCTTTTATGTTTCAAATTTATTAATATGTAAAAATTTGCTTCACGTATATAATATAACTATAGAAGAGATATCTTTGTAAATAAAAATGTCCCAACCCCAACGCAACAAAAAGATGTTAAGCCAAAAGAACTCCAAGACTTAGCTTCCCGTTTCTATGGGGATAGTGATATCGATGAACTAAATGTGAGTGACGACGAGGATCGCGATCCCAATTTTGTTGATGAATATGATAGCACATCAGAAATAGAAGACAATTGTGAACAAGAGATTGAGGAAGATGAATATGGGCTTCTTGAGAACTAAGAGGAAAAAGAAGAAGAACCAACAAGAGAAAGAAATAAAGTAGAAGGTGGCAATCAGAAACAGTATGTAGCAAAATTGGGGCGTATTTGGAGCTGTGAACATCAAGGTCTTTCCTGTCGTCCATTGAGAAATACTGTTGCAATTAAACCTGGACCAACAATATATACAAATTCAGCTAATGAAATATTTGAAGTGTTCAACCTTTTCTTGACTACAGATATGAAAGAAAAATATTTGTAAACACACGAATGAGGAGGCAATCCGTATTTATAAAATATACAATAAGGCACACGCTAATCAACAGAAAACCTGGAAAAACGTTGATATCGTAGAGCACGATGTATTTATTGGTGTTTTAATTTCTGCAGAAGCTCTTGGCTGTCATAAAGAAAATGTAAAAGAAATGTGGAGGAGCACCGATGAATCCATACATCGCAATCTATTTAGAGTGTCCATGCCCCAGGATAGATTTATTATGATCAGTAAATTTAAAAGATTTGACGGCAAAAATACGAGACAGGAGAGAGAGCAAACAGATAAATTAGCTGCGTTTAAAGAAATATAGGATGCCTTTGTAACTAACTGCAAGAAAGCCTTTATTCCCCACAAAACGGTGACAGTAGACGAACAACTAGTTGCGAAATATCTAAAAGTACAGGAATTATAAACGCGCTCTAATCAAAATTTGCTTATTTCTAATACAAAAGCAACCGAATCGTACGCTATATACTATTTCGCGTGATTTACAACAAATTGTGCCATAAACAGTTATTCTTTATCGTTGTACGGTGTTTGTGTTTGTAATGATTATTACTTTTGTTATGTGCAGTCAGTATATGCATATCGAAATTTCAGAGCGGTGTTGGCTGAGTTTACGGTTGCACATTATTACTTTATTAGCAGTCGTAATGATGGTTGGCGGTGTAACCACGATATAAAAAGGGTGCAAAAACAAAACTAATGGAATACAAATCATACACGATAAGTACTTTGAGCCTGATATGTGTTTTATAGGAAAGTCAGAAATTTTGGGTCTAATATTTAAGTACAGTATGGGAAAACAGTATGAAAAATTCAATTTAGGCTAGAATAGGTTGGAATCAAAATTTGAATAAAGAAAATTATACTGTGGTCAAAAATAAAAACGGGACACCTTGAAATACATTATTTTGCCGTTAAGGCTGATTATTTTATTTTTCTAATAAAATTTAATTTAGTTTATAAAATAAATTCATTTTTAAATTGTACATTTTAAAGTATCAGTCTATATTGAAAAAACAGCTAGCCTGAACCCAAGCAGAGATAAGATAGCTTTAATATGCATTTCAAAGCAAATTTGCTATAGTAGTTGTGAACCATGCTCATTTTTGGGACAAAAACTCTTGAAAAAGGTATAAATACAGACACCCTGAACATGAAAAGTCAGCGACGGAATCCCGATATTCGAGGCAATATCACCTGGTTGTTAAGAGTAAGAATTTTCCAGTTATTTGTATTTAATTTTTATTATTTATTTATTTACTTAGTTGAATTTTTATTTAAAATTGAATTTTTACTATTTAAAATCCTCCTAAAGAATATACACATAAGCTTTGCAGCGTTAGCCAGGATAGGGAACAAAATGCACGCTGATCATTGGTGCAGACGCAGGCAGATATACACAAGTGCAAAGTTCCGATAGCGGTTAATTCAATTTTCATTGTATAAATATATTTTGTGCATATGCTAGAGAACTACTCAAGACTGACGGTCGACAAAGGGTCGCTCTGCGAACCCAGGTAAACAGTTTCCTATGTGCTCATATGAATGAACGAAGTATAATATAGTGTATATTTTAATCACTTTTTTTACACCGGTCAGTAGTACTAAATGCTCAAAATGCAGCATATTGCTTTATATTAAAATAAAGAGAAACATAACATTGTTTAATGCAGAAATATAAAAATTGTGCAGCAAAAAGTTGGTCCGCTCTAAAGCAGGCAGAATTTAAAATTGTTTTATTTTCTGACATTATTTCTTATGGGTACAGAAAATAAAAAGTAACGGAAATTTTTAAGACGTTTGACTTTCTTATAGCCAAATCGAGATTTTTTTATTAAATTAGGATGTTCTTATTTCGGCGTAACCAATCATTTTAGTTTCTTATTTAAAACTTTAAAGAAAATATGTCAATTTTATTTTTGTTATTTTGTTTCTTTCCACAAGGCATTTCTTTTTATTGTAAATAAAGTACGTATGTACACTCTGTAAAATATTTTTCCACTAATTCAATAAACCTAAAAGTTATTTATCTTAATTCTAATACCCTGAAATATTTTTTACGCCTGGTAATGAAAAAGTAACCCACAATGACATATTTATTATGCCTGGAAATAAGCAATTTACAATACACTCGCTACTTTGCCCATTGTAAGTCGGGCTCACTAAGTCCAACCCACCATTGCAAAGTTTAAGTCAACAGACTTTAGCTGTTTTCTGTGATTATTCTTTGACTTGGTTGGGTTTTTATTTGAAGATTAATTTTACTATTTTAAAAGTAAAAGTAGAATTAATTTTGATATTTATTTATCAGTAGAAAAAATTTTAATAACGTAGAGTAAATCTCAAATTTTAACTTATTATTTCTGTCCGTAATTTAACTTTTCTGTCCGTGCGTCTGTCCAAGAGAGTTTTTTTTTTTTTGGAAGTTAAATTTTGTTTTCGGAATTGCGTTCATTGTCCACACTAGGAATTTACATTTGCTGATGACTAACTGTTTTAATCTTAGCCATTTGAGACCCCTTGCGGTAGCAATAACGCTAGGATTAACAGTGTGTTAATCAGTCAATGTTTCGAACTCATACACTAATGTATTAGTAAATTTGCATCTCTCTGAAGAGTAACTGTTTTGACCCATGCCGTTTGCTAACGATTTGAAACCCCTTGCGGTAGCAAATAAGCTGGGACTAATAGCGTGCCACGCAGATTCTAATCGAACCCAGTAAACTCATAAACTCCGCACCTAAAAACACAGCCGTTCACGTCTTGTAACCGAGTCTGCTCTAAAAGCAAATGTTAATAATTTTGATTCAGAGAAAACTTGGCTTGTAGTTTTTCTTTCCATTAGTAGAATTTTTATATTTTCGCAATTATTTAACGTACACCGATACAGTCGCCTTTTTAGAAATACGCTTATTTCTACTTGGGTGTATGGCAATAGGTTTTGCTTGCAACAAACATAGATATTCCTTTATCACAGTTAATGACCGGGAATCGAGCCCGGAACTTTTTGGCGATAGCCCAACTAGCTTTAAGAAGTGTGAAAATATTCCTTTTATCGTTATAGTAGACGAATAAGGAGAACCACTGTAAGACAAGTATGACTTTTCTTTTAAATTGCACAGTTTCATATTTCACCCTGTAATTTCTTTCTGAAAAACAATCGAAACAAACTAATAGCATATTTCGAACGAAAATAAAATGTGTTTCCAAAATCTGTAAATAAATTTCACATCAGTTAACAGAGCCAATAGTTACGATTGTTTAAAGTCCAATAAAATTTCAAGGTATCCCGTTTCTATTTTTAACCACTTTAAAAGTAAGGAATTAAAATTATGCCTTAGTTAAAAAAATCACATTTCATTAGCACACGACTGCCATGTCTAGTGAGTAATTGTGCCTATTAAAATTTATTTTGGACTCATTATTTTCACAGTTTTCAAAATCGGTAACACTTAAATATTCATTCCAAACAAATATTAAATGTATTTTTATATTAACACGCTTTTATTAGCTTTACTTATATGTTTGTTTGTAACCGACTCTTTGGACTCGATTTTGACCCACTTTAAACGGACAGATTTAATTGAAACTTTGTACACTTACGAAGAACCGGTACCAATACAATAATTTGATAAGTTTATATCATTATCCTGATCAGGATCGCCAGTCCTTTCCTCACGTATCCTTTGCGTGAGAGCAAGAGGCTTAATATTGTAAGTATATTCCGTGATTTTCAGTTCGGTCGTTGGCCGAGCGGGCAAGTCTTAGTCGACGCGAAACGACGGACTCCTGGGGCGTGAGTTCAAATCCCATGGCTGAAATAAAAAAATATTTTTTTTTTCATAAATATCTGTTGGATCATAATATGTTATAATATGAGCATCAATAAGCAATATAAATATAGTTTAAAAAACTACAAAACACGCTTTCATAGCACATCAAACTAAAAAGTGAAAAATAAATATAGTTTAAAAAAACTAAAAAACACGCTTTTAAAGCACATCAAACTAAAAAAGTGAAAAATAATTATTAATATAAACTGAAAACAATAATGAACGAAAAATACTAGTATTATTGTGAAAAAAGCGTGGGGCGTTTTGTGCCATATTTTTCGTATATCGAGCAACCCACGCTTTTTTCACAATAATACTAGTATTTTTCGTTCATTATTGTTTTCAGTTTATATTATTAATTATTTTTCACTTTTTAGTTTGATGTGCTTTAAAAGCGTGTTTTTTTAGTTTTTTTAAACTATATTTATTTAATATTCCTTTCAAGATACGTCATTGACAAAAGTTAACAAGAGACCCAATTCATACTGCTTTATTAAGTAAATACAGGTAAATGAGTTTTTCGTCTCTTCTGCGACGTTTTTCACTTCCTTAAGCAACATAATTAGAATAAATTACGAACGTTCATCATGCTTTTCATGACAAACTAATTTGCTTGCTTCCAGCATATTTTTCTAAGAAGCCTTCCACTCGAAAGGAAACAAGAAAAACTATATTAAACGGTTAGCAAGTACTTCATGTCCATTCTTAAACGTAATTGAAATAAATTCAAAGCTTTCTAGCAATTCACTTGAAAGTTTTTCGCATTCACCGCCGCATATTTCGTTTCTGTTCAAAAACAACTCATTGTTATTATCACTAATGAATCAAATGAAGTATTTACATTCCCCGGTAGTCTGTACACTGCATAAATTAGGCTTTTTCTTCGGACTGCTTTAAAATATTTCGAATTATAAATGAGTTTCAGGGTGACAACTCTATGCATAAAAAGACTTGGTAAGCAGCATGCAAAGCAGATGTGAAAGTTTTCGACTAAAAAAGTATAACGTCTTAATGGCGAGAACGAAGTTTGTAAACAGGGGAATATATTAAAAGAAGATTTACTGTACGTTTATACTGATGAAGGGCTCATTAACAAGCTGTAATTTTACACTGAGTGAGTCAGGATGCAATGCAAGACGTCGCCGCTTTGTTTTATCTGAAATCTGGCTCATGCGCCTTGATAAAAACTGCAATCACCTAATTTATTTTAATCTTCATCACTGATAAATAGAGTTGGCAAGTCGTGCGGCTATTCACTGATGCAACAGCAGGTAGACAGATATCTGGTGAGGCAATGACCGGCTGGCGGATAAATCGAAGCGAGCCGTGAGACTTGTCCATTGTTGTATGTCGTAGTGTTTACATGTTAATTTATTCCTCTCTGTTGTATTTTATGTTGTTGTATTGTTGATAATTTTATTTGCTGTATTTCATTGTTGATATTAATTTAATAATAAAATATGTCAGACGTGCGCAAAGGTAAAAAACGGTTATATGGTGACAAAGTGAATAAATTTATCAGCGAATTCTCGGATTTATTCTATAATGGTGCTACAATAAGTTGCAAGGTGTGCGAGAGAGACCTGATGTGCTAGTATAAATATGCTTGTAGAGTAGACGTCACGTAAATACTGTACAGCATACAACTAAAAAAATTTTTATTGCATTTCTGAACGAATCTCGACGAATTATGTCGATACACAAAATTTCAAGAAAGAAAAATTTTCTGTCTGTGTGGTTCGCGATAGCAGCTACAGTTTTTGAGATAAAGCTTTCAAATTTGGTACACACATTCTAGAGTTCAAGGAAGCGGTTGAATTCGATGGTGAGTAAAATCGGTCCCAATGTCTAAAAAAAAAAAATAATAGCGACATTTCACCAATGTGACATTTTTTAAACGTCAAAAGTGACTTTTTTTTGAAACATCAAAATGTGATTTTTTTGAAACGTCAAAGTTTACTTTTATTATAAACTCCACTACACATCAAGTTTTACTACGGTGAGAAAGTTCTGATCCCCAAGTAATTGGCAGCGGTATTAATTTTTATTGCTGAATTTTGCAGTTCTTGTTCAATAAATTGAAAATGGTCACAACGAGCTATAGGAATGTACATACAAAAATGTTCATTTTTCAATCCTTCATCGTCCAAAAATATACCATTTGAAAAATTTTTTAAAATTCAGTTAAAAAAGTTGTAAATTTAAAAATCCTTTTTGGTCACCCTTGTATACTTTTAGGGAGTGAAAATGGCTGAGTGTCATCACACAGATGTCTCATAATTGGTACTAACACATTTTTTCTAAAAATCGATAGTTGTGATTGTAGTGATATTTGTTAATATACACGTGTAAATGATATAATTTCAACAAAAAAAAATCATTACATCCAAGTGGTTGGGTGAAAGTCAACAATAATACAGAAGTGAAAGGAGGCCACAATAAAAAAGATTACAAAAAAATGTTTTGATATACATGGCATTTCATTTAAAAAAAAAATGTTACTTGACCCTGTAGAATCGTCTTGGCTCATGTTTCTAGCTATCATAGAAATCGAGATATCGAATTGGGACTCACTATTGCGCCTCCCTATATAACCACACCTGGTACCTACTATAAAACTATTGTAAAATATATTTTTATAATTTGGACATTACTTTATTCTTTAAATATAAATTATTTTGTCTAGAATATGGTAAAAATTTGTTGTTCATTCGTTAAATTTTGTCATCATGTTTTTTCCTTTCTTTTCCGAATGGAGTAATTTAACATTATTTAAGTCTATAAAATGACTGTTTTCTATGCTTCTATGTTATGTTTTCTTTCATCCTAATATGATAACAATGGTAAATACATATAATTTCTTACATTTTATACTGTCGAGGTCGTTCTTATCTGAATGCGCTAGTATAAAAGTTTTAGGTAGCTAATAAATCAAGTACGACACTTCTAACACATTATATCGCAGATAATATTAAAACAACTTCTTCATTTAGGGGCAAGATGATATTGGATTAAATATTATTATTCTTAGGCTTAGAAGAAATAATAATTATTGAGATTAAACAAATATTGTCTCAACAAAAGTAATTTTTTGCATTTAAAGAAATGATTCCCTTCAGTTACAATACAAATCTAGTTACATCAATGAGCGTATCTATTTTTGTAGTAACAAGACATTTCTTGAAATAATTAAATAATGAGTGCCGTCGTCCTTGTACAATTGTACATTCTACAACGCTTGTGGAATGATCGCATCGGTACAGTAGAGGGAGCATATGCATCCCTTAAGTGCCTTTTTATTATTCGATGTCTACCTAAAATACGATGAATAAATGTCTTAGAAAAAAAACTGCGATAGAAGGGAATCTATTTAGCTCTTTGCCATAAGTTGTAGAAACTCTTTAAGAGAACTTTTCAAAAGTTATTAGATTATTTTATCTTATTTCACATACACACATGCCCAACAGAGACAAGCTATAGTCCAGCCGGGGAAAGATAGCCCGCGCAGTAAGCCGGCTTTCTGCGAAACCATACACTAAAAGCATAATATATCTCCCAATGAGTGGGTGCAGATGCAGACGATCACAAAAATTTGCCATGTACTAAATCATTTATATATTTTACGTTTCATTGTGAATGCGGAAGACAAATTCTTTCCGCGTATCCTCTTTCCCTGGTCAGTTGGTGTATTTGCTGCACCAGTTTTGACCATTGGATACATTGCGATTGGAAGATACAAAATGTATATTTTTGAAAATATAGGTGCATATCCCGAATATTATTTACGAAATTTTGTTTAGCAACTGCTTGAGTGCATAACAATTTGATAAAATACCGAGACCGATGAATCGAGGGATTTTATTTTAAATTATTATGCATGAAAGCATTTGTTAAAATGCAACATTTCGTAAATAATAGAGCCATAGACATTTCAACTTGTTGAAATTTGAGGCAGAGGAGTATATTTTAGGTTTATTTCTTGAATTCGGACTTAATAAGAATTAAATAAATGCCAACTGCACCTGCTTGCAGTTCTCTCTCCCAAGTAACATTTTCAATCTTATAAGAAACGTAACGACGTCGTCACGACCTAAAATACGACTTGCATTTAAACGTGACGGCCTTATTACAACCTTTTATAACAAAATTTAGAAAGGGTTGTCACGCCTTTTCATATGAATTTCATGTGACTTAATTGAATATGACTTTTTATAGAACTATTAGGCCGCATCCTAAGAATTGATTGTGATATTGTCGTATAGAGGTCGTTATAGAGTCATTATAAGGTCGTAACTTTCTATGATATGACTTCGATACGACCTATACTCAAACAAAAGAACGTAACGAATCAGATGTATTTTATATATTTTACCTATACCTATGTCTTGTATTCATCCGTTTATAGCAGGGATAAATAAAACGTCAATAATCAAACTGTATTCAGTATGAAAGTACCTATGTGGTGTTATAATATAAAAATGTCAAATGTTTAAATCGATTTCTAGCCATATTATAATGTCAAAACTGCTGGGAATTTTTTTTACTGTAAAAATGGCAAAGATACCGCGAAAAAATACAACTCGCCTTCTAAATAATGAAAATCAAAGAATATTTAAGAAATCATAAAAAAACAAACGTATTTTAAACAATGGTTTAAAAGGGTTAGAATATTTATAGAGCATAATTGATAATACCGAAGAAATATTTTTCTAATAAAATTTCTATGTAATAAACTTATAGTTTTCATATTTTTGTTTGTTAAATATGGACACCAAATTTCCAACAAAGAATGTGGCCGAAATTGCTTATAACCTAATAATTATAAATTTATATGTGAAACTACCAAGCAGTCATATAAATTCGTTGCCATATTATATGTATAAATGTAAATTAATTTATTCCTTTATGTTCCATGTGATATTTACTTAAAAAATTATAGAGAACTAATAAGAAAACTAACTACTAATTCACTAATTCTAAATCTGATTAATTTAAGTTTAGAAAAGGGTGTTATGCCTGAATGTTATAAAAAATCTGTAGTGGTACCAATACCAAAATTACCTAATAAAAATTTAGCTGAGCAGTTGAGACCAGTAAATATGTTGCCATTTTGCGAAAAAATTTTGGAATTAGTAGTTTACAATCAACTAATTAGTTACATAAACTCAAATAACATCCTATGTACATACCAATCGGGTTTTCGTGGAAAACATTCGTGTGAAACAGCATTACAATTGGTGATTTCTGAGTGGAAGGAGTCGGAATTTGCGCTGTTTTCGTAGATCTTCAGCGAGCTTTTGAAACTATCGACCGTAAAATACTACTATTAAAGCTAAAAAAATACGGATTTGATCACACCGTCTTAAGTTGGATTGAAAGTTATATAACTAATAGGTACCAAATAACAAAAATGAATGGGAATTTATCTAAGCAAATACTAAATAACTTTGGAGTCCTCCAAGGCAGTGTCCTTGGTCCCTTATTATTTATTTTCTATATAAATGACCTTGGAAATGTGTTGAGGAAATGTAAAATCCATCTATTTGCTGACGATACCCTTATCTATTATGAAAATATTAATTTTGAAGAGATGGTAGCTACTGTAAACTTAGAATTACAGGTTTTGATAGAAAAATTTAAAATCAATAAACTTAAGGTAAATGAATTGAAATCTAGATGTATATTTGTGGGTAATAATTATTATTTGTACAACAAATTTATCAGTTTAAATCGTGATATTCTAATAAATAAGGAAAAAGTTGAGTTTGTTCAGGAAATAAAATACTTAGGTCTAGTAATTGATCGGGAATTGAAATTTAATAAGCACATTGAATACATATAAAAAAAATTGGCAAAAAAGATAGGATTTTTCAGTAGAGTTGCCTTTTATATCAATGTCCACAAAGTTAACAGTTTATAATACACTAATATTGCCTCACTTTCTCTAATGCAGTTCAGTGTTATATGTAAGTTGTACAAATTTTAGTAGGTTGCAGGTGCTTCAAAATAAGGCAATGCGAGTAATATTAAGATGCAACAGGTTCTCAAGTAGTCAAAGGACGCTAGATACATTGAGCTGGCTTAACATTGAACAATTTCTTTACTTCCAAACTATGACTTTTATTTTTAAGATGATTAATAATATTTTACCGGACTATCTAGTACGACAGTTATTGCCTGTTACTGAGGTACACCTACGTAATACTCGTACGGCAATTACAAATAATTTTTATGTAAAAAAGAACAACTAAGAGTAGTACTATGAAAAGTTTGTTTCACAAGGGAATTGTACAGTTCAATCTTCTTCCTCATGAAATTAAGGCCAGTAAAACTGTTCAACAATTTAAATCTCAACTTTTATATTTAAAGAAAAATACTTCTTAGTAACCTATGAGTAGTTAAGTTGTTCTCAATGCAATTTTTGTTTAGTTAAGTTATTTCTAATGATGTTTTTATTTACTATTGTATCTTTTTTTGTATTATTATATTCTATCTTGTTGAAACCATACGTCTACTATGTACTATGTGTATTAATTGTATTTACTATCTTCTTTAGATAAATAAATGAATTTATTATTATTATTATTATTATTAAGCAACTTCATTATTGTAGACTATTTTTAAATTACTCTAGTCGTTTTATACTTTTGAAACGATCATAGGGTCTCTTTCATAGAGAATATGACCGACTGCCCAATGGCGTGTTCACACCGTTCACGTGACTTAACTGTCCTTTCATATGACTACATTGTCATTTTGCATGCTTTAAACTACCTTTGAGTTTTATTTTTACATCTGTGACGGTTTCATGACGTCGCATCGGTGACTTATTTTATGGTAAAAAAAAGTAAAAAAAGCAGATAAGCACACTTGATATTATTTAATAGTAATTCTATTTGATTATAATACATGCAAGAAATATGAAATTTAGTGCAAATTTGTTAAATAATTTTGGATTCTTCAAGTGTAACATTTTATTGTGTGTGTTGAGGTTATGCGCAATCAGAGTCGTTTCTGGGGTCTTTTGCAACCGGAGAGGTTCTGAGGCCCCTATACATGAGAAAATTAAGTGAGAGAGGGTTAACGCTTTGAAGTGAAATTCTTAAATTTTGACCACACGCAGGCATTTATCTAAAAACTGGATTTCCGGGCTTCCCAAAAAGAAAAGAATCGTCGGCTATTATTTTGACATTTATCTAAAAACTGGTTGGTTAGGCTTAGGGGGATTGAAAAAGTAAGGATGAATTCATCTTTAAAACTTTGTAAGAGATTCATGAATCGTACCGAGGTCGTATTGAACCTCTGTTACGACTACCACTATTTGGAGCGCCATTTTTCTATTCATGGGTCATATCAAGGCCGTTCTTAATGTTAATATAACCTCTGATACTACTATCATATTTTCATTTATGGGTCGTATGAAGGTAGTATTCAAAATCAATATAACCTCTTTTACAACTCTCTTCAATTTTAGGTACTATTTGGTCTCAAAGTCCTATTGACATCTAATCACGTTTTTTAATGCCCTTTGTACAGCTATCTTTGTACAAGGTCATAATAAAGTCATATTATTTATAACCTGGTAATGACCGCCTCAAACCCGTCCACTTTTAGCATCCAATTAGTCATCTTATGGGTACCATATGACCTTCATACGACAAGAAGTTTCGATAGTTATGGGTATAAGCTTATAACGACCCTTAGACGACCTACAGTCATTAAAATAATTTTTACGACCATTTTACGTCTAATTATATGACTAATTGGGCATATAGGCCAAAAATTATAACTCAAAATGTTATCTGGGCCTCTTATGCGGACCATTTTACGTTAAAATAATCTTTGTTGGGAAAAATGCCGCACTACACACTACCCTGTAGTTTTGAGAGGTAAAAATATAAATATAAATCAGCAGCAAAATGCCGTTGGTGCTTATCCCAAACGAAATGATGATATGTGATATGTCAACAACAATATATGAATTCTATTTATGTTGCACACTGGAATTACGAAAACGTTTTTCTATTATTTTTTCGATCACGTTGTCCAGTATATCATCCAAATTATCGTTTTCAATCAGTACGAGTTCGATTTATTTTGAATGATTTATTTTTCAATTATTTAAAAACGACATTTTTAATCTCGTCTCCCATCTACGTTGTATACGCATAGAAACAGGTGTCCCTCTCCCAGCGGCGTACCGGATATTTTTAATATTGATGGTTGTGGGGATGTAGAATTAAATATTGATGAACGAATTGGGAATAATAATGCCAGTTCTGGGACCACGGCGTGTTAAAGAAACGGTTTTAAAAAAAGATGTATGCATTATTCAACTCTCTCAAAATAGGGCCCTTCGGAAATTGAAGGTGTATATTTTTTAAGTCTAGATAAAATTTTAAAACATATCAAACGGAGCAGCCATAAAGTGGCTATAAATTAAATATCAGGAATCATGCAAATTCATTATTACTAAAGTTAATAGTAAAAGCAGATAATATATATACGGAGTGTTTCTAAATTAGGGTTCCAAACTTCTACAGCATGTAGTACTCATCAAAATAAGTCAAAAAGTTCTTATAAACATGTGGCATAAAACACCCTTAGTGAGTTAGAAGCCCTTAAAAAGGTTCAGATGATATTTGTTTTTTTCTATTATTTGAAGAAAGATAAAAGATTAATGGACAAAATTGTTGGTATTCATTTAGTTTCTCATGCTGAATAAGAAGTGTAGTTTATTTTTAGTAATCATTTTTGGTTAATAAAATCATGAGCGTCCGTTTTATATTGTATTGCATTTTGTAATGGGTATTCCAAACATCAATGCATCCTTAAATTTTCGAGGATATTGAGTCCATTGTCCGGAACAAGAAATGCCGTATTTACTGAATCTAATCGCTGTTAAGCAAATCCAAGCCAATAAGTCATTCATATATATATATATATATATATATATATATATATATATATATATATATATATATATATATATATATATATATATATATATATATATATATATATATATATATATATATATATATATATATATATATATATATATATATATATATATATATATATATATATATATATATATATATATATATATATATATATATATATAGGGGATGAGGTATGGACATCCGTTTAATATCCGATATTCGATCAGCGAAGTTAAGCAGCACTGATCGAGTCCGGCAATTGGATGGATGAACGATAGCTCATCTAACAGTCGGTAGGCTGTCAACAGACAATCCCGGGAAGGCCGCTAGCCTGATGCAGGCGGAGAGGCGAACCCGGGTGGAGGGTCGAAGAGACCTACCCAGGAGGTTTGCCACTCTGCTAGCGGTGCAGGCGGGCAGGCCCAGGTGGTGGGTTAGTTGACAGTCGAGGACCGTGGTTCGGAGTCCACGCTAAACTGTAGGTCCCTAGGTAAAAAGGGCCCATTGTGGCCTACTTGCCTAGTAAAATAAGTAGCTACTACTAACTATATATATATATATATATATATATATATATATTACTACGATATATATATATATATATATATATATATATATATATATATATATATATATATATATATATATATATATATATATATATATATATATATATATATATATATATATATATATATATATATCGTAGTAAATTCATAACGTAGGACAATCTCATTTTTTGTAATATGAACATAGTGTAAATTAAATATAGCCAGAACTTTAAAACCAAAGGCATAATGTGTTGTACTTATCTGAAATAAAAATATAAACATTAAACGATAATAAATCACATAAAGAACGATTTGTGTATCGAAATCTGCGCAGTATCCTAAATATTTAAATTATGCAAATGAATTTGAGAATATTAAAATATAGTGAAAATAAGTGAAAATCTACCTAACAGAGACTCCCAAGGGTAGACCACTAGGTATAGACACAGTTTAACGTAGCAACAGTAAAATAAATATTGTAACTTTTGACACAGTACGATGATATGGATAAATATCCATTAATAACATAAGTAATTCCAGGAAATACTGTACTGCAGTTATGGACAATAGTGTCAGTAGAATATTCCATGCAATTGGATTCTATAAGTGTGTACCATATAAGAAGGACAGACTTGATTTTCAAAAAACATACTTTTGCTAAAATAAAAATTATAAAATTATGAATATTTATTTAAAAATGTAATGAGTAGACAGTAAAATTGTAGTTAGTTAAGTAACTTGTGTTAGTTGTAATATGTTTTATACTGTGTTAAACCAAATATTTGTAAAGGTGCTTCGAAAATTTATTAGTCATAAAAATTTATCATAACTAAGTGTATGGCACACCAAATCAAAGAGGAATGTATCAGTAAGCTGAAAATAATAAAACAAGGCATATTTAATGAGGCATAAAATTTCACAATCAAGATATCCAAGTATAATTTGTTGGTGTCAAATTTTGGCATTTTTTGAGAAATCAGAGTAGTTTTCTAGTCACTTTTCGATCGTTGCATGAGAAGCGTGTTAATAAAATCTTAACATCAAATTATAAAATATTTATGAATCAAAATAAATGGTGGTAATGGAGTTTGAGAAATATAAAGAATAACGACAATAATTGTAATAACGTGTTAAAATTAAAGGCAAGCAGAGTATAGAAGAAATTTAATTAATTCAAGAAGTTGAGATAAATGGTCCATATTAGGGTAAATGAATAGTACTTACCTTGGATAACGTTAGGAAATAAAATTCGATGAAATCAAAATTAACAACGTAATTAGCCTTTTGGAAAATCGTAACGAATTTAATAATTATAAAAAAAATGGAAAAATAAATATTCATTGAGCTTCACGAGTTGTGCACAGAACAGAATCGGTAAGTTAAGAAACTGATGGGACACCGATAGTATGTGACCATGTAGGAAGGAGCTTTTCAATTTTAAAACCACTAATAAAAATCTTGATTATGTTTATAGATGAACATAATCTTTTGGAAATTTTAAAAATAGTAAATCTCGAGCACAATAATTTCATTTAAGTTTAAGTTAGAGTAAGGTTTATGGGTCAATATTGTTCATGATTAAATTCTATTTTTAAATAAAACCCAAAGTATTGTGTTGTTATATCTGAATTGATTTTTCATTTGCATTTCTTGATAAGAGTACAGTAAAACTTTATAAATTTCAATGAATTTAAAACAAGTGAATTCGGATAAGTGGCTAGCTATAAGAAAATAATAATTAGTCACAGAAAGTAAGTATAAAACCAAATGTATTCCTTTAATAAGAGTATTACAATATATATATATGCATATATATATATATATATATATATATATATATATATATATATATATATATATATATATATATATATATATATATATATATATATATATATATATATATATATATATATATATACATATATATACATATATATATATATATATATATATATATATATATATATATATATATATATATATATATATATATATATATATATATATATATATATGTATATATCATAAAGCCTACGCTGTTCCCAGAGTCCAGAAATAATCAGCGGACTGGTTGGCAGGCCAAATGCAGAAGGTGGTCATTCTAGGTTATCTCCATATATGTAGGGCACATGATTCTAGAATCTACAGACACTAACTCTGCAGAATGTAGGGAGTAACTGTAGTTAATTTGCCTCTGCGACTTCCATGTGCCTAATAATCGAGAAAAAATCTCACATATATAGTCTAAAGTGTAAAACTCCTTATCGCACGCTACTGAAAATCCATTTTTTGATAAATATGCATATTAAACGATATTTTAATTCGCAGATTTATTCGCTAAATGAGGCATTAGTAAAAGGGATTTATTATCCGTACGAGACTGACTAAAATTAATGATATTAAGAACCAGCAGTATTAAAACGAACAGATGTCTTTGAGATCTAATCTAAAAAAAAACCTCTCAGATTTACTCTTCATGGATGAATGATATTTTATCGTTTCCTTATCGAAATTTACAAAATGATGGCAGTAAATTACAGTATCTTCATTAGAATTTTTGTGAAATATTATTACAGTCGGTGAAATTAAATCCTTTATCTAAGGCTTGAGCTAATAACTAACTTGACCGAAATGTCTTTATTATGAAGTAGATGAGAGTACGTGGATTTAGTTAAGGATCCGATGTCTCAAAATTGACAAGTACTTGAAAGGTATATTTCAAGTACTTATCGATTTTGAGATATTGGATCCCCAACTACATCCACGAGGTATCTATAGAATTCAGAAATACCTAAATACTTTTGATATAACCAGTTCTAACTAATGCATTACTGTTTTTGAAAAATGAACGGTTTTATTTAAAAAAACATTTTAGAACTGTATTACTTTGCATGTGTTAAGCCTTGTTTGAATTATTGCATTGACTGCTGGGGGAACTGCTATCGATTTAACGAAGTGTTTACATTTCAAAAAAAAATAAAAAATTGTGCGAGCAATGTACTTTAAACCTTCCCGACATTCATGCTGACTTCCTTTCAGCGAACTGGGAATTTTAACTGCTCCCTCACTATACATTCTAAACTGTGTAGTGTATGTAAAAAACTAATTTAAATCAGTTTAGCAGCAGAAATGACACTTGCTCTAATAGTGGCCATAACCTGCGACAAAATTACAGCTTGAACATACCAGTTCATACGTTATCCATAGTGGCAAAAAGCCCTAAATTAATGTCCATAAAATTGTTTAATAGGTAAGTTAACATCGTATATTAAAAAATTAAAGTCATTCATCTTTTTAAGAAAGAAGTTAAATCACTTTTATTGAAATATTTATTTTACTCGGTTGATGAAGCACTGATATTATCGATAGCAACTGATAGGAGAAGGAATATTATCCTGATCTTGTTTTTTTATCTTGTTTTTTTTTTGTGTATTGTTAGTTTCCATATTCCAGTACATTGTGTCTTACATTATACATATTTGCTTTTATATTTTATTTCTATTTGTATTAAAAAATGTTAGTATAGCTTTTATTATTTTGTTGTCTAGTTGACTGTATTCTAATACTTTGTAAAAGTCCATAGAAATAAATAATAATAATAATATAATAATAATAAGTTTATTTAACATATAAAGTGGGCTTGTACAAAACAAAGTAGGACTAAAAACTAAAGTTTTACATTATCATTTAAGTGTACAAATAATTGTTTAAGAAACCTAGTCTCTAATACATAATAAATAAACTAAGAGAAACACAAAAGTAAACTAATTTACTTGTCTGTGCATACCCTTGGGTATATAATACTCAAGGGAAAAGTGAATATGTATATTTTTAATGTGTTGTAATGTATTATAAAATTGTATGTTTTGTTAATTTAATTAATTTTGTTTATCTATGATTATTTTAATTATACAAGTATATTTTGATTTATAATATTGTATATGAATGTCTTGGGCGACTCTAGTAACCACATTTTCATTTTTTTTTGAAAATTGAATATTTATTTATATTTTTAAAATCCAGGGGCAAGCTGTTATATATTCGACTTTCCAAGTAGGTATATGATTTTTGGCCAATGGTTTTTACACTTCGAGGTATTTGACAACTATATTGTTTTGCTCTGGTTTCATAATTATGTTCAATTTGTTTTATATTAGTTCTGTTTCTAAAGGTTTTGAGAGAGATTTTTAAATAAAACAATTGCCGTGCGTCAAGTATCTGACACTCTTCATACAATAAGGTGCTGGGGTAAGTTATATCTTTATTAAATATAATTCTAAGTATCCATTTTTGGACCGTATTTAATTGTTTTAAATATGATTCGCTTACCCCTCCCCATCCAATAATGCCATAAGACAGTAAAGATTGAACCAATGCAATATAAATGATTTTTAGGTTACTAACGTCTAGATAATTTTTCAGATATTTAAATCTAGATATCAGACCTCTTAGTTTTCCTGTCAAATTATTTACATGTAAATCCCATCTCAAATGTCGATCGATTATGATTCCTAAATATTTCACTGAGGTAACTTCTGGTATTTCTATATTTGCATCAATATTAAGTGGACCTAACTTTGGTAAGTGATTATAATAACTAGTAAATGGCAAGTAATTAGTTTTAGAATAGTTTATCGTAAGCAAGTTATAATCAAACCATTTTTTTATGTTTTTAAAATCATTCTCTGCAATTTCTTTTAAGTTCTGCCATGTATCTGCTTTATACAATATGACAGTATCGTCCGCGAAACTTACGATTGTGCCCGCAACTTTGAGGGACAGTAACTGGTTGATGTATAAAGTGAACAGTACAGGTCCTAGGACTGTTCCTTGCGGAACACCGTATTTGACAGATTTGGGTGTGCTTATAAATTCATCTATTTTTACATATTGTATCCTGTCTGTCAAAAAACTCTCAAATAAATTCAGAACATTTCCTCGAATACCATAGTCTTTCAGTTTAGTTAGTAACTTTTTGTGACACACAGTATCGAAGGCTTTCGCTAAGTCAATATATATGCCTAAACATGGTTGACTTTCGTCGAGAGCTTTATAAATTCTTGATGTTACATAAGAAATAGCATCTTCAGTGGATCTTCCTTCCATAAAACCGAACTGTCTATCTGATACTATTTTATATTTTTTAAATACGACATCATTCTATGTTTCAGAATTTTCTCGAATATTTTAGCTACGTTAGTGATTAGAGAGATTGGTCTATAGTTAATAAGTTCAGTTCTATCTCCGGATTTATATATGGGTTTAACCACACCAACTTTAAGATCTTTTGGAAAGTAACCTGCTTTCATGCATTTATTGAATAGGAATGCCAAAGGATTAGATATTTCACTTAAATGTTTTATTTTATTTTTTTTTTCGGATTATCCGATGCCGTTTAGTCCTCCCGTGGCCTCCGACACCACACGGGAGTCGCGCCGGCGCATTAACTACGGCCACTCCCCACATTCCGCAGGGTTAGTGACTATAGATATCAGAATCATGTGCCCTAAGCAGACGGAGAGAACCCAGAATGATTGCCTTTTGCATTTGGCCTACCCGCCACTCGGCTGATTTTTGGCAGGCCGGTATGATCTTCAGTTCCGAGAGCAGCGTAGGCTATATCCCTCCGAGTACACCGATTATTAGGACGACCATTTTTACCTAGTAGCCTGGGTACAGCACTTGGAGCTCGTACCGGAGATCGCGATGTTCGGTCCGTTTCTCCTCCTCTTTCAAGGTGATGTTTTTCTCTTTAGATGCCGAGAACTCGATGACATATATCACGCTGAGTTGTAGGTCAGGCTTGTTTTCTTGGATTAGCCTGACAGTTGGGAGGTAGTTCCAGTAAATTCGGCATTTCTCTTTCTCGACAACGGACTCAATATCTCTGGGGACGTAAGGCAGCACTGGTATCTGGTCTACCCCGTACGAGTGAGTTAGATGGTAGTATAGCACTAGTAACGCCGCGTTATGTCGGTGGATGTAGGCCGAAATCGCGTATATTGGGCCTGCAGATAGTATGTACACGAGCGATTCCGGCGTCTGAAGACAGGCCTGCAGTTGATGTCAGGAACCTACACGCCACACACGGCTACGGTAGACCAAGGTGTTGATAACACCATGTTGGCAGGTCATAATGAATTCCTCGGTCTCCGACTTAAGTCCGGCTGATCTTAGAAAGGCGAATGTCAGCCTGGTCGATAAACCTAGTGTTTCTATGTTCTTATAGAAGACGCCATGCTGGGGTTTATCGACATGCTGCCGAAACAGGTTTTCCGTTTCGGCAGCTCTGATTCGGGCTTTCAGAAGATTTGGCTGAAGTTCGGTGACTGACTCAACATCAACACCTCGCCGGCCTCCTCGCCCGATGTCAAGTGCGAGACCGAGTTCATCTGCGGCTCTTTTTGCTGCCTTGAACAATCCTGCTCCCACTC
This sequence comes from Rhamnusium bicolor, assembly GCA_029963845.1. NCBI lineage: Eukaryota > Metazoa > Arthropoda > Insecta > Coleoptera > Cerambycidae > Rhamnusium > Rhamnusium bicolor. The sequence continues at coordinate 932,101 of JANEYF010003956.1, read as the reverse complement.
CTACAGTTTCGTGATGTTTTACGAACCGCAAGAGGGGATCTGAGCTCCTGAGTATGTTACATGCCATACTCAGAACTACTCTGCCATGCGTACACTCCAGGCTCAAGAGTCTTCGGCCCCCCGTTGACGTGGGAGGTACACACGAGGAACGGACGATCTAGGATGAATACTTCTGTGAATATTCATCATCTTGCGGGTATCTCTGTCTAGTTGACGCAGCTCATCTACCCTCCACTTTACTACTCCGAAGGAGTAGAGCAGAATCGGAACGGCAAGCATATTAGTTGCAGACACCTTGTTCTTCCCCCGAAAGTTCGGAAGACCAAATCTTTCGGAGGCGGTGTCTGCACTTGCCGCGGAGAGAATCTTTTATTTGTGATACATCCTGGATATGCCTTTGTTGCACACCCAGATATGTATAGGTCTCTCCGGCATCCAGATGTCTTAGGATGCTTCCGTCTGCGAGCTGCGCATCTGCAGGGAATTCCCCGCATGGACGATTATTATTATTATCATTAATATTATTATTATTATTCTAATCCTAAGAATAGTATTTAATCCAATATCTTCTTGCCCCTAAATGAATTAGTTGTTTTAATAGTTTCTGCGATATAATGTGTTTGAAGTGTCGTATTTATTATCTACTTTTATACTAGCGCATTTAGATAAGAACTAGAGTGTAAAATGTAAAAAAATATAGGTATTTATTGTTGTTATCATATTACTTTTAAAAGAAAACATAGCACAGGAGCATGGAGAACAGTCATTTTATAGATTTAAATAATGTTCAATTACTTTATTCGGAAAAGAAAGGAAAGATACATAATTTATTAGAACAATTAGAAGAAACAAAGTAAGGCTGTTAAAATAATAAAAATTTAGCGAATGAACAATAAATTTTTACCGGTCACCATAATTTAGATTTAAAGAATAATGTAATGTCAAACTTATAAAAACATATTTTACAATAGTTTTATAGTAGGTTTCAGATGTGGTTATATAAGCAATGAACACAAATTTTACTATTCAGTATTTTCTGTACTCTTGACAAAGGCCTAAAAAAGTGGAAACACGTGAAGAGTTTTTAATAAAAAAAATTTATGAACATTAAAAAGCAAATCTCCTTCATATATTTAAAATGTTCTTTATTTATTTATGCTCGTAAAAAAACATTTTTTTACGTTTTTACTGTTTATTGCTTAGTTTGCATTTAATAAAAATATTGTTTTTTAATATGAATGGTTTTTAGTATTTTATTAATTCTATATTATTTTTAATCAAACAATTTTACTTTTTACTAATATGGTAATTGGCATGTTTCTTAAATGATTTATTTTCATTTAATTTTTTTTGATAGTTTAAATGAAATTCTTCTTAAGAAAATAACTAAATTGATATTCTAATATATTCTAGTAAATAATAAAAGCTAAGTTAGTTTCTTTATTACCCTTTGGAAAATAGACTCTAAAAAGTTAATTTTCTGAAGATGTCTCACTATTATAATTTTGGCACTTAGCGTGTTTGAACTGGACACCCTTCAATTATAAAATCCGTTTGACTGATTTGAGGAAATTGTACTTTGAATTACGATTACAATTTAAGCAGATCCCTTGCGTTGTAGAGTATTTAAATGATAATGAAGTAGTAAATTAAAAATTGGTGCCACAATTTAAAATCATTCCACTAAATTATCGCCCGAGATAAGACTCCTCACATCCGCGGAATTACAGAAACTCCCTTTGTGTTCCAATGCAAAAATAGTAGAACTCCGAACTCCATGGAATTTAAGTGATATGTTATCCGCGCCCCCATTGTAAATCTTAAGATATCTTGATTTGCAGCCACGATGGGCATTTCCATTGCGCCTTCTGCTATAATATCTTTTTAATCGCACTCTCAATTCCCTTTCTCATTATGTGAGGCGCCTAAAGATTTCAATGAGATCCTTTTACATTAGGAGTTGCTCAAATTATTTTCTCCGCTGGGCCCGGCTGAAAGCTAAAAACTCGTTAACGAAGGCAAACCGAATAAAGGAAAGTGTCTTCTAATTGCCCCTATTTGTCGATATCAAGTAAAATTTTAAACTTATTAACGTACGTATGTTTAGTACGGAGCTTGGATGATAGAGTATAGATGATACATGAATGATTATAATATAATAGTAGAAAATATAAGCGCTGATACGTGTTCACAATGAAGCTGCGCATAAATGCATTTAACGGCTTTCAAAATGTCTAGCGAAGAAGTTTATTTTTGTTCGGCAACAACGAAATATTGCAATTTAACTAAAAGAAAAAAACATTAAGAAAGTATCATGTGCATCCCATAAATAGGGAGAGGCACCGACTGGGTGAATTTCACCATTTATTTCCTCAACTGTGGAAATATCCACAGCATTTTTACGCATATTTAAGAATGGAGCCCGCGACTTTTGAATATATATTAAAGGAAAGTTCAATTTGTATTGGAAAAATTGTCATCAGAATCTAATAACCGAAGAGGAAAGGCTAGTTATAACGCTTAGGTAAGTACTGAACATATTTTTATTATAATAAAGTATAAAAATGGTTGGCTAAACTTTATAAAACATGAAGATCTGAAAACACTTAAACAATAAACAAAATAATAATAATACTACTAAAATATGAAAAACTCGAATATCATAATTTTGTCAGGGTTGTGCAAAAGTCTCCCAATGTATTATCATCAAGTGACGTTACAATTGTCGAATGAAAGGAAAGCCAGACAAAATTCTGTTGAAACAGCTTTAAGAACTATTCACAAGAACTATAAAGGATTATATGACGCCATACAAAATTTACAAAACAGTGTGTTGTCGTTAGCGGAGTGACTGCAAATAGTGGACGAGGTACTCTATAGGTGACGCAAAAAAATGAACCCGTTGGAGCAAAGTTCGCACGTGTGGTAAAGCAAGACACCGGTTTTACCAGATCAAGACAAATTTGTGATGGTACTGATGGTGCATCTGCAGATACGTTAAGTGAGTTCAAAGACTATTTTAAGTATGCCTGTTTTACATCAATCGATGTCGAACGAACGTTCTCAAAATATAAGCATATTTTTTCACCACATCGAACATTACTCACGGAGACAACCATAGAAACATACATGATGCTGCAAAGTTTTTACAGATCTTTTCCAGTTTGTGATAACCAAGCAAGTTAAGAGGGTAAGTTGTGCATACATTATTCTAAATTGTAACAGTTTTATTACTAGTTTTTTCTTTTATTACACTTATTATGATGTATACGTCTATGTCCTGTGGCGCATTTTTGCCAACTCTACTAATAAGTAATAAATTGTTTAAATATTGAACGAAACGCTAGACAAGTTTTATCTTGTTTGATTTCATTAGCATTATATTATATGATGCTAATGAAATGAAACAAGATAAAACGTGTCTATTTTTTCATTCAATTATATATCTGTGGATAATTTATGAAAATCAACAATTTTGCTCCTTTTCTGATAAGCATTAACATATAAGTTATCTTTTTAAACAAACTAAGCATTTTTAAACAAAGTTTGCACTTAAATAAATATTTCAAAATTCTCATAACATAAATTTATAATAAGACATTAATACGCCAATATAATAAATTCTGGCTACTTTCTTCACGACAATGAATAACTTCGTTTAGATAATAAAAACGAAAAGCATATCTAGTGCACGTATTATTTATGGGATTGTCGCTGGTATAATCGTTCCATTTTAACAATCATCACAAAAAGTTTTCCTGTAAATTCGCAGCTGTAGGAAAACAACTGCATTATGCAGTTAGAATTCAGCAGAGAAATACATTATGATAGTCCTGCAGCTAAATAAACAAAACTTTAATTTGTTAGGGTTTTTCTTTGCCAGGTAGCTTGAAAAATTACCCTCTACTTCTATATTTTATTGCCGAAAAACCAAGGGTTTAGATAAATCTGATGATAAAATAAAAAAGGTCCTCTCCAGCAGTTTTATTATGTTTTATCTTAGAGCTTTAAATCGGAAACTTGTTAAAATTATTATCCTGATTATCGGCTACACTGAGGAAAATTGATGATTTATTAGCAGATTAATGGATATTTAATATTCTTTTCTAAGAATCTGAATTGTTGCAACAGCTGTTTGGCGTCAAACAATTTTAACGTGTCATTTTACAGGGTAGCTACTAATTTAGAAAATTTGTGAATTCTGGAAAAGTCCGGAAATTTAGTTTTTAAAAAGAAAAATAAGATAACTCTCTTTTTTGGTTCTGAAGATCCAGGTACTTCGTCTTCACAGAGGGAGCATGCATGCGAGCTATTACTTCAGATTTCTATCCATCAACATAGATTCATGAGGAGTAGATCAACAACAACGAATCTGTTTTGTGTAACTCAATTTATTGCTGAACATGTTGATATGAATATTCAGGTTGATGTGCTTTATACTGACTTCTCTAAAGCCTTTGACAGGTTAGATCATGGAATTTTACTTTAAAAGCTTGGGAGCGTGGGATTATCCTTACCGCTACTTACACTATTTAAATCATATCTGTTTGAAAGAAAACCAATATGTTGAATGTCGTGGTTTTGCTTCCAAAGATATTTCTGTCACGTCAGGAGTGCCCCAAGGTTCCATCCTTGGGCCACTCCTGTTTATAATATTCATCAATGATATTGTAAATAATCTAGATGTAAATTACTGATGATGTAAACATTTTCTGTTCTATTAATGACGTATCAGACTGTATGAACCTGCAAAGTAACCTGAATAATTTGAATGAGTGGTGTATATTGAATAATCTTCCTCTGAATGCTTCAAAGTGCAATGTTATGACCTTTTCTAGGAAACATTTTCCCATCCGATATAAATATAGATTAGACAATGTTACCTTAAATCGGCCCGAATCAATCAAGGACTTAGGAATCATATTTGATAGCGAACACTCTTTCAATCTTCATGTTAATCAGGTTGTTAAAACATCTTACAGAAGCCTAGATTTTGTTATCAGAAACTCTCAAGGATTCGCTGATTCAACAGTACTAATGCTTCTTTTTAATGCACTTGTAAAATATAGGTTGGAATATGCTGCTATAATATGGCAGCCGGGATACAGTGTCTGTCTATGCTGAAAGCTTGGAAAATGTACAAAGGCGTTTCTTGAAATACCTTTCTTTTAAATTAGATGGTCAATACCCACCTGTTGGAATACCTCAAAATCACTTACTTAATAGATTTTCAGTATTAACTCTGCATGATCGCAGAAGAACACAGGCCTTAATTTTTCTAAATAAGTTAATAAAGAATAAAATTGATTGTCCCCAACTCTTGGAACAACTTAGTTTTCGTGTGCCTAGAGTTGAAACTCGTGTTGGCAGTACTTTTTATCTCGCCGTACCACGAACTAATTTATTGAAATTTTCCCCCTTACATTTTATGTGTGAAAATTGTAACAACCTACAAGATAGAATCGACATATTTAATTGTTCTTATAGTTGTTTAAAAAAGGTGCATGTGTCTAGCTGAGTTTAATTTCTGTTTTCATTTTTGTGTCATATTTGAATTGTTAAATTTTATGTTTTTCTTTTTCTTTGTTACTTTTAGTTATTAGTATATTATGTATTGTGTATAATTACTGTTGTATTTTCCCATCTTGTAATTGGTTTAAGTACTGTTGGATGGTGTATGCTAAATAAATAAATAAATAAATAAATAAATAAATTACTTGATGACTCGGAGGTGCCTAATTCGACTTTGTTTTCAAAAATTGTGTCGCTTTTCTCCATTCGTGCAAGATTCTTTTGTTTTCGTCCTTAAATTTTTCTTCTCCTGTTTAGTTCGCTTTCTATGGATACCAAACATGAAACCTCGTCTCTCCTTTGCCCTTTGATTGAGCATAATATGTCGTCCTCTATCTGAAACATTTCAAGGGCGTTCGCCTGAACATGCCTTACAAATCGTCTAATTTATCCACGAAAGATGCTTCTTTCTGTTTAGCAGTTCCGCTTGCTTTAGAGAACTTTTTTTGCACAACTCTTAATTCTTCATATAGGTTGCCAGTTTTGTTACGCAATGTGATCTGTGGTCATGTGGTGGTATACGCGCCTTTTTCCAGAAAACAATAACTTCGTTTATTACTAGTTTTGGGCCGACAAATTTACTTAATTCTCTCATCACTTCTTAAGTTAGGACGACCAAATTTTGTGTGATTTTTTTTCTAGGTAAATGAAACAGGGTCCGACAATAATAATTGCAAAAAAAATTTCTTTCACATAATTGTGCGTTAATTATTATATATTATGATTTTATACATATACCTATATACGTATAACTACATAAAGTATTAATTTAACCAAGGAATGCAGTCACGTGATCAAAAAGGAAAACTCTTTTGTAAATTCAAGCTTTCCAAACTTTATTGTTTCTTCTTCAGGAATTCTACAAAAATTTGTGAAAATTACAAATATTATAATAAAGTGAAACAGTATTTACTAAAGTGAGGTTTTAAATAAAGCATGAACATTAACAACAGGAAAACTAGTTTCTTACATTATAAAAAACATTTTTATTAAAGGGGTATGACGAAAATCATTAATTTGGTGATTGCTGAGAAATCAAAACTAGAATAATTAAAACAATCTGAGACCACTAGATTTTATTTATCACTCTACAAAAAGCCAAGGAATGTTGTGTAAAAAACACGAAAAAAACTCTGCCTTGTGTGAGAGCGAGGGGAGAGTATTGGGTTATTTGCAAACTTAAAGGATAATTATCTACTCGTTACTGAAATATACTATGCAAGGTGTTTTCTCTATTGGCTGCTCGCATAAGAATATAGTAAATAGGTGTAAATAACACTTTTGGCATTCATCGCTTGTGTTTCATATTCCCAAAAAATTCTCTTTCCCAGGTTTTTTCATAATCCAAAATTTTCACTTTATTGCAATTAATGTTATGATTTTGTAATAATCCATATTTTCCTCACACGCATGATTCTTTATTGTGTCTGACGTCACTGCTGTGTGATGTAATTCTATCTTTTATTTTTCTGCAAGTTTGGCCTATGTATTTTTTTTCACAATCTTCACAAGGGATACAATGCACTACATTGGAATAGTTCATAATATCATTTTGAGCTTTTAATTTTGTGAAGAGTTTATTAATGGTTGTTTTATTTCTGAAGACTAATCTGTTATTCGTATAGTTAGAAAATATTTTTTTTCAATTTTTGTGAAACGTTAGGTAACGAAAAATAAAAAATGTTTAATACATTCTCGTGATTATTGTCTACGGGTTGCCTATTATTACTAAGGCTAGGGCCATTTTCGGTGATTTCATGTGTGGATAATCCGCTAAAAATTAGTTTTTTTACCAATGGAAGGGGATACCCATAGCTGAAATACAATTCTGAAAATTTTTCATTGTTTAATCTTAATGAAGGATGTGAAGTAGCTGCCATTCTACTTTTTAATCACAATAGTAAGTTGATTTGTTGCTTTTCAAAATGGAACGAATCATAGTGTAAGTATCGTCCCGATGAGCCTGGTTTAGTGTGCCAAGACGTTAATATCTAAGAAGGAGACACTGTGGTTTTGGTCTACTTCATCGATGGCAAATTGTAATTATTGGTTGTAGTTGGTGAACAACTCAAGCAATTGTTCCTATTTTCGGGGGACACTGAGAATGATATCGTCCACATATTCTTTTAAAAAGGGTATCTCAAAATCGACTATGCTTAAACGATGATTTAGCAAATCATCCATCACATATTGTGTTACAATTGATGGTGCCAAGAGTTTGTTTATAAACATTATTATTATAGCTAAACACAGTTGCACTAAATAAAAATTGTATTCTAAAAAAATTTTTTTCTTGTGATTTTGCAATGTGGTTGTATCGCATCTCAGTTTCTTCAATAGAATTTTTTGTTAATTCAATCGTAATGTTGCTAAAGAGTGATTTTGCTAGACTAACTATTATATAATTGTCTGGTAATTGATATTCTTGTATAAAAGTACAGAATTGAAAGTAGTCGTTGATAAAAAAAGTTATTAATATTATACGAGATGGTGAGAATATATGTTGGGCCTATTAGAGATATTAACCTCTGAAATGATCGGTCTTAAAGTTAAAATTGGTTTATGATTTCGTGAAGGCCATAAAATTTATTAATGATACCGTTATTTTTATTTATTTTATTTTATTTATACACTGTTCTACAGGTAAAAACCCAACTACAGAACAGGAGGGTAAGAAAACTAGGGAAAAGAAAGAATAGACATAATTAAAAGTATGTGTGCGTGAAAGCAAAAAGAAACAGCAAAGTAAAATGTTGAACTAAAGCACATTAGAGACAAAAAAGAATAAAAAAAAATGTAAACAGAAAAACAAGTCGCTTATATCAAATAAATAGATCGAATGTCATTAAGGCGACAAAAAATATATATTCAATTTATTACCAAACAAATTGTTATTATTGCACATCGTATATATGGGAGAATGGTGAATTATATTTGTGCGCGCGGTGAGGAGATAAAAAGTTTTGTTTTCACTTGAGGATGTTCTAGGAATATGTTCAGTAATGTTTTGACAGTCTGTTTTATGATTTATTATTTTATACAGAAATACCTGTGAGTGATACTCACGTCTGTGCTTAAGACTGGACTTTGAATGTCTATCAAGCAATTCTTGTTATGGAAAACCGATAAGCGGGTATACTCCGTCAGATTTGAAGCTAAGTAATTTGAGTAATCTACGTTGAACGGATTCCAGATTTTCAGTATGTACATTATAGTGTGGATACCACACAATCGCAGCGTATTCAAGTTTGGATATAACGAAACAATTATAAAGTATTTTTATGGCATTCGTATCCGCAAAGTCACGACTACAACGGACTATAAATCGATAAGTTTTGTATGCCTCAGATACAATGGTTTCAATATGATTTACGAACAAGAGTTTACTATCAAAAGTTACACCAAGACCACGAAAGTTATTAGGGCGCTCTAAAATCACATTATTCAGTTTATATTCAAAAGCCAGAGTTACTGATTTTAACGTGTAAGATATTACATTGCATTTTAGAGGATTGAGGGGTAAGTTGTTTAAATGACACCAGTTCGAAATTTTAACCAAGTTGTATTGGATTAGTTCACGGTCGCTCATGCTTCGAACTACACCAAACAATTTTAAGTCATCCGCATAAAGAAGACAATTGACATCTAACTGATCAACTGTGTTATTGATGAATATGTCAAATAACAGTGGCCCAAGTACAGATCCTTGCGAAACTCCTGATGTTGCAGGGTACTTAACAGACTTGAACCCATTGAAAACTACATATTGCTTTCTATTAGATGAATAAGACGCAAGAAGTGTTAGTAGTGCATCAAAAAGACCAAACATTTTAAGCTTATTAAGTAGTATCCCATGATCAAGTCGGTCGAATGCCTTGGAGAAATCTGTGTAGATAACGTCAGTTTGAGCCTGCTTATCTATTGATTCAGCAATGCAATGCGTGATACACACTAGATTGGTTGTGGTGGATCGACCTTTCATGAAACCGTGTTACTAAGGTGAGAGTCTGGTACTACTGTTGCGGTAAATATTACTATACAGTAAAAATTAAAGAGCTTTGCAAAAATTACACAGTATGGAGATTGGATGAAAATTTGTGATAACGAGTCTGTCACCTTTCTTATATATGGGATAAATTTTGGAATATTTTCAGATTTCTGAAAAGGTACAAGTTTTCAGACACAGATTAAACAAGATTTTAAGTGGTGAAGCAAGAATGCTGGCACAATCCCTTAAGATAAAAGCAGGCACTGCATCCGGACCAGTTGTCATTTTGGATTTAATTTATTTCAATGCGATAAAAACTTCGTCAAATTATATAACACCTATATGTGCTACCTTCCTGTGCGGAAATAATTTTACTTTTCTCCAGTTGTGAAATTATGTTGTTGACTATACTTTGTATTGTATTAGGGTCTCTATTGAGGACTTGATAATAGTTAACGCTTGCCAGAATGTCTGTCGAAAGTCTGTCATATTGGGTATTGCCCGCAAAAAAAGGATGAATCCGTCGACACGTGTTTCTGAGTCATTACTCGTAATCATGACGGCTATAAGTTGTAAGGATAGGTACAACTTAGGTTCAACAACACAAAAAGAAACCACTGACAGGAAGCCAGTCGCACATTTGTGGCTGCAATTGAAAGACCCCGTGTTTACAGGGCATCAGACAATATTGCCACGGAGGCAACTATAGCTACCTGCGTGGTATTCCCTACCCAGGGTTTAAAGTAACAAGGAATAGAAGGTCACTGCGGGATGAGATGTAACAAGAAGAAAGGAATAATGGGTATTGCCCGCAAAAAAGGATGAATCCGTCGACACGTGTTTCTGAGTCATTACTCGTAATCATGACGGCTATAAGTTGTAAGGATAGGTACAACTTAGGTTCAACAACACAAACCTTACCTTATCTTACCTATCCTTACAACTTATAGCCGTCATGATTACGAGTAATGACTCAGAAACACGTGTCGACGGATTCATCCTTTTTTTGCGGGCAATACCCATTATTCCTTTCTTCCTGTTACATCTCATCCCGCAGTGACCTTCTATTCTTTGTCTATCATATTGTTCGTAAGTCACAATGGTTGTGACTTTCATTTTATCAAATTGAATGATTTCTAATTCCGGATGTGATTTTCAAAAAGGTTTACAATTTGAGAAGTAAAATTTCGAAACCTTGAATTTAAAAATAATTTTTCCTTTTTTTGATCACGTGACTGCATTCCCTGGTTACATTAAAAATTTTGTTTTTTAGTTTAGATAGTCGTCTAATCCAAATCTCCGTATTAATAAGTATACATAATACATAAAAAATAATTCACAATTATGTGGTTTCATTTCAATTAACCAATTTTGTTAAAAATTATAAATTAAATAAATTCTTTCTCGCCCTCGCTTGTTTCTGCCAATAATAGCGTGTGAAATGAAAAATCTCAGCCTTCCCACAAGCTAAATCCTATGCCATTTACCTTCTTTACTGTTGTTAGACGTTTCAGAATACAAGGACGAGCCGGCGTTTCCGGGCGCCGTTTCTAAATTGACGCTGGACGAATTCCATTTCCTGGTCATTTCCAACTTGTCACTTTGCAGCAACCGCAACTGATTAAGATGCTATCAAACTTCTCCAGTTTGTCATAGCCTTCTAAGGAGATCATCTCTAATCCTGGTTATGCAGATCTGGGAGGCTGCTGCATAGTTTTAGGTGCTCTAAGCTAATATTATCATAAAATTAGAACGTTCTATTTAACTTGTAATAGTATCCTCCAGACCCAATTTATTGAATTGCTGATGAAGTCTAAATAAACTAAAATTTATCGTACAATAATATTCGGTCTCGAGGAGCATCGGAATGCTTTCAAGAAGTTCTAATATCAGTGCCGAAAACTTTCCAAACTTAACATGCTGGGCAAGCATACCATATTTTTTAAACCAATTTTCTTTAATTCTGGTACTAGGAGGGACAATAGAATTTCCGATGTATACGTTTTTTTATATATATTGTGTTCTTTTTTTGGAAAAGATGTCAAGCCTCTATTTTAATTTATTTTGTTTAATCTAGGGTAAGATTTATTTGTATTTACTTAATTATATTAAAGTAAGTTCTTGATTGTATCCCTGAAGATTAATCAATTTTTTCTCGAAACGTCGGCAACAGGTCAATTTAATAAAACAGTATAACCTGTGTAACTGACCATAATTCAATTATAGCACAAATAAGTATTCCCGAAAAAAGAAAAAAAATATCATTAATCACAACCATAGGATATTTTTAGACAGAAACAAATTAATTATTAAACTAAATGAGGAATCTTGGATTGATATGTATACAACGAAAAGTTAAAGAATGAATTAAAAATACACCTAGATTAAAAATACATCAAATTATAGACATGAAAAACATTTATTACGACATTAATTTACAAAATATTAAAAAAAAGTATTAAATGCTAACTTAATTATCCTGGTAAAAAAAGAACTACATTAATTAACGTCGTATTTAATAAAGTATGTTTTAAAGTAAACTACTGTCTTAAAAAGAAAATATATAGAGTGGAAAGAAAAATAATATTAACTGAAATTTTTTTTTGCTAATTACTATATATATATATATATATATATATATATATATATATATATATATATATATATATATATATATATATATATATATATATATATATATATATATATATATATATATATATATATATATATATATATGTATATATATATATACAGGAAGAAAGGGATAATGGGTATTGCCCGCAAAAAAGGATGAATCCGTCGACACGTGTTTCTGAGTCATTACTCGTAATCATGACGGCTATAAGTTGTAAGGATAGGTACAACTTAGGTTCAACAACACAAAAGGAAACCACTAACAGGAAGCCAGTCGCACATTTGTGTCTGCAATTGAAAGACCCTGTGTTTACAGGGCATCAGACAATATTGCCACGGAGGCAACTATAGCTACCTGCGTGGTATTCCCTACCCAAAAAAGGATGAATCCGACTAACCAATTCCAAAAAAAAAATTAACGACATAATTAACAAATGGGAAAAAAAGCCTATATCTCACCCACCTCCGCTGAAAACTTAAAAATACATAATGCCCTAGCTCCTAAAATATATGGCCTCCCTAAACTACACAAGCCAGATATACCACTTAGGCAAATTGTATCATGCACTCAATCCCCATCAAACAACATATCAGATTTTCTAAAATCCATTATATCCAACGTCATAAACAAAAATAAATACTATATCAAAGATTCCTGGCAATTTAAAAACAAAATTAAAAACGTAAAGGTACCGACAAACTACATCCTCATATCACTAGATGTAATATCCCTATATACAAATATCCCAATAAACTTAGCAAAAAACATAGTCGAAAAACAATGGAACAAAATTAAACGTCACACAACTTTACCATTAAAAGAATTCCTGGAAGCCTTAGACTACGCCCTTACATCAACATACTTTCAATATATAGAAAACTGTTACCAACAAATCGAAGGCTGCGCCATGGGGGCCTCAATACCCAGTGTAACCGCACAATTAGTACTTGAAGATCTCGAAAGTACAATAATACCCCAGATAAACTTCGACATATCATTTTTTTTACAGATACGTTGATGACTCTATCACACTCATACTGCAGAATAAAATTAATTACATTCTTGACTTATTCAACTCATACCATAACAAATTACAATTCACAATAGAAATAGAAAAAAATCATGACTTAAACTTTCTGGATCTCACTCTAACAAAAGCGAACAACACAATCAGAACATAATGGTTTACCAAAAACACATGGTCAGAAAGATATATAAATTTTACGTCAAACCATCCTATTTGCCAAAAAAAAAAGTGTAGTCATAGGGCTAGCAGACAGAGCTATCACACTCTCAGACCTGAAATATAGACAAGACGCAATAAATAAAGCCAAAGACGCATTCACAAAAAACAGTTACCCCAATAAATTCATTAACGCCATATTCAAAAAACGAATAAATAAATTTTACAATGACAACACACAGACGAACGAAAAATCTAAAAACAACAACCCTCAACCAAACTATATATCTATACCATATACAAAAGGCTATCCGAGCAAATAGGAAAAAAGATAAAGAAAACACAACATTAAAGTCAGCCATAAAGGACACAATCTTCTTAAGTCCAACTACAGTAAATTAAAAAGTAGAGTACCCAATTTAAAAAAACTCATGTAATACATGAAATACCTTGTGAAAACTGCAACAAAGTATATATAGGACAAATTGCAAAACATTTAGAAAAAAAGAATTCAGGCACATAAATATGATAAAATTAATAAGACGGCTCTTACAAAACATGCACGTTTCGATTTCTATTTCTTGTCGGCTTAATTTTTTTAAATGATAAAATTAAACTAGCCCTCTCTTTATATAAGCGAGAACCAATAGTGAACTTAGATTTTGGAACATCCTGTACCTTGATATTTTTAGTCACCAATACCCAACTGCAGCCATTTCTACAGGAAGCTGCGGCAAGTTTGCTATTTGAAGATTGTTAATTACTGATACACAATAATTACAAGTCTAGCTAACCAAGTAATATATTACCTGTGTGCTGTTTTGCAAGATAAGATATGCGACAAACGCTATACTAGGTAAAGTGTTACCTTCATCATCACCGTGTCAATTAACGGTTAACATTCAATTAAACATATGCCGGTAATTACATATTGTCGTGAATGTAATAACATTAATAACAGAGGTGTGACAATGTGCACACGAAAATCATCAAAAAAGATCTCTTGGGAATGTCGTTTTTCGAGTGTAACCATTTTTATCTTTAGTGTTGACTGTTGCGGCAACTAGTGAGATAATTTTACTATAGTAATGAAGAAAACGTATTATTATAACAAATTTTTGATTCTATTTATATCGACATAATGGGCAAGAACAGTTTTTTAACAACTGATAATGACATTAAATCGGGCAAATTTTTATAAAAGCCTACTGTACAGGGTGACCACGAGACCAAGTACCCCACCATTTTTTCTTTATTTTTCAGGATAGAAATTTTAAATTAGGATATTAGGCATAAAAATACATTTTTTGACCTGACCAGACCCAAAAAACACTTCCAGTTTAACCGGAAGTACTAGTATCTTTTTCATTATAAATAGCACCCTTTATATTTTTTAATCTTATCCGATAGAGGTTTGAATTATCTTTACAATGGTTTTTTCAAAATCAATATCGAATCAGAAATGACCCTAAAGAATTTCATTACTATGTGGTCATGAAAGTCATTATTAAAGATTATAATACCTAGTAACCAGATAGGTATTAACCGAAAGGTTAAAAAATTCTCCACCCAAAACAAATGACTTTTTGCAAATTTAATTAATTTATGGCGTAATTTTTAAATAAATCTTTTGTGAAAAATAAACGGCCAAAACTTTTTTTTTAAATGGTACACTTGATTTCAATAAAAACTGGTACACTTTCTTTTAGCTATGTAAATCATTCGTTCTTTGATTGATATTAATAATATTACAAATGTCACTTTGACGTTAATCAGTGGCGTCATTATTAAAAATGGTTCGACATCTAACAGACATTCAAAAATTTCGAATTGTTTCTAAAATTGAAGATGGTTGGTCCATAAGAAGACTTGCTGCTGAATACAATGTGAGTAAAACCACGATAATGAGTGTTAAAAAACAATGGGAAACCAACCAAACGGTATCCCGTAAAGTTGGTTCCGGTAGGCCCAGAAAGAGCAATAATCAAGAAGATGAAAATCTTATAAATTACCTAATAGAAAACCCTTTTCAGACTGCAGTAAATGCAATTTCAGAGACAAATTTCCTGCTTCGGTATCTACTGCTTGCAGAAGAATAAAACTACAAAGCGACTTGAAGAGTTGTTCAGCGGCTAAAAAAATACAAACTTTCAGAAGAAAAGAAGCAGAGTAGGATTATTTTTGCACTCAACTATATAATCAATGAACTTCTGGGGACAAGTTGTCTTTTCTGACGAAAAGATTTTTAAATCCTGTAACGATGGACATGTTCGCGTATATAGGCCTCCTTCCACTAGATACGACAAAAAATATACTTTCGATCCACAAATATCAGGAAGGTTTTCAGTCAATGTCTGGGCTTGGATGAGCCTAAATGGGTTAGGTGTGTGTTGGAACAGTGGTGGTCATCTCAATTCCATTAAATATATTGAAATATTAGACAATATTATGTTGCCGTCAGTAATAGAGGTGTTTCCGGAAAATAATTTTATTTTCCAACAAGACAACTGCTCGATACATACGGCCCATCGTGTCAGGCAATGGTTTCTTAATAAAAACATAGAGTTGTTACCGTGGCCATCTAAAAGTCCGGATTTAAATCCAATTGAAAATGTATGGGGACTAATGGTGAAACATATAAGAAAATTAAATAACCATCCAAATAATGCCCAAGAATTGGAAGGAATAATTGAAGACGCTTGGGAGAACTTGTCGCAAGAAGTTGACCTTGCAAGAAATCTGATTTTGTCCATACCTGCAAGACTTCAGGCAGTTTTAGACGCTAATGGAGCAATGACAAAATATTAGTTAATTCTGTATTTCGTAATTGAAGTTCATTTATTTTATTTTTTTATTGTATTTTTATGTTCAGTTTGCATTGTTTACATTTTTTTTAGTCTCAAGTGGTATTTTTGTGTTCTTATTTTAAAAATAGAATTATCATTATACAGTTAGTATTTTAATTACAACCATTAGTAGAATTATCCGTAACAAATATTATTTTTTTAAACAATAATATGGCAGGCTTGAAAATGTTTTGAAAAAGTTATTTTCTAATTATTTTTTAAAATTCCATTTGAATAAAATAAAAGAGAAAGGTTTAATAAGTTTAAAAACACAAAGAAAACCGATCTCCTCCAAAAAACCCAGGTCCGGGGTAAATCACCTCTTCTCCACCCCCCTCTCGACATGCCTGGCCAGCCCTATTTACAGACATATGCACACAACTAAACTATTAAGATTTTCGATTACAAGAGTTGTACCAGTTTTTTTTTAAATCAAGTGTACCATGTACATTTGTTACGTGTTTTCGGTAGAGCTTTAAAATGGCTTTCCATCGGAATTGTAAAATTTAAAATCGGTCCATAATTGGAAACTGCAGTTTGAAGTTCGACATGACACAATGAAGATTTAGCATTTTTGAGAAAATATTAGTATGCTTTAAAAATGTCTAAGCAAAGAACAAAACACGTAATCAAGAATTCCAAACTAGCAAATCAACAAATTATACTGCATAATAACATGTCCCATTCTTAGTCTTCGCTAACAGCAAAAAATCTAAATTAATATTATTTCTATTACGTGTCGAATAGGAATGAATACTATCATGTGTTGCGTAATTATTTATATTTTCTTTTAGTACAGGTGACATTGTAATGTACAAGGCAAAGTAAGTTTGTTTATATCTTTGCAATCCTTTCCGTATGCCAATCCTGCAATAATTATATAGCCCTTCTTTGAATTGAAAAATGGTTGAAGTATGTGCCGAATGGCCCCATACAAAGATATATACAGCATAGGTTAGAGACGCCTGAATCAGTCCATCATATGCTATAATACTATTGTCCATGACACACTATTTACCAAACTTATAACGTCTGTCACCAGATCATTAAGAATAGTTTAATTAAATCAAATGAAATAAAACTTTGTACAAAATACATTTATTCATAATTAGCAATATTTGCGACTCCCCTCTCGGGTCGGGAAAGCAAAGCGATTAACCAGATAAATCGCGTCAATATAAGGGAACATTCTTACTCATTCCTATTGAGCCAAGCGTACAGCCTGTGCCTTACAACACTTCAACCATATCAGCTATTTCCATAAGTCAGCATAGCCTTTTGTACGCATTATTAACTCACAAAATTATCTCATGCTTAACAGCGACTGTACACTGCGGTAGCTACCGCAGGTCTGTCTAGCTGTTCATCTTTCCCGCTAAAAACCACAGTTGTTTCTCGAAGCGCGCACCGAACTTCCTCGTAAACAACTTTTATCTCCAGCACAGTAGCGGCGCACTAAATAGCTAGTACAATAAGGTTTGGTAAAATTATTTTATTCGAATTTGGAATAAGCTAGGTAGAATTTATCGACGTTGTCGCCCTAATATTACTTTAAGGGAGCGTAATAAAGGCGACCAAATAGGTTGCTATGTAGATATAAATTAGGTTGAATTTCCAACAAAGTCTACCTAGTTAGATTATGATAATTTTCAGTCGCCAAAAAAGGTAAATATTACATAATTACACTACCTATCTCGACTTTAGTAGAAATTTACCTTTAGGGTAATTTGTGGTTTTTTTTAGTTGTTTTCCTGTTAAAAGTACTTTTAAGCAAAATACT
Organism: Rhamnusium bicolor; assembly: GCA_029963845.1. Lineage (NCBI taxonomy): Eukaryota > Metazoa > Arthropoda > Insecta > Coleoptera > Cerambycidae > Rhamnusium > Rhamnusium bicolor. The sequence continues at coordinate 914,095 of JANEYF010003956.1, read as the reverse complement.
GTATGAGGTTGATTTATTGGTATTATTTACGTAAATGTAAATATTAAGTAAAACCAATAGATACATTTCTATGGGAAGTATATTTTTCCAGTAAATTTTACGTCGTAACTACCTTAATAAGTAAATTCATCATTTACCAAGTCGAGTTTTGGCTAATTTTATGGAAAATGTTTGCTGGGATGGAGTCCAAAGTATTTATTTCAAAAAACGGACCGTTACAAACTGAGCAACAAGCAAATTTAGGTGATATATTTTTACAGATCAATTCTATGTGTTTATCCCAGGTTAATATATTATCTAAAGTAACACCCAAAAATTTAACACATTGAAAGGAATGTTGTCTAAACTGTAAATCACTGTTTCAGTTTTATCTTTATCAAAACTTACTTATTGGTTAAAACCAGTCCTCAACTGTACAAAAAGTATTGCGAACCTCAGATAATAGAACCGTGACATCCCTATGAGTGTGAGTCAAAGTTGTCATCTGCAAAAAGAGTAAATTTCACTAAGGTATTACTATTTGTCAAGACATTGGCATACATGCGAAATAGTAGTGGTCCCAGAACAGAACCTTGAGGAACACCAAATTTTAACATTTAATAAATTTGAATTATTACTATTAAATGTAACAAATTGAGATCTGTCGGTGAAATATGACAAGATGAAATTTATGCTATTATCGGAAAATTTGTGAAAGCTTAATTTTCTTCTTAAATTTTTGTGCGACACACAATCAGAAGCTTTGCTTAAGAAATTGATCATGTACTAATTCTTTCTCTTTAAAGCCTTTATTTATTATATTTATTAAAGAATTGATTGCCAACGTAGTCGACATGTTTTTGCTGAAACATTGACAGCCAGATTTGAACAATTTTCTCAACGGCCACAAAGAAATCTGTTCGTTATATGCATGTCATTGATTAATAAATAAGCCTGGTCAAGGTCATTAATCCTACAGAGACGTACTGGGTATGCATCATATCATAATACTTAAATAAGTACAATAATAAAAACAAAAATATTTTATATATTGTGACGTATGTTTTTGTACTATTTCGTTCGCTTTAAATTCTTTTTTATGTATTTCCTTATATTTTGTAAGCTTAGTGCTGCACATTATTATTAAACTGTTAAATGACGTTCACACATGTACATTGTACATGTATGAATATGTTTGTATTTTGAAAAAGACCGTTCGACATCTACGGAAGTAATACAGGCATAAGTAAAACACTCTGTGAACTGACTTAACACAGCTGTAGATGCACCATCACAAATTTGTCTTAATTTGGTAAAATCAGGATCTTTCCGTAATACACTCTAGAATTTTTCAATAACGGGCTTATTTTTTGCGTCATTTATATTCTGTAGCTGTGTATTTACGTCGTCCACTATTTGCAGCGATTCCACTAACGACAACGAAGTATTTTGCAATTTTTCTATTGCGTCGTGTAGTCCTCTATAATTGTTATAAATAGTTTTTAAATCTGTTTCAAGGGAAACATCTTGAAAGCTTGTCTGGCTTTCCTTAATAGTTGCAGCCTCGTTAGGGTTGAACTGTAATATTACAGCTTTTATTTGTTGAAAATATTCAGCATAATAAAAAGCTGCCTTCAACCACGTTCCCCAACGTGTAAGAATCGGCTCTGGTGGTTCCGGAATACCAGAACACAGTGTGTGAAATGCTCGAAGCCGTTTAGGAGATTTGAGAAATACGTTTTTTGTATTTGCTATTAATGCATCTACCTCTGGAAAACATTTTCGAATCGTTTCTGCTACAAAATGGAACGCATGCACTTTACACGTAACATGTAAAAACCTACAATCGTCTCTTTGAAGAAAACGGCCCACCAAACGCATTGTTGCAGCACCATCGGTCACAAACATCAACACTTGACTTGTTGACAGTTCAAATTTTTCGAAAGTCTCCAACACCACCCACGTAATTGTTTCGCCAGTACACGCAGTTAGTCTTTTGCTAGCTAGTAAAAGTGGAAATGTTGGTTTAACAGGGTCGAGTTCACGTACTATAACATTTAAAATAGAATTATTTTTACAATCTGTCGTCTCGTCAACACATAACCACAGCTGTATATTTTTTAATGCACATTTAATCCTATTTACAATGTCTTCACGAACACTTGGTACATATCTACGTAACGATGAACGACTTGGTAAATTCACGTGGGGGTTGTATTTATTCCAGAACTCCCGAAATGCTTCTTTATCCAATATGCGCAGGGGAACATCACAGGCAATCAGTATTAACAGTAAATCAAACATAAACTGAGGTTCCAAAGAAGACACGCCATTTTTTTAATTTTTATGTCGGTTACTATTGACATGAATTTTGCAGCCGTACTTATTCCAGCACATTAAGTCTTGATCACAAACTTACAAATTATTTTACATCCATCTTAGAATAAATCCGGAAATTCACCGATAAATTTATTCACTTCATCAGCGTGCGGTCATTTTCTACTCTTTACACTCAACATTATTTGTTATTTATTAGTACTCTATGCATCGACCGACAGGTAACAACTGAAGTGTGTAGTGTCATCGTCATCGTAAACAAGCGCGTGATGGCATTGGTATTGCGACCCTGAATCTACCATGGCTTGGCCAGGCTTATTCATAAATCTAGTACATTATATACGACTATCTATTTTCTACTAGTTGCTATAGCAACTAGTCCACAATACTAGTTCCTATAGCAACTAGTACACAATAGGTCTATTGTGATTCAGGTATATTTAATTAAATGTACACATTTTTATTATTTCCTCATCTGTTCGGTAGTATTCAGCTCCGTATTATTGAGATGCCCCACTGAGCGCTTAATTTCTGCTTCCAACACAATCATAGCTACTCAGCCGAGAATCGAACGAGTAATAAGTCATTATAAAATTATTATTTAAAAATAAGTAAATTGGCATAAATAAGAAATAAAGACATAGTCGTCTTCTACTATTTCAATTCCAGCAAAACATTTCATTTCAAATAAAACAATGTCTGAAATGACTTTTGGTCTAGTTATTTACTTCCCGCACGGGAGTTAGCGTGCTTGTTTTTTCATAAAAGCAATATTAGTTTTGAATTGGTAAATTCAATTTAGTTCCATATATTTTCGAAATTTATTACTTCGTCGTTAGCATGGAATCGCTGTAAATACTTCAGAGTGAAAAACAAACGAGCATCACGGGATTTGACCGCGACTGTGACATCCATCCTGGCTGGCTTAGAAATAAAGGATCATACGAAGATATAACATAGTGAGTGGATGGGGTGGAGTGCATTCGTGAATTTTTCATTAAAGTTTAGGAGGGTATTTTTCAATAACTTGCCTCTAGTTTTTCAATTACTACTTGAAGATTTACTCACGTACACAATAAGAAAATAATCCAGTACGTGAGGAATTGTACGATGCGGATTTGTCCTCTCTATTAAAATATTTAATCCTATGAGATCCACTGTACGAGTTAGTAAAGAATTAATATGCTGGAAAGAGATTACAGGTTCGTCGTACCCAAGCAATATTTTACCAACTACCGACTACTTTTTCACTAATTCCGACGTCAGAATTATTACAAATAGTAGTCGAGTAAAAACTTAAATTTTGTAGTTGTAATACGACGTCGAACCAAATATTGCGCCGACCTCGCAAACCTACTGCTTATGTCTGGACGATTTACCAACGTTGATTTGCCGTTGGAAAACGACTTAATAAGGTTTGATATGTTTTCAAGTCATTATCCAACGTTGATGAGACGTTGACAACTGACTAAAGTAGGTATGGTTATATTTTAAATAACTTACCAACGTTGATTAGACGTTGACAGCTGACTAAAATAGGTATGGTTAAATTTTGAGTAACCTACCAACGTTGGGGTAGACGTTGGTGATTAACTGAATAGGTCAAGTTTGTTATGGAACACTTGCCAACGTTGGTTAGACGTTGGTTAGTGGCTTAATAGATTTGGTCCTTTTTTAGTTATTAACCAACGTTGGTTAGACGTTAATGACTAATTTAAGTAGCTCCGATTAATTTTTCGGTAATACACTTACTTCGGTATAACGTTGGTAATCGACTTGATAGGTTGCTACATTCATCCCAAGTAACATTTTACCGACAACCGACTACTTTTTTACTAATTATAAGGTCAGAATTATTACCAACAATAGTCAAGTAGCGTCTTAAATTTTATAGTTATAATACAACGTCGGAGCAACGTAGCTTGAACCTCGCAAACCTACTATTTACATCTAGCACATTTACCAACGTTGGTTTGATGTCAGAAATCTACTTAATATGTTGAGTGTGTTCTTAGATTATTATCCAACGTTGATTAGACGTTGGTAACTAAGTAGATTTAGGTAATTTTTTGGGTAACATTCCAACGTTGGGTAGACGTTGCTGACTGACATACTCGTCTAGCAAACGTCGGCTGGACGTTGGTGTTAGGCTTTTGGGCCTTGGTCTAACATAACCTCAAAATTAATGTCGATAATTCAGGTATTGATAGATATTTAGTAAAGCTTTATACGTCAACTGCAAGAGACGGTCGATATTATCGCGACTGTTTGGAATAAACGTTAGTGTTAGTGCAGATTTCTACACCAAAGCCTACTAAAAGTTTGTGCAAGTAAAATTATTTAACCGTGACGTCGCTGTTAGTAAAAATAGTTGCACTTATTCTCGCCTTCGCCATATTTTCTGGTTCCACAGAAGGAAATAATAGGCGGCCATGTTGATTATGTGTACAATAATTTTAAATACACAAAATTTGCCTCTTTTTTCAAACAAAGTAAGCAAAGAAGTTTTTATTTACTCGTAATATTAATTAAACAATATTTCAATTGCGCTTTCTTTGAAAAGGGAAAATATTTTTTTGAAAGTAAAAAAATAAAAATAGTACTTTCGTTCTTAAAATAAACATTATTCTTATGGGTTCGCTATATTTTTCGACTTACTTTATATATATGTATCAATAAAATTTCTTTCGTTTCAGTTTTTACCCCACCAGATTTATTAAAATTTTATTCGAAGTATTTTGTATATAATACGTACTCAATGATAAACACGCCTTATCCATTTTATATAAATAAATAGGTATGACAAATAGAATAATATACAAAACTGCTTAGTTTCACTACCTACAACCGACTTTTGTAGGTCAGATTAAGGGCAAATTTTAAATAAGGTTGGCCTGACAACCAACTTAAGCCGACGTAAAATTTGGTGAACATTTGGTCGGTAATCACAGCGACTAAAGTCGGTCCTCTACGTCGAATTGACCCATAATTTATTGACCAGATTAGTACAAATATGGGTCAGCCCGACGTTTTGTGTACGTCGCACATCGACTTTTAGTTGCGAACAGCAACGTCGGTTCGTCGTCAGAATGTTGCTTGGGTATTGTCTAGAATGATTTTAGATATTTTTTAAAGTCCCTTTATGATAATGCCATTTGAAAGGGCACATGCTCCCAACAAATGGCACCTCGAGACAGCCTTCTTACCGGACGTACAACCAGGGATATATAATTATGAAGATCATGAGTTATGACAATATTGAAACATTTATCTCGGCCAGATTACTCGATCAGACCGGAAAAAATGTCGAAAGAATTCTATCGGTTAACAACTTAAACTCATAAGAAAGTTTTGTTTAAATCCCTTTTTATATGGAGGGGTGAAATGTATATCAATTTCTATATTTGAGATTATCCAGATTATTCAGATTATCTTTGGGTTCTAAGAAGTTAAGTTATGAATTTCCCAAAAGCAATATCAATATAAAATTTGATGCTCCATATTCACATCAGGCAATGCAAAATTGGGACAGGTAAGCACTTCAGGATTTGAACAAGAAGTGTATCTGAATACCATGACAATGACAAAGTTATAAATTCCTTTGTTCTTTCTAGCAGCACGGTATAAATAACTCGTGATGATTTCACCAAACAATCTCCATGCAAATAACGATAAGAATATTCATATTGCCAACAATACTACGATATACCAGAGAGATGCTCGTTCTGATAACCCTATGTAACTTCAGCAACAAAGTATTTAAATATGAATCTGCCAAGAATAATTTATTAGGTTACAGTGAGTTACCTAGCAAATTAATTGACAGAATTAATTGACAGAAAGGGTCTCTGTAGCATTTGCTGTGAAAGATCAACCTAAAGACATGTAGGACGGTAACTTCGACACCTTTAACCCGCCTTAGAGTAAACTGATACTCAATTAGGGTCATATAGATCGCCAAGACACAATTGCTGACCTTTCGAGAATAACTTCTATGCAAACGCTTACATTTATGATAAAATCAAATAATAGAGCATTGACTATTAATTACCATTGCAATTAATTACGTTCTGAGCTAATCATATGTGCTTTAGTAATTTAATGAGTAAGTGTAACCAAATATAAATAACACATAATATGCATTTTCAGTCCTATGTCACAGATATTATGCAATATTGATGTAAATTTATCTTTGAATGTTTTATAACATATAACTCTGAAATTTGTGTCTGTTTAATTTTTGTTGCAAGAGCTACTGTTTTACAAATTAAATGTTTAAAAGGGCAAACGATTTCCGTTTTGGGGTAGAACGGCATTTCTCTTAGTTATAAGTAATTTTTGGGTTTCCCCGAATTCTGTCTGCTGTTGTCACTCGTTGTCAAAGTTTACGACTAACATTGTACCTCAAAAGATAAATCTATTGGGTTGTGTTCTGGTATTATTGGTGGCCAACGCACAGCTACATTACCTTTACCAATTCAATGGTCGAAGTATATGTAAGAAGGTATTAAGAGCAGACAAAAAGCAATCGACTAGTTAAATTAAATTATGCAACGAACGAATACAAAGAAAAATATGAGAAACAACACACGTTTATAAAAAAATGATACTTTCGACTTAATTTCTTTGTTCTTATAATTATTATGGTAGGTGGATTTTCAAAATTATTCATTTTAAAAATTATGTTTGTGCTGAACAGTTTTTAGGATATTTCAAATAAAACTGGTTTTTATCCTCTATATTTGAAAAGTTTGCCGTATGTATCGGGTGTATCACTTACAATGTCCAAATTATCTTACATGCAGAAGAAAGCCTGATACGAACGTTGTTGTATATCGGTCAGACTACAAATTAATGTATTTAGAACTTATACAAGATGTTCAAATTTCTCCTGGTCAAATAAAGTTTTATTTTTTTTAAATAGAACACCCTATATATTAATACATTTTTTGGAATTCCTGAGATATATGCTTTTCAAAAATATAAACAAATTATTGTAAAAATACACTTAATTCTGTACAATAAAAAATGCAAACTTATTTGACCAGGGAAACTTTAACCACACTGTATACTGTTTAAATATGTCAATTTGTACTTAAATCGATATATAATATTTGATTCTTCTTTCATATCTTTAATAACAAAGATAATCTGTTACTGTGGCTCTAGCATAAATTTGGAATATTAAGCACCCATTATTTCATGAAACATTGAGATTACACCCTAACATGTTTATATTTTTGAAGAACATTATTCTCAAGATTAAAAAAATGTAGTAAATAAATTATTCCATTTAAAAAAAAAGAAACTTTATATCACCAAAATAAATATGAACATCCTGTAAGTTGAATAGTGGTGAGAGGTATGTGAAACTTCTCATATGGTCCGAATGCTACTATCCGACTGACATCATAGATGTCTCTGTGGCGGATAGGTCGGTATCATGATTTGAAGGTATAATCCAAGCAGGTCGGGGTATTTGCCCGCTGAGTAGTTGTTTCGTTCAAATCATATTTAATAACAGTAGTTTAGTCCACCTGGGCTAGAGGTCGCCGCTCTCGGTACTTCGCACGTCGCTATCCGCCACAGAGACATCTATGATGTCGGTCCGATAGTAGCATTTGAACCATATGAGAAGTTTCACATACCTCTCACCACTACTCAATTTACCTTAGTCAGTATATAACTAGCAGGTTGGCCACTGTCATTTGTCTGTTCCATAACCTATGGCATACTGAGGAGAACTAATAAGTTCGAAACCCGTCTATGTCTGGTTAGGAATTGACAAATGATATTGGCGACCGATCTATCATGATTTGAAGGTATAATCCAATGCAGGTCGGGGTATTTGCCCGCTGAGTAGTTGTTTCATTCAAATCATGTAAGTTGTGATTACATTAGTTTGTAGCCCGATTAATATACAACAACTTTCGTATCAGACGTTTTTCTGTATCTGAGATAATAAAGTTTTTATTTTGACTTACATCTTAAGTCGGACACCCAGTATATGAAAACTTTTGATTTATTTTTTCGCACCGGAGCAAATAATATTGAACACAACTTTCTCTGTATATCCATAAATTTTTACAAATATATGGTTCTGTAATGAGTTCTCTGCTTTTTATAGTTGTTTATTTTTTCTTCTGTTGTATGTCCAAGGATTGATCTAAAAGTGCAGTTACTGAAAAATTCTCCCGTCGATAATGTATCGTATTTATTTTGTATTTTCCAACCTATAATTCCTTTTTTAGCAATTCTTTGTTAAAAAGTAGATTCATGTGTGTTTTTCTATTATTTTCTTATTGCTTTTTATCCCCGGACGTTTGATCGAATGGTTTATTTAACTCACAAATGGAAACTCTTTCAAATTCATTGGCTGGTTGGTTTTCACGGCTGGAGCTAACAGGGCCTTTTGCTTTTTTCAATTCTTCAATGAAAATACACACGCATGGTTGATTAGGGTCTCTTCTGCTACTTATATATAACCCGATTATCGAGAGGAGCCACGTTTTAGAACTGGATAATGTTATACGATGAAAAAACCCCGAAACATAAATAACATGGAACGTACTCTATGTTAGTTAATGTTTCTTCTTCTAGACGTAAACAAAATGCCTGTTTTCACCCCCTTACTAATTTGGGTAGCGATTCGGAAATTGTTCAAGAGCAGAAACAATTTATAAATGCTTCTGGAATATGTTTAATTTTTTTTATATATACAATTTGGTAATATTATTTTTAAAAAATAGCGTAAATACCTTTTTAATAGTAAATATATATATTACATATTATTAATTGTTGTTTGGAGGCGGGATATTTTCCAGAAAAATGGAAACTATCTCTTATAAAACCTTTACCCAAAGTAACTGAGCCTTTCGAATATTCTGATCTTAGGCCTATTACAATAATTCCAACTTTTTCGAAAATGCTAGAAAAAGTAATTCAGTTGCAGATATATGATTATATAACAAAAAATAGAATAATATCTAACTTACAATCTGGTTTTCGAAAGGGTTACAGTACAACAACCCTACTCGCAAGCATCTCTGATAACATTTTCAGCACCTTAGATCAAGGTAAGGCTACTGCTCTGATATTGCTCGATTTCTGAAAAGCGTTCGATACCTTAGACCATGAATTATTATGCGCCAAATTAACATATTATGGTTTTAATAATACAGCGATAAATTTTTTTAAATCCTATTTAGCTAATCGAAAGCAATTAGTCACTCTGAAAGACAAAGATTCAGATATACTGCCGATCACATCAGGTGTACCCCAAGGATCTGTCTTGGGGCCAGTTCTATTCCTCCTTTATACTGCGGATATATTTAAACATGTAAAGTACACAAATATAATGTCTTATGCAGATGACACACAACTGACCTACACATTCGACGTAAAAAGTATAAATGCAGCTAGTGATAACATAAACAAAAATCTAAATGCAATATCCAATTATTCCAAACAAAACAATTTGAAACTAAATCCAAACAAATGTTCTTGTATTACTTTTTCCTCAAATACTACAACACATACAATAAATTCTCAACTTCAGCTGTATATTGAGAATCAACCTTTAGTTATAGTGCAGAAAGTAAAAAATTTAGGTTGAATATTTGACACTAACTTACGTTTTAAACATCATGTTTCTAACTTGATAAAAAAGTCTTATATTGCATTAAGACCTCTCTACTCAAATATAAGTATTTTAAACTTCAAATTTAGGAAAAAACTTTGTGAGTCACTTGTTTTACCCATTTTAAACTACTGCATTGTAATTTACTTCCCGTGCCTTGATAAAATAACTCAAAATCGACTACAAAAAATACAAAATTGCTGCTGTAGGTTCGTTTGTGGCCTAAAAAAATATGATCATGTGTCCTCTAAAATAAACCAACTCGGCTGGCTGACAGTAAATAATTTATTTAAGTATCATTTGTCAGTTTTTGTTCATAACATCTTGATATCTAGTTCACCTCCTTACCTTAGAGACAAATTTATATTCAGACATAGTATTTATGCCAATAATTTGAGATATATAAATAAACTATCCTTGCCTAAATATCGCTCAACCATGTACAGACGATCCTTCTTATATAACGCTGTAACAACGTACAATAGCTTAGAAGACAACATTAAATCTCTTCCTGTAAACAGTTTTCGAAAAATGGCTAGACCACATTTCTTTCATCTTCAGTAATTTAGGATCTAGTATGTACTTAGCATCATTTATTTGATATTGCATTGTATGCAATTTAATATATGCCAAATTTTTTATACCATTTATACATACTAATTTTATTGTTATTGTGTTTGTGTCCTCAATTTATCATTGTTCAGGTTAAGTTGAGTAGCCTAGGCTAGACTTTGCATTTTTTAAAGAAAGTTTTGTAAACTTTTCTTTTAATAAAGACACTTTATTATTATTATTATTATTATTATTAAATACATAAAAATACTCTCTCGTATCTCGGCAAAAACTGATGCTATTGTTTAACTGTGTCAATTTCTATCTTCATTGATACATATAATAGGTTTCGAATTTTTACCTCAGAAATCATAATAGCTTATGACGTTACATAAACAAGAGAGTTTTCACGAACAAAAGTTACACGAAACACCAAAACACTATATACTGCACTCGACGCGCATTTCACCAACCAAGTTGGCATCATCTGGAGATAATTAAAACTGTTTTAATCAGCTTCAGTTTTAATCATCTCCAGATAATGGCACCTTGGTTGGCGAGACGCACATCGAGTGTTTATAAACCTCAAGTTTTCGTAAAATTTAGTAAAATGTTGCTCTCTCTGGGATGCCCATTTAGTTTTATGTATGACATGTTTCAATTTACAGATTTTTCTTAAATACACTATATATGGTGATCTATAACTAGTCTGCCAAACCTCAGAGGTTGTCATTTTATTAAAAATAAGTGCACTTTGATATATGTTTAATATCCTAAAATGCACAACTACAACGCCTTAAAACGGGGTTGTGAATTATTAATTTTTCATTGTATTACTGGCTCGATGTAGATGCATAATGCTATACATTTTATTCCTAGTAGCTTGCGTTAGCGGGTAATTTTGGGGGTACTGTAGTTTTTTACCCTAAATTTTTTATCACTTTTGCAACAAAATATATACAAGGTACATCTAAAATATGTAATTATATTTAAATTATCGTTTCTTGACATCTGTAGAATTCCATTGAAACCTTTTTTTTTTTTTTAAATCACATGTATAACTTTGTTTTTAATTGTCAAAAAAAAAAAAACATATTTTGGGACTGCTTGTTACTTGAAACAGTTTCTCGACTAGTGATTTATTTGTTTAAAGCAATGTTGCGGTATTGAGCAAAATAAAGCATGGATAACGTTTCTGCAACATCATTTTACTGACATAGTAAAACATTTGAATCATTTATAATTAATGGCCTGATTTTCATTTTATTAACAGAGTTGAATATTTGGGTCATTTCTAATTAATGAGCCTGATTTTTATTTTGATTTAAAAACAACACAAAATATTTAACAGTTATTTAAAATTTCATGTTGGACAGCTGGCGCAACCATAAACCTAATAAGAATTTCGTGCATATGACAAATAGATGTCTGATGTGTTCAATCACCTTTAGCTGCAAAAAGCCTTGCAAAGTTTTCAGGAACTTGGCATTCGCGTATTTGGGCCATGTCAAGTAGAGGAGACTGGAATATATTATACTAACCTATAACTTGTTCTTGACCTACCTAGCACCAGTACTTACTGCTCTATGCGGGCAGCGGGTCAGTCTAATTTGACAACATCCAGAAGTACACGAAAATTACAAGAGAATATCAAATTACCAAGTGACCACCAAATTGTTTGTGGCTCGGAGTCGAAAAAAATTAATCGAAATTCAAATGTTTTTTGTTTTTGTTTTAAACAATTAAACAAAAAAAAAACAATATATTTTGATCTTGGAAATATGTGGTAGCTTCCAGAGCTGTATATTCTACGTATAACCGCTTGTTATTTTGTCATCCCAGTCACATGATGGCGTTATCCCTTTTTAATTTCTATTACAATACTTCCAGCTGATTTAAGCTTGATGCTTTTATCCCAGCCAGAAATGACACAAAATTATATTGACACAAAACCGACATTTGCGCGCGATTGTTGTTGCTATTTCAATTAATATTTAATAAAAAGTCATTACATCGGAAATTAGTAAAAGCCCCAAAGCTATTTTTACAAATATTCAATGGAATAATTGGAAGTTCTGTGGGTAAATCTGGATCATCAATCAGGAAATTACCAGGACAAATCGTATATGATATATCTATTAATAATTTTCTAGTCACGTAGACACAATTAATTCGAAATTCAGGTTCCGGTATGCATTGTGTCCCCATTCTGTTGGACTAGCTATTTCATTATCGAACCTTTTATGTTAGGTTACACTGCGAATTTATAATAATGTTCACACTAATTTTATGGAGAAAAATTACACAGGATTTGGTTACAAGGACTATTCAACTAACGCACCAAATACACAAAATTCAGCGAAAAATACAGTATTTTCATTTAGGTATGTTAACAGTGTCGGACAAAAAGAGCATTTGTCATAGTACCCCAAATTTTAGAGGGCCCCTCATATAATACCCATGTATTTAAAATTATTTTCATTGTATTGCAAAGTCAATACACCCTTTTTATGATCCGATATTACACTGTGCTTATGCTGCACTGCAATGAATTGTTAACGCACGTCACAGTCACAAATATCAAAAAATTAACATGCAGGCTGGAACAAATTGTCTCAAATAATGAGGCATACTTTCAGTAAGTGTCAAGGAATTCGTTTCCATTCTTTTTCAACAGTTTTTGCAAGTTCAGATCGATAAACTGGATATTCTAATCGCCATGTCAAATTCAATTTCAGTAGATTCCAGACGTGATTCAGGTCTAAAGATCCAGCTGGCCATATCAGCCTTGAGACATTGTGAAGTGTCAAACTTCTGTGACTATGCGAGCTCTATGTGGGTGGGCGTTGTCGCCAACAAAAATGAATCCTTCGCTTAATTCTCAGTCTAAGGTAGAACCAATTCCAGGATGCATAAATTTCTTTATCTTTAATTTAATTCTTGAACACTTCGAGCTTTGTACGTTCATGACGGCTAACGCCTCCCCATACTGTTTTGACACTGCCATCGAGAGCTACCCTTGGATATTTTCTTCATGTTATCTTTCCCTTATATCATTATAAACTATCACAATATGACCATCAGACTGATGAAGTCTACAAATCTGGTGGTAGATAGTAATCAACTGTTATAGGCTCATACCATTATTAGATCACTTTGGCAAAATTTTTGAGTCAATAATTACAAATGTACTAATTTTTTTTTTTTAAAAATCATAAGCAAAGCAAAATTTTTATTTTATTTTGAAGTACAATCGATGCAATTATGTTCTGAAAATAACATCATTCAAATGGCCGCCTCTGCTCCTCTTACAGGACCGAATCCGATAAACCCAATTTTCGATCACTTGATTCAATAAATCAAGCCTTATGTCACGAATACAGCGTCCAATATTCAATTTTAATGCATGAATTGTGTATAAACCAACGACTTCAAATAACCCCACAAAAAATAGTCCAAAGGAGTTAAATCACAATTTCTTGGAGGCCAATTGACATTAGCATTTTTCGAAATAATCGCCTCACCGAACTTCTCACGCAATAAATTGATGGTGTCATGGGCTGTGTGGTACGTAGCGCCGTCTTGTTGAAATCCGATATTGGTGAAATCAATATCACTATTAACAGTAATGGCATCTTCGTTCTCATTTTTAAAGAAATAAGGACCGATGATGCCAAAAACCATACCCAATGGGTACTTTTATGGAATGTAAATGTCTCTCGTGTATAATTTGTGGATTTGCTTCACACCAGTAACGAAAATTTTGTTTATTTACCGATCCACTGAGAAGAAAATAAGCTTCATCTGAGAAAATGATTTTCTTAAAAAATCAGCATAATTTTCAAGCTGTTCCGAAGCAAAATCAGCGAATTCACGGCGTTTGCGATGATCCAGAGACTGCAACTCTTATGTGAAAACAATTTTGTCAGGATGTAACCCCAATCCTTACGCAAAACACTCCAGATGGATGTTGCAGACAGTCGATTTTGACATTTCAAATATGTCAAATATGTCAAATTGAAATCATATCACCCATATTGGAAAATATTTTATACATATTCATCAGGTTGGTTTTTATAGCAAGAGATCTGTTTTTACTAACTTGGTATCTTACATGCAGGACGTATATAATACAATGGATGATGGTGCTTCCGTATGTGCTGTGTATACCTACTTTTCTAAAGCGTTCGATAAAGTTGACCACTCTACGTTAATTACAGAACTAAGAAATTTGGGTGTACACGGTCAGCTGTTGGAGCTCCGTACATTAGCAATAGGGCTCACTATAATTTTAAGTGTGATACAATAAATGCGACGTCAGGAGTACCCCAAGGTACCCATCTAGGACCTCTTCTATTTTGTTTTTCTTTTATGAATGACAGCTATATTTGTTGTACTTTTAAGCACATTGTTTATGCTGATGATTTGAAAATCTATAAAAAAAATGAGATTAATTGTTGAAGATTATAGGGAAATTCAAACTGATTTGAACAAGTTCTATAATTATTGTACACTGAAAAATTTTGTATAAATCTAAATAAATGTTATTTTATTTTATTCTCAAGTTGTTTAAATCCACCTTTGTAATAAAGGACTTGGGTGTAATGCTGGACTAAATTACCTTTCTAAGATCACGACGAACTTATTGTTAGAAAGGCATTACGTAACCTTGAATTCGTATTAAGAGTAACAAAAGGTTTTAAAAACTCATTATTAATTATTATTTTATATGTCGATAGTTCTTCCAATTATAGAGTATGCTTCCAATGCATGGAAACCAATGTATAATAAATACATACTAAGAATAGAAAGGGCTCTAAAGAAGTTTATTAATTCTTTAAATTATGGATTTAATATACTCAGACATTATTCCTCCTATGGAAACAATTTAACTTTCTATGAAACCGTTTTTATCGTGAAGAAGAGTTTTCGATGATATTTGTTTTGTCTATAAAACATTTAATAATATGATTGATTCGATTTATTGCGTAAACTATATAATTTTAAACTGTGTCCTTACCTATATATCCAGAACTAGAAAAACGTTTATAGATAAACAGTAACACAAATTCTTTGTTAAATTCTTCACTCATAAGACGTATCACGGCATACAACAGTTTCTCTTACTGCAGTATCTATGAATTTGACAATGGGCCTTTTCACAGATTTTTTTTTATTGTTTTATATGATAGTGTTTTATAAAAAAAACTTGCCGTATTTTTTATTTTTGAGCACGATTTCTATCGAAAAAAAAAAAACAAAAGTGCGGAAATAAAGCGCTCGCTTTTACGTGACGTCACGCAACCCACCTTAGTGACGTGAGAGGGACTACGACCTTGAACATGACACATCGGTGTATTGCAAAGTTGGTTCTCTGCTTTTTGACAGTTGACGTCGAAATTGACTTTGACAGTCGTTTCTTTTTAGTTTGGATTGTTGTGTGTGGAACATGTTTAAAAAGTGCTTTGTACCAACGTGTACAAATAACAACATGAATTGTCCAATCAAAATTTTCGTTTACGTTCCACCAGATGAAAATAGACGAAAAGCATGGTTTAAAATAGCCAAAGTTGAGAAACAGTTGACGAAAACCAGAAACATTTACTATTGTGAAGATCATTTTGATGTAAGAAAAGTAGTTGTATTTAGAAATTAATGCTAAATTATTGAAATTTTACAGTTAAAAGGAGATTCAGAAAACTGGAAAAATATTGTAACAACAATTGCATGTAGTTCCATTATATTTATAAATAAATTACACGAAAATAAGATTAATACTGACTTACCGTTTTGTTTTAATATTCCTGACTACTGCTGATAAATAATCCAAATTTGACATGTAAAACTCGTCCACCATAATAAAGTCAACTTTCGGCAGATTTTCTGCACATCCTTTAGAAAATCCTGGCTCCATTTTCTTCTAATAATATGCAGAAACAAAGCAAAACACAATTCGTAAATGAACACGCAGAACATAACCACAAAACTAACCGTAAACAACGTAAAATGTGTCAGTTGTGGTGTGATGTTAGTAGTATTAAGCGTTCTGACAAATGCTACCAACATGATTCCGGTTTGTGTGACGTCACTCAACTTCAAGGTCAAATGAGTGTTCAAATTGCCATAATAAATGTTTATTTTTTTATTAAACAATGGGAGACTTATATTTCAAACAGAGTTGCACAAGGTGAATATCTATCAGTTAGCTTTCAAATAAACTTATTTTGTTTTGAGATTTAAGAAGTAGTGAAAAGGCCCATTTTGGTCAAAATTTACAACATTCAAAAAAATTCTTAAAAAATACTTGACTTCGTATAATCTGCATTTATTGTTTTATTTGAATTTGTCCTTGTCTGGTATAATTAATTTTATATGCCTCAAATCAATTTTCATATTGTATTAGATTTTGTGTTAATTTAAATTTTGTAATTTACTTTATATTTTGCGTTCTGTGTCACCTGTAATTAGGCAGATTCAACTGTGTGTTCTCTCTTAAATAAATAAACATAAAATTTTGTTTCTCGTAACCGATTAATATGTTAAGTGTCCCTTTCCTAAATATTTAATCAAAAATTACCTCACTTTTGCTATGATACATTATATCGTTTTATGTTTGCCGGGGTTTGTAGAAAGAATTGTAATGACGTAGGTAAATATTTTAATACGAGTCCACACAGCTTTCATTTACCTCTTTGTGCTACACTCTAAATAATGAATGTAGATTACCGGTTGTAATATAACACGTCATATGTATATACATTATGTAATATCAGACACTGTACGGTATTTACGTGGGTATAATTAGTAAAGCTGGCCGAGGTCACCTGGCCGACAGAGCCTTCATATGACTCATATGTTTACATCATATTATAATACTTGAATAAGTACAATAAATGGAAATAAATTTAACAATAATGTTACATTTTATAAAAATTTGTATAAAACTCACCCTTTTAAGCAGATTTATGAAGTAGTTTGATTGTCATCACAAAGTGGGGAAGATCTATAGTATAATAGCATCAGATATGTTTCTACAGCTCTCTCCGTCAGCGATGTTCGCTTTGGTGAAAAAATGTGTTTGTATTTTGAAAATGACCGTTCCACATCTACGGATGTAATACAGGCATAAGTAAAACAATCTGTGAACTCATTTAACGAAGTTGTAGATGCACCATCACAAATTTGTCTTAATTTGGTAAAATCAGGATCTTTCTGTAATACACTCTCGAATTTATCACTAACGCGATTATTTTTTTGCGTCATTTATAGCCTGTAGCTGTTATTACGTAGTCCACTATTTGCAGCGATTCCACTAACGACAACGAACTATTTTTCAATTTTTCTATTACGTCATGTAGTCCTCTATAATTGTTATTAATACTTTTTAAATCTGTTTCAAGGGAAACGTCTTGAAAGCTTGTCTGGCTTTCCCTAATAGCTGCAGCCTCGTTAGGGTTGAACTGTAGTATCACAGCTTTTATTTGTTGAAAATATGCAGCACAATAAAAAGCCGCTTTCAACCACGTTCCCCAACGTGTAAGAATCGGCTCTGGTGGTTCAGGGATATCAGGACACTGTCTGTGAAATGCTCGAAGCCGTTTAGGAGATTTGGGAAATACTTTTTTTTGTACTTGCTATTAATGTATCTACCTCTGGAAAATATTTTCTGATCATTTCTGCCACAAGATGTAACACATGCACTTTACACGTAACATGTAAAAACCTACAATTATCTCTTTGAAGAGAACGGCCTACCACGCGCATTGTCGCGGCACCATTAGTCACAAACATCAATACTTGACTTGTTGAAAGTTCAAATTTTTCGAATGTCTCCAACAAGACACGCGTAATTATTTCGCCAGTACACGCAGTTAGTCTTTTACTAGCTAGTAAAAGTGGAAATGGAGGGTCCAGTACACGTACTATAATATTTAAAATAGATTTTTTTTACAATCTGTCGCCTCGTCAATACATAACCAGAGCCGTGTATTTTTTAATCCACATTTAATCCTGTTTACAATGTCTTCATGAACAGCTGGAATATATCTACGTAACGATGTACGACTTGGTAAGTTCACCTGGGGATTGTATTTATTCCAAAACTACCGAAATGGTTGTTTATCCAGTATTTGTAGCGGGATATTACAGGCTATTAACATTAACAATAAATCAAACATAAACTGAGTTGTCAAAGGCAAGCCATTTTTTTTATTTTGATGTTGCACGGTATTGATATGACGACGACAATCTGTTTTGTGCCAGCACATTAAGTCTTGATTGCAAACTTTACAAATTATTTTGCATCCGTCATAGAATAAATTCGGAAATTCACCGATAAATTTATTCACTGTGTCCGCATACGGTCGTTTTTTACCCTTTTGGCGCGTTTGACATTATGTATAATTTATAGGTACAACCTCACGCATTAACCTTTCAAATAAGACTGCAGCATAAATCACTTCTAAATCAGCACGTGTGACGCCAGCGCAAGACCGTGGCTGTACTCCAGCCACCTCGGCCAGCTTTAATAATTAGCAATAGTAGTATTGAGCTTAATAAATGCAAATCCCTGTGTGTTTAAAATTGCAAAGATTACACACTTTGTTTAGATGCGTCTCACGTATTATAACAGAGAGTGTCCGAAAATAATATCAGTATTTTTGTGGAGTAAATTCTTCACAAAGAAATAACAATAACAGTTCAAGTCAATAAGTGTCCGAAAATGCTTCCTGAGGCAGCTACAACAGTTTGAAGTTAGAACCAAATTATGGCTTCAATTTTTTTTTCCAAAAACTATTTTGGATTGCCTTCCTAAATCAGTGTTATTCCATTTAGGTATATTAAAGAAGACCTTGGCCTCCAGGAAGTCCAGATTTTAACTCATTAGACTATTTTCTTTAGAAAACTTTTTAAGACAATATTTATAAACTAAATATGGACGATTTATACTAGCTAAGTCACATCGACAACATGTTAATAATAAAAATAATAATCAAGTTGTTTTGAGAGTTCGTCGTAATTTGATTAAACGATGTAATATTCATATGACAAGCAATGTATGACTTATAGAAAATTTACTTTGAAATTTTTCAGAGTTAGATTAGATTAGATTAGTTATTATTTAAGTTAATAAGTTTTTTACATTTTCTTACTTTCAAGTACATGCAACTGTCTAATATTTGTTACATTCCTAATTAATCATAAATTGCTACTATCTGTTGTATGGTTGTAGACATATCTGTTAAACCTTATTTTATGAGCCATATGTTCCTTGAATCTAATTTGAATTGATCGTGTAGTTTGTCCAACATACTTTGATTATAGTCCTTAGAGCTAATTTCGTAAATCCCCGACTATTCCTTTGTTTCAATTTTGTTTTTTGGATTATCCAGAAGTCGTTGCAGTCAATTTTCTGATGAATGGACCACTGTCATACCCATATATTTAAATATCATGGGTGAATCGATGATGGTATGGAATCAATATGAATTTTGGAATTTCATTTTGAAAATTCGAGGAATTTAGATATGTCTATTTAAATTTACATTTCCTAATTATTTACTCTACTATAGAACATTGATTTCTAACAGCTATATCCTTCATCAATGTCTTTTCTTTCTCAAGTCAATCAAGGGGGAAACTTAACAGGCGATGGACTAGAAAACTAAAACTCACCATTTTGTGATGAGTACAACAGATATAAATCAAAGGGAGCTACATATTTCCATATTTTAGTTTTTTTTTAAATATGTTACATGTATGAGTTTCAGAAACTTCGATCGATTGGTTGGTTTATACGAGGCAGCATTGCTGAAGATAGTGACCTATATCAGAATTTCACGCAAACGTATCAATTGTTTTTAATTAAGCGTCAATAGGGGGCGATATTTGGATGAATATTTTTAATTAACCATCTTTTTAATTTAACGATGTCGGCCCATTTAGGTTCAATCAGCGAATACAACATAACAGACCTTGTAGTGCTGAATATTTTTGTACTTAATATTAAATTAATAACTGAAACTTATCTATAAATTTACCAACAGTTGAAATATTAGATTCATACGGATTGATCAAAAGTGCCCCGTTAAGACATTTGGCTTTGAAGGAGTAGATGGAAAAGTTATGTTTTAAAATAAAAAATTTCCAAAAGTTGAGAAAACGAAAAACATACAGATTCCTGTATTTAACTTAAGTATATATTAATTTGATTAAAATTACCTGTTACCGTCATTTTCTAAAGGATTTCACTTAGTTTAGACTCCTCTTTTATTGATACATATAAATTTAAAATGGATTAAATCTCGTAACTTATTTGAATTTCATACACATCAAGCTTAAGATAATCTAAGTTTAATTTCAGCTACTAACATATTCAAATATAAAATTAATATTTCCACAAGGGAGTTAAGTACTGGGTAAATAAATTACACAGTGAATAATATAATAGAAAATGCAATTAATAGATTCTATGGCAGCTATCCATATTTAATTAACTATAATTATGCTATTCAGATAACTTTATAACTTCATACATAAATAATACATTTTATGTGTACGAGACTTTTTCAATGCATATTCCAATAACGTGTGATATACACAGATGTTCGTCGATTTAATAGTTGACATGCATTTTTTCAATCGCATGTACAACACTGTGCTATTCCAATGTTGTGTAAGGACAATAATGCTGTTAGTGGTACTTGCTGGTACTTTTGATTAAAAAACGTCTTTAAATCTAATCGTTCTTTTTTTCCTGTCTTCCCGACAAATTTATCTTTCGGCAAATTCTGCTGCGGTTGGCTACGAACACAGATTGGTTCCACTAAGACAAAAGAAGATTAAATCAAGTAACTCCTTTTATTCATTTTTATATGTATGTACGCACACTAGGTACATGTAATTAAACTGAAAGACGAAGAATTATCAACTCTAAAGCGACCAATGGCCGGAATAGAGTTGTTCTAGAGAAAACTTAACTTGAAGTCCAATAAAGTTATTGCAATTTATTTAATTTGGTGTTATTAATATTATTGTAAATACATGTTTACCTTTTATATTTTATATAACGTATTAACACCTTATATAAATTTTCCGTAAGAATAGCTGTGCTGAAGGATTTTTGGTAGGTTATTAAAAGTCTCAGTACTTTTAGATATTGGATTATTTAAGCCGATTTGTGTTGTATCATTAGTTAATCTTATATTATGAGCTGTTCTGATATTGTAATGATCGGTTTGATTCCTTTCAGTTATCTGATAATTAGTTTTTTGTTTGTTGTTTTTAATTTTATAAATAAATTTGCACTGTTTATTTTTAACATAGTTGCAAAGTTAGGAACCTTTAAAATGGAGTATACATCAGTGGTGGATGTTCATAGGGTAGATTAAATATTACTTTTAATATTTTATTTTGTATCCGTTGAATTCTGTCAAACAGAGGTTTATTACACGTTCCCCATTGCGTTATTATCCTAATGTTGACCTGGAAAATGCGTTATGTATATTGAATTTTGTTTGTTTAATCAGTTAATCACGGCAACTGTACAGTGCTCCCACCATCGGAATTAATTTTTCTCTTATTTTGTCAAAGTGCGTGTTCCAATTTAATTTATTCAATACTTCAATACATAACCCCAAATATTTATGCTTTGTCACCTCTGTGATTTTGCATTTATTGATACGTATATTTAGTGGGTATATTTCTTTATTTTTTGACTAAATAACGTAAATATTGTTTTATTTATATTAAGCCTTAACTTATTTTTAAGTAACCAAAGTCTGAATTTACTATGGATTCTAACTCTGGTAGTTCGTTATGTGTGTAAAGTAATACAGTATCATCTGAGAATGAGTAATACCTTGCTTGGAGATTTGCACTTTTTAGACTTAACACATGCAGGGAATACAGCAAGGGCCCAAGAACAGAGCCTTGCGGTACTCCACTGTTATTTTGTAAAGGTTCACTATTTACTTCATCGATTTCTACAAACTGCAGACGATTTTTTAAGAAAGAAGAATTTAGCTGATGCATGCGACCCCTGATTCCAATTTGTTTTAATTTGTTTAATAGGATGGTGTGATTGACCACATCGAACGCCTTTTTAAGTCGACATACACTGCCAATACCGTTTTTTTCTTATCCAAATGGGTTGTTATATAATTTACAAGATCTGTTGCTGCACTTTGAGTATTACTGTTGCACAAAAATTCATACTAGTATTCATCTATGATGTTATTTTTAGTCAGAAATGGCAACATGTTTGCTTATTATTATTACTTTTTCTATAATTTTTGAAAAAACTGAAATTTGTGAGATGGATCGGTAGTGTTCTGGCAGCTCTCGTGGTCTTGATTTATAGATAGGTATAACTCTCGAAATTTTTAACTCTTCAGGAAACTCACCACTTTGTAATATGTTATTTATAATCTTTGTAATAATAGGAACAACAACATCTAGATCTCCAAGAGATCTCTAGCTGTTATATGATCTTGACCGGGCGCTGAGTTAATTTTGAGGTCTTTTATTATATTTTTTATTTCCCTCAATTGTGACATTTTCAACATATATGCTATTGATACAAGACTGTTCTGTAAAGCTTATTTTGTCATATTCATCGTTTTTTTCTAGATTGATCTCCTGATTAATGTTATCACCCACTGTAGTAAAATATTTGTTGAGATTATTAGTTCAGGTTCAGGAGTGGTAATAACCGAGTTATCTACTTTTAATTTGGAAATTGCTTTATCATTATTGTTGTTTTTCTTAATAAGATTATTTACCACCCGCCACTGTTTTCTTCTATCAGTTCCTGCTTTTTGCCATTCAGTTTGAGTTACACATTTTGTCTTATTTAAGTTTGTTATTTATTAAGTAAAGTCAGGCTATTTGGATTTTTTTGTTTTATTCTTATAAGCTTTGTCTTTTAGTTTAACTAAGTTTAAAAAGTCGTTAGTTACCCAATGGCTATTGTCTTTAGTTTTTAATGTAAATGTTTTTGTTGCAGATTCTTTTACAATATTTAAAATATTTGTTAGGCCAGAAAAACTATTTATTTGCTTTTTTTTTGTAATTCCTCATACACAAGTTTTTTGTATTTTAGGTAATTTATTACCTTTTTTGTAACTAAAGTGACTTTATTTGATTTCAGGCCCGTACTAGAGATATTTACATTTAATATTGTCTATAAATAGTAGATTTTTTGTTATACGTGTAGAAATTTCTTCATCAATATTATTACATATATTGTAAGCATTCATTTAACCTACTTCATAGTGTTATTTATATTTACATTTACACGCTCTTTTGCGATTTGAAACTTGTTTCCAAATTTGACGGCCCTCCTGCTCAGTTTGGAAGGAATATTCGGCAATGGCCATTATCCGCAAACACAGATACGTCATTTATGGAATAATAATACCCCTTTTATCCCAGAAATATGATCGGTATCCTGACCGCCCAGGTCACCGCATTTACACCACTAGATTTCTTCGTGTGGGGCTATTTAAAGGAAAAAGTGTACGAAACAGAAATAACGACGAGGGAGTAACTTATAGCACGAATTCAAGAAGCTTGCGATGAGCTTAGAGCAAATGGGCATTTTATACGGACAGTGGATGTCAATAATTCAATACGTCGAAGAGGTCAAGAAAGTGGAAAGATCGTGTTTTGATCAGCTTCTTCAGTAGATGTGTTATTTTCTTCTTTTTTTTAATTTTAAATATTATTTTTTACAATTACTTTCGTTATTTGTGTCTTGTCTTAAAAATAAAAAGCTATATTCTGGTTTCTCATTTTATTTTTAGTTAGTTTTATGAACTAATTTCAGAAATGGGGCATATTAAGAAACTTGGTGTAGTTAAACGTTGTAATTTAATAATTTCTATTAATTCTTCTTTGCCTCCCCACTCCAATTACTACCTTATTTAGGAAAGAGTACTTCTCGAGAGTTTGAAAAATCGTTTTTATTAAATTATCTCAGTTACTTCCAAAGAAGTTTAATGCAGATTTAAAGAAGCATCCAAATGTATAGCTTTGCAGAACGATTTATGAACCAACTTTTTGGACAAAGCTTTGGTTTATGACAAAAATGTCAAGAATATATTTGTATTAAGTAATAACTGCACGTTTAAAAAAATTCTAATTCATCCAGTGGTGTTATCATTAGTTTTTATGGGGTAAAAATTAAAATACCGAATACCACTGTACAAATTAGCAAAGCAAAATAATTTTGGAAAACGTTACTTGTTACTGTTGATTTTCTATGCAAGTTGTGTTAAAATATCTTTACTAATTATTAAGAACCTATTTAGAAAAAAAATTAAAAGAATTAGCTTTGAACCTCCCTATATCAGAAACTATGCGGAATTAGATATAAGTTAACTGAAGAAAGTTCATACTTTATTAGTTCCCGAAGTTTAATCGGTAAATTCAAAACCATCCTGTATATTGTGTTAAAGTGTAGATGCCTTACTCTGTATAGCAATTTTGGAAGCAGCTAACCTATGTGGACAGTGTTCAATAACAGTTTCTAAATTTATATTTTATGTTATATTTGTTGTATATAGTCACAACCAAAAGTCCAAAGGTGTTAAATCGCAAGAGCGTGGCGGCCAATTCTGGTCACCAAACTGAGAGATGACATGACCAGGAAAAGACTCGTGCAAGACCGTCAATGTTTCATGGGCGGTATGAAACCACATGTCGTTGAGAGCAAAATCTTCCAACAGAAGCACAAACAACTGGATTATCATAGCACGATAACATTGGCCATTCACCGTTACTGCATTACGTACCTTGTCATCGAAGTAAATGATTCCTCCAGACCACAATTGCACACCAAAAAATGACACATTTTGGATGCATTGCTTTCTCATGATCATTCGTGGATTTTCTGTGTCCCAAATATGGCAGTTTTGCCTATTAACGAAGCCATCGAGGTGAAAATGATTTTGTCCGCAAAATTCGCATTCACTTCTTGTTGTGCAAGGTCTGTTGGCAGAAGTTGTTGAGTCAATTGGACTTTGTAGGCTTAGAGATGATTTAGTGAGAATACGCTGAAGAGTGACTGTTGTCCAATTTTTGTGCACGATGACGAATCGACGTCCCTGGACACTCGGCCACGTTCTCACGAACTGCCGTGATGTTTTGTTCTGACCGACCTCTACGAGCTCGTGTCGTGTGTTTCACATCACTAACTGAGCCAGTACTGTCGATTTTTCGATTATTTTTTTCACAGTACATGAACGAAGAACAGTATTTCGACCCAAAATTGGACGCAATTTACGATTCGTGGCAATCAAACTTTTACCATTTTGATAATAATGTTTAACAATTAGGACACGTTGTTTTATCGCTCTATGTTTACTAACTTCTATCTGTCTCCTATCGACCTGGCATGTCATAATATTGTGACATCATGACAGACAAATTGGCGCGCAATTCAAATCTTGCGCTCTTAGTGAAACACCTTTTAGCTGTTATCGTGATATATAGAACCCCAGAGACAAACTGACAAAATTTCATTGCTCAAATCATATTTTTATGCATAATTCGTAAAAATTCATTTAAAAATGCAATAAAACCTTCTCATTTGAGAGAGGACGAAGCGAAAATAAAAAAAAGACATAATAAAATTTTCTACAACCTGAACCAAACAGTAAATGTGAGGTTATGTAAATTACTTGATGCACCAACTTCACATCACATCACATTGGTTAAGAATCAATCACCGATAAATAAAAATAATGTATTATATGGAAAATCAACCCGATTAACTGCGTACATTAATTAGCAATAAGCATTGATAGAATGGAGTAATTACAAGCCATACTCACTACACACGGTTAACACTACCTCTGAAGATGAAACCACAATGGGATAACGTTAATGGAATTAATTTTGATGCATAATTAATTGCAGGCAGCCTGCAAATTTATCGCCCGACTCTGTTGATGATCTATTCTGGCAACGTTGAACTGACATGCCCGTGTTAATCAACAAATTGAATTTGAATGTGACTCGGATTTGTACAGGTAAAGTTCTCTCGTGACTGCTTTCACTGCGCTTTCGACAAGGGGGCGAAAGTAACAATCTGGCGTGGAATGTGACTGCGATTTTACAACATTTGCAATAATTAATTGTTAGTAGAGGCTCGTAAATCGTTACACAGCCCTACATCTGAGGTCTACCTGAGATTAAACTTAGTTTGCTAATCATTAAATATTGATCATCAGCTCGGGTGGAAGGGATTAATTTCTTTAAAATAAAACTTAACAAAATATACATAGTAAGTGATAAGTAACCCTGGCCAAACGATGGTAGATTCAAGGTCGAGCGCAATACCGATGCCATCGCGCGCTTGTTTACGATGACGATGACACGGCACATCTCAGTTGTTATCAGTCGGTCGATGCATAGAGTACTAATAAATAATAAATAATGTTGAGCGTAAAGGTAGAAAACGACCGTACGCTGATAAAGTGAATAAATTTATGGGTAAATTTCCGGATTTATTGTATGATGGATGTAAAATAATTTGTAAAGTTTGTGATCAAGACTTAATGTGCTGGAATAAATACGGCTGCAAAAATTCATGTCAATAGTAACCGGCATAAAAATAGAAAATGGCGTGTCTTCCTTGGAACCTCAGTTTATGTTTGATTTACTGTTAATGCTGATTGCCTGTGATGCTCCCCTACGCATATTGGATAAACCAGCATTTCGGGAAATCTGGAATAAATACAATCCCCAGGTGAATTTACCAAGTCGTTCATCGTTACGTAGATATGTACCAAGTGTTCGTGAAGACATTGTAAATAGGATTAAATGTGCATTAAAAAATACACGGCTGTGGTTATGTGTTGACGAGACGACAGATTGTAAAAAAAAATCTATCTTAAATGTTATAGTACGTGTACTCGACCCTGTTAAACCAATATTTCCACTTTTGCTAGCTAGCAAAAGAATAACTACGTGTACTGGCGAAACAATTACGCGAGTGGTGTTGGAAACTTTCAAAAAATTTGAACTGTCAACAAGTCAAGTGTTGATGTTTGTGACCGACGATGCTGCGACACTGCGTTTGGTGGGCCGTTTTCTTCAAAGAGACGATTGTAGGTTTTTACATGTTACGTGTAAAGTGCATGCGTTCCATCTTATAGCAGAAACGATTCGAAAATGTTTTCCAGAGGTAGATGCATTAATAGCAAATACAAAAAAAGTATTTCTCAAATCTCCTAAACGGCTTCGACAATTTCACACACTGTGTTCTGGTATTCCGGAACCACCAGAGCCGATTTTTACACGTTGGGGAACGCGGTTGAAGGCAGCTTTTTATTATGCTGAATATTTTCAACAAATAAAAGCTGTGATACTACAGTTCAACCCTAACGAGGCTGCAGCTATTAAGGAAAGCCAGACAAGCTTTCAAGATGTTTCGATTTAAAAACTATTTATAACAGTTATAGAGGACTACACGACGCAATAGAAAAATTGCAAAATACTTCGTTGTCGTTAGTGGAATCGCTGCAAATAGTGGACGACGTATATACACAGCTACAGACTATAAAAGACACAAATAAATATAGTTTAAAAAAACTAAAAAACACGCTTTTAAAGCACGTCAAACTAAAAAAGTGAAAAATAATTATTAATATAAACTGAAAATAATAATGAACGAAAAAATACTAGTATTATTGTGAAAAAAGCGTGGGGTGCTTTGTGCAATATTTTTCGTATATCGAGCACCCCACGCTTTTTTCACAATAATACTAGTATTTTTCGTTCATTATTATTTTCAGTTTATATTAATAATTATTTTTCACTTTTTTAGTTTGATGTGCTTTAAAAGCGTGTTTTTTAGTTTTTTTAAACTATATTTATTTTTAACTTTTTAGTTTGATGTGCTTTAAAAGCGTGTTTTTTAGTTTTTTTAAACTATATTTATTTTTAGCTTTTTAGTTTGATGTGCTATGAAAGCGTGTTTTTTAGTTGTTTTAAACTATATTTATATTGCTTATTGATGCTGATATTATAACATATTACGATCCAACAGATATTTCTGAAAAAAAAAAAAATTTATTTCAGCCGTGAGGTTCGAACTCACGCCGGAGGAGTCTGTCGTTTCGCGTCGACTGCCTTAACCCACTCGACCACCGGGCTAATTAACAATTATGGAATCTACTGACATATTAAGCCTTTGCTTTCACGCAGGGATACGTGAGGAAAGGATTGGCGATCCTGAACAGGATAATGATATAAACTTATCAAATTATTGTATTGTTACCGGTTCTTAATAAGTGTACAAAGTTTCAATTAAATCTGTCCGTTTAAAATGGGTTAAAATCGAGTCCAAAGAGTCGGTTACAAACAAACAAGCAAACAAACAAACAAACAAGCAAACATACAAGTGAAGCTAATAAAAGCGTGTTAAAAATAAGCCCATTATTGAAAAATTCGAGAGTGTATTACGGAAAGATCCTGATTTTACCAAATTAAGACAAATTTGTGATGGTGCATCTACAGCTGCGTTAAGTGAGTACACAGAGTGTTTTACTTATGCCTGTATTACTTCCGTAGATGTCGAACGGTCTTTTTCAAAATACAAACATATTTTTTCACCACAGCGAACATCCCTTACTGAGATAACTGTAGAAACATATCTGATGCTACACAGTTATTATAGAAGTGCTCCAGTTTATGATAACGACAACCAGGCTACTTCATAAATCTGCTTAAGAAGGTGAGTTTTGTACATATTTTTATAATAAAATTTATTTCCATTTATTTTATTTATTTATTTATTTATTTAACAGTTTAATAATAATGTGCAGCACTAAGCTTACAAAATATAAGAAAATACATAAAAAAAGAATTTAAAGCGAACGAAATAGTACAAAAACATACATCACAATATATAAAATATTTTTGTTTTTATTATTGTACTTATTCAAGAATTATGATATGATGCATACCCAGTACGTCTCTGTAGGATTAATGACCTTGGCCAGGCTTAGTTATAAGTGTATCACTCTGGTGGTCAGTGCTACTACCCGTCAGACATCACTGATGTCTTAGTGACTGATAGCGACCTGCAAAGCAGGTACCAAGTGCTATAACTTTTAACCCTGGTGGGCTAAACTATATACTGAAAAAGACTATATACTGAAAAAAAATTGTTACGCCCTCGTCAGTATGCCATAAGTAATGGAAAAGACAAATAATAATAGCAAACCAGGCTAACCTAAAGTAGACTAAGCATGCCTAATGATGTCTGACGGGTAGTAGCACTAACCACCAGAGGGATACACTTATCACTCACTATGTCTGTCTTGCTTAGTCTGCTTTAGGCTACCTGGTTTGCTATTATTATTTGTCTTTTCCATTACTTATGGCATGCTGCCGAGAACATAACAAGTTCGAAACCGGTCTATGTCTAGTCAGGAATTGACAAATGATTTTAGTTACCAATCAAGACTTGCAGGTTTAATTCAATGCAGGTTGGGGCATTTGTCCGCTGAGTAGTTGTTTCCTATAAGTCTTATTCATTAGAAGAATATGGTGAAAGTATGAAATGATGTCTTTCAAATCATAACTGGCGACGTAAGAATCCTTCTGTTAATGGAAATGTTCAAAAGGCAATGTATGTAACTGTGAAATGGTATCATTTTCATTTGTAATGACTGTTTTAGTTTATTATGAATGACTGTGTTTATACAGGTAAGTTTGTAACAAATATAAAATGCTAAAAATTTTCTGCGATTTTTTATATTAATGTCTAAAAAGTTTAAACCTTCATCGCTTTCTATTTCCAATGTGAACTGAATTTCTTGGTTAAATAAATTTAGAAGACATGAATTTATTTAATTTTTTGTCTACATAACGAGCCCAAAAGAATATGTTTTTAACTAATACGTTTTATGTATTCAATAGTTTATTTTCAAAATCGGACATACAAATTTCAGGTAGTAATGAAGAAGAAGGTCTAATAATTTATAAATTTCCCCGTTAAATTTAAAATAATTTTGGTTTGTACAGTTTTTAATCATTCAATTCCAATTCCAAAATGCAATATGTTCGGCTTTAAAAATAGGTTAACAGTGAAAGATTTTACAGGCTAATAGGTTGCCTATTCACTTTTGAGTATTTTCCCTTGTTTCTATACTAATTTTAATATTCTCATAAAACAGACTGATATTCTCAGAAGACGGATATTACCATTTTGACACATAAAACAGCGCTTTAGATATCGAATCGCTGGCTGGGAATTAATTGTTTGAAAAGATTATACTTTCTGTATTTATTTGTGAAAAAATGATAAATAGTATTATACGTTTATTTCACTTTTTTCGTTTTGTTCGCGATATTATAGAAATATATACTTTTAATCCCCTTCAAACTCGACTGTTATTTTATCCCCTTTTTTTAATTTATTTCGTTTGTTTTATTTTTCCCTTTGAAGCAAACAACAATAATTCATAAATCCGGCAAAACATTTAAACCTTGCTCTGGGCACAAATAACAAATGGCACCAGGAATATTTGATTTTTTCTTGCGGTATGCGCTCCGCCCGGAGCTAGATTACTTTGGTTAGACCGCTTTACCAACTCATTCTGAAGTGTCTCATGGTGTAAATTTAAATTTGGCCGTCAACTCAATTGCTGGCCATTTGTCAGGTTTCGCTCGCAGTTGCTGCCTGAAATATACCCTCGATTATAACGGGTTGCTATGAAAATGAAAATTATTCTAGGTAAACAAATTTGTGGCTGGTTCCCTTTACCTCTTCATAACATACCCGGTGAACACTAGCAGAAAACAATAATTTTTTTTATACAAAAATGTGCACTATAAGTTGAGAAGTCCTGATGTCCTTTTTAATCCCACAGAAAGGAAGAGATTGCAGATAACTCAATCATGGATAGGGTATATCATGGCGAGTTAATAAATATAAGAAATAATAAATAACACCACAAAAATTAGACATCCCCGCCTAATCCAAAGTAAAAGCTGCACTGTGGAGGGTTTTTAAAAAATGTCCACATAAAATCCCTGGCCCGCAATCCCATTTTTGTGTAATAATTTATCAATTTAAGAAAATTAAAGTTAAGAAAACGTCTTTTCTATAAATAAATGAGTTTTATTTGCTTTTAATACAGGCAATTCTTTGACACATTTTTTTGCAATTATCCTAAATATCTTTAAAGGCAACAATTATCTGAGAAATTCTAAATGTATCACCTTCTAGTAATATATTTTACAACTGGAATTAAAGAGATGTACAATTTCCTGGAATTTAACCCAA
This sequence comes from Rhamnusium bicolor, assembly GCA_029963845.1. Lineage (NCBI taxonomy): Eukaryota > Metazoa > Arthropoda > Insecta > Coleoptera > Cerambycidae > Rhamnusium > Rhamnusium bicolor. The sequence continues at coordinate 882,287 of JANEYF010003956.1, read as the reverse complement.
ATCAAATCAAATAAAAAATCAAAAATATTTATTTTACAATTAAAATTAACAGAGTATATGTCCCTCGCCGGACACCCAGTCCGTTGCTGACCTAACATCCCCACGTAAGAGAACGACGGGGCAATTGTTAGGTCGGGCAGAGCGGGGCCGGTCTCGGCTTAAAAATAACAATAAACAATAAATACAACACCTAAACTAAATAATTTAAATTGTATAATAACATTAATAAATAGAATTAGCGACGCATGCAAAAGGCGTCGTTAATGAAAATACTTTAAAATAATACCGGAAAAATGAGGTATAGTGTGAATTCGTGTATATAAATTTTGAATTTAGCGAGCCAAATTGCCACAGTAAAAAAGCTCGTTTCTAAACAATACTGAGATAGAGATCGGGGATGTCCAACTCCGCTTACGTTCACGTAGAAAAATATCCTTGTATATTTATAATTTAGAGGACGAAAATAAACAAAAAGAAAGGAAGAGAAAGGTGAAAATGTTGAATTTTGGTACCCTATTTATAGAAGGGATTGTGAGAGGGGTGTGGTGGCCTAAAGACGTTGTCGAAATATTGGTAATGTCTGGTATGGTAATTCGTGTTTTATCCGGAAAGGCGCATTATACTCCCTTATTTGAGTGATGTTGGCGGTTAGCGGACTACCAGAGAGTTTATCGTTGGGAACTATCTCTGATATAGTCCACTATGGGTACAATGTCGTTGCAAATTTGGCGCAATTCCCTTAAGAGGGTGTATCTTGTTGAGTTACTTATTAGACGTAGAAATTTATTTTCTAAAACTTCCAATTTGTGTAACGTCGTCGCGCTCGCGGAACACCAGGCCAGCGCAATATACGTTAGGGCTGGTTTCATTATCATAGTATAAATCAGTTTTTTTTATCCCTGTTTAGTCTGTTATTCCCCCCCCAAAAATAACATCAATTGAATTTTCTTTCTTTATTTATTTATTTATTTATTCATTTGTTTATTTATTTATTTATTTATTTATTTATTTATTTATTTATTTATTTATTTATTTATTTATTTACTTATTTACTTATTTATTTATTTATTTATTTATTTATTTATTTATTTATTTATTTATTTATTTATTTATTTATTTATTTATTTATTTATTTATTTATTTATTTATTTATTTATTTATTTATTTATTTATTTATTTATTTATTTATTTATTTATTTACTTATTTATTTATTTACTTACTTATTTATTTATTTATTTATTTACTTACTTATTTATTTATTTATTTATTTATAGACCATCTAACAGTACAAAGAACATTTACAAGATGAGAAAAATACATTTAGTACAAAAAGAAAAATTGAAAATAACAAATTACATACACAATATATACACATACTATAATAATACACACATAGAGATAGATATACATATAAAAAGATAATAACTGAAACTGTATTAGATAAATTCTCATATTTTTTAAAAAATATCAGTCATTTTCACTGTTAGTTAGAATATATGTTATAAATAAATGAAAACTTTAAGACATTTTAGTCCGGGTCCTAGGTAGATAAAAAGTGTGTTTATGACGCAAATTTTCTCTTAGAATATGAAAATTTATTCTATGAAGCAAATCGCTACAATCTGTTTCTTAATAGATGATTTTTTTTAAGAAATTGATGGCAAAGTTGTTACATCTACCACTTAAGTTGCTGATAGAGAACATATCAAGCAGATCACTTTGTTGGAAACCAGTAGGTGGATATACTCCATGAAATATCAAATAAAGGTATTTAAAAAAGTGGCACGTTTTCTTATTTATTAATATGAATATTATAGCACGGTTGCCATACAAGGGACGCATACTCTAACTTAGACCGCAAAAATGAGAAGTACAATATTTTTAAAGCTGCAATATTTGAGAAATTACGGCCATTGTGTATAGGTTTCATTACAAGTCTTATTTCTGTCACCTATTGACGTATCGATATGATCAACAAAGGTTAGGTTTCTGTCAAAATTTACCCCAAGATCTTTAAACATGGACGGTTGAGTTAGCATTTCGTAGTTAAGTGTATATTCGAAGGTATAATGAGAATCTTTAGTGGAAAATGTCATTACATTACATTATTACACATTTAATGTGAGACTATTCTCGAGACACCAAGAGCTAAGCTTGGAGATATAGTTTTGTAATATATACAATCATTTAAATTTTAAATTCTATCTAGGAATTTTATATCATACGCATACATAAAAAATAGACATCTAGCATATTACATGTCATTTACAAATATGTTAAGAAGCAACAGCCCAAGAACAGGTTCTTGAGGAACACCTGAAGACGAGTCATAATCATAAGACTTGAACCCATTATACGCGACATCATGCAGTCTATTAGTTAAGTAAGATTCAAAGAAAACTATCAATTGATCAGAGATACCAAAAGTAGAAAGGTTTCTAATAAATATAATATGATTAAGCCTATCGAAAGCTTTCATGAAATCAAAGTATATTACATCTGTTTGAACCTGCATGGCAATGGATTCAGAGACGTATTGCGTAGCGCATATTAAATTAGTAGTTGTAGAGCGGCCTTTCATAAACCCATGTTGCCGAATAGAAATATTATTTTTAACATGCGGATTGGTAAAATTATGCACTAAAATCTGAGAAGCTTTGCGAAAATTACAAATGATCGTTATTTGTCGAAAATTGGTTATATCATTTTTATTGCCCCTTTTGTATACTGGGCATACTTTGGAGTATTTCCAAAAGATCAGGAAAGCAAGAGCATTTAACAGAAAGATTAAATAGAATCATAAGGGGATGGGCAAATATAGCAACACAATCTCTTAATAAAAATGCTGGGATACCATCAGAAAGAAACCAGATTAATGCTACTACTTTCTAAACTATATTCATCTAATTTTCTGGTTCTGCAACAGAATACGATTGTTTAAAGAAATCTGCATAGGTATTTACGATATTTCTTGGATCGTCCAAATGCTCACCAAAATATTTAGATTTTATCGAATATGTCGTTTTTCTAGACAAATATTTCCTAAATATTCACCATTTTTGAAATTATTCGCCATTCATATAAAGAGAGCTTGACATTCAGTTTCAAAATTAAAGCAAAGTATTTTCTAATGCGTACTTTTCCATCCGCAATATAGTATATAATGCAAAAAAAATACTTTTATGCAAGAAATCTAACCCAAGTGTACCTAGATTGTACTACTTGCCTAATATATATAAACCGGGAAAGTCGGTACGTCCTATTCTTTTAGTAATCGGATCGCCGACTTACCACCTAACAAAATGGCTAACAGAAGAGTTCGAAAATTTACCTATTGCACCATCTAGTTTCTCTGTGATTAATTACAACGATTTCATTAATAAGGTGAAAGATATTCAGTTGCAAGAAGGCGAAATTTTGATACACTTTGATGTTGTTCATTATTTCCAAGTGTTCCGATACCACAGACCTTGGACTACCTTGAGGATCTATTCGAATTAAATAATCTCAGTCAAGATGTCATAGAAGAATATCTTAAACTCACTAAACTTTGCATGAAACAAAATTGTTTCCGATTCAACGATAATTTCTTCGAACAACATGAGGGAACAGCAATGGGTAACTCTTTGTCACCATTCATTGCTAGTCTCTTCATGAACAGATTCAAGACGGAAGCAAAAGAAGAATTCGAGTATTTCCCGAGGGTTTGGCTTAGGTATGTGGATGATATTTTTGCAGTGTTCGATACAAAAGTCGTTGATATTGATAACTTTGTATCTAAATTAAATAGTCATTTCGCGACAGTTAAATTCAGATATGAAACTGAAAATTCTGGACAACTACCATTTTTAGATGTATTAATAATTTGTAATAGTGAAAGTAAGTTAGAATTTGACATTTACAGAAAAGATACCAGTACTCTAAGATATATCCCTAAAGACTCTCACCACTATGCTCAACACAAAATGGCGAGTTTTAATTTTCTAGTCCATTGTCTATTAAGCTTCTCACTCAATAAGGAGAGGTTTGAAAAGGAAAAGGCATTGATTAAGGATATAGCTGCGAGTAATGGATATTCTGTAAGTTTAATTGATAAAATAATTAGGAAACGAAAGTTTAAAGAGTCGCTTCGAAATTCTTCGACCTTTCAAAATGAAAGAGAAAATCCGAAATTTGTGTCGATTCCATTCGATCTTCGATTCACTCGTGGTATTGGTAAAATTTTTAAAGATGTGGTTCATTCATCGGGAAACAAATTACAACAACTTTTAGGCAATCCAAAAGACAAAATTGAAACAAACGAAAAGTCGGGGATTTACGAAATTAGCTATAAGGACTGTAATCAAAAATATGTTGGACATACTAGGCGATCAATTTAAACTAGATTCAAAGAGCATATGGCCCGTCTCAAATATGGTAGAACAGATAAGTCTAGTGTAGCCCAACATGCGTTTGAGAACAACCATAAAATAGATATTAGCAATTTAAGATTAATTAGGAATGTAACAAATTCTAGACAGCTGGATGAATTTGAAAGCTTGGAAATCACGGTTCGGTGAACCGTGACGGTTCGGTGAACCGTGACAATAGTTTAGGTATAAATAGGGTAGATGTTAGCATAAGTTTAGTTTTAACCATCTCCAGATGATGCCAACTTGGTTGACGAAACGCGCAGTATATAGTGTTTTGGTGTTTCGTGGAAAACTGCGTCAGTGTTATGAGAATAATTTAAATTTTTCCCTCCTGAAAAATAAAAGTATTGATTAACATCGAAGTTATTCTCTTACATTTAAAACGCACAACAATAACAAAAATTACGGCTGGAATTTCAATTTACAAATTTCAGAAAACTTCCCTCCCCTACTTGCTCATCTCCTTTGATACAAAGAACTTTCTTTCCTAACTTAATTTGAAAGAAGGAAACGAAAATTAGATATCTTTTATACATACCTATACACACAAAAAAGAGGAATATCTGGTAAATAAAATTGCAATCCTTTATCGCGAACTCAACGATACGGTAACTCGATACTGGTGCGTTAATAAACATTAATCAGCGTCACTATTGGCATAATCAAAAAGCACTACCTCGTCGCATCCCCTATTCCTTTGCTTAGGTTTTACGTTCCTTTGTTCGCATTCATTATCTATTCTCTTGCCGTGTCCAGGCGCAGTGTGTAAATTGGGAACCAAAGTCTGTAACCAGCAATTCTAAATAACTGTTCTGTGTAATTTGTTCCAGTGCTGACTTGCTCCTGCCATTTGCTGAGCCGAAGGATGCCGGTGACGGAGGTGACACTCCCATTGTTGCCTTCAAATCTACTACCGCCGGGATTTAACTTTACTTTTTAGGATTGGTGGAATTGTGAATACAGTGTGCATGACGTGGTTTTCGTAAATCGACTCTCTAGCGGATGATGTTTCAACTACTCTAATTTATAAAAACTCCCATTCTCGCATTAACGTTGATACATAATGGAATCCTTGAAGCCTTCGTTTCCAAGATACAGGGCGTTCAAATTTTCAAAAAAATAATAATTAAATATATGTTTAAATGACAAAAATAACAAACAACTATGGGATCAGTATAAAAATTATAGATAGGTATAATTTAACTGAATTGTTAAAGAAATAGAAGCAAGATTATTATACAAAGAAACTAACTGATGCTAACAGAAACACAAAAAACGTTTGGCAAATAATAAAAAACTCGATGTCAGAAAATAATATCAACAACTACCAGATATATGATCAAAATAATGAAATTGAAAGAAATACGAAGAAAGTTTCTGAAATTTTATTAAAATATTTTCCTAGTGTAGGTGAAAATCTAGCTAATAATATAAAATCAAATCCTCTTTATCAGAAACATTAAATATCTTAAATAAAAAGAAAATAATTAGAAACTATGTATCAAAAACCATTGATAACTAAAGCTGGCCGAGGTGGCTGGAGTACAGCCACGGTCTTATGCTGGCGTCACACATGCCGATTTAGAAGTGATTTACGCTGCAGTCTTATTTGAAAGGTTAATGCGTGAGGTTGTACCTATAAATTATACATAATGTCAAACGCGCCAAAGGGTAAAAAACGACCGTACGCGGACACAGTGAATAAATTTATCTGTGAATTTCCGGATTTATTCTATGACGGATGCAAAATAATTTGTAAAGTTTGCAATCAAGACTTAATGTGCTGGCACAAAACAGATTATCGTCGTCATATCAATACCGTGAAACATCAAAATAAAAAAACTGGCAGTCCTTTGACAACTCAGTTTATGTTTGATTTATTGTTAATGTTAATAGCCTGTAATATTACGCTACACATACTGGATAAACAACCATTTCGGGAGTTTTGGAATAAATACAATCCCCAGGTTAACTTACCAAGTCGTACATCGTTACGCAGATATATTCCAGCTGTTCGTGAAGACATTGTAAATAGGATTAAATGTGGATTAAAAAATACACGGCTCTGGTTATGTATTGACGAGACGACAGATTGTAAAAAAAATTCTATTTTAAATATTATAGTACGTGTTCTGGACCCTCTTAAACCAACATTTCCACTTTTATTAGCTAGTAAAAGACCAACTGCGTGTACTGGCGAAATAATTACGCGTGTGGTGTTGGAGACATTCGAAAAATTTGAACTTTCAACAAGTCAAGTATTGATGTTTGTGACTGATGGTGCCGCGACAATGCGCGTGGTAGGCCGTTCTCTTCAAAGAGACAATTGTAGGTTTTTACATGTTACGTGTAAAGTGCATGCGTTACATCTTGTGGCAGAAACGATTCGAAAATGTTTTCCAGAGGTAGATGCATTAATAGCGAATACAAAAAAGTATTTCTCAAATTTCCTAAATGGCTTCGAGCATTTCACAGACAGTGTCCTGGTATCCCTGAACCACCAGAGCCGATTCTTACACGTTGGGGAACGTGGTTGAAAGCGGCTTTTTATTATGCTGAATATTTTCATCAAATAAAAGCTGTGATACTACAGTTCAACCCTAACGAGGCTGCAGCTATTAGGGAAAGCCAGACAAGCTTTCAAGACGTTTCCCTTGAAACAGATTTAAAAACTATTAATAACAATTATAGAGGACTACACGACGCAATAGAAAAATTGCAAAATAATTCGTTGTCGTTAGTGGAATCGCTGCAAATAGTGGACGACGTAAATACACAGCTACAGGCTATAAATGACGCAAAAAATAATCGCGTTAGTGAAAAATTCGAGAGTGTATTACAGAAAGATCCTGATTTTAGCAAATTAAGACAAATTTGTGATGTGCATCTACAACTTCGTTAAGTGAGTTCACAGATTGTTTTACTTATGCCTGTATTAGATCCGTAGATGTCGAACGGTCACTTTCAAAATACAAACATATTTTTTCACCAAAGCGAACATCGCTGACGGAGACAGCTGTAGAAACATATCTGATGCTATTAAAATAGATCTTCCCACTTTGTGATGACTACAACCAAACTACTTCATAAATCTGCTTAAAAGGGTGAGTTTTATACAAATTTTTATAAAATGTAACATTATTGTTAAAATTTATTTCCATTTATTGTACTTATTCAAGTATTATGATATGATGTAAACATATGAGTCATATGACGGCTCTGTCGGCCAGGTGACCTCGGCCAGCTTTATTGATAACTTGAAAAATAATTCATCTCCCGGAATAGGTAAAAAAACTAGAAAGACACTTAAACTAATTAAACATAATGTCTTTAGTATCCTGGTATACCTGAAAAATTTATCATTTTAAAATGGCCAATTTCTAGATTCATTAAAACAAGCTATTATAAATCCGATATTTAAAGGTGGTGATAAACTTGTTACATATAACTATAGACCAATTTCAATATTTTATAACATTGCTAAAATATATGAAAAATTTATGGTCTCTCGACTCCAGATGCACTCAATGTCTCATAAACTAATATCACAACAATCACTGACAACGAGTTCATCAATGCAATTACATTATGTCTAAATTCCACTTATTTCACATATGATAACCAATTTTTCTGTCAAATTTTCGGAACTGCCATGGGCTCACCTATTTCAGCCACAATTGCAAATTTAGTAATGAAAAAACTAGAACACACTGATGTTGAAAAACTAAGCTATAATAAATAATAAATAAACCAAAAAATAAAGTAGATTATACAGTTAATTGTTTCAATAATAATTATCACCCACGCTTGCAACTCACCACCGAAATAGAAAATGAAAACAGTATAAATTTCCTTGATATAACTGTCAATTATAACGAATCCGGCATCATTGATACAAACTGGTAAACAAAAGAAATTTGGTCTCAAAGGTACCTAAATTTTAACTCAAACACACCTAGTAATTACAAAAAAAAGTGTCGTCAACAGCCTAATTGAGGGCGCCATTCAACTCTCACACCCAAAATACAGACCTAATATTCTAGAAAAAAATTAAAAAGGTTCTTGAAATAAACTCCTACCATAAAAATTGTTATGAACCTATAATAAAAAAAAGAATACATACAATATATAATAAAACAAAGAATCCATCAAACAAAAATAATAAATATATCTCTATGCCGTATATACCAAAGGTATCAGAAAACATCTCAAATGTATTAAAAAAACATAATATATCAATAGCATATAAACCACATAATACGACAAAACAAATTCTTCACAAAATTTAACCCTAAATTACAACCAAAAAACGAAACTAATACCATTTACAAAATAGACTGCAATAACTGTAAGAGCACATATATAGGCCAACCAAAACAATACCTACACAAAAAAATATACACACATAAATATAATATAAAAACAGAGAATCCAAATTCAACAACGTTTACGAAACATGCATTAGGCTACAACCATAGGTTTGACTTTAACAATATAAACATACTAGAAAGAGTACCAAACTAGCACCGAAGAAAAACAGACGAAATTTAGAGACATAATAACGCAATTAACAACCGTACAGATATTGAGAATTTAAGCGAAACATATTTCAGTTTAATAAGTTAAATATAAAGGGGATAATATGTAATACACATAAAAATAAAAAATAACTTCTTTCCATTAAGTCCACATATAAAATAAATTGTTTAATCCTAATAATTCATACCACCAATGTAAGAAAAATATCATATCTAATAATACACACATAAATCACAATTATTTACAGTTAACATAAACAAACCACACTACAAGCCAAAAAGTTTCAGTCGCATATAAACACTCATCTGCAATAGTTTTTATAAAATGTAAACTAGTACCAAAAAAATACCAAAATAATCCATATTGTAAGTGACATAACATAATATAACATAACCTTAAAATTTTTGTGTAATTAATTGTAGTTTTCTGACGATGGATGTAATAAACCGAAACGTAAGAAAATAAATATTGTTCTTATTTATTTAATTGACCGAAAGCCCAGGATGTATCTACATCATTCCTATTATAAACTAATATCAGGTTTTAGACAGAACTGTTTCACGGAAGACGCTTTATTCTACTTTTCAAATAAAATACATGAATAACTAAATAGAACTGAGAAAGTTATTGGAATATTTTTAGATCTAGCTAAAGCCTTCGGTGGTATATCACATGAATTACTTTTGAACAAAATGGAAAAATACGGAATTAGAGGATTAATATTAGATTTGTTTAAAAGTTATTTATCAAACCGAAAAGCATTCGTTAAAATTATATATATTATATACATTAAGTAGCCCAGAGGTAGTAAAATATGGCGTTCCACAAGGAACAGTTTTAGGTTCGCACTTATTTTTATTTTACATAAATGATATGCTAGAATTAGATATAATTGGCGATACCATAGCATATACTGATGACACCACCTTAATATTTTATGGCACAGATTGATCTGACTTTGTTAGGAACAGTAAAAAGAGGTTGTATAAAATCAAATGCAGGATGGACAATGGACTATTAAGTTTGTTACTTTTAGTAACAGTTCGAGAATGCTACCTGGAATTGATACTTTAAAATATCATTCAAAATGTGACTTAATAAACTGCACTTGCCAAAATGTAATTCATAATACTACAGACGTGAAATATCTGAGTCTTTTAATAAACGAAGCTTTTAAATACAATGGTCCGCCGAATACCTTACCACAAAATTAAGAAAACTTGTTTAGGTGCTCTATAAATTACGTAATATTCTTCTATTTAATATATTAAAAATGGCATATGAATCATTAGTACAATCTATACTTATCTATGGTATCATAATATGGGGCGGAACATATCATAGTCAATTAAAAAGTCTAAAAGTTATACTTCACAAATATCGAAGATATTCTACAGAGCAACTTTTTATAGATAATAATGTATTTAGTGTAAATGGAGCTGGAGTGTTTTTAAAGTAGCTAAATATATTTATAAAACAGGGAATTGAGAGTAGTCAAACAGTAATCACGCATACAATACAAGACAAAAAGAACATAAGGCTCTTAGTATACCACGACCTAACTCAAATTTATACAAAAAATTTGTCAACTTCACTGGTGCAAAAGTTTATAATATTATTCCCGAAAATATAAAAAACATTCATAACTATAACCTACGTAATGTTTGTAAACAATTATCAATATTTGATGTGCAAAAGTCTAATTTATTCGAGGAAATATTTTCATAATTAAAGAGATTTTGTATGCTTATAACAATCATGCCACGTTTTTAACACGCTTTTATTAGCTTCACCTGTATGTTTGTGAGTTTGTTTGTTTGTAACCGACTCTTTGGACTCGATTTTGACCCACTTTAAACGGACAGATTTAATTGAAACTTTGTACACTTACGAAGAACCGGTAACAATACAATAATTTGATAAGTTTATATCATTATCCTAATCAGGATTGCCAGAATTAAATAATTAATTTCCTCACGTATCCTCTGCGTGAGAGCAAGTGGCTTATTACTGTTAGTACATTCCGTGATTCTCAGTTCGTTCGTTGGCCGAGCAGGCTAAGGCGCAAGTCTTAATCGACGCGAAACGACGGACTTCTCGGGCGTGAGTTCAAATCCCGTCTATGGCTGAAAAAAAATATATTTTTTTTTTCAGAAGTATCTGTTGGATCGTAATATTATTATAATATCAGCATCAATAAGCAATATAAACATAGTTTAAAAAAACTAAAAAACACGCTTTCATAGCACATCAAACTAAAAAGTGAAAAATATATATAGTTTAAAAAAACTAAAAAACACGCTTTTAAAGCACATCAAACTAAAAAGTGAAAAATAATTATTAATATAAACTGAAAACAATAATGAACGAAAAATACTAGTATTATTGTGAAAAAAAGCGTGGGGCGCTTTGTGCCATATTTTTCGTATATCGAGCAACCCACGCTTTTGTCACAATAATACTAGTATTTTTCGTTCATTATTGTTTTCAGTTTATGTTAATAATTTTTTTCACTTTTTAGTTTGATGTGCTTTAAAACCGTGTTTTTTAGTTTTTTTAAACTATATTTATTTAGTTTTTTGGTTTAAGAACAAAGAAACTTACAGTGCATAAACTACCATTCAGCAGCGCCTAGAGTACTATTTATTCTCAATGCTTAGCCATATTTGTACCCCTTAATTGACCCCAAATTATGTAACATCAGGTGTTTCTTGTTGTTGGTAAAGTATTATCATACTCTTGATATATTGGTAATTGTAATCTTCCTGAGCAAACCCAAGACCATTAGTTTGTCTACCACTTAATAACAAGCGCAATTTAAAGCAGGATGTAAACTTCTCGTGGCCAATAATAACAAATTAAGATAATATGCGTGTGTAAAGAGAAGTGAACATTTTATTCTCTATTCAATGTTCCAATTGTGCAGATGATTACAAAAGGAACAACAGACATGGATAATAATTATTTCATTAATAGAGGGTTTCTCAAAAATCTTATCGTCCTTATATACAAATCTTATAAAGGGTGTTTTAATAATAGCGCATTATTACAAGGTTCAATAATACATGGTTTTCTGTAGCAAAGTATTGAAATATGTATTGAGTTATAATGTAGACATTTGGGAGTTATCTATGAAACAACACATCAGGTAAATGACCGCCACGGCTTTGCTGACACATACAAAATCTTTTGGGGACATTTTGTATACATGTGGAGGTATTTCGTTGATATTAGTATTTCGTTGATATCCGAAAATTTAAATTTCTCGTGTGAAAGATTTGTAGACGAGTTTTGTAAACAATTTTCAAAATTGTTAACACCTGGTGGTACAGGATTAATTAAATTTTGAGCAATATTGGCAAAATAGTAATCAAAATGATTTGGGGCTAGAGATACTGAAAGGTTTTCTGTAATATTATTGTTTTTTTTTATCAAGTTCCACATTGCTTTTTGTCGATTTTTGCTCCGCTCAATGTAATTACTATTTGCACTTTTCTTAGCTTTTTCAAGTTCACTTGAAATTGGATAACAATGAACGAGATGACAGACCCAAAAGGAAATCATATGACAAATCCTGATTTAAAAGCAGCGATATATGTGATTCACAAAAATTATACAGTGTTATTGGACAGTATTAATCTATTAGAAAATTCCTTTTCGTCATTAGAAGGGTTCTTATATACAGGGTATCCGAGATTTAAAGTAACTAAAACTGTAGTCGGCCCTATTTCTAGAACGGCTTCAAATACTAACGCGAAATTTATTAAGAAAATGTCGTCACAAAATAAAAAACTCAAAAGATTAATTGGTAGTACGTCAAAAGAAAGTGTTTTTCAAAAAAGTTCTTAGCATTGTAGAAAATCATTCCTCATAGTTGTTTGATAAAGAATAAATTTATCTTCTTAACAAGGGATTAAATTTTGCTTTACCTGCCTCTGAAGGCATTTTAGATGAGATTGATGAAAGTGTTGAAAGTTCAGTTCAATACCTTCCTAATTTCTCTAAAGTATTTGTCAGAGTTAGTTGCAATATTTGTCGAGAATTGATTTCTGCAATCAAATCTCGACAAATATTGTAACTAAAGTAAATAAAATGTCAAAATCTACAAGACAGAAGAATTATCGAACGGTTGCGTGAAAAAGATTGTTTTTAATTAAAAGCTGATAAGGGCAATAAGGCTGTTATTTTAGATAAAGAGGACTATTATGAAAGGGTAGACAATCTGATTAGTTATGGTCCTTATGAAAAACTTTCTAGAAATCCATTACCAAAAGTGGTTACTGAAATAAGAAACGTACTTAAATCCTACAACAACCTTATTACTCCAGCTTTAAAATAGTAAGTTATATGTATTTAACCCAAGTGTATCTAGATTGTACTGCTTGCCTAAGATACATAAACCAGGAAAGTCGGTACGTCCTATTGTTTCAGCAATCAGATCGCCGACTTACCACTTATCAAAATGGTTACCAGAAGAGCTCGAAAATTTACCTATTGCACCACCTAGTTGACGTTTGTTCATTGTTTTCAAGTGTTCCCATACCACAGACCTTGGACTACCTTAAGGATCTGCTCGAATTAAATAATCTCAGTAAAGATGTAGTAAAAGAATATCTTAATCTCACTAAACTTTGCATGAAACAAAATTGTTTTCGATTCAATGTTAATTTCTTCGAACAACATGAAGAAACAGCAATGGTAACTCATTGTCACCATTCATTGCCTATCTCTTCATGAACAGATTCGAGACAGAAGCAAAAGAAGAATTCGAGTATTTCCCGAGAGTTTGGCTTAGGTATGTGGATGATATTTTTTGCAATGTTCGATACAAAAGTCGCTGATATTCATAACTTTGTATCTAAATTAAACAATCGTTTCGCGTCAGTTAAATTCACATATGAAACTGAAAACTCTGGACAACTACCATTTTTAAATGTATTAATAATTAGAAATAAGTTAGAATTTGACATATACAGAAAAGATATCAGTACTCTAAGATATATCCCTAAGGACTCTCACCGTTGTGCTCAACATAAAATGGCGAGTTTCAATTTTCTAATCCATCGTCTATTAAACTGCCCCCTCGATAAGAAGAGGTTTGCAAAAGAAAAGGCATTGATTAAGGATATAGATGCGAGTAATAGATATTCTGTAAATTTAATTGATAAAATAATTAGGAAACGAAAGTTTAAAGAGTCTCTTCGATATTCCTCGACCTTTTAAAAATGAAAGAGAAAATCCGAAATTTGTATCGATTCCATTCGATCTTCGATTCACCCGTGGTACTGGTAAGATTTTCAAAGATGAATGCATGACAGTGGTTCATTCATCGGGAAACAAACTACAGCAACTTTTAGACAATCCAAAAGACTAAATTGAAATAAAGGAAACGTCGGGGATATACAAAATTAGCTGTAAGAACTGTAATCAAAAATATGTTGGACAGACTAGACGATCAATTCAAACTAGATTCAAAGAGCATACGGCCCACCTCAAATATGGCAGAACAGATAAGTCTAGTGCGTTTGAGAACAACCATAAAATAGATATTAGTAACTTAATATTAATTAGGAATGTAACAAATACTAGACAGCTGGATGCATTTGAAAGTTTGGAAATCATAAGGTGTAAAAATAGTATGAATAGTGACAGAGGGCCTATCCCAAATAGCTCGCTTTATTGGTTAATGGTATAAAAAGGGTAGATTGTTAGCATAAGTTTAGTTTTAATCATCTCCAGAGCGTCGAGTGCAGTATATAGTGTTTTGGTGTTTAGTGGAAAACTACGTCAGTGTTAAAATTTGTTATTCACATTATTTACATCATTTTTGAAATACATTAATACGAAATTTTCCAAGTTCATCACTAAAATTTTTTTGGGCGTTTCGCCAGATTTATTACAAAGCATCAATTCTAGGAGCATGTGGGTTCAGCATGATAATGTTGGACTCCATTTTTCTGGACGGGTCACAGATTATCTGATTCACCATTATTCCAACAGAATAATCGGTCGAAGATTTCCGGTTTATTGGTCACTGAGGTCTCCTGATCTTACACCTCTGGACTATTTTCTATAGGTACAAGATGTACAATGAAAATTTCGATACACAAGCACATTTACTAGAAAAAAAATTGTTGTATCTGATAACACTCATAGCAGTAGAAATGTAACTTGTTGCTTATTAAGTTCCATTTTGAATTTATTTTGTTAAAACAAAATTACCAACCTCACGCTTTAATAATATTACACATATTTTATCTATTATATTGATTGACAAAAAAACATGAAATACAGATATGTCGAATTTATTTTTTTCTTTTTGTACAGCTTATAATCAAAAATTGATAATAGGAAAAAAATAGCCCAGCTGTCGTATTGGTACTATCTGTCTTCCACAGCGTTGCTTCCGATTTATTGTTATAATTGTACGATATATATTTTTTATTACATAAATATAATACATATGCATAACAATAGTAAAACCCGAATGGATTTCTGACAGACATATCCGTTATATCCATTTGTTATTATTATGTTCTTTCACAGTATTGTGTGGCTGTATAAATTTAATATATTGATATTGCTATATATCAGAAGCATATCTACTCTACCGAGAATCAGAATTCATTGCCATTCATGTTTTATACCCTTTCAGTAAAAGCAAAGGAAATTTCAATGTTTTAAAATTTCACTGCCTCCAGAAGATGATATTTTGCGTACAGAAAACCCCACAACTGATAAATTTAAGCTTTATTTTCTTGTAGCAAAATATTATGAATTGTCATAATATACCGAGTTATTTTTTTGTAGCTTTGATTTGCATATCTTTCAATTCAAATAAAATCGAACAACCAAAATAAATTCTTTCCTTCATTCATCTCCTTACATAAGCAAGTAAAGCGGCTTAACGACACTTTCGGCAAAACTCCGCACATTGTCATACAAGCGTGAAATTTGATACGGCCGGTACTTTTTTTACATTTAGAATAAAATTAGATAGAGAGGTATCTCAGTCTAGATCTGATATGATATAGGATTCATAGAGCAGTTTAATTATGTCAATGTTATTAAAATCGTGAAATTTTCTCATTATAAAGCCCAATATTTTAAAACAATCACTTGTAATATCATGTATCACTGGCGGTTCTTCTATAGGGTCATTTGGTCAATGACCTCCCACATACAAATAAAAAAATAGAGCTATTCGTTTTCTGAAGTTTAAAAATATATAATATATATATTTTTAATATTCTTAAAAAATGTATTAAAGTTTCTAGTTCATTCTATGCACAATACTATTCAAATATCTAGATCGCAGGATTTCATATTCATTACATTATTCATTTATAGAATTCAAAAATCTTGGGTCAATCCACAACTTGTCCTTAAAGCTAGCTACGGACCGAATTTACAACGATTTAAAGTGAAATAGACTTATGCGCGAATCGTCAGAAAGCAAAAGAGACATAAAACACTGGCGGGGACAATGCCCCTGACACATTTTACGGAAACGGTAACGCACGAATACAGCATAAATTCTGTGGTACGAAGTTCAGTAAAGCAGTCTTAATGCTGACTAGGTACGGGTTGGTCGGTAAATTCTGTCGCGTTGTTTTTAATGTTTTTATTTGTGAACATTTTATTAGTAAATTTCTACTTGTAGTGAAATTAAGTAAAACAGTGTTTTTGGTGTTTACTATTAAATATGAGTGTTGTACAAAATATATTAAAACTGAAAACTGGACATAATAAAGTACAAGCAGTTTTTATGTTTAGATACGTTTTAGACGGTGTTGTATGTGAGAGATTTTGGATATTTATTCAGCCTCAAGGAACGACATCGCAGCATTTGACAGATGTAATTTTAAAAGAGTTAGAATGTCTGAAAATTAATGAAAATGCTGAAAAATTTATAGCACAAAGTTACGATGGAGCATCAGTAATGAGAGATGCTTTGTAGTGTAAAAAAAGTTATCCTTCAGCAAATTTTATTCATTGTTACGCTCATCAACTAAATTTAATTTTACAAAAAGCATCAAGTTAGGATAACAGCACAAAATTTTTTTTTGCTAATTTACATAGCTTTTCTTCATTCTTTGGAAAATCGCCAAAAAGAACAGCCGTGTTAGATAATGTTGTTAAGGTGAGAATACCTAAAGCGGCTCCAACACGATGGAATATTAATACAAAGTGCATAGAGACTATTTATACCTATCGAACAGAATTATTAGATTGTTTAGAAAAAAATCATTGATAATGAATCAGAAAACAACACTAAACCAAGCTATTGGTTTAAAAAACTACTTACAAAATGAACATTTTCTTTACTGGTTAAATTTTTTTCATTTAGTTATGCATCATTGTGATATATTGTTCAATCAATTACAAAAATGTAATATCGATGTCAGAACAGTAAATAAGTGTATTGGCGTTTTCAATAGTAAAATTGAAGACATCAGAAATAAAATTTTGAATAACTATTTGGAGGAGACATCCATGTAGTCTGCCCAGAGATGTAAAACGGAAGAATCAAAAAGAAGAATTTCATTAGAAGTTTGTGATATAATTACATCTGAGATCAAAAACAGGTTTGGCTTCAGTAATCATTTAGCAGTGTCTCAGATATTTCACGCAGATCGATTTAAAGATTATAAAAAATAGCTTTCCTCAAGATATGTTTAAATTAGTTAAAACGGAGTATCCAGTCATAAATCATTTGAAACTTAAAACTGAATTAGAAGTATTATATAGCCGAGAAGATTTTTCTAATAGTGAAGGTGCAGTTGCTTTGTTACAGCTTTTTATTAACAATAATTTGTGCAATACTTTTTCTGAAAGTGTCAAACTGTTAAAAATCTTGTGTACTTTCCCTATGACTACCGTCGAAAGTGAACGTTGTTTTTCCACCTTAAAAAGAATAAAGACATTTTTAAGAAATACCATGGGTCAGGAAAGGTTATCTGGTTTAGCTATGCTTACCATAGAAAGGGCATTAATAAAGAAGATAAAAGACTTTAATGAAAAAGTAATTGACCACTTTGCATCTCAAAAAGACCGGAGGATCGACTTGGAATTTAAATCACTTTAAAAGGTAGGTAGTACAGTACAATTTTCTAATTGACCTCCCTATCTCTTGACCCACAAACCGCCACTGTTATGTATGTGACTATTGAAACTAAGATTTGTATCAAATGTAACACCAAGATCATGAAATGAATTATATCTAGGAAAATTAGATTTATTTAAGGAATAATTAAAAATGGTATTATATTGTTTTAGAGAATACATCCCATAACTACATTTGCTAACATTAACAACAGTAAGTTGTTATCAACACACCATGTGTGTATCTCACTAAGCGCCGCTTGCATGCAGAGTTAGGCTGTCATTTACTGTGTTAATAGTTTATCGTATATCATATAATTTTACGTCATCTGCGTACGGAAGGTAGGAAACGTCAATATCAGCGACAGTGTCATTAATAACCAGGTTGAAAAATATTGGAACTAATACAGAGCCTTAAGGCACTCCTGATATTGTGAATTCTGCTGATTGATGACCATATATTCTACAAGCAATGATCTATTATTGAGATAGCTGCAAAAAAATTGTTTTAAGTTTCCCGAAGAACCAAATGTTGCGAGTGTCATTAGTAAAATATTATGGTCCAGCTTACCGAAGGTTTTAAAAAGGTCGATGTAAATGACATCGTCTTGTGTATTAGCATCAAAGGCAGTATTTATGTATTGAGTAAGACAAAACAGATTAGTTATAGTAGATCTTTCACTTATAAAGCCGTACTAAAATTCCGTAATCTAATTTTTCACATGACTAAAAATTAGTTCATATAGTAAAATTTCAAATACTTTATAATGAATAATTCTTATAAAGAAATACAATGCTTTTAGATGAATCAAATAAACTGTATTTAGATACACTCTACATATGTTTCGGCTTTTTAGGCCTTTCTCAAGAGCATTACAGATAAATACTAAAGTTATGAGCACAATTTACCTAATATATAAAAACTTTCACTAATCTGGTTAAATTTACAGGAAATTCCCTGGGTAATAAAACTAAATGTCTACCTACTCGGAGTATAATCTACTGGGCGATTCTTAAAACCTTATCTATTATAGGCGTGTTGATGTAGTTTTGCTGGTCATTGGTGGTACAAGGGTTGCTTTTAAGGGAATTTTTTATTTCTAATTGTTCTAAAAGGTTTAGGCGTTTTCCTTTTCTTTCTGTATGGATTAACTTTATATTGTCTGTGTCTATAAAATGATTTTTATCAATGCAATGTGTTGCCATTCCTGTATTCTTATTGTTATTTAGAATGGCTTTCTTATGTTCCTTAACCCTATCAGCTATACTTTTACCACTTTGACCAATATATACAGCATTACAATCTTTGCATTTAATTTCATATACACCTGATTTATTGAGTTTACTTATTTTTTCTTTATTATTGACTAAAATACTTCCTAAATTTGTTTTATTTACACTAATTGTGGAAATGCCTAAATTATTTAGTTTATTACTTATCTTATCACTATACTTCGGAATGTAATTAATGAAATTGTATTTAGTTGTTTTTTTGGGTACAACAAAAAAATTCTTTTTTGAAGCATTTTTTGCTGTTTGTTTTTCAACATATTGTCTATTAATGACTCGTTATATCCATTATTTTTTGCGATTTGTTTAATTATATTGAGTTCCTTGTTGAAATCATCCTCATCTAGAGGAAAATGTGTGAGTCTATGTATTAAGCTATGGAAGGGGGAAAGTTTAATTTGCCAAGATTGTTGTGAGCTATAATGAATGACCGTGTCTGTGGTAGTGGGTTTTCGATATATACTATATTTTAAATGATTACTATGTTTTTTAACGTTAATATCCAAAAAGTTTAATTGACCATTTTCTTCAGTTTCCATAGTGAACTGAATTTTGCTATTAAAGGAATTCAATAAATTAAGGAAACTACTTAGATTCCTTTCAGCACCGGTCCATATGCAAAAAATATCGTCTACATATCGAGTCCAATAAAAAACATGTGATTTTAGGCTGCTATTACAATTAAAAATTAAACCTTCAAAATTCACCATAAATATCTCAGCTAACTTTATAATGATCACTGCTCTTCTATCTACAAATTAAAAAAATGTATTCAATGGGGTCCTGTTAATTTTTTTCGTGTATCCTAGAGCTAGAAATCCTATCTGTAGTTTTACAACCTCAAAATGAATTAAAACTTAAATAATTCTAAATCGTGATTTTGTTAGATGGAACTTTTTGTTTTAGGAGGGCAGATCAGATGTTCCATCTTTCTAGTTGGCGATGACTTACTACCAGTCAACTCACACAACACCTCACTCTGGATGCTTTGTTGGTCATTGCGTACTTCCTAATCAAAAAAGCAATACTTCGAAAGCCCACCATCTGCCTCACAGAAAAACGTTTTCTGTATACTTTTTCCATGTAAAGTTGTTAAAAGTGAACAGTGTCATTATAAAATAATGAACGTGTTATATTCCATATTCAACCACATTTTCAATTTAAAACTTTTAATGGTCGTATACTTCTCAGAATATCAAAAATAGTTATACTGAAAGTAGGCTGTGCACTTAAAATGGAGAAAGATTTAAAGTTTCAGCGAAGAGACTTTGAAAACTTCATAGTTTACATAAGAAAGAGGTCTATTAGTCTAGTTTACATTGAAAATATTAAAAGTGGTGAAATTGCTCTAAAGAAGGAGCACATGCATTTAAAACTGTTTTATCCGTAGATCTGTTTTCACAAGGCTAATATTATTTTATATCAACAGAACAGTTATTATTAAGGGTAGATAAGTAATAAAAATGCAGTTGAATTTTACGCAATTTAAAAAATATACAGTGTCTGTATAGTATGGAATAAATTTGTTACTTCTTAAACAAAAAAAAAAGTTGAAAAAATCCTCAGACACGTCGATTTTTAATTTCAATTGTGCATCTTAAACCTTAAATTTTTGGTTATGACGTAATCACTGTCCGTTATGACGTCATCATTGTTTTTTTAATGGAATATCTTGTATATTTCTACATTTTAGGATTCTGCATCAACAGCTAATTCCAAATATGTATCACACTAAAATTGATAAGTTGGAAAATACGGCCACTTAAAAAAAAACAGATAAAAAAGTAAAATAAGCAGGTTTTTATTAATTTTTGAGGTAGGCTAGTTTCTGTCCCAGTATGCTCCGGTTCAGTATGTCTCGGTATGTCCCGGTATGTCCCGGTATGTCCTGGTATATCCAGTTATATCACAGTATGTTCCTGTGTGTAGAAAATGTATAAATATAAGTTACGAAATACTATCTTGGTTTAGTTGCAAAAGAACCGCCATGTTAATAGATGTAAAGAAAATGCCGACCATTCCCATTTATACTGCCGGGATTCGAACCCGCAGTTACGGCAGATGGAGGTCTAGTCTCGGTTTGAACCTCCATAGAAAATAACATGGGATTTTGAGTTGGAACTGTCATAGCTTATCTACTCTCATCCCTCTGAGTTCATCGCTGAAAAACTGAAGGGGATATCTCGTACCCTACATTTAATAAGTGGAAAATATTTGTAAACCTAGTTACTGTACGTATCGATTAAAAACTGATATAATACATTTACTTTGGATTCAGGGTTGTCAAAAATGGTTCAATTTATATCTAATAATGATTGTATAAATTTTTATGAGTTAACGTATTACATGTCCGGATATGTTTGGGCAAACAAGTAATGGCTTCTTCTAATATTATTTTCACACTGATAGTCTGATAAGAACTGAAATCTTTTACTGATCGAGTATCCTTCGATGCCTAGCTACTTAAATATTAAATAGAATAGAATAGAATAGAATGGAATGGAATGGAATGGAATGGAGTGGAATGAAATGGAGTGAAATAGAATAGAATAGAATAGAATAGAATAGAATAGAATAGAATGGAATGGAATGGAATGGAATGGAATGGAATGGAATGGAATGGAATGGAATGGAATGGAATGGAATGGAATGGAATGGAATGGAATGGAATGGAATGGAATGGAATGGAATGGAATGGAATGGAATGGAATAGAATAGAATAGAATAGAATAGAATAGAATAGAATAGAATAGAATAGAATAGAATAGAATAGAATAGAATAGAATAGAATAGAATAGAATAGAATAGAATAGAATAGAATAGAATAGAATAGAATAGAATAGAATAGAATAGAATAGAATAGAATAGAATAGAATAGAATAGAATAGAATAGAATAGAATAGAATAGAATAGAATAGAATAGAATAGAATAGAATAGAATAGAATAGAATAGAATAGAATAGAATAGAATAGAATAGAATAGAATAGAATAGAATAGAATAGAATAGAATAGAATAGAATAGAATAGAATAGAATAGAATAGAATAGAATAGAATAGAATAGAATAGAATAGAATAGAACAGAACAGAACAGAACAGAACAGAACAGAACAGAACAGAACAGAATAGAATAGAATAGAATAGAATAGAATAGAATAGAATTTGTTACTTCAAAAAATCACATAAAAGGATATAGTGCAAATAGAAAAAGACAGAACTTTTTACCATATAAATAACCAGAATATTATGATCTAAAGAAAAATAGAATATTAACGAAAATAATAATAAATAAATAAATACAAAAACCACAAAAAATAACTATGAAAATACAAACGTTACATACTCGTTTATAGTATAAAAAGCATTTTTTTAATAAAATAATTTTCACAGAAGAAACAAACATTATTAAATTAGTATTTTTAACATTATCAGGTAATTTATTGCATAATGTTGTACCTATATAATAAAGATTCGACTCTAACCCATGTAAATCATATTGTAAATATTACAAAAGTCCATTACCTTTTTAACGCTTCTTATATAAAAAATATCTGATGTGGCTGGCCAGCACATAATTTTCTTATACCAGTATATATCATCCTGATTTAAAAAAAGCATTCTATCTAATTCTTCATTTAACTCAATTAAATTTTAGAAACGTACCTTGAAATATTTCATTAACATTTTTTAATAAATAATTATCAGCGTCCTGCGATACTGTCAATAATAATTCATGTCATATATTTAAAAAAAAATTTCTTATTAACATTGACATTTTTGTAACTAAATTAGATATTTCAAATGTCAAACTACCAAACTTATCCTAACCCCATTTTATGAGGTTAAATGCGTACAAAATTTCAGTTTACATCAGCTTTATTTAAATATTTGGAAACATATTTTATTTGCTTAATACAGTAGACATGATTTACAATCTTTCATCAAGAATATATTTTATTGTAATCAAATACAAAAAAAGTTTGGGTCGTGTGGATCCCCTTTCAGCTGGCCAATTTTACTTATCACCGAATTTTTCATTGCATTTGATCTTTAGAATAAGTGTACTAAATTTGAAAGCTTTTATCTCAAAAACTGTGGTTGCTATACAAATTATTTATATTTTTTCCCGAAATTGTACCTTTCTTCTTCTTTCATTCATTATGTCTGTTCTGGTGATACGACATACACCAAATTTAATGTGTCACCTAAAATGTTATTGAAAATCTTAATTGCCAAATTTGGAAATTCTCCCATTAGTATTAGTTATCGTGGATACAGACACACATACACACACGCACGCGCACGCGCTCAAACAAACACACACGCGCACGGACGCATGCACTCACCCACACACGCAAGCACGCACGCACGATTACACACACACACACACACACGCACCAACAGACATCATTCGGAAAATAGTCAGAATGGATTCAGGAGGGTTCAAAACGTATACATCAGTCAAAATCTCGGGTCGAAAAAAATCAAGATTACTATACTTCCTTATATTAGGTATAAGAAAGTAAAAATGTGTTGCACATATTTTTTATATACTCTCTCACTGAGCGATAATTGATACGATTGAAGAGACAGTTCTCTTATTTTAGCAGAAATTCGTAATAAAAGTTTTCGTAGAAAGTTCTCTGCTGCAAGAAGTCTAATAAACCAACATAACGACACGTTAGTAATTTGGAAAATTTTTCTCAATCACATTTCTGTTTCCGTCGGCTATCTGACAAATTGTATCAAATACTTAGAGAAATGTTTCATAGTTTCGCCGTTATTACATTTTATGGCATAAAGGAAATCCTATCCAGAGCAATAAACCGATCAATGAGGAATGTAAGATTTATAGAAGTATGATTTATGATAAAAGCACAATAGCTTTAAGACCATCGACGCCAATCTCTCAAGCTGTTGGCCATTAACAATGAAATGACCGGCGTTAAGCAAAGCTTCCGAGTGGAAGAAATGTGTTGCTTTTCCCCAAACATATGTAGAAACCGATGAAATCTCCAAAAAACAACTTAAATACGCAAAATATCGTATCGTGAGGCTTCATGATGAACACGTGATAAATTGAACCTTTTTTGCTGCTCAGAAATAAATCAGTTTTAAAATTCAGTCGTAAGAATATTCATATGTTGTATAAATTTAATTCTGACTTAGCAAATTATCTTAAAAATGTAAAAAAGTAATATGTACGTTTTGGCGGGGTATTTAAATATCATAAAAAAAATCCGTCTAAAAGAACATTTTGAAAACCAGTATACAAGGACTGGTGATCAGTCAACTTATGATGATTTTAAAAATGTTAGACTTGAAATAAAGCGAGACAAATATAACTTATAGAAATTTTGTACAAATGTCTGAAAATAATATTAAAAACGATCCCAACAAGTTTTGGGCATTCATTAATAGTAAAAAAAGACTTAACAAATGTATCCAAGGAAATGTATTTTGATGATGTACCATTAAAGAATTCTAATGACATATTAAACGCATTTGCCAACTATTTTAGTCAATCTTACACTGACTCCTCTTTGAATTCTGAGAGTAATTACATCGAATGCGACTATCCTAACAATAACTTGACTATAAATATAAAGTCATTTAATGAAGTAGATGTCTTACAAGCATTAAAACTGATGAATCCTAAAGTGACGACAGGTCCTGATGGTATACCAGCATTCCTATTAAAAGGCTGTGCTATTATATTTGCGTATCCGTTGACAGTAATTTTTAATTTAATTCTAAAAAACTACCAAATTTTTGACTTGTGGATATATTCCAAAGTGTGTCCTATTTATAAAAAAGGGAAATAAGTTAGATATAAAGAACTTTAGACCTAATTCCGTAATTTGTAACTTTTGTAAAGTCTTAGAAATTCTGCTTCATGACAGTATATATTATTTCATAAACATGAACATTTCTATTCATCAACATGGATTTATGAAGGGTCGTTCAACTACAACAAATTTATTGTGTACAACGAAATATATCTCTTAATCCCTAGATAAACATAGTCAAACGGATGTTATACATACAGACTTTTCTAAAGCGTTTGATAGACTTGATCACGAGTTACTACTTAATAAGCTAGAAAAAAATTGGTCTCGTAGATTCGCTACTAGTTTTATTTAAATTTTACTTAATGAACAGGATTCAATACGTTGTTCTTAATGTGTTTAGGTCTATTGAATTTATTGCCACATCTGGGGTTCCCTAGGGTTCTATTTTAGGGCCCCCTGTTTTTTAATATATTTATTAATGATATAGTAAAGGAAATAACCTTGCCCTGTCTGTTATATGCTGATGACTTAAAAGTCTACTCAATTGTCAAAGATATAAATGACTGTCTGCAACTTCAAACAGGTCTTAATAAGATAAATTGCTGCACAGTAAATAAACTACAGCTGAACGCTAATAAATGTAACATAATGTCATTTTCTTTAAAAACGTCACCACTTTTCTTTGACTACCATTTAGACAGTGTCGTACTTCAGAGACCAATAACTTTTCGTGACCTTGGAGTCATATTTGACAGTAAATTATCCTTTACTAATCACATCGATGCCATTATCTCTGAAACCTTTTAAAACGCTTGGATTCATAGTACGTTCATGCCGCGATTTTACTGATACTTTTACGTTAAAAATGCTGTACCAATCATTTGTCAGATGGAAGCTCGAGTAAACGTCACTTATTTGTTGTCCTAGTTACGATGTTCATAAAAATAACTTTGAAATGGTTCAGCGTAGGTTTCTTAAATTACTTTGGTTTAAATCAGATGGTACAGCTATTGGTTTTCCGCAAAATGATCTGCTTGAGAGATATTCAATGTTTAGCCTTGAAAACAGGCGAGTTCCGTCAATTTTTGGATAATCGGTTTCCTGAGCGATGGATTGGAAGAAGAGGTCCTGTGGAGTGGCCCGATAGGTCACCCGATTTAACTCCTTTGGATTTCTCTCTGTGGGGACATTTGAAATCGAAGGTATTTGCAACAAAACCCGCATATCTGAAAGAGTTACGTGAAAGAATTGTTCGAGAATACGGTTTATTGACTCCAGATGTGTTCAGAAATGTTCGTACAGAATTTCAAGACACCGACTTCCATACAGTAGTATGGAAGTCGGTGGGGGGTCATTTTGAACAATACGTACGATAATTTAAACTACTTCTTTTATTTTTATTTCCCGAACATAAAATAATGAAACAATTATTTCTCAGGAACGAATCGATAAAAGTTTAAAAAAATACACAGTTATGTAGAGAATTGAAAGACCTTTCAAAAGATGTATCACTCGACCCCCTTTGTCATTTGAATTTTTTGAGTGGGTGGCCTTGTAGGATAGAGGGATGATGATAGGTATACAAGTATTACATTAAAATATGTCCCCCTTAGAAACAAGGTCGACGTGTTTCACGTGTTTCCTAATTGTTTTTTAAGTGTTCGGAACCAATGAAATTTTGAAAAATTTCAAGGGTTTCATTGTGCATCCTGTATCCAACGTCTTCTGTCGTAGTTTGATATCGTGGCTAAGCCATTTGATTTCTGATGAAATTTGGAACAAAATCTTAAGTCGACTATACTCGTCCTATTGTTTTGAAGATATGCATCAAAATACACAATCCTCAAAATTACATTTATTAGTTTATTTGGCCACAAGTTTACTTGAATTAAATTTATTATTTCTTTTATTTACTGAATCATTCTGGAAATGCATTCGTCCCGGAAAACTTTTTAAAATGCTCGCTGTTGAATTGTAAAAGATTTAAAGTATTTTAGAAAAATAAATTGTATTCAAATGTTCTATATAAATTAAATTATAAGTTGCTTTAATAAAATGTAAAAACTTCAGAACTACATTGCACGTAAATAATGTAGCAATTAAAGTTTAACTAGTTAAATAAAATAGTTGAATTGTGTTGAAAAGTAAAACTGTTGTTTTGTTTACAGGAGAATTATTAGCTATAAATCTTGAAGTCATACTTAATTTAATTACGGCCAGTATTTTCAACATTCTAAAGATATCTTTAACTTGAAGAGAGTTTTAATGACAAGAAAGTCGACTTATATTTTGCAGGAATGGTTCGTAATACATTTTCTTGTCACTAAAGTTAAAAGTGTCTTTAAAATGTTAATAATGTTGGGGGGTAACACATTAAAACGTGAGGCATGAATTGCAGAAGCAAAATGCTAATTCTTAATAACACTACTGGGTCAACTGATTGTCCACTAAGCGCCGACATTACACAAATAAGGGAGTATAAAGTGCCATTTCGACTAAACCACAAATTACCGTACCAAACATTACCAATTTTCAGACAACACCTTTAGCCCACGATCCTCCCACAAAATGATAAGACACTCCCACATTATAAAAGGGGCACCAAACAAAATTTTTTCTCACCATTCTCTTTTCTTTTTGTTCGTTTTTGTTGTCAAAATTCCCCACAAAATTTATTCCAAATTATAAGCTAACCATCAGTAAATTGCGGCACATTATACAGGGTGTCCCAACCAAAAGTAGACACCTTAAATAACTTTGGAGATAAATATTTTTTGAAAAATTGGTGAAACACATCGACCTTGTTTCTAAGGGGGACATATTTTAATGTAATACTTGTATACCTATCATCATCCCTCTACCCTACACGGCCACCCTCTTAAAAAATTCAAAAGGTAAAGGGAGTCGAGTGATATATTTTTTGAAAGGTCTCTCAATTCTCTACATAACTATGTGTTTTTTTAAACTTTTATCGATTCGTTACTGAGAAATAATCGTTTCACTATTTAAGGTTCGGGATATAAAAATAAAAGAAGCAGTTTAAATTATCATATGTATTGTTCAAAATGACCCCCACCGACTTCCATACAGTAGTATAATCTGTTTTGAAATTCTGTACGAACATTTCTGAACACATCTGGAGTCATCGCTCAGGAAACCGATTATCGAAAAATTGACGGACTGCTATAGCAAAATGTGGGGGTACTCCATCCTGTTGAAAAAACAGTTCGCCCTCTAAAAGATAATCGTCTTCTTCGAGGATTTGGGTAGCCATTGGGTCGATGTTATTTTCTAACAGATCGAGGTACCTTTCGCCATTTGTCAGGAATAAAAAACGGCCCGACAATGTGATCCCCTAAGATGCCAGCCCAAACATTTAACTTCTGAGGCCTTTGGGTATGAGTTTCCATGAACATATGTGGATTGCTTTCACTCCAATACCTACAATTGTGCCTGTTTACCTCCCCATTTAATTGAAATGTCGATTCATCAAAAAAACACGTATTGTACAATAGATTGGCATTACCGTTTAATTGTTCACTAAAAATCTCACAGAATTCAAGCCGACGATCGGGATCATCTTCGTTTAATTCATGTACCAGTTTAAATTTATATGGATGAAATTTGTGGGCCTCTACAATTCGATGAACATTGCTTCATGATACACCGGAAGCCTCAGCTACTTTCCTGATCGATTGAGTATTATTCATCTGCAAATGACCCAGAACTGCCACTTCGACTGCTTTATTCCTAATCGGTCGCTGAGGTTCGTGCCTTTTTGTTTTCTACAGGACCTGTTTCCATAAATTTTGTCAATAATTGTAAAACATACTGAGAACCAACCCTTCAATCTGGGTGATTTCTATTAAATATGCACTCCATAGCTCTAGCACAATTATTGTTTTTAAAATAAATGCTGACAATTTCTGTTCTCTTCTGAAGGGTATAAACCATTTTGAGAACTCACTCTGGTAAAATGTATCTCGATTTAAAATTGGTTGTGAACAAATTAATGTTCAAGGACTCTCAAATACTTATGAGTCTTTTATTATTCTAAAACTAAACGGACAAGGAAAGTGTTTTTTGTCGAAAAAACTCGTGTTGATTTGAGAGCACTAAAAAAAAGTTTTTTTTATAAATTCTAATACCCAGTGCCGTGTATTTTAGATTTTTTAAACAATTTCGATTGTGTGTAATCATCAAAATTAAAATTATTTTCCTTATGAACAAATCGATAAAAGTTAAAAAAAAATACAAAGTAATGTAGGAAATTGAAAGACCTTTCAAAAGATATATCACTCGACCCCCTTGCTATTTGAATTTGTTGAGGGGGTTGTTCAACGGCGAGTTTTTTACTGTGACAGTTTGGCTCGTCGAGGCATCGTCAAAATTCAAAATTATTATACACAAATTTATACAATTTTATATATTCATTTTGCATTGTTTTAAAGTTTTTATATCAACGGCGCATGCTTTTGCATGAGTCTTTGATTTCTCGTTTTCGGCATTATTATATAATTTAAAAATGTTTTTTAGGTGTTGTATTTCTTGATAATTTTTTAGTTTAAATCCCGGACTGGCCCCGCTCCGCACGACCTAACAATTATTGCCCAGTCGCCACATTACGCGGGGATTCTAGTTCCTTTATTATTAATAAAATTGTTTTGAATTTAAATTTTGGTCAACCATATGCGATATAATTATTTAAACACGGTAACTGCGAAAGTATAGTAAGTAGCACATTGAGGAAAGAAAATGAAAGCAAAGACTATATCATCTTTGATGGAACAAACTAATGATTATACGCATCACCAATGATTTAATTTTTAACATCTCTGAATTCATTCTTAGTTTTCCTCTTAAAGTGTAACGTGCGTTAATTTTAAACCATAAAATCAGTTTTGTGTAACGACGAGGTATTACAATTTTACATCGTTTCTCCAGTAATAATCACTATATTTCATTTGCATAATTTTTCACGAGTTATAAAATTCCTTAGCCACTTTTTATATTTAATATTCCTGCTATGTCCGTGAGCTTAAAAATAAGGATTTCGCAACTCGAAAAATCTTTTGTTCTTGTTTGCTTCTTCCCCTCTAACTTTTTATAATAAATTTCTTTATACTTTATGAAACAAAACTTGCTCTCTATAATTAAAATACTGCGGATCTTGCGGGTTCTGGAGGTGTTGGAATATTTGTTCTTTAAATTAATAATTTAACTCAAATATGAAATTGGTAAGTAAACTTTAAAAGCTGAAAAGTTTGATGATAAGGAGACGAACAACGAATTAAAAGTTGCAGAAGGTAAACGGAAAATTTCAATAAAACATTCTTTATTTAATTTATTTCTGGATCTACGAAACTAATTTAGAATGTTTATTACATTTGAATTTTGTAAACATGCAGTAATGGCATATTTTTAAATATTTAATGAAAGTTTCGTATCCACCACCACTCAATATTGTTATTTTTTGTCGAAACTAAATTGGATAAAAATGCAACAAAACTTTAACCCTTAACTGTGTTAGTGAAATAATTCTACATATTCATACTGCCGGGGTTCTTCAGCACCCCTATATATAACCTTTGAATAAACCTAATATAATTTGCAGGAAAATAATGGAAATCAAAAACCATTAATTCTCTTTATTAATAGTTTCACATTAATTATATTTTAGACAGTTTTGACATATAAGGATACAGTGATCCGCACAAATATGTTTTCTGCACTTTGTGCACACTGTTTTAACTTTTCTGGTACTGGCTTGTTCTGAACCTAATAGTTTGCAAATTATGTTTTGCAAATTGTGGTAACCGGTTCAAATATCTTCGCCTCGTGTGCTCCATGACCATAGTCTTACCTAGGCTTATTAGAAGATTTCTTCTTTTATTTGGCTCGTCTGATTGACATTTTATTATAACCATAGAATTGACAACTGCTATATTCATAATTTGAAAGAAAATAACCATGGGCCAACGTCTGGTTCGTCTAGCAACAGAATAATGAACGCATAACTGATATAGAGTATCAATACTTGCCTTAGTTAAATTATTAAACTAAACTAGATACATAATAATAACAGTCTAAAAAACAGAGAAATGCTTTTACACTTTACACTCACGTGTTGGTGGGGTCTTTGAAGACTTGATGTGATTTTTGTTAAAAAGTGTGATAAAAACAAGGCGTACACTCACACGTGGTTATCAATACTAACCTAATTGAGGATTACATAGACGGCTAGCACCATCTCACGAGCAGTAAAATAATTATAATACGAAATGTAGGGGGCGAGGTCAGTGCGAACCCCACTAGCACAGTTAAGGGTTAATTTCTATAACCAACTGTTCCACCGCTGGTTTGTTTATGTTCATTTCGTTTCTAATCTACTTAGAGCATATCTGATTGAGATTAATTTTATAATTATTCATAAATTGTCAAATAATGTTATCAATTCTATAATTTTTATTTCAATTTTTCTTAATGTTAATGCAGTTTTCGACAAAATGTTGTTTGCATATAATAATTTTCTAATATCACTCATTCTCGAACGTAAAAGTTGCAATTTCCACTTTAGATACAACAATAACTATTTACAATCGACACTTATCAAGTATTTTTCTAACCAACGATAAATGAATTTAGTTGTAAGGATCATTTCATAGTCCTTCGTACAAACATCCTCTATAGATAAATTTAGGCTCCTCCAACCTCAATAAACGAAATATTTATTGCCCAAATACTAGAATTTATAATGAATAAAGTAACAAACAATCTGATATTGATATATGAGTAATTTATTGTGTAATTAAATTATCGAGTTGAACGCAATTTTGGAGTTTATTATTATTTATTTGTGTTTCACCCACCAATAAATTAACCGTGGTGTTAACCAATAGTTTAATTATTAGGACAATAAATTTAGCTAAGTTATGCGTTTATACAGAACATTTACAACATGGCATGATGAGCGACATTGAAAGTAATTTTGTGTATTATTGATATTTACTTTTGATCGTTGTAGTCCACGTATAAAATGATAAAATGTGTTTTATTTATTCGGCAGAATTTTTTCAAATTATACATTTAGGAGAATAAAGACAATTTATTGGGGTGTTTCCACTATATAGCTTACTATACACATCATGAAAAAATTGTTGTTTATTTAAGGATTTGTGTTTTAATGGAGAAAATATTACAAATTTATATAGGCTGCCTCAATTTCTTTATTTGGTACAGTTAAATTAAATTAAACATCAGAGATCAGAAAATATAACACCCTGTATCCCTAGAATTATGACTGACTGTAAGAACAGCATTATGGACTGAACTCCGCCTAATAAAGACACTATTATTATTAAGCCTGGCCAAGCGATGGTAGATTCAGGGTCGGGCGCAATACCAATGCCATCGAGCGCTTGTTTACGATGACGATGACACGACACACTTCAGCTGTTATCTGTCGGTCGATGCATACAGTACTAAATTAATAATAAATAATGTTGAGCGTAAAGAGTGGAAACCGACCGTATGCTGATAAAGTGAATAAATTTATCGGTGAATTTCCGGATTTATTCTATGATGGATGTAAAATAATTTGTAAAGTTTGTGATCAAGACTTAATGTACCGGAATAAATACGGCTGCAAAATTCATGTCAATAGTAACCGGCATAGAAATAAAAAAAATGGGGTGTCTTCTTTGGAACCTCAGTTTATTTTTGATTTACTGTTAATGCTGATTGCCTGTGATGTTCCCTGCGCATATTGAATAAACCAGCATTTCGGGAGTTCTGGAATAAATACAATCCCCAGGTGAATTTACCAAGTCGTTCATCGTTACGTAGATATATAACAAGTGTTCGTGAAGACATTGTAAATAGGATTAAATGTGCATTAAAAAATACACGGCTGTGGTTATGTGTTGACGAGACGACAGATTGTAAAAAAAATTCTATTTAAAATGTTATAGTAAGTGTACTCGACCCTGTTAAACCAACATTTCCACTCTTACTAGCTAGCAAAAGACTAACTGCGTGTACTGGCGGGTGGTGTTGGAGACTTTCGAAAAATTTGAACTCTTAACAAGTCAAGTGTTGGTGTTTGTGACCGACGGTGCTGCGACAATGCGTTTGGTGGGCCGTTTTCTTCAAAGAGACGATTGTAGGTTTTTACATATTCCGTGTAAAGTGCATGCGTTCCATCTTGTAGCAGAAACGATTCGAAAATGATATGCAGAGGTAGATGAATTAATATCAAAATACAAAAAAAGCATTTCTCAAATCTCCTAAACAGCTTCGAGCATTTCACACGCTATGTCCTGGTATTCCGAAACCACCAGAACCGATTCTTACACGTTGGGGAACGTGGTTTAAAGCAGCTTTTTATTATGCTGAATATTTTCAACAAATAAAAGCTGTGATACTACAGTTCAACCCTAACGAGGCTACAGATATTAAGGAAAGCCAGACAAGCTTTCAGATGTTTTCCTTGAAACAGATTTAAAAACTATTTATAACAATTATAGAGGACTACACGACGCAATAGAAAAATTGCAAAATACTTCGTTGTCATTAGTGGAATCGCTGCAAATAATGGACGACGTAAATACACAGCTACAGACTATAAATGACGCAAAGAATAAGCCCGTTATTGAAAAATTCGAGTGTATTACGGAAAGATCCTGATTTTACCAAATTAGACAAATTTGTGATGGTGCATCTACAGCTGCATTAAGTGAGTTCACAGAGTGTTTTACTTATGCCTGTATTACTTCCGTAGATGTCGAACGGTCTTTATCAAAGTACAAACATATTTTTTCACCACAGCGAACATCGATTACTGAGACAACTGTAGAAACATATCTGATGTTACACAGTTATTATAGAAGTGCTCCAGTTTGTGATAACGACAACCAAGCTACTTCATAAATCTGCTTAAGAAGGTGAGTTTTGTACATATTTTTATAAAGTGTAGTAGTATTAATAAAATTTATTTCCATTTATTTTATTTATTTATTTATTTACTATTAGTTATCACTTAGATATACAATGTACATGTGTGAACGTCATTTAACAGTTTAATAGTGATGTGCAGCACTAAGCTTACAAAATGTAAGAAAATACATAAAAAAAGAATTTAAAGCGAACGAAATAGTACAAAAACATACATCACAATATATAAAATATTTTTGTTTTTATTATTGTACTTATTCAAGTATTATGATATGATGCATACCCAGTACATCTCTGTAGGATTAATGACCTTGGCCAGGCTTAATTATTAATACACTGAACTGATTCTGCGATTGGCTCCTTGTGAAACATTATTAAATATTTCAAATATATGAAAAAAATTTGTTCTTTAATGTTTCAAAAATATTTTATTTAAATCTCTACACGTGTTTCGGCTATTTATGCCTTTGTCAAGAGTACAGGGAGTACTGAACAATAAAATTTGTGGTCATTGCTTATATAACCACATTTGGTACCTACTATAAAACTATTATAAAATACACATTTATAAGTTGAACATTACTTTATTTTTAAATCTAAATTATTTTATCTAACATGTGGTGACCGGTAAAAATGTGTTGTTCATTTTTATTATTTTTAACAGCCTTACTTATTTCAAATTATTGTTCTGCTCTGGCTCCGTGGTCTAGAGGTAACGTACTTGCCTCGAAACCTCGGGGTCCCGGGTTCGATTCCCGGTCGAGGAACTGGGATTTTTCTGTGAGAGAGATTAATCGTAGTATACTCGGATATTGGGTGTGTGTCCATTGTCTCTAAATGTGTAGCCCTCTCCCACACAAAGTCATTTCAGATCTTCAGGGATAAAGGGGTTTGTAATTTCATGTGGTGTTATATATCTTATCTATCTATAATAGATCAAGTTTTTTTACTTTCTATATATACATTGTTTACAACAGATTTTTTGTGTTCCTCGAATCGTGTTTTTACATTTCGTCCAGTTTGTCCAATGTACATAACTTCACACTTACTAGATTTTAACTTACATATTCTTGTTTTTGTAACTTTTCAGTTTTATGTTTATTATTAATTAACATTTTATCTAAATTATTTTTATTTACATGAAATTGTTCTACATCCCAGTTTATGACCTTAGGCCTATAATTAATATCTCTTATTGCATTCCTGAGAAACACCGGCATAAAACTCTTTACGAAAATTTTTCTTTTGTTGATTCTTTATTAGATTATCTATTAGGCTTGTTAGAGCCAACGTTTTTGCAATTTCTTTAATTACACTAACTTCTTTTTTAAAATTGTCTTCGCTTAATGGAAATGTTAATAGACGATGTATGTAGCTGTGGAATGGTGCCATTCTTATTTGCAATGATTTAGATTGATGTTTAGATTTACTATGAATCTGTGCAAGTAGGTTTACGATAAATGTCAAACTCTAAGCTTGTGACGTACTTCGCTACTCTACACAAGAGCAGAAGTGTCACTTTGACGCCCAACACTACGGCGGTGCTCACGGTACGGATATCTCGGGCGCCAGTTTCTGTTTAGAGTGCAGAAACACCACTTTACTCTATCGGCGGAACGATAGAGGCCGGGCAACTATAGTGAAGAAACGGATAAGCCAGGGGTCGGGAAAAGGTAACTTACACACTACAGTTAATGAAGCGACTCTTATTCAATCTATTTACATTTATTCTACATACTAATTATTATTTACACTTTATATACACCTTAGTAACTACAACTTATACTACAAATGATCTTAATTACAGGCGGGCGGAGACGGTAAGCGGGCGTACAAGCGGTGCGATACGGTAATACGGTGAATTAAGCGGTGAAAAAGGTAACCAGCAATAATTAATCGGCCATAAGCAGACGGCGGACGGATACCAGGAGGGGAAGCAAGCGCCAATACAAGCACACTAAGACTATCTATGGCGGTTATTTACTATCACTTGGCTGATGAATGGTTCCGGACTTATAATATGCCAAATCTAGTACCTCCAAGGCACCCTGCAGAATATGACGTGCTCAGGCGGCCTGGAGGACATGCGGTATAACGCGGTTACGGTTGGGGGGGGAAGGAGTGGCAAGCCTAACAGTTGCAAATTTAAGACGACTACGGTAAGGTCAAACTCTAAGCTACCCTGCAGAATATGATGTGCTCAGGTAGCCCGGAGGACCCGCGGTTACGGACGATACCTCCAAGTCACCCTGCAGAATTTTTACGTGCTCAGGTGGCCTGGCGGGCACGCGGTTACGAAAGTACCTCTAAGTCACCCTGCAGAATTTTTACGTGCTCAGGTGGCCTGGAGGGCACGCGGTATAACGCGGTTTTGGTTCCAACCTTCGGCCGCTCTCCCGTTCTATGGAAGGATATGAGGCGGATACGTCTTAGCGCTCGCGGTTCAGAAATTCTAAATAAGGTCCGAAAAGTACTCACCAGCCAAGTAATACCGAGTATTTACCAAACCTTTATCAAACTTTGCTACCTACTTCCGTATTCTGGGCTGTTTCCTCTCTGGAGCGGTCGGTGTCGGCACGTCTGGTCGGTACGGGCGGCAGCAACGTACTGTCCTGGATGCTCTGAAAAATCCTCAAGCGACTAAATTCTGCCAAAAGCAGAAGTAGGATGAGACGCGGTAGTCATGCGCGGAATATGGCAATGCGTCACCCGAATTCAATTTAAAACAAACCTATACCTTTATACTCACAACAAGATTACTTACTATGCTGGTCGGCGTGGTTCTTCAGTCAGCAGCTAAACGGCAACTGACTTGTTTGAAAAATCCTCAAGCCAAAAGCAGAAGTAGGAGGGCGCGGTAGTCATGCGCGGAATATTGCGACTACGTCATCTTGTACCGACTTAGAAAAATTCGCAATTAAATTTATATACCTGTGTACCTCTATACTCACAAGATTACTTACTGCGCTGGTCGACGTGGTTCTTGGGTTGGCGGTCAGACGGGAACTGATTTGATTTTTTCCAGTCTCGGAGTCCTTCACAGTAGGGCGGGCACAAGAGTGCTGGGGGCAATATGCGCGCTTCGCGTTTCGCGATTCACGTACTGCCTGCAACTCGGCATATTTGGAATGTCTATACAAACAGATCAACACTACCTATCTTATAATTAACAATTATACTATTATTAATGAGCAACTGACAAGATCACTATTAAGGGCGCAGTACTACAATGTTTAAAAGATCTTTCGAAACAGACAAATAGCACTTAGTTACCTAATTTAATTCTATAAAATAATCACTTCGTTACAAGCTGTCGTTGATATTTTTTATATTAATGTCTAAAAAGTGTAAACCCTTAGAAATGGAACCGTGGAAATGGAAAATGAATGGTACAGTTCGAACATTTAGTATAAGTTGTTTTTATTATTAACTGACCGTTATTTCCAGTGACTATTATTTGTTCAAAGAATTAGTAAATTCTTATATTCAAAATGGCCGTATCTTTCAACTTATCAATTTTGAATCCTAAGTACGATACGTTTTTGGAATCAGATGTTGAAGCAGAATCTAAAAATGGAGAAATATATCGGGTGTTCTATTTAAAAAAATATCGATAACGTCATAACGGAAACACTGATGAGGTCATAACCAAAAAAAAATAAATAAAGAATAAGATGCTCAATTGAAATTAAAAATCAACGCATCCGAGAATTTTTTCTAAATATTTTTGGCCTAAGAAATAATGAATTTATTCCATACTTTACGGACACACTGTATACGCAAAAGTTGTCTCTGCAATTTATGATGTAAGTAAATGTTGACGAACTTGTGCTGCGCATTTTGAAAACACCCTGTATGAACTTTCTTCTTAATATCAGTCCTTGACTCTGTTCTGTATATTTGGGGATTAAAAACTGAATCATCTTGTATTTATTCTTCCCAAAGTAAACATATTTATCTTTAAATCTGGACCTTAAATCTAGACTAAGAAATAGTTTCCAGTAGTTTCTGCCAATTACCAAATACTGCCTGATTAATCGATGAACTTCGTTCGAGTAGTTTGTAATTTAGAGCTGTTTTGTATCAAGTTCATAATCTGCATTAACTTATTGGATAGTAAAAACCTCTCCGTACGTAAATAACCCAATTATGAAAATCAACAATGCGAAATGGTTTTTGTCTGGCCGATAAATATGCTGCGTGATTAGTGAATTTCCTTTTAACAATGGCTTTTCGGGTATAACTTCATATAAATTCACAATAAGTGTTTATTAACCATTTACAAACTAATGTAAGTGGTATCAAAGATCCGTAATTATGAATTCCCCAAAGACGTTTCTGCTCGAGATATTCGAGAAACAAAGTGGAAATTGGGGATGGGTCCTAGGCATTGTACTCATAATATGCGTATCGTGCACAATGGCTGTAGGTTCACCAGTAGCAGATACGGACTGGGCCTATTGTTTTAAGTATTTGATTCGACAATTCTGCTTTGTTAGGGCAGATCAATGTTACGCTCAGTGATAAAAGCATGTGTTTAGATTTGTTTACCCACGAGTTCTTGCTGTTGTGGGCCGTAATTGTTTCTCGTTAACCTTGCGTGATATACTGAGGGAGTCACTGAAAGCTATTACTGCCTGTCTCTAGGTTTAAATGGATTTATTTCCATAAATACAAAACTCCATTTATTTTATTAATTTATTTGTTTATAGTAAACTACCCAACGGATTAAGTACCCAATTACGGGATAAGTTTACAGTAAAATATCCCGTGTACCACTGGCGGTTCTTCTATAGGGTCATTTGGTCAATGACCTCCTACATACAAATAAAAAAATAAAGCTATTCATTTTCAGAAGTTTAAAAATATATAATATATATATTTTTATTATTCTTAAAAAATATATTAAAGTTTCTAGTTCATTCTATGCACAATACTATTCAATTATCTAGATCGCAGGATTTCGTATCCCCTCCGATCACCGAGCATCTACATTCATATTCATTACATTATTCATTTATAGAATTTAAAAGTCTTGGGTCAATCCACAACTTGTCCTCAAAGCTAGCTACGGACCGAATTTACAACGAATTAAAGTGAAATAGACTTATGCGCGAATCATCAGAGAGCAAAAGAGACAGAAAATACTGGCGGAGACAATCTCCCTGACATATTTTACGGAAATTTGTGAAATTAAGTAAAACGGTGTTTTTGGTGTTTATTATTAAATATGAGTGTTGTACAAAATATATTAAAACTGAGAGAAGGACATAACTTGGGTTATGGGTTAATCAATCTGACTTCATTGTAGTTCAAGTGGATGAAACCACAGATAGTTCTAATAACGTACAAGTAGTTTTTGTGTTTAGATACGTTTTAGACGGTGTTGTATATGAGAGATTTTGGAAATTTATTCAGCCTCAAGGAACGACATCGCAGCATTTGACAGATGTAATTTTAAAAGAGTTAGAATGTCTGAAAATTAATGAAAGTCCTGAAAAATTGATAGCACAAAGTTACGATGGAGCATCAGTAATGAGCGGTGCTTTTGGAGGTGTACAAACCAAAATTAAAAAAAGGTTCCGTTACGCTTATCAACTAAATTTAATTTTACAAAGAGCATCAAATCAGGATAAAAACAAAAATTTTTTTTTGTTAATTTACATAGCTTTTCTTCATTCTTTGGAAAATCGCCAAAAAGAACAGCCGTGTTAGATAATGTTGTTAAGGTGAGATTACCTAAAGCGGCTCCAACACGATGGAATTTTAATACAAAGTGCATAGAGACTGTTTATACCTATCGAACAGAATTATTATATTGTTTAGAAAAAATCATTGATAATGAATCAGAAAACAACACTCTAAACCAAGCTATTGGTTTAAAAAACTACTCACAAAATGAACATTTTCTTTACTGGTTAAATTTTTTTCATTTAGTTATGCCTCATTGTGATATAAGTGTAATGGCGTTTTTAATAGTAAAATTGAAGACATCAGAAATAAAATTTTGAATAACTATTTGTAGGAGACATCTGTGTAGTCTGCCCAGAGATCTAAAACGGAAGAATCAAAAAGGAGAATTTCATTAGAAGTTTGTGATATAATTACATCTGAGATCAAAAACAGGTTTGGCTTCAGTAATCATTTAGCTGTGTCTCAGTTATTTCTCGTAGATCGATTTAAAGATTATAAAAAAAGCTTTCCTCAAGATATGTTTAAATTAGTTAAAACGGAGTATCCAGTCACAAATCATTTGAAACTTAAAACTGAATTAGAAGTATTATATAGCCGAGAAGATTTTTCCAATAGTGAAGGTGCAGTTGCTTTGATACAGCTTTTTATTAACAATAATTTGTGCAATACTTTTTCTGAAAATGTCAAACTGTTAAAAATCTTGTGTACTCTCCCTATGACTACCGTTGAAAGTGAACGTTGTTTTTCCACCTTAAAAAGAATAAAGACATTTTTAAGAAATACCATGGGTCAGGAAAGGTTATCTTCTTTAGCTATGCTTACCATAGAAAGGGCATTAATAAAGAAGATAAAAGACTTTAATGAAAAAGTAATTGACCACTTTGCATCTCAAAAAGACCGGAGGATCGACTTGGAATTTAAATCACTTTAAAATGTAGGTAATACAGTAAACTTATCTAATTGACCTCCCTATTTCTTGACCCTCGAACCGCCACTGGTCTGTTAAACATCTTCATTGGAGAGTAAAAAATTCAAAACCAAGGTCAATGTATGGTGTGGTATTGTGCGAAGTTATTTTAAAATATTTTCTTAACAGCCTCTCAAGTCACCGAAACAACTCCCAGAAAATCCTAGAATTTTGTTTTGGGTAAAGAGAGACGAGGCCCTACAGTTTATTGAGGAATCCGAACCACATCTAGTGGATCGACAGTTCTCTGAAACAAATTACAAATAAAATTTCTAGATTGCTCCGGAATGGATTCGAACCATAGATAATCGGTACTAAGTAAATAGCTATAAGCGCTTTACCCACTCCGCTACCAATTTAATAATTTAATTGGCCGACATTTTTCTAAACAAAGTTTAACAGGACAAACGTGTTTAAATTTTTTGCAAAACGGATAAGCACCGCTGTTAGAAAATATTGCACCTAACCAAATTGTCAGAAATTTATGGTTGCAACAGAATGAAGCACCATCTCATAATGCAGGCATTATTCGACATTATTCGGATCAAAATATTAGACATCGCTGGACTGGTACGCGTGGCCACCAAGATTTCCAGATTTCACACCGATAGACTTCTCTCTTTGGGATACTTTCACTACCCAATCATATAAATACATGATTCTATTCAGACTTTAAAAGCCAACGTTAACAGGTCCTGTCCTGGATGTCACCAACGTGGGACAACTTCCAACCCTGATTCTAACTGCATTTACAATAATTTTATAATGACCTTGCAAATAGGGAGTTTTAACGTTTAAGTACACCTGTCTGCGTGACCTTAGCTGATTACGTTTAATTCCGCCGGGCTTTGTATAAAAACAAATACCAAATCGCAAGGTTTAATCCTATTAAATATTTAATTATACTGACTTACATAACAAGCGATGGCAAATTTCGTTTTAAAGTTTCAAATTAAAATTGCTAATGACGCAAAAAAGAATTTCATACTGTTCTCGAGTAAGTTCTCTCATAGAAAACTTCTATTAGCCGTGTTATCACATGTATGTAACATAATTAAATTTTAATAGGAACTTCTGCAGTCCAACGGAACAGCGGACTACATATTCTTGAAACCATTGTGAAAGGAAAATATATATTTTTTTTCGGTAAGACCGTATTTGAGATATCTCGTTAACAGAGAATTGCCTACTGTATGCTTTATTTGTTTTTATTAAAGTTTGTTTTTCTTTTAGTGTGTTTTAGGAGGTTTTCTTTTGGTAAATGTTTGTATTATTAAACTTATCCTGTGATACAAAATATATTATTTTAACTTGTATGTTTTCATTTAGGAAATTTATTTTCGTATTGTAAATATGAAAATAATTATAACAAAAATTTAGTAATAAAAATGACTGCGTTCCTTCTTATGAATACCAGAAGCTTATTTTGTGTCGTTTTTGCTTCTTTTATAGAAATTGCGAC
The DNA here is from genome assembly GCA_029963845.1 of Rhamnusium bicolor. Classification (NCBI taxonomy): domain Eukaryota; kingdom Metazoa; phylum Arthropoda; class Insecta; order Coleoptera; family Cerambycidae; genus Rhamnusium; species Rhamnusium bicolor. The sequence continues at coordinate 840,074 of JANEYF010003956.1, read as the reverse complement.
ATTTGTCATTTATATCGTAAAGAAACTGGTTTATTTATTCGGTAATGAATTGATTTCAATATTCTCAATTTAAACAAAAATGAAAAACAGGAAAATCCGTCTTTGCGTTTTAATGTCTTTTATTAAATTTTTAAACTGATATTTGTAATATATTTTCAGTTTCCATTCAGTGTTTCCATAGATTTATTTCATTCAAAATCCGCTTCGTGACTTACATACACATCGCATTTGACATGTGCAATTAGATTTTGTCATTTTCAGCCAAAATGTTTCAATTTGTGAGCGATAGCTGACATTAAACGTTGACTTAAATATTCTTTATTATGTAGAGAATGATGAAATTTAAATTAAATTTCGGGCGCAAGATTTAGTACCTAATAAAGTAGATTATTTATATGTCAGCTGATTAACTATTCGAAGCGCCCTCCACCAACTTCAATAATAATAATAATAATACCTTTCGGGGTGCAAAGGACCGGCAACCTCCGCGCGGTGCACCCTGGACAGGCAGACGCAACTCTGCCTGACAAATGCCGGCCGCGAGATACCAAGGCTAACCACCTGGTACCCCTTCTACTTCCGGTTACATCTGAGAGACAGGTCCTTCACAATCGACCTCAGTCGGATGGAGGTCAAGGGCAGATGGGAGGGGGCCTTATCGGACGGTCTAAACGATGACGATATTGCAATTGTACATGGACGCTTTAAGTGAACGGGGAAACTAAAGATGCAGACATCTGGCAAATCACCTGTGCCGTGTACAACGCCGCGAAGCAACTTGTACCCCTTGAGAGGTCAACCAATCACGGGGTCGAGAAAGCCAAGCGGCATGTACAAAAATCTAGGACAAAATACAGTCGACCAGACAACACGCTTCTTGGATCCAGGGTGTCGTGGAATACAAGATGAGTGGTAGAGTTTTTTACTCCCAAAGTCCGGCGCATAGCAGCCGGATTAAGACGTTAACACCATACTCTAAATCTGACAGTGATGCTTACCATCAAGCAACACTGTCTAGATAGGATCCGAGCACTCATGGCCATAAAGAAAACGTTGAGGAGGCGGGTGCATAGCGGGTCACGACAGAGCAGGTGGCACTTAGAGATGAGTTTTTCATCGTGAATCCCTGAGTCCTCTTCTCTTCTGCATCTTACTGCTACCGTTGTCTGTTGGACTCCGCCAAACCCGCGGATATCAATGTGGGCCACCCAGCGACCGGAGGCATGTCACTCATCTATTTTATATGGATGACCTTAAACTGTATGCCTCCGAAGAGCGTGCACTACAAAACGCTCTTAGGTTGGTCGAAGAATACACGCGGGTAATTGGAATGGAGTTCGGGTTGGACAAATGTGCAGTCGTCCATCTCAAGAGAGGACGATACGGGGAATTCTCTGAAGACATCTGGATGTCGGAGAGACCTATACATATCTGGGTGTGCAACAAAGGCACATCCAGGATGTAACATAAACAAAGGATTCTCTCCGCGGCAAATATAGACACCGCCTTCGAAAGATTTGGTCTTCCGAACTTTCGGAGAAGATCAAGGTGTCTGCAACTAATATGCTTGCCGTTCCGGTTCTGTTCTACACCTTCGGAATAGTAAAGTGGACGGTGGATGAGCTGCGCCAATTAGACAGAGATACCCGCAAGATGATGAATATTCACAGAAGTATTCTTCCTAGATCGTTCGTTCCTCGTGTGTACCTCCCACGTCAACGGGGAGGCCGAGGACTCTTGAATCTGGAGTGTACGCATGGCAGAGTAGTACTGAGTATGGCATGTAACATCCTCAGGAGCTCAGATCCACTCTTGCGGTTTGTAAAACATCACAAAACTGTAGGAGTGTGAGCAGGATTGTTCAAGGCAGCAAAGAGAGCAGCAGATGAACTCAAGTGCTATTTAAGAAAAATGTATTGTTTTTTTTAAGAAATAGACAGCTAAAATATAAGGCTTTCCTATATATTTAACATTAATACTGTCAAATGATGAACAACGAAAATATTACACTTCAAAGTTTTATCACAGATAGACGCACGAACACTATGAAAGCTAGATATCAATTAAACACTCCTGGGTTGCTTAATACCTAAGAGTATATTAACCTGTAGATGCTATTATACCTATTCCAGGAATGGTTGGTATGTTCTCTACCTGCTAACAAAGTATTACGGATATATTTTAAATTCGACAAATTTGGGCCAAATTCCATTTTAGCCCACTGTGGTTTCGTATAAATCTGCGAGTATCTCTTTATTGACATCAAATATTGTAGGTATATTCCAACTTCTGTGACAAAAATAAAGAAACTTTGCGACTTCATTTGAAGTTCTAAGTCTAATGTTGATTTTCTTAGTTCCAAAGGAACACTTTAAAATTCAATTCTCTGGACTCTGATTGTTCCTTGCTTTGCTGATAGTTTCCGGAAATTTACTATTGGAAAATATACGCCTTCAACTGTTCCAACGATATAAATCAAACATGTAATATACCAACCTGTATTTTTTAACATAGCGTACCGCACGAAAGAGATAAAATAAAACTTATTTGCATGCGGACAATAAATATAATGATTCGCTTTTGACACGTTTGAAATAACTGGAGAGATTTTATCGCGCCAGCTGCATGTGTGGATAATATTTAATACTAATGACTCATACAGCTCTGCAAATAGACACATTTTTCTTTTTTTCCGTACAACGTGTGTTCAACTTGTTCCCGCAAACTTGATCATTTTCGGTCAGTATCCGAAATATAATTTTTACCAAAATTTAGAAAAGGCAATGAATAATTAGTAAGTAAGATGATGAAACATTAAATTGTTCTTATGAAATAGTAATGTGCTTGAAAGTGATGGGAAGCAGCAAATGCCTAATTCATTATTTTAAAGAAGAGAAGGATAATATAGACTTAAAAAATTATAAACACTTTTTTATTACTTGTCTAATTTTCACTTTATTTGTTATTTTACAACTAGTTTCATCCTATTCGGACATTTTCAAGTAAACTAAATTATACACAGATTTTACTTTCATTTAAATATAAACTAAACTGAATAGAAGGATGGGTCACTTTATGGTTGATAATATAATTCAAATTTGTACAGATGTTATGTCTTTAAATGTAGGGGTTTTTTCAAGATAGTAAATTATATTATGGTGTGATTTTTATTAGCAGCAGGTTATCTGAAATAAGTTTAATAACGGAGAATTATTTAAATCTATTTGGTCGTTTAATATGTTGTAATTTTTATTCCTGTTTAATTTATTAACTTCTAGCACTTCTGATAAATTAAGTTTTTTACTTTTCCCACAAATATGTAATATTTTAGGTTGATGGTCGCCAGTTATTGTATAACCAGAATCTGTTAAATGTTTATAAATTTGGAATGTTGCTTTTGTGTGCGAATATGTTCTCTATATCTTACTCCGAACGATCTACCTGTTTGACCTACATATGAGGCGTTACATTCTCGGCAATCTAACCGATATACACCACATTTTTTAGAGATATCAGTTTTTTTGTTTTGCATTGAAAAGATATCTGGCTATATTTTTGTTAGAACTAAAAGATGTGTTAATATTAAATTTGGAAGAAGTGTTGCTAATTAAATAGGAGAGTTGACCTGAATATGGTAATGAAATGTATGTTTGAACTTTTTTCTTGTTAATAGTGGGATAAAGTTCTTTCAAGAGGGACTTATTTTGTTTTTTTTGTAGATTAGATTGTTGATTATATTTTGAGGGTACCCGTTATTATGTGCTATAAGTCTTATTGTGTCTAATTCTTCTTTTAAATCTGTCTCAGATAGAGGTAAGCTGAAGGCTCGGTGTGTCATAGATTGATATGCGGCTAATTTGTGGGAGAGAGAGTTATAGGAATTAAAGGGTATAGTGGCGTCTGTAAAAGTTGGTTTGCGGTAAATATTATAGGAAAATGATGTTTTATGTCTTTTTATAGTTAAGTCGAGAAAGTTTATTGATTTATGATCATTCTCTGTTTCTAGTGTTTCTAAGGTAAAAGATATATTATTATGTGTGTTATTGATAAAATCGAGGAGTATTTTTAATTGTCTGTCTGTTCCTTTAAAACCTATTAGGATGTCATCAACGTACCTGTACCAAAAGATAATATGTTTTTTTGATATTGGAGAATCCAATATAATTTTTTCAAGATTATCCATGAATATATCGGATAAAAGGGGGCTAAGAAGCGAACTCATAGGGAGCCCAGTTTTTTGTATAAATATGTCCTCATTAAATTGGAAATAATTTTGATCTAAACACAACTTGAATGTTTGCAGTATTTCATTTTTTAATTTTGGGATAATTTTGCACTTTTCTAGTATATTTGAAATTAAAGGAAGACAATCGAAAGGGGGGATATTAGGAAACATATTCGACACATTAAACGATACTAGTTTTATAGAGTTGGGGTCAATATTTAAGCTGTTTAATTTTACTGTTAAGTATAAGGAGTTATTAATTGTATTTTTGGGCTTAAATTTTGTAATAGATTTAAACTCGTTATTAAGTAATTCAGATAACGTGTCGGTGCATTTGTGTAGGAAACCACTGGTCTAATGGGTTTATTTTCTTTGTGTAATTTAACTAAGCCATACAACTTTGGGGCTTCACAGTTCAAATGTGTAAGTTTTCTTTTTTCAAATTCGAAGTGACACAAATATTCAAAACTTTGTATTAAGGACTTCGTTTCTTTTGCAAATTTGTTCGTAGGATCTTGAGTTGATTTTTGTAAATTTTGTTCATCTAGAAATTTCTCAATTTTATTGATATATTCTGTTTCTTGGAGAATAACTGTAGTATTGTCTTTATCTGCTTTTGTTAAAATGAGTTTATTGTGATGTATTTTTTCTTGGATACCTTTTATTGTGGCTGTATGTGAGGGGCTAGTCGTTTCTGTGGATATAGACACAAGTCACGTACAATTTTTACCTGTTATTAGAGCTGGGTATTTCGTTGTAAAAACACCTGCGTCGCACATAATAATATTCTGCTTAAAATCACTTTTCCCCAATCTCCTAGAGTTCTGGGTCTAAATACTGAAACACGCTGTATATGGACTTAAAGAATAACCAGAAGAAAATAATAAAATATGGTTAACAGTTGATAAAGTGACAGATGTAAAAGGAAATAGTTTGGAAAGTATTTGTAGTGCCCATTTTACAACCAGATGGGCGGTCGCTATATACTTGTTATTAAAAAATTGCGAACTATAAAGTGTAAACGCAGAAACTACTATACAACTAGTAATAGTAGTTCCCAGGTAATAATGTCTTTCAATGTTTTACTAAGCTTGAGCATAACAGATTTACTTATTTGTAATTTATTGTTAGAAAAGTATAGCCCTGTATTTTCTGGAAGTTTTAAAATTGTAATTAGACTAGTAATTTTACTAAATAAAGAGATGTTTTGAATAAACATGACTGAAGGACACTATTTTTGTCAAATTGAATGCGTATGTCCTGAATAATTTAATGTTTGTATAAAACAAGAGCATGTTCATAAAAATTTAAGGAGCTTAGCGTGATGTAGTAACTTGTTTGAAGTAGACATTTTGAGTAACAAGGTTTATAAGCAACTATTTATGAAGAATAATGTCTTTCTAAGAATTGTAAATAACTTATTGGTCATTATCCACTTTATCTATGAATAATTTATTTTTATAGATCATGGAGTTTTCAGAATAACTTTTATTTATATCGTGTTTTGCGGCGTGTTATTTATTTACAGAAATTGAATAGGGTAATTTTGTAAATTCTCAATAAGACACATTACGTTAGGAAAAGTCCCAGAAGTGCTTTCCAGTAACTTACAACCGTTAATCGGTTGTTTCTAGCTACTAATGCAATTCGTGGATATCGACTTATATAGTTATAATTCTACTTAAACTGTAATTGTTGCTTATATGTACAGATTTAGATCTGTACGTATAAGCAACAATTACATTTCTCCGAAAATATGGGAATGAACCGTTTTAGCAAATTTTCCCGAAGAAAAATCCAAACAAACTTAACTTAGGATTATAAAAATATGTTTTACATACAGATACATGAAATACGGAGAAAATATGCAGTTACAAGTTTTTTGTTTTTCTAAAAGTTCGTTTTTAAATGTTGATTTAAAATGAGAGGTAGATATTGGCAAATTAAATATATGGTAATATTATTCGTTTAGGAAGTGAGATATTAATATAAGAAAAACAGCTTTCAAGCTTAGTAGTGTTATGCTTTTAGGTATAGAATATCTGTCAACACGTCTTAAATTAGCATAATAAATATCGATCTACGTTCGAAAAGATCAGATAAGTATTGTGGGATGTTGTTAGCAACAATATTATATAATAAGTGTTGATTTTTTCTGTCTAAATTAAATGCGAATATTAAAGGACAATAATTTTTGCATTACTTCAATTTTGTTTTAAAAATTAATAGAATATACAAATCTCCATTTTATATCACGAGCCAGAATGTGCTTGTATTTATAAATATATTTAATTTTACAATAACCTATGCTACATTCATTTATCACTTGTTTTTCAAAGTTCAGATGTTAGTATAAAAATTATAGGAATAATTTAACTAAATTATTAAAGAAATCGAAGCAAGATTATTATTCAAAAAAACTAACTGATGCGAACAAAAATACAAAAAAAGTTTGGCAAATAATAAAAGACTCGATGCCAGAAAATAATAACAACAACTACCAGATATATGATCAAAATAATGAAATTGAAACAAATGCGAAGAAAGTTTCTGAAATTTTTATAAAATATTTTTCTAGTGTACGTGAAAATCTAGCCAATAATATAAAATCAAATCCTCTGTCAGAAATATTAAATATCTCAAATAAAAAGAAAACAATAGGCAGGTCTCATGATTTTTTGTTTCAGTGATAATTCGATACAATATGTACTCAAGATTATCGTATCAGTCATTAAAAAAATTAGAAAAAAAATAACCCTTATAATATGCAATACAAATTTGTTGTGCGAGCGAGGCTAGAAAACGTACCTTTCAGCGAGGCTAGCGTCTGTGACGTCACCTACTTGCTCGGCGGTTCAGCGTAATGCTAGCCTGTATGCGCACTTAGTGGTTTGCGAGAGTTTCTTGCGATGTCATTCAAACATGCCTGTACGTAAGTGGTGCTTTGTACCAAAGTGTAAAAATACAACGTACAAAACACCGGATAAGACATTTATAACAGTCCCAAGAGATGCAAAAAAGAAGAGAAAAGTGGTTTGCGGCAGCACGACGCGACATCAAGGAAGTTTCCGAGAAATCTACATTATACTGTTGTGAAGACCATTTTAAGGTAAAATTTAGTACATATATATGACTGTGTTCAAATAAAATGTTACTTAAATATTATAGCTAGAAGAGGACATGGAAAATTACGTGGAGTATAAATTAAGCAAAGTAAGCGCAAGATTAAAACCAAACGTAGTTCCTCATTTATTCGCATGCCAGCCAGACAAGAGTTCTTCGAAAAAAAGGGTTCGTGAAAGCAGTGAGAAACGATCAAGGAAAAAATTGATAGTAGATCTCATGAAACAATCTGTACAGAAAATGGAAACGGAAATAACTGAAGAATCTCCGGAGGAAACAAGTCAACTTGTACAAAATCTTCCGTCAACATCTGGAATTGTACAACGGCGCGAAGTGACATGTCAAACGAAAAAGTTTCATTTTAGAAGTAGAGGGATACAAGTACATTGGAAAATGAAAGATGCAGTGACTTCGCCCTTGAAAACTGTTGTATCGGATTTGAGGAAACCTGCAGTAAAAAGAGTTTTGCAGTTTAATAAAGGACCCCTGGAACCTAAACTGACAAGTCAACCTGTAGACACTTCTGATTCATCTGATATTTACCAACCTACAGAAAGTACAGGTAGTGATGAGTCACAATTAAAATCACCGACCGAAGAAAAACAAATTGCAAAACTCTTTACGAATATAATCGAAGCAAAGTTAAGTATGTATACCGGAATTCCGATCAATTATGTGGCATTTATTGAAAGGCTGGAATGTAACTCAAATTTGAAAAAGAGAGATATATACTTAGTACTATTTAAAATCAAGTCAAACGACTCATTTGCTAAAATTGGTGATTTATTCGGAATATCAAAAGCAAGCAGTAGTCGGATATTTTCTCAGGGTGTGATTACAATGGCAGAATATATGAAGAAACTAATATTTTGGCCCCTGAAATCGTTAAATCAAAGAAATTTACCCATTCCCTTCAGAATGTTATTTTCCAGAGTTCAATCTATCGTAGATTGCCTAGAGATTGAAATTCAAAAACCCACCTCAGCGTTACATCAGGCATTAACCTGGTCTGACTTCAAGAAATGCAACACTGTAAAATATTTAATTTCTGCCACACCCGATGGTTTCATCAATTTTATATCTTGCGGATACGGACGACGCGTTAGCGATGTTGTACAGCTTTTATTCCAGAGAAATTAGTTGTTGCGGCCATAAAATCACACAACATTTGAACGTCTACATTCGGTAGATTGTGCGAATCGGCTTTTTAAAACCCTGGTTCCATTATCAAATTATAGGTACCTATAAACCACAACACGGAACAGTAAACATGCACTGACTGACTGCCTTGAATATTCATAAGGCAAGCGAGGTGGGCGGAGCGTCAAAGCAAGTAGTTGACGTCAAGCGAATCAGAAATCGTTTTCTCCCGCGCCGCAATTATTCGAACTTATTTGCGCTATTTAGAGATTAATTATTGTTTGTTTACAATTATTTTTGCACCACTAGGTTTCTCAAAGGTTTAGTTCTGATTTTAATGTGTGAAATGGGTATGTTACATTTTTTGAGACCTCCCTATTGAAAACTCTATATTTTTAAGACCAGTTACCACAAATGAAGTATTAAAAACCATTGATAACTTGAAAAATAATTCATCTCCCGGAATAGATAAAGTAACTACAAAAACACTTTAACTAATTAAACATAATATCCTTAGTATCCTGGTATACCTGATAAACTTATCATTTCAAAATGGCCAATTCCCAGAATCATTAAAACAAGCTATCATAAGTCCAATATTTAAAGGTGGTGATAAACTTATTACACATAACTATAGACCAATTTCAGTAATTAGTAACATTGCTAAAATATATGAAAAATGTATGGTCTCTCGACTCCAGGCTCATTCAATTCATCACAAACTAATATCACCAAAGCAATTTGGTTTCAGACAAACTGTTCCACGGAAGACGCTTTATTCTACTTTTCAAATAAAATACATGAATACCTAAATAAAATGAGAAAGTTATTGGAATATTTTTAGATCTAGCTAAAGCCTTCGACAGTATATCACACGAATTACTTTTAGACAAAATGGAAAAATATGGAATTAGAGGATTAGCATTAGATCTGTTCAAAAAGTTACTTATCAAACCGAAAAGCATTCGTCAAAATTCATAATACAATAAGTAGTTCAGAGGTAGTAAAATATGGCGTTCCACAAGGAACAGTTTTAGGTCCGCACTTATTTTTATTTTATATAAATGATATGCTAGAATTAGATATAAGTGGCGATACCATAGCATATGCTGATGACACCGCATTAATATTCCATGGCACAGATTGGTCTGACGTTGTTAAGAACAGTGAAAAGGGGTTGTATAAAATCAAACGCTGGATGCACAATAACCTACTAAGCCTTAATTACTCAAAAACAAAGTTTGTTACATTCAGTAACAGTTCGAGAATGCTGCCTGGAATTGACACTTTAAAATATCATTCAAAATGTGACTTAATAAACTGCACTTGCCAAAATGTAATTCATAATACTACAGACGTGAAATATCTAGGTCTTTTAATAAACGAAACTTTTAAATGGAATAATCACGCCGAATACCTTACTACAAAATTAAGAAAACTTGTTTATGTGTTCTATAAATTACGTAATATTCTTCCATTTAATATATTAAAAATGGCATATAAATCACTAGTAGAATCTATACTTACCTATGGTATCATAATATGGGGCGGAACATATAATAGTCAATTAAAAAATCTAAAAATTACTCAAAAATGGATACTTAAAGTTATACTTCACAAAAACCGAAGATATTCTACAGAGCAACTTTTTACAGATAGTAATGTATTTAGTGTAAATGGATTGTATATTTTTAATGTAGCCAAATATATTTATAAAAACAAGGAATTGAGAATGGTAATTAATCACACATACAATACAAGACAAAAAGAGCACAAGGCTCTTAGTATACCACGACCTAACTCAAGTTTATACAAAAAATTTATTAACTTTACTGGTGCAAAAATTTATAATATTATTCCTGAAAATATAAAAAACATTCATAACTATAACCTATTTTGTAAAAAAATTATCAATATTTGTTATGCAAAATTTTAATCTATTCGAGGAAATATTTTCATAATTGAAGCGCTTTTGTATGCTTATAACAATTATACCATGTTTTTTAGTTTTTTTTTTAGTTTCTAGTTTTTTAGTTTAGTTAGGATAAATAAATCATAACCCATAACAAATGTAAAATACTATAGTATCTGCTAAAGCACAAAACGATTTCATTATGAAATCAGGTGCATATATTTTTACTAATTTATCACTATATAAAAATGTATTGTAACTTTGGGTTAAATAAATTTGATTTGATTTGATTAGTCCATGATCACTGTTAAATTACTAAATTTTTGGCACTATCGCTTGAATCAATTTATTTATCATCAAGGAAAATATCACAAGGTCGATTTTGATTATACCATAGTTCCTGGAATATTATGTTACTCGCTTTGATTTTGTCATGGTCATGTCATTTGTCAATGGTTGATTCATCTGGATATTGTGGATCACTCTTAATTTAAATTTGCGCATCGTCTGCAAAAAGATGCATAATACATGAAGAAGTAGATACCTTTGACAAATCGCTGGTGTATATTATGAACATAAGAGGTCCCAGAATGCGACCTTGAGGTAGATCGTTACCAATTGACATGTCTGTAGATAGGGAATTATTTATATTCACCATTTGGGAACGATCGGATAGATAGTTTGTAAGCCATGGTAGTACTGTTGGATGTATATTAAAATAATGTAGTTTGGAAATTAGAAGGTCATGGTTGATTACGTCAAATGTTTTACTGTAATCTAAAAGTGTTAAAAATGTTGTTTGAGACATCGATATTGTGTTACTTGCAATGCTATGATTCTTTCTAAAGCCAGCATGAATCAAGGGAAATATATTGTTAGTATTGACCTGAACAATGAGTATTTTGTTCTTTTCTTTTTTCAGGATAAAGGTGGCAGGATCTAAAATCTTTAAAGTCAAAGGACTTAATATCATTAAGCATTTTTTCCACTTCCTCTGTAGAGACTGTGGGAATTCTCATCTCTATTAATGCCGTTTGAATTGTGTTGTTTTGATAGAGGCTTCGAGATTCGCTGTTTATATATCCAGCTGTGATATTGGTGAAGAATCGATTATTTCTTCGGAAATGTTTGTATCAGAGAAGATGTCATTATATGGTTTATTATGGACATTCAAATTTACGAAGTCATTCTAGTTTTCATGGATCATTTCCATTAACATTTATTTATTTGATGCGAAATATGTGCACTTTTCTCATTTTTAATTACCACTGATAAGTAATTTTTAAGATTCTTCTAGACCTGCAAGTGATTGTCAGATTTCCTATTGTATGCTCGATCTTTAAGAGTAATGATTTGTTTGACAGTATCAGTAATCTTGTTGGATGTTTGAACGTAACGGTGCATATATATCAAATAGTGTAATGAAAGCTTTGTTAAGAAAATCAACTTATTCATCAATATGTATCACTCATTTTGGTCAGAAAGTCGATAATCTTTATAGGTGACTTTTCAAATGATATTATCGATGTTTATTTAAAGGACAATTACGTTTTTCATTAAATTGTCCCCTTTTTTATATAAGAGCACATGATCTTACGATGACATCATGTTTTAATAGGGTTTCATAAATATTTGATTAAGTCAAGACGATTTAAGTCTGGCGAACGTGATGAAAAATTATTTACTTGTTAAATTTCATTTCAACTATATCCAAGTAAATGATTTAATAGAATTCAGGTTTGACACATGTAATGCCGGTTATTTACATGCTGACGTCACATATTGGAATCTTTTGGAATTCCTTTTATATTAGCCTGTCATTAAGAATTGATATATACAGTAATACTGTATTCTAAATTTTTCCGTATTAGACAAGACATGACTAGATAAATGGAAATTAACTGGTAATCCTTTCTGCTAAATAATTAACAACCTAATTGTCCTATTCCGTCAGAACGCCAGTTTCTCTATGATTAAAATTTCACGAAGTATTCCAAACTTTTCAGGCACGATTACAGTTTCTAATCCAAATATGGCAATACAACGTGACGTGTATGAATTATTGTAACACATTGAAATCCCTCATCAACCTGACACTCGTTGCTCCCCCTGTGAGATACGAAGGGTCCAAGTAGCATTGAAAGTCCGCAATCCTGGGATGAGCACCCCCATCCACGTGCCAGACGGGCCCTGTCAACACCTCGGATTTATCCCTTAAGGGTAGACATCTGAGAATATTGAGCAGAGACCTTTGAGCAGAAAAGAATGGAACTCCTACCTTCGTGAGTAATTTGACATGTAGTAATCGAAATTTGTGGGCGCTGTGTACGATATACTGCAGGACATTGTCTGTGTCCTGTAGGAGGTATAACAGGCCAGGAACAGAAAAATTAGCATAAAAGGAACACAAATAAGTTTGAAATTTTAATATTCTTGAATACTAGAAAACAGGTTGTCTATATGTCAATTTATATTTATCAAAAGAGTTACTACAGGATAACCCTTATTTACATCTGTAGTTGTAAGTAACGTTGTATCAAATCAACTTCTTATTGATAATAATTATATATGACGTAGAAAATTATGGACCATCATTTTGTTTTGTGAACAGTTAGGGATATATTACGCATCCCCACAAGCGACTGTTATTAAACTTCTGAAACTGTATACAACTGTATTTGATGATTATTTTAAAGTTTTATGTACGACGCATCGTGGTGTGATGCATGCATGATAAAGGTAAAAGAGAAATAACTGAAACAAACAACCTATACATTTTTGTTGTGTTATTAGTAGGTATGGCGTTACTTGGGACACCCCCCACCACTCCCACTCCAGCTTCGGCGACAGCCAATAAGTGCGGGTCACCCACCACCACTGCTCCCCGCGGGAAAAACATAAATAAACTAGACAACAAGTCTATAACCGGAAATTATTTTCGAATATACAGAGTGATCCAAGAAGATTCTATAGGGTCAACTAACATTTTTTTTTGTAATGCCATGTACATCGGGACATTTTTTGGAACCTCTTTGTGGCCTCTTTCCACTCCTGTATTTCTTTTTGTTCAAATTATGCCGTTTACACGTGTATATTAAAAAAAATCACTAGTCACAATTATCCATTTTAAGAAAAAATATGTTAGTACCAGTTAAGCGATATCTGTGTGATGATACTCAGCCAATTTCACTTACTAAAAGTATACAGGGTGGCCAAAAATAATTTATAAATTTACAACTATTTAAGCTGAATTAATTTTCTCAATTTTTTCAAATGAAACAACCTGTATTTTTTTTGTAATTCAAGAGAAGATGTTATAAAAAGGGCTCCACATGTTGCCCATTTTCATTGACACATATTTCTATACGTCTTTGGACGGTCTGAAGGTTTCTACTTTTCATAAAATTGCCGGAGTGATACTAAAAGCATTTATTATCCTTTTACCTCATTTTTAATTTTTATTGTTAAATTTTGCAGTTATTGTTCAATAAATTGAAAATGGTCACAAATAGCCATAGGAGTGTACTTACAAAATATGTTCGTTTTTCAGTGCTACGTCATATTGCATCCATTTGAAAAAAATTGAGAAAATTCAGTTCGAAAAGTTGTAAATTTAAAATTTTTTGACTACCCTATATACTTTTTGGAAATGAAAATTACTGAGTGTCGTCACACAGATGTCTCATAACTGATACTAACATATTTTTTCTTTTAAATCGATAGTAGTGATTGTAGTGATATTTTTAATATACACGTGTAAAAAATGTTGTAATTTTAACAAAAAAAAATCATTACATCCAAGTGGTTGAGAGAAAGTCAATAATAATACAGGAGTGAAAGGAGGCCACAAAGAGGTTTCAAAAAATGTTCTGGCGTTTCATTTAAAAAAAAAGTTACTTGACCCTGTAGAATCGTCTTAGCTCACCCTGTAATTCGAAATACAATTTCCAGTTATAGACTATTTTGTCTAGGTTACTTATGTTTTTAAATCAAGTTTCCAGCTATTATAGAACTCGAGATATCGAAGTTTGACTTACTATTACCCCACCCTGTATGTAAAGTCCATCCAAGCCATAATTTTTAAATTTGTCTAAAATTTACCCGTTGATTTAGCTTGTACAAATTTTTTTACACAACTGTAAGATTCTTTACATACCTTCTATGAATTTGTATAAGGTTTATTATATATTTTGTATAATTTAGATATCTTGGACGTATTTATGAATAGAAAATTACAATATACATTTTTCTCTCACAATCAGTATTCATTAAAAAACTTGTAATAAACAAGATTATATCAACAACCACAATGTCAAACTTCCTGATTCAGCTACACATGCCTATATGTATAAAGTAATCCGTTTCTTTCCCAATATATACTCAAACATTGATACCCAGTTCTCGTTCGCTACGACTACGACTAGCCATATTTTCTACCCGGATCACCTATTCAGACCTCATAACAGCTTTAAAAGGTACTCCAGTGACATTTAATGTGATCATTCTCTTGTTTATTCCGTCAAACTTCGAAGAGGGCTTTGCTTTTTTATGTGTGAAGTATTTACGACGAAACTTTTACTATGTAAAATTACTGTCAGTGAGTCTTCACTGCGATTTCTGTGGTATTGAAAGTGGGATGGATGTAATAATGTATGGAATGTTCGTTCGGATATGTACTGGAAGATGATTTTTGTAGTTTTTGGTACATGGGAGAACTTATGTTGTGGGGGACGAAATATAATTTATGTGCCATTCGAATAGCTGTAAAGGCTCTGATGCAGTGATTTATGAAGATATGTAGCTGTAACACACTGCTACAAGTGTCCATATCTCTGAGGAACACAAAAAATTCACGATTCTACGGATGAGTGTCTGGCAGCACGGCTTTGGAGCATTGATACTAAAGAAAAACTTCAGGAAATGGACCACATGAGTTGTCCAACTTACGTAAAAGAGGTTGCCTATATGTATCATTGGAACTTGACCCTTTATGTACATGTCATTAAAAGCGACATATTCGAAGGTTAAAGCACAGCACACAATTTTATTTACCATTATTTACCATTCACCACGCCCAATATATGTTAGAATATATACAAGTATAACGCATTAAAGTAACTCTATTATTATAATTATTAAAAAAAATTCTACAATGCATCGTATTGTATATTCTAACATATATTGTGCATTGTGAATGAAAACTGACAATTTTTAAATATTTATCCAAGGGAGAAAAAAAATTAAATTCTACGCTGTGTCTAACCCTTGAACATATCGCCTTTATGTACATGTACTTAAAGGGTCAAGTTCAATTGTTACGTATAGGCAACCAGTGTGCCATGACTCTTTTACATAGGTTGCATAATTATGTGAGGTCACACTAATAGGATCCGTTGTCATGGTGTGACACAAGAAAAGAGCATAGTGTAGGGCCGACTAATTTATTGAACGACGCTTGGGGGTCAGTCTGTAGGGAGTGTGATGAATATTCCATCTCATTGAGTTGTATAGGCATGGCTGGAGGTATCCAAATTTTGTAAAGACATTTGATTGCGTCTTTATTAAGAGCTACCCAAGAATAATAATTAACAACTTTTTTCTAATTAACAAGCTGAAGAGTTGTGATTTGAACCGCGGTCCAATAAGTTACCGTTACACTAGTTGAGAGAGCACCGCATCCCATTAGTGCATGGCATTTCCTTGAAATAGTTGAATAATACTTTATAAAGTATGCATATTTTTTGATAGAAAAGAAATAAATGTTTTGGATACTAGTCAATTTGTCATTGGGAGTTTATCTTCATCGTATTTTTTTTCTTGTAGAGTCAGCCTCCCAATTGTGCTACGTATTTTTTTAACACGGTGTTTTTTCTATTCTATTAGATTATTATTGTAGTTTTAAACAAATAATAAAATTGTTAACTTTTATTCCAGTACACATAAATTTCGTTTTACCTGATGAATTTTGTATGAATTTAATAAATGAATAAATAAAATATTTTTAATTATAAATTTATAATAATTATCGACATAACTTGTACTGTAACTCCCATGAATTGGTAATTTGAATATTAAATACAACTATTACAAAATAATAGGCATTCAACAGAATAAATGCTTTACATGTAATATGTATGTAGTGCTACAAAACAAAGCAGTAAACGCCAATTTTCATTAGCGGACAAAAAAATATATTACATTTGTAACATGTAACGGCTGATTATAAAGTAAGGGATATATTTCAACTTAGTATATATTCTTAAGAAATCAAATCAATAACAAAAAGTAAATGGAATCTAGTTGCTTCCATAATGGGATTTCTGATGTCAAACACTAGTTACCGCAAATGCTCGATATGACCTCCATTTTGTTGTTGTAAAATTACCAACCGTTGCTCCGAATTGTATACAGCACTATTCTTCATTTCTGGTTGAATTGCACGAATTTGCTTTCTAATACTGTCCTTTAATTCCTCGAGCGCTGTTGGCCGTGTTCTAAACACAATTTTTTTTAAATAACCCCACAACCAGTAATCCGCTGGGTTAATATCAGGTGATCTTGGTGGCCATGAATTTGCTAAATGTCTGCTTATAACACGATCTTGAAAAATCGCAATTAACAATTCTTTAACTGGTCGGTTAATGTGCGGAGGTGCTCCATCCTGCATAAAAATCATGTTTTCAATTCCTTCGTGCTCGTTTTGCAACTGTGGAATTGCATAATTCCTTAACATTTGTAGGTATCGTTCACCAGTAACAGTAACAGATACGGTCTCCCCATTCTGTATTTCCTCGAAAAAGTATGGATCAATGATGAAATTAGCTGTGAAACCGCACCAAACGGTGACTTTTTTATCATGAAGGCCTTGCTGAACGATTTCATGTGGATTTTCTGTTGACCATATTCGACAGTTTTGAGTATTAATTCCACCACTAAGAGAGAAATGGGCCTCATCTGTCCATAAAATATGGGATAACCATTCGGGTTCAATTTCCATCTGAGCCAATACGTGTAATGAAAAATCGTACCTGAGAGCAAAATCTGCGTCCTTTAATTCAAACAACAGTTGCAGTTTCTAGGGATACATTTTTTAGGATTTTCCGTAAAATTTTCCAAACCTTGGTGTATGGCATTTGTAATCGTTTTGATATCTCATTAACACTACTGATTGCTAGCTGATTAGTATTGGCTACGTTTTGATTTTCCTGAAGAACTTCTGCAACTTAGACATCACTAATCCTAGATCTTCCTGACCTCGGAAGGTCCTTTACAGACCCTGTTCTTTCAAATTTGCTAATTAAATTACGATACGCCTTCATTTTGCACGGCCTTGCTCTCAAACCCATTTTCGTACGAAATCTTCGTAATTCAGTAGTGTAATTTTTACCGCCTTCATAATAATATTGCACTAAACCAATTCTTGTTTGCAGATCCATATTGAAATTGTTACAATTTACGTTACGCGAGTTTTATTTTGAGAACAATTCTCTAAATTACGATTATTTCGTTTGACACTTGTATCAATAGTTGTCACGACAATTCCTTTGTTTTCCATAGATACACTAAAATCCAATTATTGAGGCAACTAGATTCTGTTTACTTTCTGCTACTAGCATAATTTCTTAAAACTACATAAGAATTTCAAATAGACCCCTTACTTTATGATAACCTCATACTTGATTAGCATTACCCACTAGAATAAAGGCTTCTGATTACAAAAATGACAAGCAAAAAATCGTAACACGTTTTCTTGTTACATTAATAAAATTTTATGGGCAGGAATACATATATAGAGAATAATTTTTGAAAAACATATGACCAGTTCATTTTTTCTTTTATGGTAGGGTCAAATCGTCTCCCTTTAAAAACCAACAGTAATCACCCATCAAGACTGGATACCATCATCCTTGAAAACGAATTTCCATTGTCCTGATATCTTGATGAAATTTTTTCTCCTTGCTAATCGCTTACCGCACCCAAATTCAGGAAAATTCAGGAAAAAGATTTAAGTGATTTTTTTGTTTTTCTTTTTTGGAATATCCCTCAGTTCTTGTAAAACTTACACAACAAACGTGGGGAGCTCATTGCATATATTGATCTCCAACTTACACTCCAAAATATAGAAAATACGCTTTTCATACATTTTCAGACAATGGCATTACATGTGACTTCACAAGGAATTCTCCACAAAAGCAACAAAACCTGTCAGGTGAGGTTTTGCAACTTCGGCGCGTTTGAATGGATCTTTTTTGTCGTAACAGAGTTGTGTAGACAAACGAAGACACTTTCTAACAGATACAATTGGGCACTTGAAAGGTCAAAACAAGACTGATACTGAAAATGTCCCACCTTACTTTAATTTGCCGACCCATTATAAAATTTATTACGTATAATAGGGTCTATTGTGTTCACACAAAAATGGTACATATATACTTTTGGATATTTTTTCAGTTGATAGGGAGGTATTAAAAATATAAAAACAGTAGTGTGAACTATGCTACAAAAATTGTGTCGGCCAGTGAATTAAACATAAATTTTGAAATTAAATTAGACAAGCTCCATATATGTTTGCAAACGGTTTTACTGTTTACCATCAAATATTGCAAATTAAAATAATTCGGTCCCTGTTTGAGGTCATATATTAATATTTCCTATATAGACACATTACTTCATTAATTAAAATCAATTAGAGAGTTAAAATCATTCGTTTCTTGTATCAAATTATTCTATTTTCAAACTTACATTTATTGTGGAGCAATGCACGTGTTTCCACCCAGACACACGACCCTAGTTCTGAACTAAGTAGTTGATATTAATGAAATCTTCCAGTAATTACAATAAAATCTGGAATTTGTTTTCACGAAGAAAGTCAAAAAACGGACATAAAATACTCTCCATATACAATATTTATTTATATTAATTATTAACTCTATTTTAATTAAAAATATGACGAAAGTCAAAGCCGAAACAAAATGTTATTTTAAGAAAGAAGTCGTAAAACAACGCGAAAGTTTGTACGATTTATCATCATCTGACAAATAACAAGCTTACTCAGCTAACAGTTTGATAACAAAACGGCATGGATCTTTGTCCTTACAGAATGATGTTCAGATGAGTGGGTATTTTGTTCACAGACCATTTTACTTGCTATTAAACGCATTATTTTCCCACTATTCCCACTAGCAAATAGAAGCCCTTCGTCGATTGACAAAAGCCATATAATACGAAATTACTAAAAGAGAATTTTTTTCGGAATGTTGCAATATTTCATTAATATTGACCTTCGTGATAGTAACTAAGAAGAGATGACAGAAATTAAATTTCAGTATCCAAAATATACCGGTAAAGCGTCGTTCATTCTCATATCGATTTTCAATATATTTTTTTTAATTATTTTTATCATATGCTTTACCTACTGGTTGTCTGACAGTTGACTGGATTAATTCGATTTTTGCGTTGTTAACAATTTTGAAAAACGTCGATTATAGTTTTTGAAATTACTATCTGGTACAAAAATCCCACCCCTTACTTCAACCCCCTTTGAATGACAACTATCCCTTCAAAATGTTTTAACTAATGGTACCTCATTTGAATGAGATTTTAATTCTTAGCAGTGTAATTTTTTTTTTAATTTGATCAATTATTATTTATCGAGAAAATTAATTTTGAAAATTTAAAAATGTGTAAGGCATATACTCAGAAAGTGTGCTGTGAAATCAATATCAAACCTTACATTGACATTGGATGGATTATTTCCAATTATTTGTCAAAATTGACAATAGGTACCTTTAATTGTAGATTTTATTGAGTCGAGTGTTAAGGACAATCGCCTCTCACCCTTTAGTCCCGGGTTCGACTTGTCGTTGTGTGTCCATTGTCTCTAAATGTGTAGCACTCTCCCACACAAGGCATCTTGTGTGTACTTGTTGTATATCTGTGGTGTTTACTTTAATTTGTAAAGAATGTATCCGTCCTCTTGCGGTGGTTAGTGTAATGTTTCTAATAGACATCGAACATAACCACACCTTAAGATTGTCTTGTATTAAAAAAATACTGTAATGGCTGATACTGAGTGGTCAGTTTATGGGTGTAAGTCCTGGGAAAAAGACAGCCCCAAAATGATTCTTCCTAATTTTCCACAAAAAAAAAAAGAAAAAGTACGATTAATGACGATATCGGGAGTTAGGACAGGATTGGTAACTAGGCAAAAGGCTTGGATTATTAAATTGAAAATGGGAAAAAAATAAAGCCCTTAAAATAAACTGTGTTCTTTACATTTTGCGGAATACGACTTTTTTAACGGTTGTCATATTAAGCTGTGTGTAATTTTTATGAAACTATTGTAAACATTTGCTATGTTTAAAACAATCCTTAATGTAGGAAATAAGATAACAAAACGAAGGAAATTGAAACGACCTGCTGTTTCTTCTGTAAACTTGTCCGAAAAAAACTTGAAACGGAAACAGTACCATCAGCAACGAGAGAATTAAATAAATGCAGAATTTTACGATCAGAAAAGAGGAACTGCTTAAAGGAGGTACGAAAGCAAATTAATTTATGTCAGTATTAAAAACTGTGAAGAATTCGAATTGGTTGCACTTGCAAAACATGTTAGCGAGTACTATGTGAGGAGGAGTCTGTAGAGAACAGGAATCACCAGAAGGGTATTAATATTTATCTAGAGAAGGGTACAATCAGCCGCATTGGCTGTAGTGTCACCATAACTGTATTAGGCAGGCGGACCTGGAAGGGTTTAAAAAAGAGAGAATTTGACAGGCTTTAAAATAATGTGTCACCTGACCTAGCTGGCAATTTGAAATTTTGGGGGTAAATGTCGGCCCCGTTTTGTGGTTGACGTGGTACCCATGAAAATAGTGAATATAAGAGTCATGTGTGGGGCTGTCAAAAATGTTCCGTGGGACAGTGGCGTACGCGAAATTAACTAATACGAGAAACAATAAACTGTTACAATTTATAACAATGTATGTAAAACTTACTCTCTTAACTAGCTTGATGAACTAGCTTGCTTATCACAAACTGGAGAGGATGTGTAGCCATTTTGCAGCATCAGGTATGTTTCTATGGTTGTCTCCATGAGTGATGTTCGCTTTGGTGAAAATATATTCTTATGTTTTGAAAACAACCGTTCGACATCTACTGATGTAATACACGCATACGTAAAATAGTCTTTGAACGCAATTAACGGATCTGGGGCTGCACCATCACATATTTGTCTTAATTTGGTAAAACCGGTGTCTTCATTTAACACACTTGCGAACTTTTCTTTAACGCGCTCATTTGTTGCGTCACCTATATCGTGTAGCAGTAGATTTACTTCGTCCACTATTTGCAGTGACTCCGCTAACGACAACGCACTGTTTTCTAATTTTTTCATGCTTTCATGTAATGGTTTATAGTTCTTCACAATATTTTTTAAAGCTGTTTCAACGGAAATATCTTCAAATTTTGTCTGACTTTCCTTAATAGCTGCAGCCTCATCTGGATTGAATTGTAGTATCACAGCTTTTATTTGTTAGAAATATTCAGCATAATAAAAAGCTGCCTGCAACCATGTTCCCCAACGTGTAAGAATCGGCTGTGGTAGTTCAGGAATACCGGGACACTTGCTATGAAATGAACGGAGACGTTTAGGATATTCAAGAAACACTTTTTTTATACTTGCTATTAATGCATCCATCTCTGGAAAACCTTTTCGAATAGTTTCTGCCACAAGATGTAAAGCATGCACTTTACACGTGACATGTATAAACGTACAACCTTGTTCTTGCAAAGAACGGCCTACCGAACGCATTGTCACGGTGCCATCAGTCCAAAACATCAACACTTGACTTTTTGACAGTTCTAATTTTTCTAACGTCTCCAGCACCACCCTGGTAATTCTTTCGCTAGTACACTGACTTAGTCTTTTGCTAGTTAGTAACAGTGGAACTGTCGGTGTCCAGTACTCATACTATAACATTTAGAATAGAATTTTTTTTACAATCTGTTGTCTCATCAACAGATAACCACAGCCGTGTATTTTTTAATTCACATTTCATCTTATTTACCATGTCTACGTGTACAGTTGGTAGATAGTTACATAACGTTGTGCGACTTGGTAACCTCACTTGGGCATTGTATTTATTCCAGAACTCTCGAAATAATTGTTTATCGAGTATGTGCAGCGGAGCATCACAGGCAATCAGCATTAATAGTAAATCAAACGCGTGTTGTCGAAGACACGCCATTTTTTTTATTGTGTACACTATTTACGTGAAGTCCACAATCACGCTTATCCCAGCACAACAAATCTTTCTAGCACACTTTACAAATTATTTTAGCACCATCATAGACTAAATCCGGGAATTCACCTATGAATTTATTCACTTTGTCAGCAAATGGCCGTTTTCTACCTCTGCGTCCGTCTGCCATGCTTTATTATTAAATTAATATCAACAATGCAGTACAACAAATAAAATGAAAACACAAAAACAATATGCAGTACGCCCAAGTGACTTAACGTGTACACAACTCGAAAGCTAATAATAGACTGGACTGGAGAAAAACTTTCGGGGTCAAGGTGAATGCCGGCGACAGTAAGTACATCTGTACTCTACGACCATGATACACAGAAACGATTTGCAGCTTTAGTCATGTGTTCTTTTTTCTAAAATTTAATCAAAATGGCATAAACTCTGGTAGACTATTTCCAGTGGGCCACCCTGTATAGCGGGTCACTAAATATTCAAGAAATTACTAGATATTCCCCCGCATTCACCTGCTTCCCCACGAATACAGTACAGTTTGAGTTAACCGATCGTCATCTGACTTTGTTTATCCCATAATTTCTTGTCAACATTATTTATTGCAGATATAATCGCTCTCATATGTCACAAACTTTTCCACGTTAAACAAACAGACAAACTATCATTAATGCAATTATTGTATTAACGCTTTTTTATTTGAACTCTGACAATTCATTTGATACTATTTCTGCATATTGTGCATTTGCATGCACACCTACATCAACAATGGGCTTTGCATGCTCTTTTTTTATTTCATGAATACAGTAAAATTGTATTTGGTATCCATCCTTAAAACACAGAGAAAAAATTTAATGACATTTTATTTTTGCCATATTATTATTAAATATCTGGATGGTTTTGTTTGCTACAATAAGCTCAAAATCACACAATCATTGTTAGTTTTATATTATTTATGTGAATATTAAATTATTCAACATAACTTTAATGTAATTATTAAAATATCGTTTTCCCTAGTGTTTCATTTTTGCTAATGAAATTTTGTTACGTTTGGTAATTATATTTATATTAGCAAAATTAAAATATTGACTTTATCTATACAGTATTTATAAACTGATGTTTGAAATGGATAAAATTATATATTTTTTTTGCTGCAGTGAAATAAATAATTAATTGCTTTGGTTCCTCATCATTTAGTTAATGCACGGTTATATGTATAGGATGTTTTCCACTTTTTCAAAATTAGCGCTCATTTGAAAGATACACTCTCCTAAAAAATCTCCTTGTAAATTACTTTTTTGAATTTGGTTCATATTATAGAAGTACAATTTGGTGAAGAGTTTATACTTATAAAAGGCAAGTCCATGAAAGTATTTTTATTCACCCCAACTTCTTATAAGGGCATGAAATAACCCACCAATTATGAATTTTTAAACAGAACATTCTAAAGGTTAAAAACTTTTTGTTCGTTAGATTTATTTACAATTTTTATTATTCCCAGGAAAAGAAACTCGCATGTATTCGATAAGAATGTTGATATGAATGACACTAAATAAAGGACAGTTTACTCACTGGGGTTATTGTAAATCAAAAATTCCCGCTCATTAGTTTTACATTGTTACCACATCTGAAACATACTCTTTTGTTAAGGAAAAATATTTTGTAATAATACCTAATAGTCCTAACAGAGCAACTGGATCAGTCACGTGATCCATTCAGTTAAAAGTATAAACAGTAAACATAACCTACTTATACGCAAATTGTCAAACACAGAGCAAGTTCTAAATAGTGTATATTAGTGGCATTTTTAAAAACTAAAACCAGCGTACTATATTACGAGTACAGCGTGAATATTCTAATTTGATTCCCCCTTTATCTTCGTAAATTTTGAGACATTTTAAAAATTCAAAATACTACTTTATGTAATTTTTTCTGCAGATTTCAGATTTGCTATCAGAATTTTCATAGACCTTTTACTATACGAGGGATGTTCTAAAGTTAAATTTTTTTAAATGGAACACCCTATATATTTTTACATATTTGGATTCGCCTCGTGTTTCTGATTTCAAAAATGTAAACATATAGCAATTACTATATGTTTATTTCAATAATAATCGTGAAAACCATAAATTCATATTTTTATTCATACCCACATACCTACCTATATTTTTTTCAAATAACTAATTAACAATAATTAACTGGAAGCACACGAACAACTTAATTAACCATCAATATAAAAAATAAAAGTAACTACAATAAATTTTCAATGTGTGCGCCATTTTGTGCAATGCACAGCTGGTATCTCTTAATTAAATTCTGAATCACATTATTCAGTATATGCCGATTATCATTTAGGTACTGAATTTCTAGAACTAGTTGTTCTCGTATAATGTCTAATGTTAAATTGTCTTTCGCGTAAATTTTATTCTTCAAATGCGCCCACAAAAAGGTATCTAGGGACGTTAGATCTGGACTTCTCGGTGGCCAACTAATGTTCCATATTTTCCGATCCACTCCTGGTAATTTTCATTTAAATAATTACTGACATTTACAACGTTATGGCATGGCGCACCGTCTTGTTGCCAAATGATGTTCCTAGTGATTCCTATGGGGAGATCGTCCAAAAATTTTTCAATTTCATTTCGCAAAAAACCTAAATACCTTTCGCCATTTAAATTTCCTTCATAACAAAGTGGTCCAATTACTCTATTATTAATTATTCCGCACCAAACCTTTTAAAAAAATAAATTAAACTTTAGAACATACGATTATTACCATTTTACCTGAAGAGATTGTCGTTCTTGAAATTTAATTTCCTTATATTTATGGGAATTTTCAAACAACCAGTAGTGCATGTTTTTCCTATTGAAACATCCTGCAGTTGTGAATGATGCCTCATCCGTCCACAGAATATTCTGAAAAATTGATCTCAGTTTGTATAGTGTCATGGCTACCACCCTGCCAAATTTACCCAAACATTGGGTATTCCCCAAGGTTAGATTCTGGGTCCTCTCACATTTGATATCTGTATTAATGATTTCGCCACGAACTCGGGCATGCAAAGACACATTTTTATCATTTAAGATATTATATTGGACGCCTTGTATAACTTAGATCGAAACTAATATGAAATTATAATTTCTCATCATGAACAACCCCGTTGTACCGATTTTAAACTTGATCTGTCAGGTAGTTTTTGAGTTGCACCTAAAAAATCATTAAACATTTTTTTGTTTGGTTAAATCTTCATATTTTGAGTCAAAGAATCTCTAGTACTTTATGGCCCATTCTTTATAATTCACCCTGTATAAAATCACCATCGTAGTAATATTGGATTTTCATAATATACCCAGGCTAGAGACAATCATTTGCTATGCGTGAAAGCTCATAGAACAAACATATAGCTATAAGTTCCCCCATATATGAAATGGTTACTAAATACGTTGGTATTGAATTACAGCTCGATATATTGTTTGACCGATGATTTTTTACTTGTGCTTTTTGTAATTTTGTAGTTTTATGTAGGTTTATGTGTATTTACGTCACATTAATGTAATTGTTTGTAAGTATTTATTATTTTTTTGTCTATTAAGTAAATAAATAAATTATCGTCACGTGAGAAAAAAATATCATTGCCTATACTAATTTTAAAACTTTTGTTCAGATTAGCAATAGCCTTGTATGAGTTAACAGAATAACAAATAGAACAAATTAATAAGAGTAAAGTTTAATAAACAATCTTGAACAAAAAGGAAACAAGACAAAATTGTTTGGAGAAATTGCCTTGACATATAAGACACTGTAAAAATTAACACATCAAAACTATACTTTGAAATTTCTCTGTTCGACTTACAAACAGATATGTAAAAAAATAATTAAGTTAGTATTTTATTACACACAAAACTAGTTGTCTGAAATCAATGAAATGTACTTAGATTGCACAAAGTTTATTATTGCTCAATGATTATATATATGGGGTTATCATAAAGTAAGGGGTCTGTTTTAAATTCTTATATAGTTTTAAGAAATTATGCTAGTAGCAGAAAGTAAACAGAATCTAGTTGCCTCAATAATTGGCTTTTAGTGTATCTATGGAAAACAAAAGAATTGTCGTGACAACTATTGTTACAAGTGTTAAACGAAATAATCGTAATTTAGAGAATTGTTCTCTAAATAAAACTCGCGTAACGTTAATTGTAACAATTTCAACATGGATCTGCAAACAAGAATTGGTTTAGTGCAATGTTATTATGAAGGCGGTAAAAATTACACTACTGGATTACGGAGATTTCGTACGAAAATGGGTTTGAGAGCAGGGCCGTGCAAAATGAAGGCGTATCGTAATTTGATTAGCAAATTTGAAAGAACAGGGTCTGTAAAAGACCTTCTGAGGTCAGGAAGACCTAGGATTATTGATGTCCAAGTTGCAGAAGTTCTTCAAGAAAATCAAAACGTAGCCAATACTAATCCGCTAACAATCAGTAGTGTGAATGCGATATCAAAACGATTACAAATGCCATACACCACGGTTTGGAAAATTTTACGGAAAATCCTAAAAATGTATCCCTATAAACTGCAACTGCTGTTTGTATTAAAGGACGCAGATTTTGCTCTCAAGTACGATTTTTCATTACACGTGTTGGCTCAGATGGAAATTGAACCCGAATGGTTATCCCGTATTTTATGGACAGATGAGGCCCATTTCTCTCTTAACGGTGGAATTAATACTCAAAACTGTCGAATATGGTCAACAGAAAATTTACATGAAATCGTTCAGCAAGGCCTTCATGACAAAAAAGTCACCGTTTGGTGCGATTTCACAGCTAATTTCATCATTGGTCCATACTATTTCGAGGAAATACAGAATGGGGAGGCCGTATCTGTAACTGTTACTGGTGAACGATACCTGCAAATGTTAAGGGATTATGCAATTCCATAGTTGCAAAACGAGCACGAAGGAATTGAGAACATGATTTTTATGCAGGATGGAGCACCTCCGCACATTTACCGACCAGTTAAAGAATTGTTAACTGCGGCTTTTCAAGATTGTGTTATAAGCAGACATTTTGCAAATTCATGGCCACCAAGATAGCCTGATATTAACCCAGCGCATTACTGGCTGTGGGGTTATTTAAAAAAAATGGTGTTTAGAACACGGCCAATAACGCTGGAGGAATTAAAGGACAGTATTAGAGAGCAAATTCTTGCAATTCAACCAGAAATGTTAAATAGTGCTGTATATAATTTGGAGGAACGGTTGGTAATTTTACAACAACAAAATGAAGGTCATATCGAGCATTTGCGGTAACTAGTGTTTGACATCAGAAATCCCATTATGTAAGCAACTAGATTCCATTTACTTTTTGTTATTAATTTGATTTGTTAAGAATATATAATAAGTTGAAATATATCCCTTACTTTATAATCACCCTTTATCATAATGCATTCACTTGAATTTTACATGCGATTTTAAGAAAATCAATAATTAAATTGGTTTGGACTTCGACTTGAGGATATGACATAATTTATCTGGGTCCGGTTCAATTAAGCTCCTATATAGCAATGCCATTTAGGGACGTTTCTTTTAGCGGCATAACTCAGCAGAATGACTTTTTACAAGCAATTTGTAGCCTCACAATTCTCGCAAACCTCAAGTGGGTTTGGTCTTACAAGGGATGGGTACAGCGATGACGTCCGCTAGAGATTCGTCTACATAGAAGAAGTCGTAGGGATAAGGAGTTTTTCCTTGCCACTTTGACCCAATTTAAGGTCTAAGTATAATCCCACTCTCTGTCATCTCTAGTCTCCCTCAGGACAGCGTGACTTGAAACCAATATTTTTTCGATTGAAATAACGAAGCATCAATACTCCACAAAGTTATCGAAAGTGTTTCTAAATTAGTTTACGGAAAATTCAACTACAAAAAGGATGAAACTTTTTAGAATATAGGGTTGATAAGGCCCTTCATGAAATTACAGAGGTTGGATGTTTGCAAACTTAATATTCTGATATAGTTTGGAAAAGTTATATTCCAGGTCCAGCCCAATTTCCCTTGTCGTCCTTTTTAATGGGGAAATATGAGGAAAATGAAATTGTTTCAAATATGTACCATCTGAAGTAGTCGTTAAATTATGATTGCTGAAACAAAGGCTAGAATGACGAGATTTATACTGCTGGTTGAGAAATACGGGGGATCAATTTTGAAATGTTTTGAAATTTTCAACATTTACTATCAGTTTCCAAAAATTTTCATATGAAATGAAAGATCAAGAGAAACAACGTGTCATTTTTCAAAAAATTGCGATAGATATCACCAATCTGCCTTAACTGTAAACAAACTGGCTCTACGAAAATATCGTCCGCAATTCCTTCTCAGATGTTTAACTTGATTCGCTGTTGATGCTTGCTCTGAGATTGCATGCATATACTCATTAATCAATAGAAGATTGTTGTGGAAATTGTTTATCCTATCTCTGCCACACGAGCTTCATCTATGAAGAGAACAATATTTTCAAAATTTTGCTTATCAACGCTCTTTTTCATGAACTATCGACAAGTAGGAAAATCATCAGGTGAAAGTGATTGAGCTCGCTGAAAATTGTGCGGATACAGCAGCTATTCGTGTAAGATTCTCCATACAATTGAGTGTGATAGTCATTCGATATTAACGATGGTTCGTGTGGTGATCCTGTGAGGTAGCCTCCAACGTCACCTAATTTAACATTCCTTGATTTCTTTGTTTGGGGTCATATCAAAAATATTGTCTACCGCCGTTACAACCCGTGAAGACCTGGAGCTACGAGTAATAATTGCAATTAATAGCATAACGGCTCAGCAATTGGCGAACGTTCTTCGAGAAACAGTTATGCGAGTTCAAAAGTACATTAACGGTAATGGACAGCATTTTGAACAACTGTTGTAATGTTTTGTGTTCATTTTTTTGTATTCCAAAGCCACCTTATGTATAACAAGGTAATTAGAACAAAATTGTATTTTCTAATTTTCTTTTAGCTGTAATTTTTTTTGTATTTATCACACATTTTATTACGACATATTAAATTCCTTATTAGTAGTATTAATAAGGAATTATGTCATAGGTCGTCAAATTATTAAAAAGTTATTTGTTTTACTCTAAAATATCGAATATTGTTAGCGAAAACAAATAATATGGTAACAGAGGTTAGTAAACTTAGTACTTTCCCTAGGCCTGTTCCATTGAACAAAAACTTTTTTTCTCTCGACGCAATTCATTACTGAACAAATTTCTCTTGTCATGCAGACTAAGCGACAAAGAACTGCGCTTCAGTTATTTTTGTAAATGAAACATTAAAAACAAAATATCAATAATACTTTATCCAACAAAATATTGTGCAATGAGCTAAGCAGTATGGACCTACGCAGTTATCTCTTTCATAACACAAACTCGGAATGAAAAAAATGTTTATGAATAAAACTGTTCACAATAATATGGACCATTATGATGCTTATTCACTTAAACCTAGCTTGATTCTGATACTCGAGCCATTTTAGCCGATTATAAATTTATCGCGGATGCTGGCCAAGCATCCGGTTTTGCTGATTGCCGCCGGAAGTAGGAGTCCCGAGGTGCAGTGAGCCGGGATTCATAATTTAGTTATACGTTGGATCAATTCGGGCCAATGGCGTAGAGCAGACAGACAAACTTCCACATACCGTAATAGTGATTTAGCATGTGAAGACCTAATTTGTGTCAGATACTATGTATCAATAGTACAACCATAATTTAATCATGTATTACAAAGCGTGATGTTCATTACTCAAATAGTATACTACTGAAAATTTCAGACAATGTCAAGTCGTGTCGTGTAACTCTTAACAAGAAACCAATCAAATATCTTTAGAGAATTTAGATATATTCAGCCTTTCAAGAAGAATATAGTGATGTCACCCCCAAATTTGGCTAATGTAAAAATACAGCTTTTTCGTTTTTTTGTCATGCGTTTTCCGATAAAACTAGTTTACGTATCATCATTCTAAAATAGAATAAAATATATGTACACTTCTTCTCATCTAAACTGTGCTTTCGTCATATATAGGTCAACCAATATATCCAGCGCTTTGTATTATACCGTATGTCCCAAATTCAATGCGCACCTTGGGATCTCGGAAACGGTGAGACTTACAAAGGTCGGTTAAATGGCATAAGTTGTAGCAACTTTTATGCTGATTCCAAATCCGTTAAGAAATCACTGATAACTGCAACTATTTTTGAGATTTTCCAAAAAGAACTAAAAATTTTGTGATTTCTCTTTTTGGCTGTAGCCAAGTAATCCTTCGTCAGAGAGGTTTATAGACTTTTACATTATTAGGATACATTTTGCAGACTAATATTTTGGTCAAGAAACGAATGCTCGATAGTTTTTTGTTCTCGAGATATCTGAGGTAACTTTTGTTTTTCTTATGGCAGCCATATTGCATTTTTCATTTTTCAGATTGCGCTTAAAGAGTGCTTTCAGAAGATGTGTCACATACCGAGGAAAAATTGTTTTTCAAGAAGGTTATCCATTGCCTAACAAAACAAAATAGTAGGCCGTGTAAAATCAAAATGTTTTTGTAAAGCCAGAGCCAGTGAAATTGCTTATTCAGTCGGCGACTAATTATAATCTATGTACTTAAAATCTACTCTAAATTGTTTTATTTGTAAAATTTGTAAAAAATATCAATTTTTAGACGATCCCTAAAGTTTTATTTATCATAAAATTATCAATAAAGTGTTCAAAATTTTAACATAGAAATCCTCCTCATCAAGGTCACTCTTGCATGCAAAGTAGTTAGTAATTAGTAAAATTTAAAAATGCTTTTCTAGAAACGACCAAATTCACGCATTTAAAACAAATAATAAGCATTACTGTTAGTTGACATTGTTCACTAAATAGGTTGAATTTACTTTATGTCTAGTGTTATAATTATGTTCAATCTGAAGCAGTTCATGTTTGTTTTTGTGTTGTCTTATTACCGTTTGAATAAAAAATAATTGTCGGATATCAAATAATTTTCTATCTGCATATAAGTCATTACTAGGATAAGTATAGGTTTTTTTATAAATAACTTTTAGGATCAATTTTTGAATTATTTCTAGATCACTTATGTATATGGCTATTCATTGCATTCCGTATGTAAGATGACTTTCTACTAGTGCATAATATAATATGCGCATTTGTTCAATTTTAAATATTTGAGAAAAATTTTTAAACCTATAGAGAATAGAAAGCATTTTTTTTGACAACATAATCAATATATGTATCCCATCTCAGGTTACAATCTAAATATATACCCAAATATTTAACGCTGTTGACGGAGGCGATACTAATATTTTCTGTACCATTACAAATCGTTAGGGCATAGAAGGTAGATCGATTTGTTGAATAGGATGTGAAAGAAATATAGTAAGTTTTTTAAAATTGATGGTTAAAAGTCTCTTGTAAAACCACTCAATTATGTTTTTAAAATCCTTTCAGTTTCTTTTAATGTATCCCAGTCAGAAGCTTTATAAATAACAGCAGTGTCATCAGCAAAACTTACTATACCTCCTCTCACCGAGATGTTGTATAGATCATTTAGGTAGATATCAAACAAAATCGGTCCCAATACTTCCACATCCTTGAGGAAGTCCATATTCTAATATCTCGATATCACTGAGGTTATCACTGATTTTAACACAATGTTTTCTATTTGTTAGATAGTTACACATTAACATATATGGGGCTCCTCTAAACTCAAAGTTTTCTAGTATATGAAGAAGCTGGCTGTGACTAACTGTAACAAATGCTTTAGCCAGGTCGACAAAGATGCATAGTGTCGGGGATTTTTCATCAATGAATATACTAATTCTGTTAGGTAAACTATAGGCATCTTGTGTCGATCTGTTCTCCCTGATCCAAACTGCCTTTCAGATAATACTTTATGTTTATTTAAAAAACTCATAATGCGTATTTTCAACAATGTCTCAAATATTTTGGCTAGGTTTGAAATCAGGGTGATAGGCCGGTAATTAGTCACATCCAACTTGTCTCCATTTTTATGGACGGATTTTATTACTGCAATATTACCTGTATAGATTAGAAAAGACATTGGTTCTATCACAGAACCTTGCGAAACTCCAGATGTATTGGTGCAGCTATTTGAATAGCAATCATCAAAAACGACTATTTGGGAATGGCTTTCTAAATAGAAAAATTTACTGACACAATCAAAATCAAAATAAACTAGCTTCACACACAACCGGCTGTGGTCTTCTAAGGTATCAACTGTCTTTGAGAAGTCAAGATGAGTCAAAACAACAACATTACCATAATCCAAGGACCTACAAATATTACAAGATATGTTACTTAATTTGAAATGAACCCTCATGCAGTAGTTTTAGGGGTTCCACAAGGATCCAATGTGAACTCACCACGTTTTTATATTTTTTTCCGAGATTTTAATTCTAATCTTTACTGTTGTCAAGACACAAATCGAATTAAATAGTGTGGAGGCAACTTAATCACAAAATTATTTTTATATAAAAATTGCCTCAATATAAAGTGGATTTATCACACATTTAGTACAAAAATAGGCGTAAATGATTGCTTGATACAACTTTTATTGAAATGGTGATAATGGTGAAACAATTATTATGAAATTACAAAATCCCACGAATATCAATTACATAAGATTCTTCTTAAATTCGATACTGTGAGGTACTGTGACGTTTCCTTCCATGGCCAGGAGGCCTGGGTTCAATCCGGGCTAGATCAAGTCGATGGAGCATACTTGATTAACATATCTGCTCGCGTTACCTTCTTTGCAAAGATATGTAAAATTGCGAGTTCCAGTTACCTCTGTCCACACAAATTTCCACTTTGCTACAGAACAATACGCTCAATTTCTTACACTTAAATACTGTAAATTATTCAACTTGGGCGATTCGTAATGAACTGCTCTATATCTCCGGCGGGCTGCCACTGCTAGAGCGAAGTATCGTAATATTTTACGAATTTTTGGTTCTGCTTCGGACAATTGCATATTTCCTCACCCCACGTATACATACCGTGTATCTGCTGTTGCCATCACTATTCACATATCACTAAAATACTACATAGTGTAATCACGTCTGGCCATTACTATGAATGCCCGCTATTATCTCTACATGTGTTGATTAGTTAGCAAAGCGCATTTAACTGCCGATATTGACAACACCTCGGCCTCCCAATCATCTATCACGACAATCCAAATGATATAATGTAGGAACTATGTCATAGAAATGCCGCAGTATTTGTACCGGAATGTTTGGGCTGAATTTTTTTATCAGCGGCTGATTGTGTTTATCGAGGTACAAATATGATCGCAGTTTGCATTAATTTAAACAGTATTCAAGCTAAAAGCTACAGGGAACCTAGAATAGTCAGTTTTCTAAAAAAATACGAAAATAAATTTCTGTGGTCTAATCGTGGACAAATAATTCTCACCAACGTAACAACGATTGTTTTAAAAAAAAACTAGATAATGGGATAATTCAATCCTTAAATTTAAAATAATCTTGTAGCTGAAGTGAAGTATTTCATTTAATTGGAAATAGTCCATTGTGTATCTAGTAGTAAAAGCAATACATTTCCGGACGACGCGACGATGTAAATTGTCCCGGAATGTGCTTTTACTACGAGGTACACATATTATTTTTTCTGAAATCGCAACGAATGTTATTGTAAATTAAGGATTTTTTATTAATGCATACAATTTTTTCATTACAAGCTAATTGCTTACGAAATCGTTTCTTTGTCAATCACTTTATTTATTGTTGTGATAAAAGTCTGATTCAGTGCTTATTTCGCAATGTACTAAAAAAAATATTAAAAAAATATTTAAAATGGACAGTGATGATGATGTCCAGGTGGTTGGAACACCACCAGAGTTAGTAGTAGTAGTAGCTACTTATTTTACTAGGCAAGTAGGCCACAATGGGCCCTTTTTCCGAGGGACCTACAGTTTAGCGTGGACTCCGAACCACGGTCTTCGACTGTCAACTAATCCACCGCTTGGGCCTGCCCGCCTGCACCGCTTGCAGTGTGGTAAACCTCCTGGATAGGTCCCTTCGACCCTCCACTTGGGCTCGCCTCTCCGCCTGCATCAGGCTAGCGGCCTTCCCGGGATTGCCTGTTGACAGCCTACCGACTGTTAGACGAGCTATCGCTCATCCATCCAATTGCCGGACTCGATCAGTGCTGCTTAATTTCACTGATCAAATATCGGAAATTAAACGGATGAGGTATGGACCTCATCCCCACCAGAGTTAGTAACAACTACTAAAAAAAAAACGTGACTAAATTTAATGTTGATTAGGTCGGAAAAGTAACTTTTTCGTACTGTTCTATGATGGTTGCTTAGCAACGGACTAAAATACTAGAATATCGTATTTTGGGATCTGAAATTTGCTCCGAGAAAGTAGACATTCTTGAGCGATTTCAGAAAAACACCTTTTTTCATTTTTGTGTAACTGTATTTTTTCAACAACGTTACATTAAAAACACATTTTCAAATATGCAATATCATCTGCTTGCAAGTTATAGTATATTAAGTATTAAGGTCAGTAAGTCAGTTTACCAGTAAGACACTTAATGACCGCAGTACTTATAACGTTTTCTGCATGCTTAAATATTGAATAAATGTAATCAAAATTAAAAAATTTAATATTTTAAAAATATATAATACAAACAAGTCGCACAAGAAAAAGTTTTTGCTTTGGTTACTAGGATATCGAATATGTATTTATTGTCAAGTGACATATTTATTAGTTTACTTACCGTCACCTGATCCGTAAGTAATCACTAGGGCTGTCAAAAATGTTCCGTGGGGCAGTGGCGTACGCGAAATTAACTAATACGAGAAACAATAAACTGTTACAATTTATAACAATGTATGTAAAACTTACCCTCTTAACTAGCTTGATGAACTAGCTTGCTTATCACAAACTGGAGAAGATGTGTAGCCATTTTGCAGCATCAGGTATATTTCTATGGTTGTCTCCATGAGTGATGTTCGCCTTGGTGAAAATATATTCTTATATTTTGAAAACGACCGCTCGACATCTACTGATGTAATACACGCATACGTAACATAGTCTTTGAAAGCACTTAACGGATCTGGGGCTGCACCATCACATATTTGTCTTAATTTGGTAAAACCGGTATCTTTATTTAACACACTTGCGAACTTTTCTATAACGCGCTTATTTGTTGCGTCACCTATATCGTGTAGCAGTAGATTTACTTCGTCCACTATTTGCAGTGACTCCGCTAACGACAACGCACTGTTTTCTAATTTTTTTATGTGTAATGGTTTATAGTTCTTCGCAATATTTTTTTAAAGCTGTTTCAACGAAAATATCTTCGAATTTTGTCTGGCTTTCCTTAATAGCTGCAGCCTCATCTGGATTGAATTGTAGTATCACAGCTTTTATTTGTTGCAAATATTCAGCATAATAAAAAGCTGCCTGCAATCATGTTCCCCAACGTGTAAGAATCGGCTGTGGTGGTTCACGAATACCGGGACACTTGCTATAAAATGCACTGAGACGTTTAGGAGATTTAAGAAGCACTTTTTTTGTACTTGCTATTAATGCATCCACCTCTGGAGAATCTTTTCGAATAGTTTCTGCCACAAGATGTAAAGCATGCACTTTACACGTAACATGTATAAACGTACAACCTTGTTCTTGCAAAGAACGGCTTACCGAACGCATTGTCACGGCGCAATCAGTCACAAACATCAACACTTGACTTTTTGACAGTTCAAATTTTTCTGACGTGTCCAGCACCACTCTGGTAATTGTTTCGCTAGTACACTGACTTAGTCTTTTGCTAGCTAGTAACAGTGGAACTGTCGGTTTAAGAGGGTCCAGTACTCGTACTATAACATTTAAAATAGAATTTTTTTTACAATCTGTTGTCTCATCAACAGATAACCACAGCCGTGTATTTCTTAATTCACATTTCATCTTATTTACCATGTCTACGTGTACAGTTGGTAGATAGTTACATAACGTTGTGCGACTTGGTAACTTCATCTGGGCATTGTATTTATTCCAGAACTCTCGAAATGGTTGTTTGTCGAGTATGTGCAGTGGAACATCACAGGCAATCAACATTAATAGTAAATCAAACATAAACTGTGTTGTCGAAGGCACGCCACTTTTTTATTTTTATGGTGTACACTATTTACGTGAAGTCCACAATCACGTTTATCCCAGCATATCAAATCTTTCTCGCACACTTTACAAATTATTTTAGCACCATCATAGAATAAATTCGGGAATTCACCTATGAATTTATTCACTTTGTCAACAAATGTCCGTTTTCTACCCCTGCGTACGTCTGCCTTGCTTTATTATTAAATTAATATCAACACTACAGTACAACAATTAAAATAAAAACACAAAAACTATATGCAATACGCCCAAGTGACTTAACGTGTACACAACTGGAAAGCTAATAACAGACTGGACTGGAGAAAGAGTTTCGCGGACAAGGTGAATGCCGGCGACAGTAAGTACATCTGTACTCTACGACCATGATACACAGAAACGATTTGCAGCTTTAGTAATCACTTACCGATCGCTAATTTGTAAATGTCACTTACAAATCTACAATCTAAACAAATTCAGTAAAGGTGTCAAATTACCTGAGCGTGCAACAAAATATTAAAATGTATACTGTGTAATTCATTTGATATTTAATCCAAACTATTTTCTATAACGGATTATATTCGATTACCCACATATTACTGTCCCTGTTATATGGCATTCTCTGATCTATGTAAGTCTGAAAGGATAACGCATTAAAAATGAATTTACAGGATTAACTTTTCATTGAGTTCTAAATAGTTTATAGTTTGATCGTTTTCAATATTCATGCGATTGTTTTGGATAATTGAACCCTAAGGAGGATTGATAGTAATAATAAGAATTTATACTACCCCAGACAATACCTGTATTATACAAGAAATTTACCGACAGATAAAATTTAAGGATTCTTATATGTATAAACATTATGTTGAAAACACATCCTATCGGAAGCATGTGTTCTGAAAAGTACTCTAAGAAATATATTAATTTTCGTGAGTAACTTGGCAACTATCTATCAGATCTTAATCAAATTTGAAATTTATTTAGATAATATTAATGAACAAGTATATGTAGGTAAGATCTAGATTCACTGTGACATCACTCTGTTTACTATTTTCTGTCTGGATTAACGTGTTCGAATTTTGCATACAAAATAATTTATCTAGGTATCTTACCTTTACACGTAAAAAGGTATACTTACCTTATTAAGTTAACTATTAAAATTCTATTTCAAATTTCACCTAACTTGTTTGACATAATTAAAGAAATATCATTAGCCCACGTAGTCGATTTTAGGTGAAAAAGAATCTAAATCAATTATTTACAACAAAAACAGCACAGGGCTAACAACCTTGTGGAATCCACGTTGATGAATCACCTCACTACCCACGACCGATATGACTTGTGATTGTGAAATGGTGCTTAAGTCCGAATTCTCGTGTGCCACGGTGCGCGGAAAGCTTAAAATCTAACATTAAACTAAGAAGAATACAAGTAGGTTATCGTTTATTTTGTTAGCAAAGTCTTCTTTATTTATATTTGCTTTTGGCCAAAACAATACGCCTTCATTACTTCATGCTTCGGAAACGAAGTAGTATTCCATTATTTTTACCTCT
The DNA here is from genome assembly GCA_029963845.1 of Rhamnusium bicolor. NCBI lineage: Eukaryota > Metazoa > Arthropoda > Insecta > Coleoptera > Cerambycidae > Rhamnusium > Rhamnusium bicolor. The sequence continues at coordinate 801,658 of JANEYF010003956.1, read as the reverse complement.
GTAATCGCGATAATTTAAAAAATTACCATTTCGTCTACTTCCTGTAAAAGCTAACCTAATACTTCTTCTTTTATTCGTTAGTCATTGGCAGCAAAAGGAAAATCACTCATCTCTCTACTAATGAAGTTGTAGCATTCAAAATGCTACTGTTTAAATTTATGGTTTAATTTTTTATAAGGTTATATTTTTGTTTGTTTTAAAGAATGAATCAATCACATTGATTAAATGTTAAATACAACTCACAAAACACCTTAAGTGTATTGTTGGTTGCCGTTAAATTTTTAACGAAATGGGTAGTACATTAATTACTTACCCGTAAATGTTGGTACGTGGCTAGTTCCTTCAGAACTTCTTCGAAAAGTATTTCTTGGCGGATACTTATATTTGATTATTATTAAGGATCTTTTCTTTACATGGTTGTATAGCTTTCGAGTGACATTAGTATAGGTTTTATAAAAATCCATTGGTACCAACAAAACTACACTGAGAGTACTAAATAATGTCCTCTCAGGAAGGACTTTTTTTGATATACCTTCCGGGTAGACATGTTGAAGGCAGATGACTAGTGATTAGCTGTGGGTTCAGGTGTGATACACATTTTTCATTTATTTGGCTCTTCATAGAAATTCATAGCTACAATTTCCTCGTTCGAGTTATTGTGTCTCGATTTGCTGCAACTCTGGAAGTTGGATGGTATAAAATTTTTTTTTTTTGGAAATCCAGAAAGTGTTACCAAAGTTTTTTTCGTAAGTAATTCATTTACTAGATAATTATTTATAATGAACGTTTTTTTTATTGTAGTCACACAATTGAGTACCTGAGATTTAATCTCCTACGTGGGTGTTTTTTTTGTTCCCACAATTGTTTCTTTTGTAGCAACCCTTCAGAAGAAGGTGAGTTTAATGTTTTTTTTGGGACTAAATTCAGATGATAATTTCTGCTTTAATTTTAGGGTGCTAGGTTACAGTGCTTGGTTACAGTGCTAGGTTACCATACTAGGTTACTGTTCTAGATTACTGTGCTTTTTGACGAATAAGCTGATTAGGATTTCACCCTTCCATAAGGGGATAATTTTTTTTTTTTTTTATAAAATGGTATACACTGGCTGAACAAAGGAGAGGACTGACTAACGTTACTGCCATTGCTAACCCGAATTTAGAGAGAGAGGGAGAATCCTCGAAAGTGAAAGGCCAGATCTTTAATTTATTATTAATTTTTTTTTTACTTGGACATTTTTAATTGCTCTGCCAGAGCGCATGTTACTTATTATATTATATTACCAACTGCTTATGTGAGCTGAAGAGCTAACGCATAGTACTATGGGGGATGCCTAAAGCATAATTAGTTAATAATCAAAGAACCAAATATTTTTTTTTGTACCTTTTATTTATGAAAAAAAATCAGTGTCAATTAGAAAGATTGGTGAACAGATTACACGAAATTTTGTTTTATCAAATTTTTTTATTTTGCTCATTCATGTTTAATCAACCTAACCTTCCTTTACACATGTATAGTGTTATATAATTCTTTAACACCGAATTGGAACAAAGTTTTGTATTCCGTAACTTTTGCAAGACTAAGAAACAATCATTTTTTTTAAGTTACGTGGCGCCCTTAGTTGCTACCATGTTTTTGTTTCAATTTTAACCCTCCTTACTCCCGACTGCTCTTACCGACAAAAAGCTGCCGTAAGCAAGAAGCTACACTGCACTCCGAGAAAATTTAGGTGAGTAAGCACATGTTTATACATGTGCCAAGTATTTGATTATTTCCAAATTTCTTGTTGGAGAGTGTACCTGTGGCAAAGTCATGAAAATTATTAAATTGATTGTCAGCTGAACTAACTCGTTAAGTAGGCGTATGTTAGCTCTTCAAGATCAAATGTCATCTAACATAAATTCATCCATTTAGCATGCAACGGAATATACTTGGTTTTGAAATATAAATAGGTGCTATTTGGGTAATAATAGAAAAAGATTACCTTAAAATTACTGCATAATATATAAATACCTTTAATATCTTAGATAAAAAGATTTATCTTGCGTTTTCATACGTCAAATTACTTTAATTTACGTATTGGTAACTTTATATCAAATTTCATGTAAATTTGTCTAAGACCAAATTGATCAAACCTAGATATAAATGTAAATCAAGCAAGATAGATTTAGTGCCATATTCCCCAAAAAAGAAACAATTATGCATGTACTTTCCAGCCTTATTTTAGTTCGTGTTCCTGATCTATTCCATCCTAGATCCAATTCCTTAGCTACGATACGTTGATGATGGGTAATAACTCCGAAACACGTGTCCGTAGCTGCATAATTGTTTCTTTTTGGGGAATATGGCACTAAACCTTCTTTGTTTTATTTTGAACCCCAATAAATCTATCTTGTTTTATTTGTATGTGCCAGGTGGAAACGAGCAGTACACATAGAGCTCTGTGTGTTGACTGTGCTCGTCGAGGCCCCAAATGTGGCACATGGGAACATGAAGACACTAATTGAGTACTGTGTATTGTACTTTCCAGCCTTATTTTAGTTCTTGTTCCTGATCTATCCCATCGTAGATCCAATTCCTTAGCTGCGCTACGTTGATGAGGGGCAATAACTCTGAAACACGTGTCCGTAGCTGCATAATTGTTTCTTTTTGGAGAATATGACACTAAACCTTCTTTGTTTTATAAATGTAAATGTTTGTAAATTGAAATAGCAACACTGGTCAGTGGAAAATGTGATCAATTATACTGGTGAATTCGAATATCAGTCACATAAAAATATATCGTCGGTTTAGAGAAGTCTGCTAATATTTCCTGGTACCTATCGCGTATACCAATTATTATGCCATGCAATTTTTCCATTTTATAGACACGAACTGCTGAAAAATTTTCATTATATCCATTGTGAGCCACCGTTGTGTAGACTATGGTAGCTGCCATATCCCGTTCTTTAGTATTAAAATAACTAGAAATAAAACAAATAATACGATTGAATGCTTCATGCACAAGCTGATTTTGTATTTTCATATTCAGTTAAGCTAATAACGGGTAATTCCATTATGTGCATACCATATTGCAACTTTGTTTCTGCTACATTCTTTCAGAACAATAGAATTTTAAATGCAAACATTTGGGGATAATGTCAATAACGAATTTTCGTCATTCGCTTGGAAAGAATGTGTTGACCCACACGGGTTATTAATTTTATGAAATTAACAATGAATTTATAAAAAATTGTTTGGTTGTTTTACTGTTTAGTTTTATGGGAACTTAGTGAATTTTATTGTTTCGAGTGATACGTTTTCCCTCAGCTATAAGTTATAGATTTAATCATATCCAGATGATGCCAACTTGGTTGGCGAAATGTGTATCGAGTATGCTACCCACCGTTTTGTCGTTTATAGAAAGTAGTTCAAATTGGAGCTACAAGGTAAGCAAAAGTCAGACACCGATTTTCGCTGGAGTGAAAATGATGACATTGCAGCTATTCATTAACGATCTCAGTACGAAAATAACAATTTTGAATTATTACAATAATTAAACTGTAATAAAGATGCTTTATTGAATTAACAATATGTTCTATCATCTGAAGATTATTGAAACTAAAAAGAGTTTACAGTTTAATCCCCATAAGATTCTATAACGTGGGTCCAATGATGTTTATGAAAAATACATTAGTGTCGGATATTTTTTGAAAAAATGAGAAAGGATAGGGATATTATCAGTGTTTTGCAGAATTAATTTTAAAACTTCTTTTCCCAAGGAATGTGTACATAGATATACTATTGATACTCACGCGCCTTATTTTATTTAATGTATAATTTACAATTTGCAAGAGAAAATAATCTTCCATGAAAAAACCGCGAACTTGTAAAACAACGCTATGTGGCAAGTGAGTACTTGTGCCTTCACATCACATGACACATTTGGTCCTTCGAGCCAGATCTGAAGTAGCAACCCAAGAAACTTTATAAACAAAAACCATTATCAGCAAGTGCAAGTTTACTTTCATAAAAACCAATAACTAGCAACCAAATGTAGACTGGCAAGTGAGGACTTTATCTTTTTTTCACCACAAAATATCATATTTGGTACTTCGAACCGGATAGGATCCACTGACCCATATAAAGTCTACAAGGACAAATATCGGCAAGTGCATCAATTTTCCATTTAAAAAAACAACAAAAATTAGCAACAAAGCGTCAAATGGCAAGTGCGCAAGTCATACTACCATGTTTCTGTCTTCGAATCGGATATAAACAAATAACCTACGGTTACAAAGTCTAAAAACAAAGACAAATATTAGCAAGTGCAACTAATTTTTCACTAAAACCAATAACTAGCAACAAAATGTCAAGTGGTAAGTGCGAAACTCTCTCTACACTATAAGATATCACGTTTGGTCCTTCGAGTCAGATTCGAACTAGTAAAATATGGATATGAAGTCTACAAACAAAGACAAATATCAGAAACTGCAACTAGTGTTCGATTAAAACCAATAACTAGCAACAAAATGTGCACTGGCAAGTGAACAATTGTGTTTTTACATCACAAAATACCATATTTGGTCTTTCGAGCCGGATAGGAACCACTGACCTATATAACGTCTACAAAGGCAAATATTATCAGCAAGTGCATCAATTTTCCATTAAAAAAAAAACAACAAGAATTAGCAACAAGGCTTCAAGTGGCAAGTGCGCAAGTTTAGTCACACTGTCTTGTTTGGATCTTCAAGTCAGATGTGAACAAATAACCTACGGTTACAAAGTCCAAAAACACAGACAAATATCAACTAGTGCATCAATTTTCCATTAAAAAAAAACAACAAAGCGTCAAGTGTCAGGTGCGCAAGTTTAGTTACAATGCCTTGTTTGGATCTTCGAGTCAGATATGAACAAATAACCTATGGCTACAAAGTCCAAAAACAAAAACAAATATCAGCAAGTGCAACTAATTTTTAATTAAAACCAATAACTAATAACAAAATGTCAAGTGGCAACTCACCAATTATGTTTTCACATCACAAAACACCACATTTGGCTATTCTAGCTAGATATGAACCCAGGACAAATATTAAAATCACAGAGACAAATATTAGTAACTAGTTTTACATAAAAAACAAGAATTTACAACAAAACGTCAAGTGGTAAGTAAGCAACTGTTTCCACACTACAAGATATCACGTTTGGCCCTTCGAGTCAGATTCGAACTAGTAAAATATGGATATGAAGTCTACAAGCAAAGACAAATAATATCAGAAAGTGCAACTAATCTTCCACATAAATCAAGTGCTAAAAACAAAATAGCAAATGGCAAGTGAGCAAATATGTTTTTAAACCACAAACCGCCATATTTGGTCCTTCGACTCGAATATGAACCAGCGAACTATATGAAGTCTTCAAACAGAGACAAATATGAAGAAAATCAACTTATCTTCTATGAAAAAAAAACAGGAATAAGCTACAAAATGTCAAGTAGTAAATGAACAATTAGGTTTTTGCACCACAAGACATCCCAAACTTATTATGGTCCAATTTAGCTCCTAATGTTATTAAATTGTATTTCTTTTCTATTGCTGAACATACTGCCAGGAAAGCTTTCACGCATATATACTTAAAAAGTTACAGAATCCTAGATAATTTTGCATGTAATAATACATTTATTGCCCAACAGATGTACATCCAATTACAGGACAAAATAAGTAATAAAAATTAAACAAAATATTAAATTAAATTAAATTAAATAAGTATAATAAATCATGCAAGAAAATAAATCCACTAACTAATAAAATATTGTTTTCCTAGAGATAATACTTCATTTAAAGTACAATAGTGAAGGTCACAAAACTTTGATATAACATTAAAATTGTGCGACATTATAAATACCGGAGAATTTGAAAGTACATTAGTCCTTGCATTCAGATAATAGAACATGCTTTCCATACGAGAGCCAGTTCTAGAAACGCGTATATTAAACATAGATAATAACGCCGATGAATCTACGTTACCGTGGAACAACAAAAAAAAACGATAAACTGTTAAGCACCCTTCTAGTACTCAGCGACAAGATGTCAAATCTTTGAAATAATAGGGTATGATCATAACCTCTTACCGGGTAGTAATTATCTATGCGAAATGATAAAAATTTCAAAAAACGCTTTTGAACGTTCTCGAGTTGCTTAATATGTATCTGATACTGAGGATACCAGATAAGGCTACAGTATTCCAGCTTGGAGCGAACGAGCGAAAAGGACAAACATTTTAAAGCAGTGACGTTATTAAAAGATGCTGAATTTCTAATATCAAAACCTAATATTTTATATGCATTTTGAACTATGTGATGAATATGGTCAGAGAATGAAAGTTTATCATCAAAAAACACACCTAGATCTTTGACATTATTGCAGCGCGTTAGAACTGTATCATTAAGGGAATAATCACAAATTGGTGGTTGCTCTTTTAGTGTGTATGTACAAACTTTACATTTAGCTATGTTAATTGGTAGTTCATTCTCTGTACACCACACCATAACAAGGTCAATAAGTTTTTGCAACATTAAACAGTCATCAATGCAAGTTATATTTAAGAATAATTTTAAATCATCGGCAAAAAAAGATGATGTGTTTCAAGAGCTAAGGACAAGTCGTTGATGAACAGAATGAAAAGGAACGGCCCCAGGTTCGAGCCCTGAGGTACTCCAGAAGTGGCAAAGAAAGTCTGAGATTTAAAACCATTATATGAAACAAACAATTTGGGTTCGAACAAGTATGACTTTATTAAAGTGAGCAGATCCCCACTAAATCCATATAATTCTAATTTAGAGAGCAGAGTGGCATGGCCTACCTTGTCAAAGGCCTTCGAGAAATCCGTATATACTGCATTGACCTGACCTTTATTATCGATATGATTTGCGATAATTTGAGTGAATTCGGATAAATTCGTGACAGTAGAGCGTTTACCGATAAAACCATGTTGGTTAGGAGACATAGCAATTTCGACACTGTGGTAAATGTAAGCATATAAAGACATCTCGAAGACCTTTGCAATATTACACAGAATAACAATGGGACGATAATTTTTAATATCCAATGGGTTGCCACTTTTTTAGTATAGGACAGACCCTTGACTTTTCCAACTGTCACATTCGTTCTCTACTTTTAATTAATTTCAATATGAAAATATTATCTTTGAGTATGAGGAAAGCATAGCTCTATTGCAAGAAAATCACATGCTATCAGTTGGATGATGGTTTTATAATAAGGCAGTATTAATAATTATTTCAGTCAATCATTGCCGATCAATTTGGGGATTAGTCTTGGGGTGTAAATGGTTTTATTGCAGGACTCTAACATCATCCCTTTTTTCCTTTATTTTCAATTACCTTTTAGGAGATTTACTACATTGAAGTAATCGATACGGGACAATAATATTTCGAAATATAGAGCTATTTAAAAACGTTGTTTAATTAACGTTTACGCCAAATACAGTTAATCTACACCCTACTTAAGAAAATTACACAGTAATTCAAGAATTCCCGTAGAAATCCTAAGGTATTTCTTTAATTAAGTCTCTACTCAGCAGTAAAACATACAAAGTATTTAATTTATAAACAGCCGTTAATTTATGCACATCAAATTGCAAATATATCGCGCGTTATTGCGTGAAACTCATTCTTAGTCGTTCCTGCAGTTCTCTATAGAATGTAATTAAAAGCATAGCTCCATAATTTCCTTTTAACTTCTAGCACTCGAAGTTTAACCATTTCACTCATTGATCGCCTTCTTTCATTATACACTTCAATTCTTCCGGCCCTTCTTATCATTGATTTACATGCCACGTTTTTGTCTGAATAGCTGCGCCTCTACGAGGTGAGGATAACAAGTAGAGATTTTCGGCTCATTCCAGTACATATTTCAAAACATAATCTTTGTTATATGAAAAATCGATGTTTCCATAAATTCATTAATCCAAGGGCATAGCAGCTGAGTGGGTAATGCGCTTATAGTTATTTACTCGGCACCAAAGGTTCAATTCCATCGCCGAGCATCTAACTTGCTCCGAGATTTATTTGTAATTTGTTTTTAACTAATATGGGAGAGGGAATTTCGATACCCCCAGATGTGGCACGGATTCCACAATAAACTGTAGAGTCTCGGCTTACCTAATAAAAATCCTAAGATTTTCAAAATGTTTCTTCGGTGATTTGAGAGCCGGTTGAGAAAATATTTTCATTTTTTGAAATGGGTTGGAACCTTTGAGGTGACGCTACTAGCAGGGCACAAATGCCAAAGCAATCGACACTGTAAACGATGCGCATTTCACCAACTAAGATGGCATCATCAGGAGTGGATTAAAACTGAGTTTTGATCTGGCAAAGCACTAAATAATCTTGGTACTGAGGTAAGGAACATCATATAACTTATCATTGATTTAAATTATTAGCAGCAAATTTCTTCATTCAAAAAAAGTATTAAAATTTTTAAATAATGTATCAAAAAATTACTTATTCTGACTTAATTTTTTCTCACAATTATTTGCTTTAAAAAATTTGAGGTTAGATCCAAAGAAGAAAATTAATTTGCTTAAATTTTCAAGAAAGTTAAATTTTTATTGTTCGAAATATTAATTTTTCTACAAATATACAACAACAACGACCCCTCGTATGTTACTACCTAAATACTTTAATCTTATACAGCACTTTCCGCTCAGCGATTTGGAGAAGATCTAATCTCCGATAAGGAATCGTATGTGTGATTTTAGTTTGTAAAATATTTAAATTTTCCTCGAAGATGTTTACATTTAAGCAATTATATTGCAAATACCTAAATGCAATTACAACTTGTGGGATCTTACTGATGATGATAGTACAAATATAAGGTATTTTTTAATTTTTTGTTAAACTAATTACAAGAAATTAAGCAAAATAAGTTATTTAGTGAAAAGCTTTATAATACTTCATTCAAGATTTGACAAAAAAGAAATTTTTTTGTTAGAATAGAAAATATAACTTTATAACGAAATTAGAAGAAGAAGAAGGAAAAGAAGAAGATAATGAAGACGAAGACGACGAAGAATTTTCTATAAAAAGCAACAAAAATTAACAAAAATGTTTTCAAATCACAGAACACCATCTTTGCTCCTTCGAATCGAATATGAATCAACAAACTATATGGTCTACGATTAAAGACTAATATATCAAGTGGCAATGCGAAACTACTTTCACATCACAAAACACCAAGTTTGGCCTTCCAAGTCAGGTATGAACCAGCAAACTATGGATACGATTTGACCAACATGAGTTTCTTTTTTTGCATAAAAATAAAATTTTATAACGAAATTGGAAGTAGAAGGGGAAGGGCAATATTCTGAGGAAAAAAGAAGAAACAAAAGAAGAAGAAGAAGGCTCAAAAGAGGAGGAATACGTGGGAAAAGGTAAGAAGTGAATGAAGAAAAGGAAAAGAATAGAAGGACAGTAATTGTCTTTTTTATCGATAGCCAACACGACAAAAAAATACATTAATTTTTAGTGTGGAACAAAATACTTATTCGAAAGTCCTTCTTTTCAATGGAAACACATCCTTAAACGAATACCTAGGATCGTTAAAACACTAGTTAAATTAATAATAAATAGATTTATTTTCCACAAAGGCAGTGATTCATAATGTAACCGATTTATTTAATATTGATAGTTTTATGCTGAAAACTTAATCGGAAAAAATGGTTATTTAATGTAATCTTAAATTACATTCTCTACTAATTCAAGTAATAAATATTGAGTTCATTTAAACGATTTATAGCATATTGCGGTCAACATCAATTAGTATGGTATTATTAAAATTTGGAATGGTTGAAAGATGACTATGTAAGTAACAAAACGAGATGAATTATTGTTTTCCACCATAAGGATGATGTGTGAAAATAAATTGTATTTTGGTAGGAATAAAAAGTATTATCTTTACTCAAACATATATTGACTATATACGGAGAACAGGTTACTTTACCTGTATTATAAGCCAATGCGTTTAAAGGGTTTGCTCAATTTCAGAACTTAAAAATGAGATATCCTAATATAATTATGGTCAATATATAATAATTTTTCACACAAAACATGAGAATTTCATCGCTGTACATTTTTCTGCTAATTGTTACAATTAACTTCATTATAAATTAAATTAACTATCCTTGGAGTAACTGATGACAACTGATGACCATAAAAAGTGTACATCCTCTGACTGATGGCTTATATAAAGGGGTGTTCCACAAAGTTCCGTGCTAGAACCGTCGCTATTCTTAATGTATGTGAACGACTTTTTAAGTATATTAAATGTCATATTTTTGAATTAGCAGGTAGGTGATCATATACTTTAATTACAGAGATCGTTACAACTTTTTTGCATTTGTATTAAATTTGTATGGTACGGGACAAGAATATCTCTAAAACGTGTTTGATGTCTTTGTTAGGGTTGCCTGGTTTTCAAATGTTCATGTAGCCATGTCCGTGAAAAAAGTAGCCACAATATCACCAACTTTAGAAAACTGATGTTGTCTACCCAAACTCACTTATTTATAAACTGATAATTATAACATACTAAAATATAAAATGAGCGCTTGAATAATGCTAAAATTGAGTTGAAAAAAACCTACTTTATTTAAATATTTTATTTCAATAATATTTTCTGTAACAAAATTCTAATAAATAAATAATCTGAAAGAAATTGTTTTGCATTTTCAGACTCGCAGATCCAAAATTTAGATAATCTGTAAAAAAAGTTATATTACCAAAGGTGTATTTATTTTATTCAAGAAATTTTGTGTCTTCGACTATTTATAATTAGACCAAACTAGCCGAAACTTAGTACCACGTGACTTATATGCAACATTTTGGGTGTTAGCACAGATATATAAAGTCAGATCGATCACGCTACAACGGTTGTTGGTTACACTGCAATTAGAGGCACAATATCGACATTAGAAAAATTGCTGTCAATAACCAATAACTGTTTAAAATTAGTCGCATATGATCGCACTCGCCAAACTTGATTTTTAATTGCATTTTTTCAATAAAATTAGCCACATCTGTGATAAATCGCCACACCTGACAACCCTGCCTTTGTCCTTGAAAAAATACTATATTTTTTTGTAAAAAAGGAACATGTTCCATAATATAGAGAGATGTTAAGTTATGTTACTATTTATATAATAAGGTTTACATGAATCTGTTTGTTTGAAAAGAAATAGTATGTAGTAGTAACAGTATTAGGGCCAATATAACACAGCAACATGAAACTTAAAGGCGTATCCCCCTCTAGTGACAATTTATTGCAATTAACTTGATGTCCGGACACGGCAACTACCAACTACCTAAAGCTGGGTCTCTCTCTGTTGGTAGGTGCACTCTCTTGCATATGCAATACTGACGATATTTAATAATCTCGAAATTATATCATACCTTTATTCATTTATAAATATACATGTATATATGTATGCATGTATTTACCTTAGATTGTATTAGAATATATCTGTTATTTACTTACCTCGAAGATGTTGACATGTTCTGTGCCCTGTATGGATATTTTACAGAACAAAGTTTATTATTATTACCAGGGTTACGCAATATATGGCTACTAGGTAAAAGAAAACTACATGCAGAGAACATGATGCATAAATCGTAAAAAAAAATCCTCTTTTATAACTGTACGGCAATATATTGTCGATGGATAGCCGAATTTCAATCATTTCTTATAGTTTATGCACAGACGGTAATAACTGCGCCATTGCTAAGAACGTTTTATGTGAGAACCGAACCAAATACCATCATGAACTGCACGCTTGCACGTTGCTACGTTAACCGAACTGCGCCAACTGGGGAAAAATTGCGAAGGTGCCTATAAAATTACATAGGAGAGTCCCGGTTACAAACAGAGTTCTGCACCTATCTGCCTCAATATTGGTTATACTGGTTGCATATATTACAGGTATATAAATATACACACCACATGAATTTTTACGTGATGTGTTTATTTATATTGTTTTTCTAAATGACAAATGGAAAATATTTCCTGCCCCTAATTATTATTACCACACTACTTACAACAGGCCAACTCATTTCCAGTTTTAAATTCTCTTGGCCATAATCCACACGAAACAAAACTTGAAATAAAATTAAAAAAACAAATAAAATGTCTAATTGAATACATTTAAAATTATTGTTAATTTAATATCTTTAAATTACTTCTTTTAAGAAACACAGAAGTTCTCCACAAAAAAAGAATGTAAAACCTGAGCGAATATTGTCCTCCTTTTACATCTAATACCTAGTTTCAACTCGCTTCTATCAAAACTTCTTCATAAATCTTATCCAGCTTTTAGGATTTTTTGTAAACATTCCGAATCCACAGTTTGTAATTGTATTTCTTAGATTCTTAAATTAATATTCTCTTTTAGTTTTCTCAACACATTTTCCTGTATACAATTATTTATTTCACTTGTCCGTGCCCTATTTGCTCAGCACTATTGGATAATTTTCCATTTTGAACTACATGAAATAAAACACAAAACTTTAAATTGCATTTTTTCCATCAAGCTTGTTTCCGTACACTATCGGGTTGAGTTTTAGAACTAAATCATAGCTTTGTTCCACCCGGCATCATGTAAAGATATGGTCACGTTCAATTTCTGCGTCCCAACCCTCAACGCCCTATGCGTGCTTAGATAAGTACCGAACCATATGTGCAACAAAGTTATTTGTATATTTATGAAAAGTTTGTGTTACGCTTGAATTATTAAAGAGTTATGAATAGGCAATTTACATATTGTGCTTGTGCTTTGTTTGGATTTACCTGTATACGTAGCCATAAATGTCGAGTTCCAATTTCCCGGAATTATGCATGCGATATTTGGAATAACAAAGCAATTTTCAAGCCTGCCGCCACACTTTTCTTTTGGTATGGAATTATTTTTCTATTTGCCTGTAATTATTTTAACATTTTCATTGTTTGTGTCTATGCTGCTGATTAATATGCGATATATACATATGTGGGGAAAACATGGATTTCCTTATACATTTTTTATTACTAACTATCGACATCGGTATTAGTAATAGTTTATTATAACTTGTATAGGGTAATTCACTTAAAATTGGCACCTCCTGTTACTCTTAGTTTGTATCGATCTGAGTCATCCAAAAAAATAGTTTTTTGCGAAGCTGAAGAATCATAAAACAGATTATAAAAGTTTCTCAAATGTACAGTGTGAAAAACTATTTTTTTTAATATAACACCCTGTATATTTAAAGATGTAAAGATTCGTTGTAATTATCTGTTTACAAAAATATACAGGCTGTAATAAATTCATTTCTTATTACAAGGATCTTGGAAGCGGTATCGGTTGAATTGGGGCAAAGTTGCAGAATTTGGCGATCAGGAATATAAAAACTCCATGAAGGTATATATGTCATACTATTAATCTTCGATTTGTCTCGAGCACTGTTGATATTACATTTCTATGTAATAAGTTATTTTCTGTAGGAATAAGAGGGAATATGTTAATGTGAAAATAGTCAAATGCTTGAAAAATATGACAATGCTAAATTTTCTGTACAAAATATAGATCTAGGAGTGTCACAGGGTTCAGTGTTGGGACCTCTTCTTTTTATGATATATATAAATGATCTCCCGCAACATTTATCAACTGGTCAAGTTACTATGTTTGCACATGATACCTCAATATCTGTATCAACGGCTACCCTTGTATAATGGTAAATCTCGTATGCGATGAATTTCATGCATGGTCATAACGTAATCAATTAATTTTAAATGGAAGCAAGACAGTTTATTTAAATTTTGATATTCAAAAACCACCACTTAAAAATTTCGAAATAGAAAATGAAATTAAACTATCAGCAGCTACAAAATTTTTAGGAACACATTTAATTTGTCGATTAAGGTGGGACGACAATATTGATTTTGTCTGTGCCAAACTGAATTCTGCCCTTTATGCAATATTTCAAATGAAATCTAGCCTAAATAGAGAAGGATTGTTGAGTATTATAACTCGTTAGCTTATAGTCATATTGAAAATAATATAGTAACTTGGGGAGTAGATAATTTCGTAAATAAAGTATTGGTTTCCCAAAAAAGATTAATTAGATTAGTATATAACTTTATGATTAGTTGCAGGGACTATTATAAAAGTGAACATATATAATATTTTTCTGGAAATGTGGGCTATATATTTTTAAACATAAAAACAATTTCGAAAAAGTTGGACAATGCCACAGTTACAAAACAAGACATGGCAACAAATTATTGATACGTGCTCACAGGACAAGTGTGTATAAAAAATCCCCCCGACTACAACTTTATAAAAATGTTTAATACCTTGCCTCAAAATTAAAAAAAAATCGTATTTCCTGGAGAAGGCGTTCTACTTTCTACAAGACTTTTTATCTACATAAATAGAGATATGCCCCTTATATTTTATTTGGTCTTTTATTTTTATTTTTATATCTATTTTTAAATATAAATATCCGTCTATATGCGAATGCTGTGTATATGTGTTTATGTACGTATTATATATTTTTATGTTATATCTTATTTACATATTTTAATGTACTTAGAAATACTACAACTTGTAACGAAATTTCATTCCAGTGTGTTGTGTTCCACGATGAATTAAGTTTCTGCCAGTCTAGTCGAGATGGCGTCACTGATTTCTACTGGAACAGTGGGTTTTGCAGATTTTTGCACTAAATATCTATCTATCTTTATTACTCATACTCTACTCTCAAATGTCTGTCTCTTTCCAAACTATAATCGAGTTTAGGTAGCCGAAGACTACGATACTACTTTCTTCTTACTAGGGCAGCCAGAGACAGTGGTTGTCTCTGGTGCCGCGTTCTGATGGAAACCATCTCTAGTTCTACGGTCTGGTAAGATTTATATGTTTTCTGGTATTATCTTGTGATTTTATGCTCATCATTATTTAAAAAGTTTCTATATTGATTTAAAGTACCTTTGAGGTAATTTTCATAATAGTATTGTACCGTAATTATTTTAATCTACGCCTTGGGCGAATTTGCTTTTCGGTGATCAGTTCACCTTGGTTGTTCTTTGGAACAGCCATCATTGATATTGCTTAGTATCAATTTATCGTGCCTTGCTGGCAGTTTATCTAATATCCCTTTGATATTGTAATAATTTCGGGTGTTAATTTAAACTAACTTTCGGTTATTGTAAATTTTAGATTTACTAGGCAACGGATGTCGCCATTTTGTATCGTAGTTAGTTGAAGTTGTTTTCTGTCTTTGTATCTTGATGTTTTAGGTCACTTAGCTACGTTGGTAGCGCTCTCTAAACAGTGGTGACTGGTGACATTTGGAGATTGGTACACCTGGTTGGACCAAACCTATTTGTTTATAACCTTTGTGAAAATTATCTAATTTGGTGCATTTGTTTTGTGGTGGATTATTTTATACCAGTGCATATATTTATCAACCAGACCTTAGAAACGTAAGGTTTTTCTAAATTAAAATATCGACTGCTTTCTTGAACGTTTACTTAGTATTTAATCATGAACACTGCTCTAGTGGATCTTTGCCTAGTTCTCTGGCAAAAATACCTGCCTAGTTATCTGGCAGTTGATTAACTTTTAATTATCTAAAGTAAACATATAGTCAAGTATATATCTTTATTTAACTTTATCTGCAATTCATTAGAACCTCTCTCCGAGGAACTAATAAATGATTTACTTTAAGTTGAAAACTCTCATATTGTTTTATATTTAGCAAATATTTATTTACGTTATCTTTCTAGTTGTCTGTCTGTATACAGACATTCTAAATTCTATTTTCTTGAAGATTAACTTCTTTTAGTGAAAAAATATCTTAACATGTAGGGAATACCTATTTCACTTTGTTTATTATCGTAGCTACACCTAGTTTATTTGTTGGACTAGTATTTTTTTCTATTTAACTTAATTTTTATTGACATGTAAATATTGTACATATACCTACTTGTTTTGATTATACTTTTTATAAAATAATATCTTTTTATTCAATTTCCTTCCCAACCGAATTCAAGTTTTAACGTTAACTTTACCTTTTAAAATAAAATTTTAATTATTTGGTACTTGCAATAGTCCTGGCGCCCAGCCTAGATTTTGGTGATAACTCAAATCAATCGAAGCCCTTATTCACGACCTGCTCACTGAGCTACCGGTCAATAAGTACAACCCCCAACTTATTGTGTTATGCCAACAATTGGATGGGGGATGTTGCAAACTTACCATATGTGTAAAAATGTACCTGAATAATGGGAAAATAAATATATATCTAATACCTATCCATCTAACTATTAAGGAAAAAAATCGCTATAATTGTCCCGAATATTCGAAATTGTTTGCAGGTTGAGACTGATTCTACCCGTACTACCTATAATAATGCAACAGACAAAATTGAGATAATTAGATCAGAATAGATAACAATAATTTTTTATGACATTTTTTAGGTCTTATCCGTTATGAAATGAGTTTATTATTGCTTTTTCTTAACAGACATGGTTTGTGAAGAATATGCTTTGAGACGAACAGCAAGAAAAACATATTATGTTGTGCAGTCGTGCTAGAACATACTGTACCTCGTGAGTTGAATTTGATGAACGCCCGCCGGAAAAAAATTATCAATTCCCAACCTCCACCCATGCCCGTCGACGCTCTGCCTCCCTTAGCATTTTCATATTGAAATAGATATGCAAAATTCCTGCTTTGATGCCTCAAGATCTAGAATTAATCAAAAGTGGAGAATTTGTCGAACAGGACATGGACGACAAAACGAAAATCCTGTGGATTTTTTAACGCTTTTATTGAAATTCTTCAGAGCAAACCACCACTCATGCACGCATCTGCGCCCCGCTAATCGAATTTCCGATTTGGAATAGGGGAAATGTGATTGTTACATGAAATTGTAATCAATCACCAACTGGACAGAAGTCCATCTAGTTAAATTACTATCAAATTAGTCCAATTTAAAAAGAATCACGCACTGCGAAACGCCGACCGGACGGAATAAATCTACTTTGCATATTTACTTGTAATTGGTTAATTATTACATACGTTAAAACAATTTAATATTTAAATCACATGGAAATTTATTTATGTTCATAGCAATGCTGAATTGATTTTAACAGGGCTGGTGCGATTGTTTCATATTTAATGAATAATTTACTATTGCAATTTAGCTTTTTTAACAATGTTTGTTTTTAAATACTACTTAAAAATTCATTCAGTTTTAGCTACAAAATAAACAAAAAAAACAATTAATTAAACTCGAAAAGTCTCAGACATAACTACTTGGGCCAACACAAAAGGGATTTGCACTAGTGTATATATTTTATTACTAACCGCTGTTATTATGTATCGATATAGTTATTGAATTATGAATGCTATTCAATTTATAATTATTTTCTATGAATACATTATTAGATTTTTTTAATATTTACATATAAATTATTTCCAATTTTACATGTTTACCAATACATCATTCATTGCCCTAATAGCACAACGTAGTCCTATGGACATCCGATGGACGTCCTCAGCGGACATTATAGATAATTCAGGACGTCCCATGGACATCCTTTTTTAGTCCAAAGGACATCTTATGGACGTCCTTGGGATACCCAAATGTCACAACTTTGAGCCATATTCGGACGTCCATACGGAACATCCGAAGGACGTCTACAATGGGACATTATTTGGATATCTTTTTAATACTCCATAATACCCATATTAGTTTATTTTTCTTTCTTGGGTCTCACTATCACATAAACCATTTTTCCAAATTTATCGATTATCTAAAAAAAAATACAGTTATCCAGTTATGACATTGGAAAAATAAGCCTCCGCGCTTGTGACTACATCAAAGAATTATTTAGAGGGTATTTTTTTGGCAACTAGAACCAGACAAAAGACTTATTTTTGCAGTATCACACTGGGTTACTGTATTTTTTAGATAATCAAGCTTAGAATTATTCGTGGGTAGCAAGCCCCAAGAAATATTAAGAGAATGCTGCAAATAACATATTAATGCCCCAGAATAAATCACATTTAGATTTTTATTGTTGTCTACTTCTACGAGTATTATGCTGTCGACTTCAGAACGATAGTAACTTAGTAGTCTTTTAGATGTCGAGTTAACCCAGCGTTAAAGAATATACTTATGGTAATATTTTATATTATATTTCACAAAATCAAAATAACTATACAAACTACACCAAAAGCGAAGCAAAATCTAGCAAATAAACTGCCAAAATCATGTATCACTTTTTCCAGTAGGACGCTTACTTAGCATTGTTGCCAAATCAAATACCTTCATTTCCCTCCACGGCATCATTTTTGTTCATCAGATGATAATAATTGTAACTATAACATCTCTTTGTATATAAAAAATAATAGTAAATGGCGATAATACCTGATACACATGATTTTATTTAGTTGTTTAGATATTATCTGTTGAATGTTGAAATCAATTGTCAAGAATTGATTATTTTCCACTTGGCAACATGGAACATGTACGTTTCCACTCGCGCGAATTTTGAATTGCATTTGTAGCTTTCACATCATATATTAATATTATTCATTTTACGTGCATAACACACGAAGTATGCTTAATACTTTAATACAATACAATACTGTTACTATGTTATCTTTATAATCCAGATATGATTTATAGATGTTTTTACTTTTTCACTTTTTATGTAATAGATTTAATTTTTGAATTTATTGTTATCATTATGAATACATAGGACACGCCCATATACCAACTCACAAGGAAACATAACAAACCTAAAAATATTTTTTTAGGAACTAGAACCAGAATATCACCACCTAGTGGAAATAATTTGAAAAGAATTTACTTAGTTAAATCAATCAAATCACGCTATCCCTGCAAAAAATCTATAAAACGTGAGTGTTCATCTATTCGCAAAATGAACATTTTCTACACAATTTCATCAGCAGCAGTATCATCAGCAAACATACTTATAATACACTTTTTTACATATTTTACAATATCATTTACATATAATAGAAACAGAATAGGTCCCAAGACCATACCCTGTGGTACACCATTTAAATTTTTTAGTTGATTCGATACAAAATTGATAAATAAGATTTAAACCACTCTAATGCTGTATTATGGATACCAATTTTCACAATATTTCTTATCAGTAAATTTCTATTAACAGTTTCAAGAGTTCTTCGAAAATCCAAGAAAACTGTCAATATCCCAAGAGTTTTTCATATACTGACATGATATTCTTCACATGATGTTTTCCAGCCACTAGGAAAAATTCCACTCTGTACCGATTAATTTACAAAATCTAGAAAATGATTTCCGGTAACCATAAATACATGCTTAATTATTTTTGTAGATATGCCATCTTCTGTCCCATCAGTATCTTCTAATGTGTACACAATTGTTTTTAATTCATGCAGATTAATGACTAAATGCATTAAGTAAGTCATGGCTGTCTATATGTGCTATTATTGTATCAAAGTCTATTGGAATTATTACTTCACTGATTATAATAGTAATAGAGATAATAGAGCAATAGTAAACAAGCAACTTTATTTATTAATATTAAAATTAAATAATGATATAAAATTGAGAGATATAACGTAGGTTTTTCTAAAGATTATATATATGTAATAATATTTTTTGAATTCTTTGTATATTTTTACAACTGCTATTCCCTGCACCAAACAATTTTTGCACGACCAAGTCAAATTTGATTCCTAGGAGCGATTTATCTAATAGCCAAAACATTTTAAATATGAAATGCCCACGAACTTTTATTTAAAGATTGTAGGATGCGTTTACACTTCACTTATGAGATAATTCATATTTTGAAAATCACTTTTTCATGATATTTCGACAAGACGCTGTGGATAGCAATTAATGTAGCAGGTAATGTGTAGTGTAATTTATCACAATAATTATAAAAAGCATATCTCTATTCCAAAAAGTTGAATACATCGAATATTATTCCACCTCTTGTAACATGTAGAAAACCTGTTAACCACCCAATAAAAAAATGTTAACAGCACGTTAGCATTTGTGTCGGGAACTGATGGATTATACACGACTTCTAAATTGCAGACCATTAGCCTTTCAAATTATATGTTTATCTTGTTGTTAGTAAAGTAAGTGCAAGCCATCTTTCCAAATGGTTTTGTCGAAACACCACATTAACGTAAACACGCCTTTAAGAAGGAATCATCAATATAAGTTCTTATGTCTTCCTGTTTGAAGGAGCTGTGATAGAACTTGAATAAATCACTATGAAAAATGGCACGATTTGTAGTATTTTGTTTATACAAATTCAAGTTACACATCTCAAGTTGGTAATAGACTTAAAAGCCTTTACCTTCTATATATAAGCGCTATTTACAGGCTTGTCAATTGTAGAAAGAGTGCGCGAACAAAACAAAGCAGAGGAATACAGTCTTAGAAAGGATAATATTTATCGAGAAGAATCACAAAACGTAGTCGGACCATTATTCACTTGAAACGACTCCCGAGCAATTGTTAGAACATTGTATATAATAAATCTTTGCCAATGTTTAAGCTTGACTTCTTTGTGATGCAGGCCATGTCATACACGGTGATGCAAAAATTGAGGTCATGGACCTTCTTAATGCGATAAATAAATAACTCCCAATAGACGCAACATACAAACAACATGGGCATCAGAAAAAATACGAAATTCATTCTGGTGTTTAAATTGTCCTCCATTATTATTCAGACATTGTCTCATCTGCGTATTGTGCTTGAATGAACATTTAATAAAATCTTCGGTGTTATTGACTCATAAGCATGTGTAATTTTTGTTTTTATATCACCAGAATTCAGTGGCACGAGGAGATAAAGATGATAGTAAACTGTCTTTTAATGAACATGTTAACGTTACACTAAAAGTAGCCTATAAAAATCTTAGATATGTAATAAGAGACAGTAAAGGTTTTGCTGACCCTAGCGCAGTGATACTCCTGTGTAACGCATTCATAAGGTCACGCCTGGAATATGCCTCCATAGCATGGTGTCCAAAATTTACCCAACTATTGATTTTCCCCATGATTTGCTTTTAAATTTATATAATTTTGTGTTACTGAAAGGAAGAATATCCATGCACAAGATAATTAAATATGATTTTGATTGTCCACAAATTCTCCAACACCTTGACTTTAATGTACCAAGATTAGCTTCACGTTCTCCTGAAATATTCATGTGCATACTCCTCAAACTAACCTATTAAAAGCATCGCCACTGTTTCAAGCTTGCTCTAATTATTCAGAGGTTAAAGACAATACTGATGCCTACAATTGTAAAATAAAGAAAATCGAGAACAATTTCTTAAAAAATTAGTAATTTACCTAATAGATCTGGACTATCTAGTGTATTAGTAATCTGTTTATTAATTCCTCTTTTCCATTTCTCCTTTTCTTTTATTATTATTAGCTTCCAGTCACTTGTGTTAATTTAATAGTTTTTAACATATTTTTTTTTAAATTTTTGTCTGACAATCGTTTCTGTATTATGTAATAAACTGCTAATTTAAAACTATGTTTTGTGAAATACTGTATTTAAATGTTGATCTAATATTGTGTAACTATTGGCAGATACATGTTGCACTACTTTGTTTATAGTTTGTGTTTCTATCCCGTAATTGGTAACCACATTAGTGTGGGATAGTGTAGTTAAATAACTAGATAGATAGATAGGTAGATAGATAGATAGATAGATAGATAGATACATAAATAAATAAATAAATAAATAAATAGATAAATAAATAAAAATAAATAAATAAATAAACAAATAAATAAATAAATGAATAAATAAATAAATGCATTTGGCCTGCCAACCATTCGGCTAATTTTTGGCAGGCCGGTATGATCTTTATTTCCGAGAGCAACGTAGGCTTTATCCCTCCGAGTACACCTGTTATTAGGACGACCATTTTTACCGAGTAGCCTGCTTGGAGCTCGTACCGGAGATCGCGGTATTTGGTCCGTTTCTCATCCTCCTTCAAAGTGATGTTTTTCTCCACAGGTGCTGAGATCTCGATGACATACATCACCTTGAGTTGATGGTCGAGAAGGACTATGTCAGGCTTGTTGGCTTGGATTAGCCTGATCGTCGGAAACGAGTAGTTCCAGTAATTCCGGCATTTCTTGTTCTCGACAACGTATTCAGTATCTCCGGGAATGTAAGGCAGCACTGGTGTCTGGTCTACTCCATACGAGTGCCTCAGATGGTAGTATAGCACTCGTAACGCCGCGTTATGTTGGTGGATGTAGGCCGAAATCGCGTATACGGGGCATGCATTACGTGCATGAGCGATTCCGACGGCAGGTCCTGCAGTTGATGTCAGGAACCTCTATACCCCACACGTGACTGCGGTAGACTAAGGTGTTGATAACACCATCTTGGCACGCCATAATAAATCCCTCGGTCTCCGACTTACCTTAGAAAGGCGAATGTCAGCCTGGTCGATAAACCAAGTGTTTCCATGTTCTTATAGAAGATACCATGCTGGGGTTTATCGAATAGCTCGTGCGATGTTCTATCAAATGCCTTGCGGTAATCAATCCAGGCTGTCGATAGATTACGCTTGTATTGCACAGAATCCTGTGTAATACAGCGGTCTATCAGCAGGCTGTCCCTGCAACCTACCATACCCTTCTTGGCACCCCGCTGTTCGTGTATCTGCTGGAAGACCAAATCAATAGACCTCAGTGTCCTAGCATACAAGATATGTGTAAATATCTTGTAGCAGGAGTTGAGGCAAGTGATCGGCCTATAATTCCTCGGGTCGGAAAGATCCCCTTTTTTGGGGATAAACGCAGTACGTCCCTCGACGAACCAGTCCGGAAACTGCTGCCCCTCGTTCAACGATAAGTTTAAAAATCGCGCCAGACGGCGGTGAGTGGAAGCAAATTTCTTTCACCACCAGTTGTTAATACCGTCTGGGCCTGGGGCAGCGAAGTTCTTGATACCAACAAGTTAGACTTGTTGGACTTCCTCCGTACTGATTGCCGGGCACACTACATCTGGCTTTTCAAGATGTCTGTGGCACATAGCCTCGAATTGTGCAATTGCTGGAGTGTCGCTGTTGGATGAACGCCTCTTCCAGGAAGTTTCGACATCTTCTATAGTCGGCGGATTATCTACAACACGCTGTGGCTTTTGAAAGTGGCGGGAAGGATTCGTACGGAACAAATTGTTTTGCTCCATACCCCTCACCCGCCTCTTCAACGTTTTCTTTATTGCCATGAGCGCTCGGATCCTATCTAGACAGTGCTGCTTGATGGTAAGCATCACTGTCAGATTTAGACAACCGAAAGTAGATGTAATTTCATGAAAAGAAATATCATACTAACATAGGTCCGACTTTCTTTTGTTCACAAGTTATAATAATCTTAAAACTTTTATGGTACGATACCACGGCCACCTAGAATCTCCAATGTATATCTTTGCCATTTTTATTTATGGAGTCCCTTGAAGTAACTTGTGTATGAAGTGGAAATAATTGATTGTAATCAATTAATGCAGATTATTTAAGATGGAACAAATCATATTAGAAGTAATACGAATTTATTACGAGTGCAAGATAGTTTGGTTCAGTTCATTATTGCGAGATGTATTCAGGTGGGTGGAATATCTTTTGAACATTTATTGCAATTTCATGATTTGCGTTTTGTATCATTACAATAAACAATTGTTATTGCAATTTCATAATCTGCGTTTTGTTTCATTACAATAAATAATTGTTTGTTTTTAAATTATGGTTATTACATTCTTAGTTTTTAAAATTTTAAAACCTCTATAACTTCAAAAAAGGAAAATCGGAAGTATATGACATTTTCTACATGAAATAACATTTATTTTCCGTTGCCAAAGTTTGTATAGAGGCTACCGAATTACCTTGTATAATGGTGCATATTTCTTTATAATAAATGTCATAGAGGTGCAGTCTATATTTTTGTGGTTACATTTTAAATAACAACTAGAATAAATTGGTATCGCGATTAATAGATTTTCAGTATAAATTGAAATTGCTCTTGAAAGTAATTTATAACCTATGCTTTTATTAATTTTAAATAAATTGATACAAGCTTAATACACCATTTAAAGTTGAATACATATAGTAAAAACTAATACAAAATCAATCATTTCTGACAACATAGAAATAAAATTGATTTACAGACTGTTTTGTGTGTTATACTACATTTGTTTTTTTTTCGAACGGCAGGAAACGCTTAGGTAACTTTTCGCCCTTATTTAATATGCATCAAGACTTGATAAGGGAAAACAACAATTTTGTGCCAATCTTAGGTAATTCATCTAAATAGAAATTTAATTACCCTAGATTCTTTGCAGATAAATGTTATTAATTTTAAAATTATTATTAACATCACTTTCTTATTGAATGCTACTGAAAATTGATATTAAATTAGCACATACCATCTGACATGTTACTGGTTTTCATTTCAAAATTTATTAAAATTTCATTATAATAATATATCCAGGGTGCCCCTGAAAGCTCTGAACAAAAAGCTACATCACATTCCCAAGGCCAAAATAAAAGAATTAAACGTAGCTTACTTCCACCTAAAAGCGCTTAAGCTGCAATCGAGGATGAAGCTTAAGAAAATTGTTATTTTTTAAAATTTCGAAAGAATGGTTTTATATTTTGCGATCAAATTTAGGATACTAGTTTGTACTGGCAATGTTTTTGACATAATTTTTTTGGTTATCAGCATATGGTCAAAAGTTATAAGGAAGTCCAAATTTTACCATTAATTGGCCACCACGTCCTCCTGACATAAAGCCATGTGGTTATTTTTTTTTTGGGACGCTTTAAAAACCATGGTATATTCCACTTCAGCATATATAGAAAAATAGTTCTGGAGATGAGTTTAAAATTCCGCAAATTCACAAAAAAAAATAATGCTGAAATGTTGCAAACAATGAAGTGTAACTTTTACACCGATTTAATCTTTAACCGTTATGGAAGTTACCTTTAGGAAGGTAACCAATTTTCTAGAATCAGACACTATTGGAAGGAAGAAATGTTCTGGAAGACCATGTAAAAGAACAGAGGAAGTGGTCGACAATGTTAGAGGTAACGATGTTTCATAATTATTCAGGAGGTTGAGCCAGCAGGCAAATTTGTCTTATGGTGCTTGCCAAACAATATCAAAGAAGGATCTGCATTTATTCCCGTACAAAATTCACTTACGTCATTAAATATTGCCAAGGGACTACGTTCTCTGAAGGATGTTTTGTGAATGGGTACTGAATAATCTGGGCATTACTTTTTATACCGATGAGACATTGTTTCATCTGAGTGGTTATGTGGATAATCAAAATATGAGAATTTCGACTACAGAAAACCCTCAAGAATACATTGAAATATCCCTTCATCCTCTCAAAATGGGTATCTGGATGATAATTTCACGGAGATGAAATTACTTCGCTTTCTTTGACCAAAACGTAAATGTAAATTTTTGTAATCAACACATGTTGAGCCCGTTAATTCAGCAATTACGCGATAATAAGAGTATTTACACCAGGACAAAGCTATGGCACACAATGCACGTACCTCAATCAATTTTTTACGAGAATTTTATGACGATGGAATAGTGGTTCAAGATTTATAGCCATCTCATTTTCCCCATACCGTTGTTCCCGATTTCTTCCTAATCCCTCACTTGAAATACTGGGTTTATCGAAACAAAGTAACAAAAATAAATTGAATATTACACAATTTCTTCATCAATCTTCAGTCTCCTGTTGGAATTACCTGACTAAATTTGTTTTATATATTAAATTTTTTTTGTGGCCATGTATCACTCAACATCTTGAGTTGAGTAGATATTCTCTATAAATTTGTCAGTAAAAGAATTTTCTCTCAGGCTTGATCCAATCAAGATAGAAACTAAATTATAATTTATGTTTATATGAGAAGCTTAATTAGTGTTACGAAGTTTGCTAAGATGGTTAACACAGTTTCAGCTAGTTAATTCGAAAATATAGGAGTAAATAAAGGTCTTAAAGAGTTTCAAACTTCTCAGTTTTGTATACGGAATACAAATGAAGGCCCTTAAACTATAAGTCCGTTTTGTTCCAAGTTGAAGACTTAACTTAGTTAAAATTGTCTACACTACAAATATGCCAAACTAACTCTTTAAGAATATTTGTAGATATAAACAAACCAATCGACAAATATTGTTTAGGATTCGGAATTATTACTGGGCAATTGATGTGTGTCGTCAAAAATACATGTAAATCTGGTAAATAGTTTGATATGAATGCTTGTTCATTCATATTTGCGAAAATTAAGTAGACTGAATTTCAAGTATTCTTTTGTTTTATGACTGACATTTTGCAAGCAAAGTGATCTGGCATTTTGTTTGAAGTTTTCATTTAGGAACTAGGTTCTAATAATGTTTAGCGAAAGTGGAAGATGTGCACTTCCTGAAATAAGAGAAATTGCACAAAATGTGCACAATCAATTGATGCCAAAAAAAGTCGAAAATATTGTACATGAAAGTGTATACTGGTTTAAAGACAGGTGCCTGATTAAAAAGGTCACCAAAATCTTAAAATGTGCTCTGAGTATATATCCAGGTGCAAACATAATGTAAGAAGTCTTCCATTTTGTGGGCCACATTCTCAATGCGAAAATCGACTCTTTCATAGAAGAAACCACTAAATTTATAACAGAAGAACAAGATGAAGCCTCCCTGTCGATAAAGGTGACTTTTCCTATTATAAAAGTTTAGAAAGTCGCTAATTAATAGCTTGTCCTACAAGGCTGTTTCTGTCATTGGAGTGGCGCACAGTGGACGGAAACGCCGAAAAGCTGGCCAAAATATAAAGGCATTGAGCTATTTTACTGAAATTGTGCATACAGGGGTTTTTTGTGTCGCTGATCAAGAATCCGAAGTTGAATTTTGAAAAAACAAAATGGCGGCCATGAAATCCCCCTCAAAACATACCAGAAATCGCCAATTATCGCTGCATTTTTACAAAACTTTGTATACAGTTTTTTTTGGGTCGCTGATGAAGAATCCCATATAGAATTTAAAAAAAATTACAGTCAAAAATATATACACAGTTCAAAAATTATTATTGAATTGAAGCGAATTCATGTGTTTCATTTGTTTCGGGAAAATTACGAACTGGGGAATGGAATAAAAATGTGTAATGACTTTGAAAATTAATTTTATTCAATTACTATCTGAATTACATTCATCGTCCTCATGAGAACGCATTCAAAAGGAGCCCACTTTATGGTGCACGAATGTGCATGCATCCGTGCATTCGCGTACAATTTGGTCAATATCTCGCAAAGACGCAAAAAGATGCAGCTAATTTTTTATACACTTTCGAAAAAATGTTCATTGAACACATTCCAATAAGTTTCAAGACCAACCATCACCAACCGCGTAACTTATGGCTTTTTTTGTGGAGTTCATGAATCGTTGCATGTACAAAAATGCACTCCTCTTCGATAATTATTTACTAATTACCATATAAATAAACTGATCTGATACTGAGATATTTTAATTGTACTTACTTTCTGATGCAGAATCCATTTTTATGACACAGAAAACTGTACTTTGAGATATTTTACGCTGCAGGCAAAATTTATCGATTTTTGAAGTGTTGCGAGCTGCCGAAGTGACGCGCTGCACGGTCGCACAATAAGTAATTTCTTCGCTCAGGTAGTGAACCCGGACCGGTATTAACGGTCGTTTCTAATGCTAGGGGTACCACTACAATGATTTAAAATATTTTCTTTTCAAAAAAAAAATCTTCATTTTTTTAATTTTGGCCAGCTTTTTGGCGTTTCCGTCCACTGTGGGCGGGGGCTTGCAGAACTGATGCTCACGAGAGGTATCAACGTTCGAGACGATACCATCATCATAAATATCCTAATTAGTAAGAGGAAATTTACTTTACTAAAACTCTCTGGTTTGAAGTTGTGAAGATGTCAAAAATAATTGCAAAATTTTTAAAATCGCAAAACTTAGAAAGTTATACTGGGCATTGCAACATACGTACGCTATAATTTTGGCAAAAAATGGTGGCGATATATTATACCGATACAGAGAAATAGGGGTATATAGAAGAATCCCACGCGTAAAAGAAACAGATTGCAGAAATGGAAATAGGATATCAACTCAAACGTCCAATCTGCTACCAGTATCAACTATTCCCACTGCTAATTAAAATAATGCTACGATCCCTTCAATTTCTTTATGTCCAAACCCCATATCTTGTCCAATGTCAACGATGCCAAAGGTTCCTCTTCAAAATACGGCATTCCTGCAGGAAATCTTGATAGTACTTCACAGGTACTACAGGAATTAATATGACCTGCCACAATTATTCATTAATTACTATTTTATTGGTGTCTTATGCATTGTATTTGAATGAAGTAGTTAGTAAAATTACTTTTATTTCATTTAATAATTTGGAGGAATCTACGAATATGCGCCACTCAGAAGGGGAATTAATGCCCGATAATAAGTTCCTGAATTAAACCATCAATATCAATACATGCTTATAGTGAATTTTCCATATTATAAAATACGGAAAATGTTGCATTTCTTTTTCTAAAAGTCGTAATATTTGTTTTTCTTTTTGCCAGTAAGTTTCATTCTTTAAGAAGTTCTGTTTGTTGTTTTGACAGCCCCAAGTCGCATACCAACTCATTCAATTCATTTTGAGCAATTAAGTGATGGTCATTAAAACTTTCTGGAATATACAAAGGATCAGCACACTGATCTGGGCTGTCTGAAGAGGCGTTACTATTTCCATTACCTGCCAAAACAATATTTTGCCAATCTAAAGTCTGATGCATTAGGGCTGATGGCAAATTCGGACATTTGATTCTTTTTTCCTATTTTAGAATATTCCTCAGTTCTTATTACACAAAAATAGCAATCATTGAAATGATTGGTGGTTTCTTGTCATACCATTGGAACCGCAAAAGACATACTTTTTCTTTTCCCTTTCATCCTCTGCATTAGTGACACACTACAACTCACACAACAAACGTGGGGAACCCATTGCTTGCCTTGATCTCCAACTAAAACTCCAAAATGCAGAAAATACGTGTTTTTCACATTTTCAGACAAACTTTTCCGGGTTTGAATGGACATTTTTGTCGGAATAGAGTTATGTAGACAAACAAAAACACTTTCTAACAGATACAATTGGGCACTTGGAACAAAGCAAGACTGATACTGAAAATGTCCCACCTTACTTTAACTTTCTCTTCTAAGATTGCCGACCCATCATAAACTTTATTACCTGGCCATATAATAGAGTCTATTGTGTTCACACAAAAAAATGTTACGTATTAGGACTTGTTGGATATTTTTTCAATTAATAGGAAGGTATGAACAATATAAAAATAGTAGTGTGACCTATGTTACAAAAATTGTGTCGGCCAGTGATTTACACAACACATTCAAGTGCAGGATTAGCCGTCACTGTTATACAGAACCTTCTCATTATTGTTGACGCCGTGTCGAGATCCAACATAAATATTTTCAGTGACAAACTCCATTTCCTACATCACTGGTCTCATTTATTTTTTCATTCGCTGGTTATACGAACATATTCAGGAGATGTCAGCAATATAAACTAAATTTAGGTCATATACTCATTTTTATTAAATTGAAAAGACAGTGCGTATCCCGACATGGAATAAAAACTGACAACATCAAGAATATTTTCGTTCTCCCGACATGTGTTCGGCACGCAAAAATGCCATATCACGTATACAAGTACATTTCTAAAGAAGGTTCAACTCAATTACACGAGAGGCCCGTATGCCAACCTCACGTTTATATCTTTGTATTCCGCAGGAATCTGGGCAATATACGCCGCCTGTGTGGTGACACTTCCCCCTTTCACTTCTGAATCACACATTAATAACCTGATTCCGTGTTTTATTTCCAGCTTTTATTATCGGGAAATATATTAAATTTTCCTTTCACGATTAGAACAAGTTTCTCTCAAACAACCAGGAACGTATCAGAATTTGTATATGCGTGTTTGGTATGGGCAAACATGTGCACGTTCAATAGTAACTTTTATGGCATAAATAAGAAATTCAGTGTGCGGTGAATTTTCTTTATGTTAGCCTATGTTTTCCATTTTCCACGACAAATCTGACTGAATCTCCATTTTTAACTTTTCTAAACCTGTCGGTTCAGTCTATACATTATGATTCTTGCCTCCACTTTTTCTTAAATTAAATTTGAACCATAAGATTTCTGAAAATGTCAAGTTTTATCCCTATCTTTTCATTCTTTTGGTCGTTTTGTTATCCAACTTGCTAGAAAGGAATCTGCTATTATAAATGTGTGTGATGACTGATAAACGTGTATCCAATTATTTTATAGATTTTTGTAGCAACTAGTTTTAGAGACAAGGTAAGTGGAAAACATCAATATGACAGCGTATAATATCGATAATAAACTTCTTGATTTAATAATACGCAGTAATAACTGCATCGTGGAATAATCTGATGTTACAATTACCATCCTACTCTAACCATTTTGCTAGTCAATATCCATGATTCTAATAATGAAAATAACTTTGCAATAAATGTAAATAAAAGCTGTAACTCCAAGAGCAAATTTTCAGATGCTTTACAATTTATATTTAAACAAAGAATTGTCTTTTGTTAACTCTTTTTCCTCATATTTCTGCAAGGTGTTTTATGACAGACTTTGTAAAAGTTTGATATATGTGTACCCAAATTTAAATCTTCCCATAAAAGAACATTTTCTCCATGGTTTAATGGCAATATTGTAAAAAATATTAAGCTACGGCGAAGTACTGGTGCATGTATAAACAAAATGTTTCGCTCATAACGAATTTAAACGATTAAGGAGTACAATTAAAACGGACATAGATATTGCCTACGCGAATTACATAAAGCAAGCTAAAGACAATGTTGCAAATAAGCCGGGCAAATGTTGTTCATTTCTTAACAGTAAAAATTAATGTACAAATATCACCACCTAAATTTCTTATCATGAACAACACCTTAATAACTCTAGAGTTATTATATCACTAGTGATATTATTGAAGCGTTCGCTGATTTTTTCAGTGATTCTTTTCTACCAGCCACGGATAATTGTAAATCTATGCCTATCTAAGTGTTAATATCAATATGAGTTTTAATGAAAACGATATATTTTTAATGCTTTGAAAAATAACTTAAATCTAAAATGACGACTGAACCTGATGGTGTTCCCCCATTCTTGGTTAATGATTCCGCTCGTATTTTTGAAAGTCCACTCACACTGATACTTTTATCAAAAATTAACGAAATACCACAAGAAAAACATAATCGGAGTAGGAGATACTTTATCTCCGTCCCCGGAGATATTGAGTTCGTTGTCGAGAACGAGAAATGCCGGATTTACTGGAACTACTCGTTCCCGACTGTCAGGCTAATCCAAGCCAACAAGCCTGACATAGTCCTCCTCGACCATCAACTCAAGGTGATGTATGTCATCGAGTTCTCGGCACCTGCAGAGAAAAACATCACCTTGAAGGAGGAGGAGAAACGGACCAAATATCGCGATCTCCGGTACGAGCTCCAAGTGCTGTACCCAGGCACTCGGTAAAAATGGTCGTCCTTATAATCGGTGTACTCGGAGGGATAAAGCCTACGCTACTTTCGGAACTAAAGATCATACCGGCCTGCCAAAAATTAGCTGAGTGGCTGGCAGGCCAAATGCAGAAGGCGGTTATTCTGGGTTCTCTCCGTCTGCTTAGGGCACACGATTCTGGTATCTACAGTCACTGACCCTGCGGGAAGTGGGGAGTGGCTGTAGTTGATGCGCCGGCGCGACTCCCGTGAGGCGTCGGAGGCCACGGGAGGACTGACCGGCATCGGATATTCCGAAAAAAAAAAAAAGAAAAAAAAAACATACATTAAAAATTATTGTTTGTTGTATCTCTAATAACTAGAAACGTTCAAACGTGTGCTCAGTTTTTAAAAGAGGCGATAAACATGAAATATGACAGGTGGTTGAGAGTCAAGCACACTTGGCCTTCATCAAAATATTCCGAGTTCGATCCCCGGCGATGGTAGTGGAATTAGCTGTGAGAGAGATTACTTCCGCTATACACGAATATTGGATGTGTGTCTATTGTTTCTAAATACAAAGGGTTGTACTATATCTGGTGTGTTTTATTATGTTATGTTATGTTTTGACATTACCAACTATACCTATATCCATTTTACATAATTTTTGTAAAGCTCTTGAAATCATACCCATGATTGAATCTATTCCAGTGTTAGCAATCAATTATCAGTTGTTCAGCACGATTCCATGAAAGGCCGGTCCACCACATGTAATTTAATTCATATGATCCAGTATATCTCTAGAGCAATCGACCAATATAAATAAGTTGACGTAATATATACAGACTTTTCAAAAGCATATACCAACTAAGCAAATTGTCAAATATAAGTTTATTATCTCTTTTACTATAATTATTTTATATTTATCTTTCTAATAGGAACAATATGTGGCCTATAGCGGATTGCGGTCGGTAGAACATACTGTGACATCAGGTGTTCTTCAAGGACTTTTTCTCGGACCCTTGTTGTTTAACATATTTATTAATGATATTGTAAACATTATGAATGTTTGTTGTTTGCTCAATGCTGACGATTTTAAAATTAACTAAATAAATAATTTCTTCCTTAAACGACTGCACCTTTCTGCAAAATAGTTTCTCAAATATAATTCATTGGTGTGTTGCAAAATAAGCTAAACTTAAATGTGTCTAAATATAACTTTATAATTTATACAAGTAAGATTAATCATATTATCTTTGACAACTTAATTCTTCTAAGACGTTCAACTCTTGTAGATCATGGCGTAATTTTTGGCGAGGAACTTTTTTTATACCGCATATAAATAACCTAGTAAATGAGTCGCTAAAAACTCTTGGTTCTAGTTCTAATTAGATATTAGAACTACTATGTGATACAAATGTATTGGGCCTTCACTTTGAGTATGAATTACAGAAAAACTAATGGTCTAAACATTTTTGGAAAATTAAGTTTTATTGCTTGGATAATGTTCTGTAATAGATTTAACATTTTATTACCAAGTTTTGCCTTATTATACCTACAAATGTACTCTTTTTTACGCGATCTCTGGACACATTTATGTTTAACTACGTATAACTTCATAAATTATTACGCGATCTCTGGACACATTTATGTTTAACTATGTATAACTTAATTTATTAAGATATTCGAACGAAATTTGCAGTGTAGATAGAAACATATGTCTATTTTCACACTATGTAAAAAAATTAAAAAAAAATAAAAACAGAAAAATTTTAGAAATATTTTGTGGCATCACTGTATATATTAACCGAAGCAATTTATAAGTAATTTTTTTTACAACAAATAGGTTTCAATGTCTGAAGAATCAACGTATAAAAAATCTCAACTGAAAGTCCAAGATATTTGAAAAAATAAATAACTAATCGAAAACGGTCGAATTTCTCCTACTCCGATTATGTTTTCTATAATTTTTTTCTTTTGTTAAAATATTTTAATTACATTATTAATAATAATGAAAATATCAATTAGCAACATTTTTTTCAATAACTGAACAACTTAAAATCCTTTTTTTTGCAAAGGATAACAAGTCTACAGAAACGTCCATTTTATAACTCATGAAAATTTCGAGTAGTTTTGTCAATTAGTTTTTGAGAAATTAATTCACAAATACCGTTATATCAATCATTATTTCAAAAACTGTAAAACCTATTTTCATAAAATTTTGACGCACTGTAGTAAACAGTACATGAACTGATATGTGAAGAAATTATCTAATTCGGTCGTCTAGTTTTTTTTCTTAGGCGTTTAAAGTGAGGGCTCAATACATTTGAATCGCATAGGAGTAGAGATTTCTCCAATGTTAATACTTTAAAAATTTTATATTTTGCGTGTCAGGTCTAAACTTTAATATAGATCTTAGTCTGGAACTCTCATTATATATCCATGTTTACTAAACCCCATCTGTCTCCTATCGACCTGGCATGACATAATCTTGTGACGTCATGACAGCCAAATTGGCGCGCAATTCAAATTTTGCACCTTTTATATCTTACATTTTATAGTTTCATGCTAATATTTTTTTTAGTTGTGAGAGATTCTTTGGATAGGGATACAATTTTTTTAAATAAACCAACTATTTTATTAACACTTTTGATTCAGAGGTTTATTTAACAAATTGTTTGAATAATTTATAGGAAAATGACTTAATACCCAAAAGAAGTATGAAGCTTCTTAATAACACACCATAAATAATTATGGACAACATATATAATTATTACAACTTTCAGTGTCTAAAAACAAGACGTAATAAAACGAATTAATAGAATTTTAAAAAACTTGCAACTGAAATAATGATGTCACGTAATTAAAACTTGAATCTCTCATCGCATCGTTATATAAAAATTGCAACGCTAGGCAAAATCATTGTTCTAACTCAACTTCATTATAAAATATATCGCTTTATCAGCGGCCATTGTCAACAGTCTTTTGTTATTAAAATGTAGAGGCGAAATGAGAATTATGGGAGACATGTGAAAGCTGTCACAACTGCGATTAAAAACTTCTATTAATAACTGTGAAACCCAGATGCGATCGTTTAAGTGATATCGATACCATGACCAACAAACACGAGTTAACGCCGCTGATTTTTTCACAGGGACATTTTAGTAATTTAAAAAGTAATCTGAGAGGACAGTCGAAAGGAAGTTGATAACAATTTTGTAGATGAGTTTGTAAAACTAATTGTATATTGGCAGAAAGTTAAAAGAATCTGTTTCAAAGAAACGAATTTTTAGAAGGTTTAAGACATGATGTGACCAGTAAAAGACTTTCTTGTATGAGCATAGTCTAGTAGAACTGTGTAAACAAACGATGGGTTATTTTCTATTTTTAAATCCTTCACCATTAAATAAATGTGTTACAAATTACTGACCGGCAGAAAAAGTGGGAAAAAAGAAAGATTGGAATATTTTTGATTACATTTTTTCTCAGTGTAAACAAAACCAGAAACCGGTCTGCAGATGGTATATACAGTATACAACCTATCATCCCTTTTATTATAAACCATCAACTTGTTAATCAATGTTTGTGGATAATGTTATTAAGTAACATATTTTTAGCCTTCATTAATTTTTTTCTTTGAACTCATCTGAACACAATCTATTAATTTTTATTTTAAGTGATTTAATAGTGGCTATTTTTTGAGTTAACGGATGGCTAGAACAAAAATTTAATATTCGTAAATCATTAAACAAATAGAAACATATTTCTTTATCACGAATACATAATTTCAACTTGCTTTGAAATCAGACTAAATTATAACCTACTTTCGTCTTACTTGATTGAGTACAAACACAATAAACGATTTATCATTAGAATCATAAACAACCTAAGATTATTCTGGAAAGAAACCGGTTTGAAACAATTATATTTGAGAAAAAATTTTTTTTCAAATACTGGACTTGTAAACTAAATTTAACTTTGGTTCAAAACGGTTTTAAAAGAAATATTACTTCAAGTTATCGTATACAAGGTGTACCAAAGTGACGAAAAACCCATTTCGGTCTGATTACCATCAAAACTATTAACGAAAAAAAAACAGCTTATTACAAACCTGAGGATAAGGTCAAATTGGCATTGAAACTTGTTGATGCAAAAATATATTTGTGTGAGAAAAAAAACAAGACTTTTATATCACACCCTGTCATTTAAAAACATCGAGGTCCCAGTAGGCATACCGAACATTTTTTTTATTTCCACCCTCTCTTGTACGCTCATGACCTCAGCTCGGAAGCTCATCAGACAAATGATTCCCATTGGCTATCATTTGTTTTATTTCATTGTCTGAAATAGATTACATTATTGTTAATCCCTAAACAAT
Organism: Rhamnusium bicolor; assembly: GCA_029963845.1. Lineage (NCBI taxonomy): Eukaryota > Metazoa > Arthropoda > Insecta > Coleoptera > Cerambycidae > Rhamnusium > Rhamnusium bicolor. Next base: position 765,607 of record JANEYF010003956.1, on the reverse strand, counting down.
AAACGAATTCTTAGAACAACAAAGAAACAACGGGAAAACGCAATATACAAAGTAACCCTATTTATTTTCCGAGTTTCGAGTTTCTTCACATTGTTGTGTTTTTTGTAACCAACAGACAAATAATCTCTAGAATTACGAACTACAAAAGAGTTATTTTACTCTTAGAAATATTATTATATAAGATCCAAAACCATTAAAAACATACTTGTCTTTGATATTGTACTTTGCATTTTGGTCTACTTTTCATTTTTATATGTGGTGTGGTTTATTTTTATATGTGGTTATATGTGGCGTCATCGTTCACTTAAATCAAGAACATACTTCATCCGCCTAGGAGAACTTATAGAAAAGTCTCTTACATAGGTCAAACTACACTGTCCAAAAAATAGCGAATAACTAACCACAAACGATAAGTGTAGGTCTAGAAAATAACAATTTTACAAATAGTGGTAGTTAATTTTAATGCTTTGTTTTATATTCTTAAGCAAACGCTGGTTCAAGTACGCCTATTCATAATAGTAACGACAGTTTCTATTAGTTTTATTATTTTGTAGGTCGTAAAGTTACAAAGCTTAAGTTCATAATAATATACGAGTTGACAATTATAGTTTATCTCTGCTGGTGTCATGTTAAACGTTTCTTTATTAACATAGGGTTTAGAGTAGTTAAATCTATACCACCACCACTGAAATTGTATAAATCGGTTGAATGCAAAAACCCGTCCTAATTTTAATGTTTTTTAGTTTGTGCACTTTTAGATCCGTATATTTGTACAAAATGTAAAACCCTGTCAACTTTTTGCGAACACAGTGGCATCCTCCATTAAGTCCATACATCCAATTATGAAAAAATTAAATTTGAATATTCATTTGTGCTCTGAGGCACCTTTCTTAATATTTCGTTATGTTTGTCCTATATAAACGTTATTGCAACTACTTCCGGATAGCTTATAGAATCTGGATTTATTTTCCGTTATAATTTCATCTTTTTTTTAATTAATTTACCAGAAGTATTAGGTGTTTTTTTTTAAATAAGTTAAACAACTTGTTTTGTTCCGAATAATTAGAAAAATACAAAGTACAATTTAATTTAGTTTCAAATTATGTTAAAAGTTGATTTTTTATATTGACTTGCACATATTTTCCTTAATATCTTTGTTCACGGATTTAATGCAATCCCCAGTCATAGAATAATCGAACAATGAGGATCATCGACATCGAGTTTAATGAAATACATTCTATTTTATTAGAAGTACACTTGGGATGCAATTAGTATCCGTCCGTAGAATGTACTTATAGAACGATGAATTCAAATGAATAAAATAGTATGTTCTAAATAGCTACAAATTATATATTTGGAGCACCAGAGTTTGTGTTGCACACGCTTTGAAAATTAAATATTGATCTGTTTTAATAGTCAACCAACTAATACAAAAGCATTATAATTTCTGGTTTAAGAACAAGGTCGATGTTTAGTTTATATATAATAATATGTGCAGATTGCAGGGTCCCCTGTTACTAACCGTTAAAAAGGATTAAAACTTAATTTACTAATAAAAAAAAATTTAGGAGTTAAAATAAAAAATCCCTCAGCTTTTCGTTGTGGAGAGCAGTCGTGGATATGGAAATGAAATGTGTAGTATTCTTTGCAAAAAAAGGTAAATAGGGCGCCACGTAATTTAAAAAAATTGCTTCTGTTTTTATATCCTGCTAAGTTGCAGACACCTTGTTCTTCCCCGAAAGTTCGGAAGACCAACTCTTTCGAAGGCGGTGTCTGTACTTGCTGCGGAGAGAATCGATTATTTGTGTAACATCCTGGATGTGCCTTTGTTGCACACCCAGATATCTATAAGTCTCCCCGGCATCCAGATGTCTGAAGATGCTTCCGTCTGCGAGCTGCGTATCATCAGAGAATTGCCCGCATCGTCCACTGTTGAGGTGAACGACCGCACATTTGTCCAACACAAACTCCGTACCAATTGCCCACGGGTATTCCTCGACCACCCTAATAGCGTTCTGTAGTTCGCTCTCTCCGGAGGCATAAAGATTGAGGTTGTCCATATAAAATAGATGGGTGACCTTATGCCTCCGGTCACTGGGTGGTCCACATTGATATCCGCGGGTTTGGCGGAGCACAACAAACAAAGGCAGCAGTGAGATGCAGAAGAGGAGAGGACTCAGGGAGTCACCCTGGAAAATTCCTCTCCTAAATACCACCTGCTCTGTCATGATCTCTTTGCACCTGATGTTATGGTGAAGCGAGTCTTCCAGAGTGGCAGCAGCTGTTCTATGCATCTCACTAGTGGTGCTGGTACCGCAAAACATTCGAGCAAGTGCAACAATAGCTCGTGCGATGTTGTATCAAATGCCTTGCGGTAATTAATCCGGGCCATCGATAGATTTCGCTTGTATTGCACAGAATCCTGCGTAATACAGCGGTCTATCAGCAGGCTGTCCTTGCAACCTGCCATGCCCTTCTTGGCACCACGCTGTTCGTGTATCTGCTGAAAGACCGGATCAACAGACCTCAGTGTCCTAGCATACAAGATACGTATAAATATCTTGTAGCAGGAGTTGTGGCAAGTGATCAGCCTATAATTCTTCGGGTCGGAAAGATCTCGCTTTTTGGGGATAAGCATAGTACGTCCCTCGACGAACCAGTCCGAAATCTGCTGTTCCTCGTTCAACCATGAGTTGAAAACTCGCGCTAGATGGCGGTGAATGGAAGGAAATTTCTTCCACCACTAGTTGTTAATGCCGGCTGGGCTCGGGGCAGCGAAGTTCTTGCTACCAACAAGTGCTTGTTGGACTTCCTCCATACTGATTGCCGGGTACACTTGTACAATTGTTTTGCTCCATACTCCTCACCCGCCTCTTCAACGATTTCTTTATAGCCATGAGCGCTCGGATCCTATCTAGACAGTGTTGCTTGATGGTAAGCATCACTGTCAGAGTTTATTATTATTATTATTAATATTATAATTCTTATTACGGTCTCTCTGCAATTTATCAATCAACTTATAACTATCAAAATAATCATATTTTTATACAAAAAAAATAAATAAATTATTTAGATATTACGTAAGCATCGTTACAAACCTAATATGGTAATACTAGACTACCTACAGTTATATTTTACACTCTCATTCTGATCTAAATGCGCTAGTATAAGAATGACAGTGTAAACTATAAGAAACTATAGGTAGTTTAATGCCATCATAGATTTAAAATGATGCTTAAGTAATACTCAAATAATTAATTTTTTTTATAAATGCATAATACGAAGGAAATAAAATGTCAGATTTTTTAAAATACTATTTTTACATTTTACTAAAACCGTTGTAGGAACATTCTATTTTATGCTAAATTTTAAGTTAATTTATAGACACGATCTGTTTTAAATCATGAGCGAAAGCATATGTGGTGAGAAGTAATTTACAGTAGTCCGAGTAACAATGTAACTGCTCTGGTCTATACTATAGCATGCGGTTACTTGACTGAATATTTCCACAAACCCATTAAACCACTACCTGCTCACAGCTGCCTTGGCTATATAAATGTTCACCGAATACGGAAAGTAATGGTCAAAAGCTATTATAATGACACCATATATTCCTTATTTGTAGCTAAGAAAAATTTGTTTCATTTGTAAAGCTTCTAATTTTGAAACAAAAGCGAGAAGCAGTAACAATTTCATCAATTCTTGTAAAATTACATTCTTACCGAAAACCGTCAAGTTGTATCTTTTTGTTAAATAAAAGAAAATTTCTATTATAGACGAGTTTATCTGCATATATCCACGAGATGTTCAGTTCAGATACAGTATTTAATTTTTTAATACTTATTGGTTTAAAATAGACAAAATATCCACTTATGCAGATTGTGTTAATTAAATACTTAGACAAAGTTTAAGCGGTAATTCGTTTCAAAGGGCATATTTCTAACAAGTTTTGATAACTGTTGTGTTATTTCATTACCACCTAAAAACATGGTCTTAATACTGCGGCCTGACGTCACAACTTCTAGTCTAGCTAAGCCGGCGTAATTTGCCGCGAATTCTGTAAAAACGAATAATAACTGCGCTAAATTATTTTTACCGTTTTGTAAGAGATTCCTGTAAAAACGGCGTTGTCAGTTGTGAACTGAGCCCTTAAATCACACCCCATTAGTTTTTTGCGTGTGTTAAGTTATTGCGAAAATGATTGTAAGAACAGTTTTTAGATTTAAATGTCAAAGATATGAATCATAAAATCGATACGACATAAAATACACTTTAACTGAAAATTTTAAACACAATTTATCAGGCAATAAGTCTACAAATAAGGGTTTATTATACTAGGTTTGACAATTACAGTTTAGAAACATTGAAGACTGAAAATTGATGTAGATCTAATTGGTCATTAAGTAAATAATTGCCATGATTATTGTTAAATTTAATAAATTCTGTTGATTATTAAATTTAATTCACATGTAGTATTAAAGTAGCTTAAATTTGGAAAATTCTGACTAAGATATGGTTTAAAAAAGTTGAAACTGTTTTTTGGAGTTAACAAAGAAAAATGTGTTTTATTCTATCATAATGATTAATAATTAAACATTACTGGCCGACAAAATTTTAAACCAGAAATCAAACATACTTTTCCGAAGGTTTTTGATGCGCTGAATCCAAATCCGACCTCACAATTACAGTATCTGAAAGTACTACTCTTCCCCTTCAAAACCTAACCTAACCTAACCTAACCTAACCTAAATGTGAAAAAAAACGTTTTTTCCCAATATTTGAAGTTATGTTACATCACGAGGTAATTTATATCCACAAAACTCATTACGGCATCTGAAAGTATTACTCTTCCCATTCAAAATTCGTTTTTAATTTTTCCAATTTTTTTTCTTCTCCGATAAATCGTTAGTTGAAATTTATGAGTTTGGCATATTGGTGGGTATTTGGAAATTGAGTAGCATCAGGTGAAGACTTCAGAACACAGAGAAATCAAATTACAAACACCTAAATTTCCAACTTATGGTAAAAATAAATTCATAAATATTGGAATATATTCATCATCACCTCGCCTTACTTATTCTCATTGAATTTTTTTAAACTTCATAGGTTGAGTAATAAGACTAATAGCATTCAACATTTATTGGATATAATTTTTTTCTCTATATATGTATTCAGAAATGCACTTGAATGTGTTTGAATGATTTTGAAAGGTAAGATTAGTACTTTCAGATGCCATATCGTGTTTTGTGAAGAAAAATTATCTCGTTATTTAACATAACATCAAATATAGCGAAAAAACTGGTTCTTTCCAATTCTAGGTTAGAATCTCTCAAAAACTTTACCTGATGGAGCAATTCAGTGTCAGAAACTTTCGGAAAGGTATAGTCTGGTTTGTTGTTTAGAAAGTCGGTTAAATTTTGTCGGCCTGTGATCAGTTATCACCAAGTAACGGCTAATAAGTACAATTTAATTTTTAGAAAATCAATACCTACATTTGTGTACTTATTACTTCCTCACCCCTCAAAGTGAGAAAGTTATGTATTCGTGAAAAAAATTTTAAACAAATTTATTGCATTTCTGGACGAATCTCAACGAATTATGACGATACACAAAATTTCCGACAGAAAAAATTTTCTGTCTGAGCTTGCACACATTCTAGAGGTCAAGGAAGAGATTGAGTTCGTTGATAAGCAAAATCGGTCCTAATATCTAAAAAAATATTAGTGACATTCCACCAATGTGACTTTTTTGAAAAGTCAAAATGTGACTTTTGTGAAATGTCAAAAAATGTGACTCTTTTGGAACGTCAAAAATTACTTTTAATATAAACTCCACCACACGTCGAGTTTTACTACGGTGAGGAAGTTCTGATCCGCAAATAATTGGCAGCGGTATTTTTATTTATATTTACCTACCAAAATATTTTTCAATCAAAATTTTACTACTACGAAAATATTGAATTGCAATAACTTATGGAGTATCATGCTGTTTTGAATAATTCTGTTTGTTAATGTATTTAATTTTTGTTTTTTAGTTTTAATTCAACTGTCAGTAGTTTTGGCATAATAATTTTAAAGTAAAGTATATTTAGTAATTTGCAATTTCTTCCCGGCTATGAATTTCGCTATTACTAAAATTCCTTTTTACTGAAGTAATTTAAAACAAAATGAGTGACAGAATCTCTCTTATGAATAATTAAGAATTCTTCCTCGTAGCCTTGCAATAACTTATTAAATATAATGTAAATAGATGAGACCATTTCTTCTAATTTTCGCAAGGAAATAACAAAACTCCTCGACTTAAATTTATAATGAGACTATAATTACTATTACAAATTATGACAACGGAGCTGGCCCTGAAGCACGTATTAATTTAAATATTGTGGTTTTATCATTATCATGAATCTTATACTTACTTTCCAACATGGTCAATGTGTTTAGAATACTGAATATTCTTTGTAATTCTTATTGCTGATAGAATTTTATAGACTTAAATATTCTTTTTCACTTTCCTGAAGTGCTCGAAGAGATTCAGATTGATCAATTACCTGAAGATTAGCATCCCTCGTTTGACGAATGGAAAAAGGTTTTGAAAAACATTCTGGACAATCAGAAAATTCAGTAGGTATTGCATGTAACTGCAACCGAAGGTACATTAATTTTACCATTATAACCTGTCCGGGAATCTTGTTCAGATTTATGTAACGAATTGTTTTAATAAAATGAAGCTCACACATTTTAATCTACTTTGAAGGTGTAAATCCTTTTATTAGAATAGCTGAAATTTTTTTCCGTTACACGAATGTTCGGAAAATACACGCACTTTCGGCCCATTTGCATGATTTCCTTTACAACCTGATACACTGCATTTATACGGCATGTTTACGAACTTCTACACTGACAATTTGATTAAAAAACACTAATTTATTTTATTTTATTTATAGCGTGAAAACTCGGAAAAACAAATAATAAGCTAAGATGTACCTAATCCACACATAATACGTACAAATAACTGCATTCTTGTACTAAAAACAACAAAAGCGCGCAATGGTGGGCCTAGCAGATATGATGTAAGCAAGTATCCTCGGAGCATCACTGAGGCCTTGTTTTTATGCGGTGATGGTTGTTTATGTTATTAAATAAATGCATATTTTATTTTTAAGAGTATCATCCTTACTATTTGACTACTATGGACTTCTTTATCATTATTAATTTTTTTCTTGATTGGCAAGAGTTACCAGGATTAGTTGGCGTTTATAAAATACCCTTTGAAATCAAGAGCTAAGAAACTTTTAGTGTTAAACAGGGTAAACCTGAAAACTCTAACAGGCCTATATACCGGACACTGCCGACTAAATTATCATGTGCATAAACTCGGCCTAGATGATGAGACGGCAGACCACATCCTATGTAACTGTCCTGCTGTGGAGAGGATCCGATTTTTAATATTTGGCAAAGGGCAACTACTGCCAGAAGATGTGGACACATTCTCACCCAATAAAGTCATCTGTTTTGTTAAGAGACTGAACTTATTGGGTGAAATATAACTAGGTATGAGCCACAATAGGCCTGGTGAAGGCCGCAGTGGAGGGTCCACAGGGAACCACTCACAAGAAACCTACCTACCTAGCCCTAAATATTTGATACCATATTCGAGAATTGCCTTCAATATGAAGTCAATTCTTGCAAATTTTTCATCTGTATATTGGTGAAGCTGTAATTCTTGTATATCCGATTTTTCCTAAAAAGTAATAAAGTTTGTTTCTGATTTATTTACTGTCAATTTACTTCGATTAAGCCATGCTACTACATCATACACACCAATTTTTATTTTGTTTTTAACGCCTGCGCCTTCCCAACTAATATAAGAGAAAACCAACGCTGAGTCTACGACATATGAGACAGTTTGCCCTGAAATCTCTATTTAAACATATCGTTAATGCATAACTGAAAATGAATTGGTCCTATATCTGTACCTTGTGGAATCCCAAAGGCTAATAATTTATTCCTCGCGACATTCTCAGTTTATAAATACAATTTGTTTACTATTAGATAAATAATCCTTAAGCAAATCACCACAATATGCCTCTGAATTCATAACAATCTAGTTTATTTATAAGCCTGGAATATGACTATTAAAAGCCTCTGCCAAATCTATGAAAATGGCAAAAGGCTTTTGATCGTCATTTATTGACTGACACGTCTACTCTGGCACTCTCGATAAAATCTGCATTATTATAGTGTAGGTTGTAATTTTCACTTTGAAAATTAGCTGAGAATAAAATGAAAAATAACCTCTTGTTTTTATTTATAACTTAAATAAAGGTGATTCACCTAACTACTAACCTACTTCACCTATAAGGTAGATGATTAGATATCCCATATTTCGATCAAGCAAACATTAACCTATCACAAATTGATTAAAGTGAACCATTGCATAAAAGCAACCTTCTACAATAGGCAAATAAGTACAAAACACTATGTGAAATATCCATCATCATTTTTTTTTCCGTTAAATACATTTTTACCGCATAATAAATATATTGAGCGCGTAAGGTAAACGAATGGAAATAATAGGATTTTCCGTTCAGATATCTATAAATAAAAAACTAATTAAAGTTTTATTGACGAAGCAAATATAATAGAGACTAAAATAGTGGTTAATTAATTAATTAATTAAAGCTTTTATCATTTCGTTGGGGGAATAACAGTACGCAATTAAAAATTTACACCCTTGATCCAATAAGCGAAAAGTGCGCTATTTAAAGACGAAGGAGTTTGAAAGGTCTCGGTAGAAGTTAACTTCGTGTGGCTGATGCTCGTAATTATTTTCACTTTATACCATGAAAATGAAAAGCATAACAATAATTTTAAGCGAAAACGACACGCACTAGACGGGGCTTAAAAAAAGAGGAATATAGTTATGGTTACGAAAACTTCTCGTGTCTTGTTAAATTACTTTTTATTTAATTTTAGAAAAGTGTTCAGGAAGGTGAAGTTTGTTTTAGTTTTAACCGATTTTCTAGAATATACAGGATGATCTAAAAATACACCGAAGTACCTTTATACCGAGACCTAGCCTTCAGAGTACCCGACATAAACCCTATAGATTTTTATTTATGGGGACATTTAAAATCATTACTTCACATGGTACTAATTAAAGACATTGATATTCTGCAACGGCAAATAGTCAATGATTCTTCTATAAATTATTTATGACAAATAAGAGTTTCTCACATATTCCGTCGATGCTTTTCTGGACTCATATTAAAAGCAAATAAAGTTCTTCAAAATGGTTTTTGGGGCCAAACTCAATTTTTTCAAACGGAACCATATTAGTACCGTGGTACCATTTATTAGTACTATTAATAAGGAATTTATTCATATGTCATATTAAAATGTGCGATAAATACAAACAAAATTACAGCTAAAAGAAAATAAGAAAATACAATTGTGTTCTAATTAAATGTTAAGAAGTAACTAAATAAGGTGGCTTTGAAAACAATGAGATATTTAGTTTGTCAAACATTTGTTGGTTTACCGGTGTTTTTATTGTGTCTTTAAAAATTGTTTAAAATTCTTGTTAATTGTGTTCAAAATGCAGCAAACTTATACAAGAGATGAAAAAGTATTAATTATTTATGGGGAATGTTGAAAAAATGCAGTTGCGACTAGACACCTTTATGCCGACCGATATCCTGGTAGACAATGTCCAGTGAGAAATTATTTTAATCGTCTTAAAAATCAATTCCGAAGTGAGCCCGACAATGATCCCAAAGAAAATTTCATTCTTGACGAAGGAACGGAAATTAATGTCTTGACTTGAGTAAAAGTTGATAAGACCGTTTCTTTAAGGCAAATTGGGTTTGAATCAGTCACCAAACAGTAAGATGAATTTTGCACAAATACCACTATACATATTTTAAATACAAATTGCACGAGCACTTGTACGAAAATGATTACAAACGTAGGATGGAATATTGCAATTGGATTTTGCAGAATAACGTGCAGCTAAACAATGATTTTTTTGGGAATGATTTTATTTTCGGACGAGTCTAGGTTTACAAATTTGGGATCATTTAACCGACAAAATACAAAATATTGGTCACAAGAAAATCAAAATTTATTACGAGAGGGTAACTTTCAAGTGCGGTTCAGTTTCAATGTTTGGCTTGGAATAATCGATAGTAGAATCATTGGTCCAATAATATTTCAAGGACCCCTGACTGGTGCCAGATACTTGGGATTTCTGCAAAATGAAATTGAGGATAGGTTAGTTGAATTACCTTTCCATTTACGACAGAGAATGTATTTCCAACAAGATGACGCTCCTCCCCATAATTCAGGGATAGTAATTGATTACCTTCAACGGAGATTCGGAGAAAACGTAATTTCGACGAATGGTCCTGTGAGGTGGCCTCCAAGGTCACCTGATTTAACACCCCTTGATTTCTTTATTTGGGGTCATTTAAAAAATATTGTCTACGCAACCGCCGTTATAACCCGTGAAGACCTGTAAAGGAAAACGCGCAATTAATAGCATAACTGCCTAGCAATTGACTAACATTCTTCGAGAAAGAGCTATGCGAGTTCAGAAGTGCATTGACGTTAATGGAGAGCATTTTGAATAACTGTTGTAATGTTTTGTGTTCATTTTTTGTATTCCAACGCCACCTTATGTGTAACAAGGTAATTAGAACAAAATTGTATTTTCTTATTTGCTTTTAACTGTAATTTTGTTTGTATTTATCACACATTTTAATACGATATAAGAATAAATTCCTTATTAATAGTACTAATAAATGGTACCACAGTACCGATATGGTTCCATTTGAAAAAATTTAGTTAGTTTAGGCTTCAAAAACCATTTTGACGAACTTTATTTGCTCATAAATCACATAATTTAGTATTTTTGACGGGATCTCGATTTTTCTAGCATTACACGGATCATTTAGAATAAATAGGAACCGTCATGGCACACTTAAATGGAAGACTAAAAATTATATTATAGAAAATAGTGACATTTAAAATGTCACTTATTTGGTATCGTTGGATTCAGAAAATTATGCAGAATTGAAAATGCAATAATATACAGGGAGTTCTATTTAAAAATCGAAAGTTAGTGTCACTTCCGACGAAACCGAAAGTGAAAAAAAATCACTTGTATGTCAAAAAGTGTCGCTTATCATGTATATAGGCTATCCCAAATCTTAATCAATTATCTTCAAAACTAAAGGAGAAAAGGGGGGTGTACCATGATCCTGTTACACCCGGTATAATACCATATTCAAGAGGATTCAGACGGAGAAATATTTTGGTCAATAAACAAAATACCAGTCACGCAACTGTAAGCTCCAGTTGAGTTTCAAGAAAGGGAGATGATTATTCATCTGAAGATGATATTGCTTTATTTGAACTCTCAAAATTTTTTCCTAAAGATTTAAGGAAGACTGTGTCCACAAAGAGGCAAAGGTAATTAAAGTTTACAGTCGGGTAGAAAAAGATTTATTCACCTCTACCGAATTGACGATATTCTTCTAGCTGAAAGCTTGGAAACTCCTTTACAACTGTTTTCTCTAGATTTTTTGGCAATCAGGTTTGAAGCTGATTCTTAGAGAAAGTAATTAACATGCAATATGAAAAAATAAATCACAACATTGAATTATTTGTACTAAAAAGATTTAGTGGTGTGTTGATTTTTAGTGGATACGTACAAGTATCACGAATAAGGATCTATTGGGAAAAAAGTGTGGAGTCGATAGATTGGATCAAATTATCAGTCTATATGGAATTTCTCTACGAGGAAAAAACGTACTTCCCCTAATAGCTCACTATCCAAATTTATCCATGCACATTGTCTGGAAAATTCATCGAAGAAATGGTGGCAACTTGGATTTTGAAGGATTGCAACATCTCTATTGCTAAGAGTGTTTTACACGAGACTCAAACCAAAAACGCCACCATAATCCGCACTTTTTCATGTTGGGGGGCTCCACCGGAAAACGGCCAAGCTGCCTATATGTGTACATAGGAGAGTTCTGATTACCCACGGAGTTCTTGCACCTTTCTGCCTTGGTACTGGTTATACTGGTTGCATATATTACAGATATATAAATAACACACCACATTATGTGGTGTGTTTATCAATATTTGTATTTTGTTTATAAGTGCCTCTGAAAATAGAAAAGATTTCCGGCCTGTAGTGAGAAGGAAGTTCATGAAAAATGTTTTATTAATTTTCATAAAAAAGTGAAATATATTGGGTGATTATAAAGTAAGGGATATATTTCAACTTATTATATATTCTTAACAAATCAAATTAACAACAAAAAGTAAATGAAATCTAGTTGCTTACATAATGGGATTTCTAATGTCGAACACTAGTTACCGCAAATACTCGATATGACCTCCATTTTGTTGTTGTAAAGTTACCAACCGTTCCTCTATATTGTATACAGCACTATTCAACATTTCTGGTTGAATTGCACTAATTTGCACTCTAATACTGTCCTTTAATTCCTCCAGCGTTGTTGGCCATGTTCTAAACACCAAATTTTTTAAATAACCCCACAGCCAGTAATCCGCTGAGTTAATATCAGGCGATCTTGGTGGTCATGAATTTGCAAAATGTCTGCTTATAACACGATCTTGAAAAACCGCAGTTAACAATTCTTTAACTGGTCGGTAAATGTGCGGAGGTGCTCCATCCTGCATAAAAATCATATTTTCAATTCCTTCGTGCTCATTTTACAACTGTGGAATTGGATAATCCCTTAACATTTGCAGGTATCGTTCACCAGTAACAGTTACAGATACGGCCTCCCCATTCTGTATTTCCTCGAAAAAGTATGGACCAATGATGAAATTAGCTGTAAAACTGCACCAAACGGTGACTTTTTTGTCATGAAGACCTTGCTGAATGATTTCATGTGGATTTTCTGTTGACCATATTCGACAGTTTTGAGTATTAATTCCACCATTAAGAGAGAAATGGGCCTCATCTGTCCATAAAATACGGGTTCAATTTCCATTTGAGCCAATACGTGTAATGAAAAATCGTACCTGAGAGCAAAATCTGCGTCCTTTAATTCAAACAGCAGTTGCAGTTTATAGGTATACATTTTTAGGATTTTCCGTAAAATTTTCCAAACCTTGGTGTATGGTATTTGTAATTGTTTTGATATCGCATTCACACTACTGATTGCTAGCGGATTAGTATTGGCTACGTTTTGATTTTCCGGAAGAACTTTTGCAACTTGGACATCACTAATCCTAGGTCTTCCTGACCTCGGAAGGTCTTTCACAGACCCTGTTCTTTCAAATTTGTTAATCAAATTACGATACGCCTTCATTTTGCACGGCCCTGCTCTCAAACCCATTTTCGTACGAAATCTTCGTAATCCAGTAGTGTAATTTTTACCGCCTTCATAATAACATTGCACTAAACCAAATCTTGTTTGCAGATCATATTGAAATTGTTACAAATTACGTTACGCGAGTTTTATTTTGAGAACAATTCTGTAAATTACGATTATTTCGTTTGACACTTGTATCAATAGTTGTCACGACAATTCTTTTGTTTTCCATAGATACACTAAAATCCAATTATTGAGGCAACTAGATTCTGTTTATTTTCTGCTACTAGCATAATTTCGTAAAACTATATAAGAATTTAAAATAGACCCCTTTCTTTATGATAACCCCATATATTTACTCATTGTATCTTACATGCCTAGCGTATTACACACGGTACGGGTTCCATTTTTTATCTGTATTCAATAAAAAAATGTTTAAATGTACGAAGATAGTTTCGGTATTGTTATTTTTCTAAAATATTACAAATAAATTTGATTTTACTATTAACAATTTTTTTTACTCCTCTGGGTTGATGAAAAATATTAAAAATAAATTATTAATAGATTCAATTGGATTTAATTAATAAGTTAATTTATAAAAACATGTGCAATGTTTACAATCCAATTGGCACAAAAAACGCTGAACATTTATAGTGACAATTTATTGTAAAATAAAAGATAAATTGATTTTAATTAAAAATACATACAGAGTAATATTTTATTGAAGCACCGATGTAATTAAACAGTGCACGTTTGTATTAATGAAATGTCAGTTACATATGAATTTATCAACATGGGAAATATACACAATGGACTTTGGGGTAAAACTTTTAAACACTTTTTTTAAGTAACCGGGAAAAAATATTAGATTTCATAGAAAATACACCTGTCATATTTTAAGGGAAAGAAAAGGTGACTTCGTAATATATCTGTCATTGTGTTGATTATTTCAAATAGTACTTCTTCTCCTCCTTCTTCTTTTGCAGGTGACGTTGAGTCAATAATAAGAACAACAAAACTTTGTCCACAAAATACCTTTGTTGCCCACTTTTGAATTCGTTGATATTTAAATATTTTAAATATATGAAGGAAATTTGCATTTTAATGTTTCAAAAATATTTTATTAGAAACTCTACACATGTTTCGGCTTTTTAGGCCGTTGTCAAGAGTACAGGGAATACAGAAGAATAAAATTTGTGTTTTCTGCTTATATAATCACATCTGATGCCTCTTGTAAAGTTATTGTGCTGTGCTGTCTTTCACAAATTATATTTATGCTGCCTTAGATCAAGGACAAAAATGTAAGTCATGACTTACTGTTAAGATCTCTAGGCAATTTTGGTATCAAAGGGCCTAAATTATTTTATCTAAAATATGGTCACCGGTAAAAATTTGTTGTTCATTCATTAAATTTTTATTATTTTGAACAGCCTTACATATTTCTAATTGTTCTATTAGATCAAGTTTGTTTTCTTTCTTTTCCGAATGGAGTAATTTGTCATTATTTAAATCTATAAAATGACTGTTTTCTATGCAATGTGTTGACATGCCCGTACTATATACATTGTTTATAATAGATTTCTTGTGTTCCTCGAATCACTTTTTTATATTTCGTCCAGTTTGTCCAATGTATATGGCATCGCAGTTACTACATTTTAAATCATGTGCTCCTGTTTTTTATAACGTTTCAGTCTTGTCTTTATTATAAATTAACATTTCACCTACATTATTTTTACTTACGGATATCGTCCTACATCCCTCTTTATTCAGTTTAAACTTTTATTTGTGTTTTGCATTTGGAAAGGTACGTAAAGGCAGTTAAATAAATTGAAAATGAAAAATTTCAGTATATAAAACTAATTTAGGTAAAATGTTAATTAATTATTAATAAAGACAAAGCTGAAAAGTTACAGAAAACAGGAGTATACGAGTTAAAATATAGTGACTGTGATATTATATACATTGGACAAACTAGACGAAATTGAAAAAAGCGATTCGATTCGAATCTATTGTAAACAATGTATTAGGGCATGTCAAAACATTTCAAAGAAAACAGACATTTTGTAGATTTAAATAAATGACCAACTGGAAACAAACTCCTCACCATTATTGAACATGTTTTAATATTGACAAAAGTTTACTTTACATACACATATTTAATTATTTTTAAAATCTTTATACTTTCTAAATTCCTACAATTTGTTACGCTCTTTTATAGTTAATTTCAATGCACAAATATTATCAATAGACATTTTTAGGTTTTTAGTAAAAACTTGACCCTTATCCTTTGGCAATTTACGAGCTTAAAAAAGAACTATAGAACAATACATTTTTTTCCTTTATTATATATATATTTTATATTTTTAAATGTGAATGATCCCTTTATATTTAATATTTACAAGTTTACAATTCTATTTTTTATTGTGATTTATTTAGGATGCAATTTTACTATGTCATCAAGCTTATTTATACACCCTACTCATAATTGTAATTGCTAGTCTAGTACTCACATCTGACGAAGCCACTGTGTTGGCGAAACAATTGTCATGTTTATATATATTTTGTAAATATATGAATATAAAAATTTTTGTGAAAATCTTAAAACGTGAAGTTTTATTCAGTTCGATGTTAAAATGGATTTTCATCAAGTAAGGGTCGAATCAATCAACGATTTAAATAATGTCAAATTACTCCAATCGGAAAAGAAAGGAAAGAAACACGTGTAGAGTTTCTAGAAAAGTATTTTTAAACATTAAAAAACCCAATTTCCCTCATATATTTAAAATATTTAATGTTTCACAAGGAGCGAACCGCAGAATCAGTTGTGTATTTAAATATTTGGCGGAGGTGCTAGTTTTAATCCGTGCAATATGTTCTAATATTTAAATTAATAATATATAGGTAAGAAAACAAAGTAATGACAAAGTTGGAAGATATAGTTGACGTTTATAGATATATTTTTTTAATTTCAACCTTTCCAGATAATCTCAATCAAATATACTTATAAACTGGATGATTTAATACGAGTATTACAAAGGCCAGATTACATAAAAGATCTTGGAGTTGTTTTTGACCCTAAATTATCTTTCATACGGCATATCGAAACGACTACTTCGTCTGCTTATAAAAGACTTAGACTTGTCATACGCAATTCAAAGGGGTTTGGTAGCTTGCATACGCTTAGAGTGCTCTATGTTTCATTTGTTAAGTCGCGGTTGGAATATGCATCAGTAGTGTGGAGTCCCATTTATAATGTACATATTTGGTCTTTAGAAAAAATACAACGACGATTTATAAAATCAGTAGTATACGTACTTAATGGTGAGTATCCGGAAAGAGGCATTCAAAACAATATTTTACTTGCATGTCTCAATTTTTCCGAGCTTGCAAAACGTAGGGCGGCAAAATTTATAATTTTTTTGTATAAGGTGGTTAATAATTTAGTTGACTGTATATGGATATTAAACCAAATTAATTTTCAAATTCCAAGAATATCATCACGTCATATCCGCATTTTTAAGTTACCTACAGCTAATACTAATATTATGATAGCATCCTCTATATGTATATCAAATGATCGCAAACTATTGCAACGTGGAGGACAATATTGATATTTTTTTCTTGTACCATTGACGAAATTAAAAAAAGTTGTACTTAATGAGTGAATGACAATATTTTAATTTGTGTAGTTTTGTACAATTTATATTTATTTTTATTGCTATTGTGTATTGTTGTATTATTATTGTCGAATAGCAATATTTTAATTAAAGTATAATGTATTGTTAGTTAGTGTTAATTTATTACTATATATTATATTAATGTTTATTATTTCATTTCCGTTGTAATATTTATATATTTTTTTACTCTGATTGTTGGTAGATTTTCAATTTTTTGCTTTTCGTTACTTAAATTTATTTAAGTGTTTTGTATCCTGTAATTGGGTTCTACCTGTAGGATATGTATATGAAAATAAATAAATAAATAAATAATTTGAGATTCTGGCGATTATATTGTATGAATTAGTATCAATAACTTCTTTATCTTACGATAAATAGCATCTAAATTTTGAAAATAATACTATCTATTTGAACAGAGATGTTGTAATCTGAATTCTCGTATCATTTACTGTCTGATGGTTATTATAATGAAATATATCAACACTAGAGCAAAGAAAAAAATTATAAAAATTAAGTATTAATTGAGAAATATTAAGTAATTAAAATTTCACTTTTGCTACAACGAAAGATTTATTATAATCAAGCAGCTCTGTAATATATTTAAGTTTCCCAAACAATCTAAAAAATAACATTCCCCATTTAATTAACATTTTTTTCTAATTCTATCGTACCAAAATTGTTCGATGATATTTCGCCTACAGATGCGTAGAGTGTAAAGAAAAACCGCTCAACATCCCTCGTTGAAACGCCGATTCCACCCGATGTGCTGTCCTGAGAAACTGCATGAACGTACTTATAGCAGATCCATTCCGCACAAACCAGTAAACGACTACGGCTTTTCCGGCGAGCGGTTCGGTTCAGTCGTCCTGGAAATCCTCCTCGTTGTATGCTGTCAACGTTTGCTTTTGTTAAAATTAGGTGTTTGTGCTCTAATAGTAAACAGAACAGATTACTAAATCTTTGTTGTACATTTTGTGACTAGGTCTATGTGGTTTAATTTTCGCAAAGAGCAGAAGGTACAAAAATGATTAGATAAGTAGAAAGTAAAAACAATGTTTACCTAAATATGAACACCTCTGTATTTGTATGATTTGTAAAATTATGTAATTGCGTGTATTCTGTCTGCAATAACACATATATGTGATAAAAAATAAAAAAATTGTATTGTTTCTAAAACTTTCGGTATACGTAATTTCTCTGTATATAACCCAAACTTTTTACGTGCTTTCAACTTCGGGTTCGTAAAAGTTAAGTTGATTCATTTATTCTTATTTACACAATTTTTTTTGTATATTTCAAGAGAATTATTGTTCTTTTGGCCTAATTCCATTTCATTATTTTCATCATATTTGTATATAGGGATCAATAAGCTTTAAGACAGGACCACATTTTTACTGCACATTTAATGGATATTTTCATTTTAAAGAAAATGTATCTTAACTTGACCGCGGTTTACGATATTGCCAAAAAGAACCGTAATCGATTAATAAAAGATACAAAAAAATGTTATTACCAAAATAAAATTATACACGCTGACAACCCTGCACAATCTGCCTGGAATGTCATTGCTGAATTGGCAAATAAAAATAAAAAATGTAACAATATTGTTATAAAACATGAATAACCTCAAATAGTCTCTTAATGATCTTTTTATAAAAGCTCCTAAGAACACAATTAAGCAAATACCCCAGTTAAACTGTATTGCACATATAACTAATGCAGTTAAACAATCGCATTTCCTCTTTTTAAAACCATTCACTGCTGATGAAATGTCAGATTTATTAACAAATAAATTCAACGCCAAAAAAATCATCTGGCCCTGATGATATTCCCTCTTTTTTTTTAGAAAAATCATATATTTGATACTGAACCACTTACACATATCGTTAATTTATCTTTTGAAACTTACATTATGCTCAAGTTGACACAGGCTTAAGGTATGGTGTCTGTTTCTGAGGTAATTCTACATTATCGTGCAAAAACGTATTCTGCGATATATTGCTGGCATTCAGAGCATTTATTCCTGTAAAAATACTTTTAAGGAATATGAAATTTCAACGGTGCCATGCATATATATTTACGAAATTTATGTGTATATTTTTAGGAATAGAAACAATTTTATTTTAAATAGTGTTTACCATAATACCAATACAAGGCAAAATAACAAGTTTCATGAGACACATGCTAGACTTAAAATAACAAGTGTATCTCCAAGATTTATAGGACTTAAAATATTTACTCGTTTACCCGATGAAATAAAATATAGTGAACCTGAGTACTTACTTAAGAAAATAAGAAAAGACTAGAACTGTTTTCATTAGATAAGTGTTACTATTCTGTAACAGACTTTTTTTGTCTCTTAATATGTAAATAACCAACTGTTGACGATTCCTATACAATATTCTGTATTGTCAAAGAAAAGAAAATAAATTATTGTTATTATTATTATTAACATTTCACTTTATAACAAAATTATCATTAGCGGCAGAAAATTCATACACATTTTCCTGTGTAAGAAAATTTTTTATTATTTTTGTTGTTAAAGTAAAAAAATTATGACGGTTTACAGTTAATAAAATTCCTCATAGTTATGTTTATTAAATATCGTAGTTAGTACATTGAAAACAAACGAACATAAAATGTAATATAAATCTGTGTCTACATTTCATGAATTTATATTTTACCAAATACAACAGCCTAGTTCTAAAAATGTCTTTGTTAAGAAATGTTAAAATTACGTTTCTCCTCTGGCAATAAAAAGTAAAACAACCATAATGACGACATCTTTGTTTAATGTGTTAAGATGAAGGTTTTATCTACCACTTGTGAACTGCTAACCTTTTTATAGAAATCTAGTTTTTGTAAATCAGCACTCGGTGGAGACATAGACAGAAGAAATATTGTTCAGGATTCATTTAGGTTACATTGTTTAAAAATGCTGTTCTAGAGGTGAATGTATTAACACATAGTTCTTCTGAGACAGAGAGACAGACAGACAGATGTCATTATCGACCTTGTTATAGAAAGTTTATCTGAGTAGTTGTTTATCGAATAAATACAGCCACTAAGAAATTATTTAGTAATGTTTCAACTTGTTAATTCGTTAGATTGAAAGTAATAATTGTGAAATTTTCAAGCCACATAGAATATTTAAATTTTTCCACTGTTTCTCTTTCACGACTATACAAGATTTATTCAATAAAGAATTTCTTTATTTTACACAAGGTTGCCCGTCTTTTTTCCTCTACAATACACATCAAAAGATGTCCAAAGTGCAGTGTTTATTTTGTAAATTCTTATCATAAATTGTGCTTTGCAAAGCGTTTTCGAAATATATAGCTTCAAAGTCCTCTCAGCTGTATGATTCCTTGTATTTGTTAAAGTATTATAAAATTTAGTAATCAGTACTATACATCAATTAAAAACACGTTAGGTTTTTACACATATATTATATATTTCCCCCCGTATAGTCAGATATGAGTGTAATTTCGAGTTTCAATGCGATACCTTCTGCTTTACTACTTTGTCTTACTACGTAATGATTATATAATATGATAAAACTGTTGCTCCTTGTGGCTAAGTAAAGTATATATAAATGTTTAAACATTTTGCCATATTGAAGTGAACAAATAAAACAAGAAATGCAATATGAGATTATTAAAATAGCCATTTACGATACAAGTGTTAAAAGTGTCGCCTTTCGGTTCGGGTAACAATATTTCCACTCATGCGGATTATACCATATTCCCAACTTATTACACTGTTGTTAGAGATAGGAAACTAGATAGGAATGCAGGACTGGTGGCTACTACTACCTCATATGGTTGACAGAAGGGCACACGTTGACAAATAAAAGTAATAGTGTAAAATGAATAATGAACTACATACCGCTTGATACAATGTATTATTCAGAATGACTGAAATCTGCCATCGCATTAGCATGGTCACAACTAATACTCGTTCTATTAAATTTGAGAGATTTGATCTATACATATGTGTACCCTAGATGCAAAACTTGGTATTTGCAAAACTTTTAACTCGGCTTTTATGTTATTCAAATACAATAATATATAGACCTGTTAGAGTTTTCAAGTTTACCCTGTTTAACACTAAAAGTTTCTTAGTTCTTGATTGCAAAGGGTATTTTATAAACGCCTTCGAATGAACTAATCCTGGTAAGCAGTAGCAGTACTTAAAGGTATGCCAAGTATCGGTTCTGGTCCGATGATTCGTGATCCTGCTCCTTCTTTGGCCAAAGAGTCGGCTATTTCGTTACCTTCCCTACCAGAGTGGCTGGGTATCCAGACCAGAGTTACTTTGTTGTTTTTGCTCAAAAGATTTAGAGCCTTCTGACAGTTCTATACCGTTTTCGAGTTACAGCGATAGGAGCGAAGAGCTTTTATAAATGCTTGGCTATCTGAAAAAATTTTAATTGATCTGCGTGTAAGATGCATACCGGGTGAGTCACGAATTGCGCTCGCCCCGATATTTCCTAAAATATTTGGAATAGAAAATTGAAATTTCGAGGGCTTATTTTACGACTAAAATGCCATCTTTTCAATAAAAAATCAAGTTTGGTGCACATCCGGTTTGACCGGAAATGCCCACAACTTTCGATTTTTAAATGAAACACCCTATATATTTTTACATTTTTGGAATCTAGAGGAAATTTTTAATACAATACATCCATTTTGGTCACTTTTTGATAAACATTAAAGCTTTTATTAAAAAATCTATTTCTGAATCCAGAGTGCTGTGGTGCCCAAAATATATTTTAGTTTGTGTGCTACGTTACTATAAAAATAAAAAGAGCAATATGATTGCATTACTTAATTGTCTAGAGGCGTTTAAAATTTTTAAATGTGATTTTTACCCACTAACTCGGTTTTTTTAAATGGGAAGTTAATCGTCCACCAACATTTTCAAATACCCCATTTTCATACGAATCTAATGATGCCAAAATTTTGAAAATCCGCTCAGAAATATGTAGATTTCAGCCAAAATACAATGCAACCAAGCTTTTAGAAACATGCGGCTAATAGATTAGTGGGCTTTGGAAACTAAAATGACACATTTCTGTTTTAAATCTGGTAACCTAATAACATTGGAAAAATCATAGTAGCCATTGAATGTAATAAAACAATATCAGCTGTCAGACAGATAAAAAATAAAGCGTTGCGGAAATCTCTTTGAGTAAAAATTAAAGAAAATGAATAATTTTAGTAGAAGTGAAAAGGTCGATATGTTACTGATATATGGAGAGTGTCACAAAAATGCAACTGCAGCTGCAGGACTGTATCAGCAATGATATCCCAACAGACGTCCTCCAAGCAGACACTTGTTTGCCAGAGTGGAACAAAAATTAAGAAACGAACCCGATCAACAAGATGACCATCAAACATTTATTGTAAGTGAGGACAAGGAAATTGATGTATTAGGATTTGTGATGGTACACCCAACAACATCAACAAGGGAATTGTCAACGGAATGCGACATTAGTCAGTCTTCGGTTTGCAGAATTTTAAGGAAACATAAGTTTCGGTCTTATAAATACCAAATACACCAACATCTTTATGGAGATGATAAAGACAGGAGGCTAGTATATTGCAACTGGTTCTTAAATGCAGTACAACAAAACCCAGGTTTTCCTTCTCATATTTTATATTCAGATGAAAGTAGATTTACGAACCAAGGTATGTTTAACAGAAACAATACTAGGTACTGGGCTCAAGAAAATCCGAGGTTGGTAAGGCGGGGGAATATTCAGGAAAGATTTGGGTTTAACTGTTGGCTTGGAGTACTTGGAGATCGAATAATTGGACCCATATTTTTTTGATGGAACACTTACAGGCGAACGATATTTAATCTTTTTACAAAACCAGACAGCAGAATTTCTTGACTTACTTCCTCTTGCCTATTTACAAAATCTGTTTTTCCAACAAGATGGTGCTCCCCCACATAATTCCAGAAGAGTGATGGAATATTTAAACAACTTGTATGGTGAACGCCTTATCGCAAATCAAGGTCATATCAGGTGGCCTCCTAGGCCACCTGATATGAACAATATCTATAATGTCAATTTATGGTTTAATTATATTAATTATTTTAATATGGATACCTACTGTTACCTAGTTTAAGTTTAATTGTTCAAACGGAATTGATTTTTATTTATTTATAGGCCCGATATTTATGTTCATTTAAATAAAACTCTGAAAACTGTACTGATATCGCATTCTGTTGCTAATTTCCTCGTGGATGTAATTGTGTTTACCTCCACATACCTATGCTAAACTTACTTGTACCGTTCTTTGCGCTCACAATTATGAAATGTTTGATAGCTCAAGATTGCCTATAACTACACGAGTCTGTCTGACAGCTGATATTGTTTTATTACATTCAATGGCTACTATGATTTTTCCAATGTTATTAGGTTACCAGATTTTAAACAGAAATGTGTCATTTTAGTTTCCAAAGCCCACTAATCTATTAGCCGCATGTTTCTAAAAGCTTAGTTGCATTGTATTTTGGCTGAAATCTCAAATATTTCTGAGCGAATTTTCAAAATTTTGGTATCATTAGATTCGTATGAAAATGGGGTATTTAAAAATGTTGGTGGACGATTAACTTCCCATTTAAAAAAACCGAGTTAGTGGGTAAAAATCACATTTAAAAATTTTAAACGCCTCTAGACAATTAAGTAATGCAATCATATTGCTCTTTTTATTTTTATAGTAACGTAGCACACAAACTAAAATATATTTTGGGCACCACAGCACTCTGGATTCAGAAATAGATTTTTTAATAAAATTTTTAATGTTTATCAAAAAGTGACCAAAATGGATGTATTGTATTCAAAATTTCCTCTAGATTCCAAAAATGTAAAAATATATAGGGTATTTCATTTAAAAATCGAAAGTTGTGGGCATTTCCGGTCAAACCGGATGTGGACCAAACTTGATTTTTTATTGAAAAGATGGCATTTTAGTCTTATAATAAGCCCTCGAAATTTCAATTTTCTATTCCAAATATTTTAGGAGATATCGGGGCGAGCGCAATTCGTGACTCACCCGGTATATTCCAGCCTTCGCATACACAGTTCAATGGCATGAACCTCGGCCTGAAAAAATAGTTGCATTAGTACCTAGGCTTGATGATATCCTCACCTTTGTTCTGTAGCTATGTACTCCGGCTCCTGTTCCCTCAGGAGTTTTGGAGCGGTCTGTAAACCAGCAGCTGTCTGCCCTCAGTAGGTAGGTTTTATTCCGATCTCATTCATCTCTTTCCGTTGAAGCTCAACTAGTAGTTGGTCATGGTAGGCATAGTATCCGAGGGCATTCCCAGGATGCTGTGACTCTCTATGTCATCCAGCAACCTGTTCCGCTCCTTGATACTAGTCTGCAGCATATTCTTTATCTTAATTCTACGTATAAATAGACCATAAAATAATATCAAAAAGAGATAAGGTCTCGTAGGTCGGCATTAATTCAACATTACATGTTAATTTTTTTGTACATTGTATCATAAATTTCTTATAATTCTCATAAATTCGATTACGTGTTAATATGTAATAATACAAAAACAAACATAGCATTGAGCACTGTGGACTATACATACACTGGAGAATGTTAAAATGATTTAATATTTTTTACTGTATGCACAACACCGTTGTTTCGCGGGTCTTCTTTCCCCGACCAGACAGTACAGTTGATTTAAAAAAAAACTGGTACACTTTCTTTTAGCTATGTAAATCATTCGTTCTTTGATTGATATTAATAATCTTACAAATGTCACTTTGACGTTAATTAGTGGCGTCATTATTAAAAATGGTTCGACATCTGACAGATAATCAAAAATTACGAATTGTTTCTAAAACTGAAGATGGTTGGTCCATAAGAAGACTTGCTGAGATGGTTGGTCCATAAGAAGACTTGCTGCTGAATACATTGTGAGTAAAACCACGATAATGAGTGTTAAAAAACAATGGGAAACCAACCAAACGGTATCCCGTAATGTTGGTTCCGGTAGGCCCAGAAAGAGCAATAATCAAGAAGATGAAAATCTTATAAATTACCTAATAGAAAACCCTTTTCAGACTGCAGTAAATGCAATTTCAGAGACAAATTTCCCTGCTTCAGTATCTACTGCTTGCAGAAGAATAAAATTACAAAGCGACTTGAAGAGTTGTTCAGCGGCTAAAAAATACAAACTTTCAGAAGAAAAGAAGCAGGGTAGGATTATTTTTGCACTCAACTATGTAATCAATGATGAAAACTTCTGGAGACAAGTTGTCTTTTCTGACGAAAAGGTTTTTAAATCTTGTAACGATGGACATGTTCGCGTATATAGGCCTCCTTCCACTAGATACAACGAAAAATATACTTTCGATCCACAAATATCAGGAAGGTTTTCAGTCAATGTCTGGGCTTGGATGAGCCTAAATGGGTTAGGTGTGTGTTGGAACAGTGGTGGTCATCTCAATTCCATTAAATATATTGAAATATTAGACAATATTATGTTGCCGTCAGTAATAGAGGTGTTTCCGGAAAATAATTTTATTTTCCAACAAGACAACTACTCCATACATACGGCCCATCGTGTCAGGCAATGGTTTCTTAATAAAAACATAGAGTTGTTACCGTAGCCATCTAAAAGTCTGGATTTAAATCCAATTGAAAATGTATGGGGACTAATGGTGAAACAGAAAATTAAGTAACCATCCAAATAATGCCCAAGAATTGGAAGGGATAATTGAAGACGCTTGGGAGAACTTGTCGCAAGAAGTTGACCTTGCAAGAAATCTGATTTTATCCATGCCTGCAAGACTTCAGGCAATTTTAGACGCTAATGGAGCAATGATAAAATATTAGTTAATGTATTACGTAATTGAAGTTCATTTATTTTATTTTTTTATTGTATTTTTATGTTCAGTTTGCATTGTTTACATTTTTTTTTAATCTCAAGTGGTATTTTTGTATTTTTATTTTAAAAATAGAATTATCATTATTCAGTTAGTATTTTAATTACAACCATTAGTAGAATTATCCGTAACAAATATTATTTTTTTTAAACAATAATATGGCAGGCTTGAAAATGTTTTGAAAAAGTTATTTTCTAATTATTTTTTTAAATTCCATTTGAATAAAATAAAAGAGAAAGGTTTAATAAGTTTAAAAGAAAACCGATCTCCTCCAAAAAAACCCTGGTCCGGGGTAAATCACCTCTTCTCCACCCCCCTCTCGACATGCCTGGCCAGCCCTATTTAGACATATGCACACAACTAAACTATTAAGATTTTCGATTACAAGAGGTGTACCAGTTTTTTTTAAATCAAGTGTACATATAAATTAATTTAATTATATAAAAGCTCTTTAAAGAATACGATTTTTTTTTATATCTGCCTACCCTGGAAACCGGCAAATATTTCCGGTATCTGACTATTTCATTCCCCATAATACGTTCAACTTTTTACAACAATGACTTCTCAAATGTTCTCTACAGTTAACGTATGGTAAAATCAACATTCTGATATTTTAAGTGCTCAATTTTTCTACCAACAATATTGTCTGACATTAGACTTAATTTGCTATTATAAACACCCAAGAACGGAGAAGAGAGAATGTTTTTAATTTTTACAGTTTTTCTCCTGACAAACCAAGAAATATCTCAGTCGTAACAGCTTTTTTGGAGTATTTAAACAAGTTTAATATTCTAGGTATGTGACGTGTGATTCAACACTGCTAAACTTCTTTTGACAAGTTTCAATCTAGAACATAAACAATTGTTAATAGTAGCAACTTGTAATTCAATATTACAGATTTCTGTCATGAAAACATTTGAGGAAATGTAATTGGCAGACTTTTATTTCAAGAGTAACCACTTTGTTTCCTCTCAACGTTGTTTTTGCAACTATCACTATTAAACTAAACCATCTTTTTCATTTTTATTTCTCACTAAATGTTAACTTGTATAATTAGTTTCCTCAAAACTGTATCTTTAGTAAATGAGGTAGAGAGACATTTTTATTGTAAAAATGTGTAATAGGTAATAAGTATTTGAAATAATAAAATGAAAAAAAAACAACGAATTAAATAACTAATGACGACAAAATATTTAAATAATTTTACTATACAATATATGTGTCGGTCCCAAATTCGATCCTTGTGTAACTCTAAATTTTGCACTGAGTAGATCTGAGTTAATTCCATTATAACTGACGTATAAGTACTAAAAAAATATGGCAGACACCCCAATAAGAGAAGGTGTTTAAATACATCTTTTTTATTTTTTAAGCTTTCTTTCCTAAATACGCACTATGACAAAAAGAAAATACAAATTCGGCTTTGACAGTATCATTAAGTAGATTTAAACTCGATAATACCAAATTTATTGAAATAAAACATACATTTCGAGTTGATTCAATCATACAAAATTGTTATTGATTTTAATAATTAAAGTCTAATTCAATTCGGACTGGTTTTAAAGTCGTTTTGTGTTGAAGTTATCGTAATATTCATTGCTATATATCTAAATATTGATTCCAAATTCCATCACTTATTAATAATTAAAATAAAATTTCTTAGAATAGTCAAATAAATCATTCGTATTTATATCCCTAAGGTAACATTAATTTTTTTTTTGTAGGGTATACCAAAAATAGTAAAAGCAACAGTATAATAGACTACTATGTTATAATTACACAACAATTCTATTTTAGAATATTCTAATTATACTACTTAATAAGGATAAACACATTTTAATGATTATTTGCTAAACAAGTAGGTGTTGAAGACTGTTTCAAGGTAGATAAAGCGGAATATCACATACTTGCTCTCTGTGTGTGGACTTCTTGATACTAATGTCAATTTTTAGTATCCCAGTATAGACCAATCAAATTAAGTAAAAATCAGGCCCACTTTCACGATAATTTCCAACCATTCCCGACCAATACCATTCGATTCAGTATGTTTTTGAATTCTCATGGTCAATTTTGCCGTACGTTATATGAGCAAGAATTTAATTTATAAACAATTAAAGTTGTTAAAATGATGAAAATCGATGTTTCTGAATGTTCAACTTCAAACGCTGCGAAAACGGCAACAGATAGAGAAAAATTGCTCAGAACATTTTTTATAGAGCGTCCAATTCCCTTTAAAAAAGTCCACGACGGCATATCTCTACGATGAATAGTTAAGGCGTTACAATAAGTTAAATATTTATTATTTTTCTGCTGTATATCAGTCAGCTGTCCAAGTAACACGCATGCGCGATCAACAGACTCGTATGCCGCGTAATGGCCGCCTGCGCAGAACATTTGAAAGTAGACTTGCTGTAAATCTTTCATAATTTTCTTATTTTTATAACGTCAGCAAATGTATTTATCACTTTTTTGGTCTAGATATAATTATTAGATACTTTCATGCATACTCAAAGACCTGGAAAATTATTATTAAGTTATAAGATAAATTATTATTAAGTTATGAGCTGTTCAGTTTGATGCTAATAGTCGTCGCAGTTATAACGCAGTTATACAGTGTACTGGTTGTGAGCAATTTTTACGTTATCATTGTGGTTGTGCTGTTGATTAATATAAAATAAACCGAACAAAAATGTCGCTAGAAGAAAATTGTTTTATATGTGAAGGAATTCTGCAAATGGGCAAGACTGTATCAGTAAAACAAAAGGGAATCGAATCGTTTATAGAAAACAGCAAGAAACGTGAGGATAAGAAATGGAATCAAATAGAAAATGTTAATGAAGTTACTGTTCATGATAAGTGTAGAAAAGCGTATTCCTCAAAAGATAATTTGAAGCCTGGCTCTGGAATTCCAAAAGAGCGATACCCACGTCGTTTAAGTGTGCCTCAATTTAATTTCGAAGAAAATTGTTTCTAATGTGGAAAAAAGTGGATACGCGTTGCGTATACAGCTGACCAGTACGCAGTAGAAAAATAATAAACATAAGAAGGTTTAGTGCCATATCCCCAAAAAAACAACTATGCAGCTACGGACACGTGTTTCGGAGTTATTGCCCCTCATCAGCGTAGCGTAACTAAAGAATTGGATCTAGGATCTAAGTTGTTTTTTTTGGGGATATGTATTTTTTTATTAATCTTTTGCTTATTACACTTTTTTTCGGAACTTAACTGTTGAAACAGTTTTAATGTTGTACAGGGTGTCTAAAACATAAAAGATCTAAATAATTGCACAATTTCACATTAATGCAACTTTAATGAACAACTATTAAAAGTTAAAAAGAAAATCATATTAGATTTTTTATATATAACTTCTTCAAATCTCAACCGATTTTAAAACCTGAAAAATCGTTGTATTCCCGATAGAATTAGTTTTAAAATGAAGTATAACAAGTGGGGTGGTTTCATTTAATACTTTAAATTTGATGGGTGCTGGGAGTTAGGGGGTGAATTGATCGATATTCCCTAAGCGTCAAAAATGTTCCCCCTTGAAATAAAAGTCGACGTATCTTGCCGATTTTTAAATCATTTATAGTTTTAAAGAAAAATAGAGTGGACAGTTTTCAAACGAACACAGTGTAGAGCAGACTTACGTTTAGTTTAAAATGCAAATACATTAGAGCAATATTTGCTTAAAACACGACAATTCCTGAGAATGAAGAGAATATTTTTTAAGATGCGTTTCCATGGCTTCCTCGCTTAGTCCTCTTGAAAAACATTTATTTGCTGTTTTATTAGTACAGGGCATTTATTTTAATAGGTTTTATTAACATTGTAGCTGTAATCGCCACTTTAATTATTTACGACAAACTACGCTGGCAATTAATGATATTATAAATGATGAAAAGAGCTAATAAAAATAATCCAACGTATAATCAATATGGCTGGTTTAGTGTTAATTGATACATGCAATGAAAATAGAGTAAGTAATACAAAGTGGACAATTAAAGGAATCGATATTCTAAGGTAAATTACGTTGGAAAATGTATAAAAAAAATTAGTTATGACGTTATTGGAGTAATAAGCGTTCAAAATAAGACGACATCTAGTTTAGTTGCCCATGCCTGTTGTCAGTCTCTGATGAGAGCCCATTTTATTGAAACGTAATTTTTTTTACCAAACTTTACTCGCTTATGCCATATGGCGTTGTACTATTGCTCATTGACATTGGACACTGGAAAGTATGGTTTGGCATTTCTTGTTGTAGATTATTTTGTAAAATATGTTTTTCTCAGTTTTCAAAAATCGAGCTTATGTGTCTCTAGTTAAATTGTATTCGAATCAAATTTTAAAAGATACTACAAGAAAAGGGATTTTTTTATTATATTTGTTCAGTTTCTCATTCTATGCTAATTAGCAACTATTACACCTTTTTCATAAATTTTTAAATTAATAATTTGACTAATTACCATAACTTAATGAAGTTGAGGATATTTTTGGCGATATTTCACACACGTTCCACGTTTTTGTCTGTTATTAATTACAATGTCATTAATAAATTATATGTTTTGTAATTCAAATTCGCCCCAAGTTGTTCCATGACCCCTAAGTTAACACCTGCTGATTTTATCTTGAAGGTAACATAAATTAAGGACTATTTTTCTTTTTAATGTTCTCGCAATACACCAACAATGTATAAGCCGTCATTAGTTTTCAAGGAACAAGGGGAAAGAATTTTGTAAAGTTATCGCCAGTAAACTTTGATAATTTATAAATACACACAATTTTTGAAATCTTCAGTTCGTTAAAAAATGTTTTTTTTTTCATTAAATTTTATCCGTTGTTTTAATACTATACGTATTTAAACTACTTGTATACCTACACAATAATAGAGGGATAAATTCTATTAATTGTATAAAACGTTCTACTAGAATAGTTCTTCAGACATTCCGTGCCAAATCTTATGCTTCAATGAGCTGCCAAAACCATCTAGCATATATATTAAACAACTTCAAATTTAAAAAATGACTTATTATTGCTTCATATTTATGCATTTCTAAAAAAAAAATAAAATAATTACTGAATATTACACATGCATTCTCTCAAATCTAACATGATAATACTAATAAATGCTTATAGTTCTTTATATTTTATACTCTCGTTTGTTGAGTGCGAAAATTTTCCTTTTTGGTGTGTCAATATTTTTTCCTCAATATTTTTTTACTTCTGGGAACACTGTTGTTTAATTCAATGCACTTCTTGCTCCTAGATGGAGTAGTTGTTTTGATAGTTTCTATGATAGAAAGTATTAGAAGCACTGTTTTTGATTGAACATTTACCTGAAGCTTTTATACTAGTACATTCAGATAAGAATGACATTATAAGATATACGAACTATAAGTATTTTTTTTTTTTCGGTTGCCCGACGCTGGACAGTCCTCCCGTGGCATCCGACGCCTCACGGGAGTCGCGCCACCACATTAACCTCAGCCACTCCCCACATCTCGCAGGGTTAGTGACTGTAGGCTCCGGAATCGTGTGCCCTGAGCAGACGGAGAGAACCAAGAATGATCGCCTTCTGCATTTGGCCTGCCAGCCACTCAGCTGATTTTTGGCAGGCCGGTATGATCTTCAGTTCCGAGAGCAGCGTAGGCTTTCTCCTTCCGAGTACACCGATAATAAGGACGACCATTTTGACCGAGTAGCCTGGGTACAGCACTTGGAGCTCGTACCGGAGATCGCGATATTTGGTCCGTTTCTCCTCCTCCTTCAAGGTGATGTTTTTCTCCACAGGTGCGGAGAACTCGATAACATACATCACCTTGAGTTGATGGTCGAGGAGGACTATGTCAGGCTTGTTGGCTTGGATTAGCCTGACAGTCGGGAACGAGTAGTTCCAGTAAATCCGGCATTTCTCGTTCTCGACAACGGACTCAATATCTCCGGGGACGTAAGGCAGCACTGGTGTCTGGTCTACCCCCGTACGAGTGCCTTAGATGGTAGTATAGCACTCGTAACGCCGCTTTATGCCGCTGGATGTAGGCCGAAATCGCATATATGGGGCATGCAGATAGTAAATGCATGAGCGATTCTGGCGCCTGATGGCAGGTCCTGCAGTTGATATCAGGAACCTCTACACGCCACACGCGGCTAAGGTAGACCAAGGTGTTGCTAACACCATCTTGGCAGGCCATAATGAATCCCTCGGTCTCCGACTTACGCCCTGCTGACCTAAGAAAGGCGAAGGTCAGCCTGGTCGATAAACCCAGTGTTTCTATGTTCTTATAGAGGACACAATGCTGGGGTTTATCGACGTGCTGCCGAAACAGATTTTCCTGTTCGGCAGCTCTGATTCGGGCTTTTAGCCGATTTGGCTGAAGTTCGGTGACTGACTCAATATCAGCACCTCGCAGGCCTCCTCGCCTGATGTCATATGCGAGACCGAATTCATCTGCGGCTCTCTGTGCTGCCTTGAACAATCCTGCTCCCACTCCTACAGTTTCGTGGTGTTTCACAAACCGCAAGAGGGGATCTGAGCTCCTGAGGATGTTACATGCCATACTCAGTACTACTCTGCCATGCAGAGTAGTACTGAGTACTAGAGACCTCGGCCCCCCCGTTGACGTAGGAGGTACACACGAGGAACGGACGATCTAGGATGAATACTTCTGTGAATATTCATCATCTTGTGGGTATCTTATTATTATTATTATTATTATCGCGTTAGGTCTGATAGAATGCTTATGTAATTTTTTTTTTTAGAAATAAATATCAAATTTAATAATTTACTTGTCACATACTATTTTACAATGTGTTTTCTATCAGTAACATTATTTTATCGTTCGAAATTTATAGAGCAAAAAGTGCTTTGCAAACAAACCATGCTAATGTAGTGCAGAAAATTAATGGCGTTATTTAATGAGCACCGAAACATAACACAGCTTTTCTAGTTTTGGGACTAAAATACTTTTTATGTAACGTATGAAAGTAGCCTGGAATTATTACTGTTTTTGAAAGGGATGCGCCGTATAATCTCGTCTCGTTTAAATTTGACCGTAATACGTTCAAACTAATTAGAATTTATGAGAATATGTAGTCCGCATACTAAAATATTTGTTGCAGTATATGCTAAATCCTCTTTATTTCACTAGAATTCCATGCCCAGATAGCTGTTCCATTTATACGTACATGCACGGTACGGGTATGAAGTTTGTGTAATGGAACTTTATGCGACTTTTTTTAATGACAGATTTTAACACGTCGTCAATAGTTTTTGACAAGTAACTAGTGTTTACGTGTCGTAAATTTTCCTTTACGAGAAAATGATTAAAACAGTGCAAGGCAGTGACAGCTCGTGATGTTTTAGTGGGCCTGCTATTGCCCAATAGCTGCCATGTTGGAAAAAATGTATACAGTGTATCTCACCTCAATATCTCCGTGATTATTAATCGAGTCGAAGCACGGCCTTTTGCAGTACAGAATTTTTTAAGATGTGTTTGTGGAATATCTCAAATTGGTTGTAACAAATACTGATCAAAAAAAGGAGGCAAAAATACAGAAAAACTAAACCGTTTTTTTAATGATAAACGTTATTTAGAGAAGTTGTTTAGATACCAATAAATAATTGTCATTGTTTGATCATTCATTGTATGTGGCTGTTGTCTTAATTATAATATTGTCGTATACCTAATTGTTTATAAGAGTAGTTGTTTAGTGTTTACAAGGAAAACCTATACAAAATAGTCCTGAGGATGACTTTAAATAAATAGATAGATAGATATTTATTGGTGCTATATACAAGAAAGTATTTACACAAGTCAACAGTGTAAAATGTAGGTGCAAGGCAATGTCAGTATTGACAGTTTCTTAAAAATATCCTTGCAGTCGTCTCTATAACCTAATCCTGCTATAACTCTTACAGCTTTTCTTTGCATAGAAGAAACATTCTTAGCGTGTACGGAATGTCCCCAAACTAGAATCGCATATGAAAGGGCTGAGTGAATAAGTCCATGATATGATGTTAATAATGTTGGTTGAGATACACTGTTAACAAGACTGCGTATTAAAAATATTTTACTGGACATTTTATACAAACATAGTTTATATGTAATTCCCAGGATAAATTATGTACTAAATAGACTCCTAAAAATTTTATGTTTTCAGAAAAATTAATGTTTACTGTATGATGTCTTAGACTGAAAACCATTGATTTAGTTTTTTCATTATTTAATACTAGCTGGTTACTTAGAAACTAATCATGAATTATCGGTTCAGTATTATTAGCAATAGATAATAGAGTGGTAAATTCTTGGTTGTTGTAAATTAATGTGGTGTCGTCAGCGAAGAGAGTAAATTTAGGCACAGATGTACATTTTGGTAAATCATTGATGTAAATAAGGAACAGTATTGGTCCTAATACTGAACCTTGAGGTACACAAATATTTGTGCCGATTAAATTTGATTTTAAATTGCGATATTCAACAAATTGGGATCTATCTTCAAGATAAGACTGTACCAAAAGTCTACTATTTGTGGAAAATTAGTAAAAAGATAACTTATTTATCAAAATGTTATGAGACACAGTCAAAGGCTTTGCTCAAATCCAGAAACTGTACATAAAAATTCGCTTTCCTCAAAACCTTTGTTTATTATATCTATATATCCTGTCCAGTGGTTTAACGACTCACTAAGAAATATGAGGGACACACTCTGTTGTGTAAAAACTATTGCAAACTGCTCTAAGGATTTCACTATATATAATACTTTAAAAAAAGGATTATAAATCCAAATTAATTAAATCAAAAAAAGCTGCTTATGATTCTTTTATTGAAATTTCTAATAACAAAGCACGCGACAGCTGGAAATTAATAAATTTTGAGAGAAACAAGTATACATCTAGCACATCATCAGAACATGAAATCTCAATAGACTCTTTTAATAAATGTTTCGCTAATATAGCTGAGCATTTTATAAAGTTGTTACCTACAGTGAATGTTAGTGCAACAAAGTTTTTAAAAAATTTACCTACTACCCAGTCATCCTTTTTCCTTGAACCAGTAACTACATTTGAGGTTGCTGAGGCCGTAAAGAATTTAAGGGATTGAAACTGCTCTGATATTTACGGCTTAAACAGTCGAATTCTGAAAGATACCATAGATATAATTCTAGTCCCACTTACACTACTTATTAATTGCTGATTTAGTGAAGGCGTTTTTCCGGATGTGCTAAAGGTTACCAAAATCATACCGATTTTTAAAAAAGGTGATATCAGTGTTAAAGATAACTATCGCCCCATATCTATCATTCCAATGTTCTCAAATATTATAGATATTATCTTGAAAAATAGACTTGTTAACTATCTTAATACTCACAATGTTTTAAACTGTTGTCAATTTGGTTTTAGGAAGAAATGCTCAACCACAAATGCTGTATTTGAAATAGTGAGTAACATAGTCGAGGGTCTGTAGAGTGGTAAGCATGTGGCTATCAGCTTATGCGATCTCTCCAAGGCTTTCGACTGTGTATCTCATGAGATTCTTTTAGATAAGTTAAACTTTTACGGTACCAGAGGTATCTGCCTAAATCTCTTTCATTCCTATCTCAACAACAGACAATAATGTGTATCAATAAATGGTATAAATTCGGAATTTCTAAAAATTAACCATGGAGTGCCTCAAGGTTCTGTACTGGGACCCCTACTGTTTATTTTATATACTAACGATTTCTTTCACTTTATGTCTCCGGTAAAATGTATTGCATATGCAGATGATACATCTATTTTGAATCACAATCCTAATATTAGCAATTTACACAATGACTGTGCTAGATCCCTCCAGCAAGCTTGCGAATGGTTCTCTTCAAATAAGTTAAAGCTAAATGAAGATAAGACTCAAAAGCTCATCTTCTCTACTAGTAGTCATTTAATACAAGGAGACAGCATCAAAATCCTAGGTGTAGTTCTTGATGACAATTTAAGTTGGTTCAACCACATTGAAGAACTATCAAACAAATTATCTAGTTTAATCTTTTTGTTCCGTAGGCTTAAAAATTTAGTTTGCCCTAGCACTCTAAGAACATGTTATTTCTCCATGTTTCATTCTTACATTAGTTATGCAATACTTCTGTGGGGTGGATCATCTCACGCAGTTAAAATTTCTCCAAAAGAGAGTGGTCAGACTGATTAGTGATGCTGGCTGGTTAGATCACTGTCAACCAATATTTAAGAGATTTAGTATAATGCCAGTTCCTTCACTCTACATGTATACTATGTTATTAGAAATTCATAAAAATAAAGCCAAATTAGCTACAAATTCAAATTTTCATAATTATAGCACCAGATCTGCTTCCCTACTCAGACAGCCTCATCTTAGATTAACAAAATCAAAAAAAAAAAAACACATTAAACCTCCAATTATATAATCATGTTCCTACTGAAATAAAAGCTCTTAATTTTAATGGCTTTAAGGCCAAGATTAAAAGGCACTTTTTTAAATTATTGTTTTTATACAATAGAAGAATTTTTTAATACGCAATTTTATTAACAAATAATTCACAGATTATTCTTTTATAAGCCTTCCTGCATACTTGTGATGCTCTGAATTGCACATCATTAATAAATCCACCGTTTTTTTTTTATATACTTTTTTTATACGTTTGTATTTTTATTATTAGTCTATTATGTGTACATCTAACTTTTATATCTTTATACATGTTTATCTATATATGTATATATTATTATTTATACTTTCTTGTAGTCTACAAAGCAATTACTTTGTTTTTTAATTTCATTTTTTGATATATGTATGTATATATTTTTTATTTGTTTCAAATATTTTGTAACCTGTATATTTTTTTTGTAATTTTGACCTGCCACAAATGTATCCCTATATGTAAAGTGGTTAAATAAATATATCTATCTATCTCTATCTATTAACGTGTTAATGGCTAAAGTTGTGTTTTTTTTTGCTCTAAAACCAAATTGGCAGTTATTAAACAGATTACGATTTTCAAAATAAAAACTAATTTGTAATTTCAGTATAATTTAAAAAATTTTGACAAATACCGGAATAATGACGATTTGCCTATAATTAGCGGGTTCATCAACCAAACCTTTTTTATGTAGAGGAATAACTTTTGATAATTTAAGAATCTTGGGAAAAACATTGTTTTTAATACACTGGTTAATTAATTTTGTTACCGGAATAAGAATAATATGTTTAAATGAATTTATAATTTTAATATTCATGTCATAAGGATCTTTACTTTGTACAATTTTTAGTTTATTAATTAAAGACGAAACGTCGACATATTTTTGAAACTAGTTTTTTTTCTAAGGTGACCTTACCCCAACAATTTACCACATAAAACATTTAAAATAATGGTCATTAAATAATTTCAATAAATTATTATATTTTACGAAAAGAAGATATTATGAAATTGTTTTTTATGTCCAAAAATATCTCCTTCTTAAGAAAGGCCATATCCTAACCAACTGTTAAAGCATCTTCTGACATTCGCACTGGCAACAGACGAGCGACGGTAAACTGTGCACACTGCTAGTCGTGTATCTAGTGAATTGGCTCGATCGATATTATATTTATTTTCTGGGAATACTGATTCTTGCATTCATTTACTTTGTAGAAATTGTCTATTGCCCAATACGACACACACCCAATAATTGGCAACACTGAATCCATCAATTACCAAATAACTCTTTTAAAGCCCCAAAATTAAAAGTTACTGAAAAGCACCCTTTAAATTACCAGTAATAGAAATTAAATTCACAAAAATTCCTCGACAACTCGAACCCTTGTATGTCATCACATTTTTCAAATTGTCAAAATGTAATACAAGATTTTCAATCCTCCCTCTATTATTTAGAAAAAGGCCCATGGCGATAAATGAACAATTTAGATTTTTATTAAGAATTTAGAATGCTCACTGTTTTGTGTGGACAGAGAATATAAATAAAATAAAATTTGCTAACTCTAAAACCGAAAGAATATACCAAATTAAACTAGGTTGTAAATCTTTCAAATTTCAAATTATTTCATGAGTGTTGTAAATGTATATAATTAATAATTTAAGCTGATCAAATTTTTATATAATTCGAGTGTTCCAGATTGTTCCGATTTATTCAGGAAGAGCTCCGTGTCGTCCTGTCAGTAAATACAACACTTTTTCATTAAAGTGTTTATTTATTTAATGTCTAGTATACTGAAGAGACTTTATTGATTTCAAGCAAAACACGTCAATGCGGCACAGGTCTCTGGGGATTTTTTTGTGCTTAGTCTAATTTCAGTTTTCGCGAAAGTAACATAAAACTTAAAAAACTTATGTTTAGTGTTTGTTGCTCTATCTCTAAAGATTGTTAATTACTTCTTACAACAGATACACCGTAAATTGATCTTGAAAACAATTTAAATCAATAAAAATACAGTTCTTCACAGCATGCCCACAATACGCAAAAGTCCAGTATCTTTGTCTAAAGAAGAGACAAATGGATCTTTTGTCATGTCCACAATACGCAAAAGTCCATATCTTTGTCTAAAAAAGAGACAAATGGATCTTTTTTTTAGGATGTGCCTAGTTCCTCAAGCTCAACAGTATCAAAATAACGTTAACACAGGGTGTCCCATTTCCTCTAGACAGACAGCAAGTTTGTTCTTCTGATTGGCAACCTATATTTTTTATAATTATAAAGCTACAGCAATAATAATAATTATAATTAAGAAGCTATAGCAAACTTGTAGAATATTCAATGCTGCATCTTATGGTCCCATAATATACAGGGGGTTCCCTCCTCAATTAACAGGTTTTTAAAATTTCCCTCTATCATGTTTGACAAGATTTTTTTTCTTACCCTGTATATCACAGGTTAATTTTCACAGCGTTTCAATGAGCAATTCTTGATCAATATTTAGCCAAGAAATCTTTTTTCTGATTGACATAACCTTAAAACATCAGATATTATGAATGACGAAAATTGAAAGAAAAATCATGTCAAACTAAATATCTCGAAAACTGTATATTTTCATGAGTATTACACATAAAAGACCTTTCATTTTTCATGCAGATTCCGAAAAAAATACAGTGATCGGCAGAACTTTACAATTTAAAATTGCTCTAAAATCAATATATATTTTTTATACGTAAGACGTTTCTATCCATTAAATAAAGCATGCTTTGGAGTTTCTTTTACAGTTGTCAAAATATTGGATCGGCAGAAATTACTTTATAATTTAAACTAGAAATAAATATTTTATTTGCGAAGGTAACAACATTTAACAAAGAATTTTACAACGAAAAAGAAGAAAAGAAGTTATTTTTAAGAAAAAATGGTGTGGGTTAAATGGCCCCCTTCCATCTCCATACACTCTTCTAACCGATGAAAAAAATTATTCATTACAGCTCGTAACACCGCGCTAGGAATTCCATGAATTTCGTCGCGAATCGCTTCTTTTAATTGGTCAATGTTTCGTTGCTTTCGTCGAAATACCCGACTTTTGAAAAAACCCCACAAAAAAATAATCGGGTGTAGTCAAATCGGGTGATCTGGCGGGCCAGTTTATATCACCACGGCGTGAGATTAGACGTGTAGGAAAAGTTCTCTACAGGCAGTTAAACTTACATCTGCGGTATGACTGGTAGCACCGTCCTGTTGAAACCAATACTGGCGTTCGTCGTCATGAAGTTCAGGCTCAAAAAATGTTCTTATCATATCTGCATATCTCCTAGACGTAACAGTCACTACACGTTCGTCTTCCTCAAAAAGTATGGCCGAATAATTCTCGTTGAAGATAAAGCACACCAAACAGCAACCCTTTTGCGAATGTAGAGGTCGTTGATGGAGTTCAAGTGGATTTTCTGTGGCCCAGTGTCGACAATTTTGTTTGTTAACAAATCCGTCCAAATAAAAATGAACTTCATCGGACATACATAGACGGTGTTCAATGTCTGGATGCTGTTGTCGTAATTCTTGGAATCTTACGCAGAACTCTATTCGACTTAGTTTGTCTCGATTACTTAGTTTTTACACAGTTGCAATTTTGTAAGGGTGAAATTTCATGTTACGAAGCATTCTCCGAATACTTCTATCGGATATACCCAGGACTTGAGCATGTTGCTTAATTGGTCTTGTTGGACTTGCTGTAATTGCATCATGAACTCGCCTTTGATTTCCTTGCGTGTTTAGTGATCGCGGACGACCTGAATATTTAGTGTTGACAACGGATCCTCCAGTTCGCTATTTTCTGACCCAACACATAATTGTTGGACGCGACGGAACATTTCTCACGCCAAAAGTTCTTCTGAAATCACGTTGCACCTGAATAATACTATTATTTTTGATAAAATCTTCAACACAAAAAATTCGTTGGTGTATACGCCAGTCATTCATTTTGACAATTGTCAAAGAAACTCCAAAGCATGCATTAATTAATGGATAGAAACCTCTTACGTTTAAAAAATATGTATTGATTTTAGAGCAATTTTAAATTGTAAAGTCTATCTTACCGATCCCTGTATAAAAAATGTGGGTTGCCATTACGAAAAACAAAGTTGCTCTCTGCCCAGAGGAAGTGGGACACCCTGTATAACTGGCTATATTTTGATTCTGTAGACCTTGAAAAACTAGGCGTGTCCCAAATAAATCCATTTATCTTGTTTATTAAGGAAGATATTGGACTTCCGCCCACTAGTGGACACGCTTATGTGTATCAAACAGAAAATGAGTGAGGGAATTTTGTTTACGATAATTCTTTCATTGAGAGAATAAACACATGAAAAACAACTAATATCCGGCCTTTCCAAGCCGCCAAAGAAACCTCCTATTGTAATGATTTGGAGTGAAAAATCCTCGTACAACACTGGATGGGTATATCCGCACAAACAGCAATCAATAATAGTCCGTGATTGCAGAATAGCAAAGTGTCCTCGGTTATTACGAGAAGTCTCCAGGCTGTTACCATGGTAGGAAACTGGGAATATCCCAATGTCCAGACCACAGTACGAATTTACTGTGTAATTCTAGAGACTGATAACTGTTCTACGCACGGCTTTTACACCCGGGATATTTGCACTAATCACAGTAAATTATTTAATAACCGCAAATTAGCCTGCATACACACCAGGCCTTCTATGAGTATAATGTGTTAGTTCATTATGTGACCTACATAGTTAATGTAAATAACCACTAGAAAAAAGCCCATATACCGTGTGTCCCAAATTCGATGCTCACCATTGGGATCTCGGGAACGGTAGGAGCTACAAGGTCGATTAAATGGGATAAGTTTTAGCAAATGTTATGCTAATTTCAGATCCGTTAAGAAATCACGGCCTTTAGAGATTTGCCAAATAAACCAAAATTTTGTGATTTCTCTTTTTTGGCTGTAACCAAGTAATCTTTGGTCAGACAGATTTTAGACTTTTACATTATTGGGATACTTTTCGGAAACTAATATTTTGGTCTAGAAACGAATGCTAGATAGTCTTTTGTTTTCGAGATATCCGAGGTAACTTTTGTTTTTCTTATAGCATATTCCTAAGACAACTGTGCACATGACATTAAAACAAAGGAAATATCATCCCTACAAATCTACGATTATCCAAGCTTAAGTAATGATGATTTTGGTAGGGGACTTGAATTTTGTCGTTGGTTTAATCAGAAATATGAAGAACAACCTGATTTTCAATCGAAAGTTATATGGATCGACGAAAGTCGTTTTACAAATTGTGGAGTCTTTTACAAGCACAGTTATCACCACTGGGTCACAGAAAATCTGCATGCAACTACGCAAAGAAGATTCGAAATTAAGTTTGGATTC
Organism: Rhamnusium bicolor; assembly: GCA_029963845.1. Lineage (NCBI taxonomy): Eukaryota > Metazoa > Arthropoda > Insecta > Coleoptera > Cerambycidae > Rhamnusium > Rhamnusium bicolor. The sequence continues at coordinate 723,841 of JANEYF010003956.1, read as the reverse complement.
AACGTTTGGTGCGGCATGATAGATATTACCTTTTCTCTTCCTATTCTACTCCTATGATCTGGCTATAACCCTTTCCTTAATTATTTTTGTTAGATCGCCATTTAATTGGTCTACTCATTTTTCACAATAATTTAACGGGAGCAACATATCGTGAACTTCTAGAAAATCAAGTTTTACCCGAGATAAGACAGCTTTTTACTGAATAAGAAATAAAAGAAATGTGGATTCAACAATCGCATAATTTCAAATAAAGGACCAGTATTATGGCCTTCCCGTTCGCCTGATATGACCTATCCTGATTTTTATTTGTGGGGTACGATGAAAAATGAGGTGTATGATTTTAAAAACCCAAAAACTATTAATATTTTGGAGGACAGAGTTAGTGACGTTTTCGGCACAATAAATGCCAATACTCTCAGAAGAGTGATCAGCTCAATTAAGCGTAAATGCGAAAAATGTATTCAGCTAAGCGGAGGTCATATTGAACAATTTTATTAAATCTTGCCAAATGTTCATGGTACCTTGGTTTCATTAGATTCTGTACGAAGAAGGTTGAGAGAACAAAATTTAACACCTCATGCATCAGCTACTGCCCCTTTTTTGAACGCAGATAATTGTAGACAGCGCTTATAATTTGCGCGAACTCATGCCGATTGGGATATAGACGAACGGCGATGCGTTCTCTTCACGAATGACTGTCGTTTCACAAGATATTCACCTGATCGTCGCTAGAGAGTGTCTGGACGACCTGGATAACGATATCCCCAGTGTTGATTTCCTCCTAGAGTATAGTTTGGTGTGGTGATATGGGGAGGTATTTTTTGGAAGCTCGTATGGCCCTTGTTTCATTTGGGGGGCGGCAATCTCAATGCTGACAGATATATCAGGAAGTGTTTAGAAGAGCATGTGCCATTTGTAGGAGAACATTTTTTCCTAATGCAGGATAATACGTGACCTCACATAGTCCGGATAACTCGCCAGTATCTTCACGATGTTAGTATTCAGGTACTAGGGTGGTCACCCAAGAGTCCTGATCTAAACCTGATACAGAATATTATGTGGGACAAACTAGGCAGAAGGTTTAGGCGGAACTACGACGAGTTCCATACAGTACTTCAGCTGGAACAGGCGCTGCTGATTGAATGGGAGCAGATACCCCAGGATGAAGCATGCCACAAAGAATGCGAGCTGTCGTTCAAGATCAAGGAGGAAATATTCGATATTGAGGCATGTTTTTTTGGCAGTTCTCTAATTTTTTCTTCAAATTTACAAAAAATGTGTTTTCATGTTCTTAAAGTTTATTTTGCAATGTAATATTTATTCTTGTAGAGTCAATTAAAATTAATTTGAGTCAAATTGAAATTTTCATGAAAAACTTAGTGTCCGGTTAATTTTGCAGTTGGGTGTAGTATTGTATTGACGTATTCTATCGACCTTTAAAGTCTGACAGGTTAAAAACTGACTTACCCTGTATTAAAATAAAATAAGGTTTAGGGAGTAAACGCTAACATGGGGAATTCTTTTTAAAAATACCCCTGAGAAAAAGGTACATGTATGCCACAACAACGGAATATTTCTTACCAATTCCGACTAACCTATGACGATTCATTGAGAAATGTTCACAAAAAGTTCCAAGTGAATTAAATATTTCCTTTACTAATAGGAAAATGTACACAATTCTGTTGAATAACAGATGAGGTTAGTATTATTAATAGTAAAAGTACTGACGTATGTCTCTTTCAGTTGGACTCAGTGTTCTCAGAAAAAACTAACTTTCCAGTTTTTTCGCTATTCCTTACTTGGATCCACAGAATTTAAGTGCCTATTATTAACGTTAATAACAATGTGAGTACTTACTGGAAATACGGTGAAAGGTTTTTTAATCCAAGTTAGCAAAGTTTCCCGTATTCATTATTCACATTGAAAGAAAACAATTTCCGTTGGCAATACGTTTTGTGTTTAATATTCTATTTGTGGTTGTGACATGACGATATTATTGGAAATTAGATGAATAATTGTATTGACGTGTATAAAATCCTTATGGTATTACCTATGTTAATAAAAACGCATTCCCGATGCATACAACGTATTTTCGAAAGTTATAATCTAGCAGGATATTGAATGGCTTATGAAAGGGAGTTGATAAAATATTCATCTTTCATTTATAGTATAGCAGTTCTTTTATGTTACATAACATATAAGAATGTACAACAGCGTAACAGGTATTGTTGCTATCTAACAAAATTATGATTTTAAAAACATACAGACTTTCACATAATCCAGGAATTTCATAATAAAAGAAACAAAACAAAGCAAATTTTTGTAGTGACATGATTTACTTTGTTTCTAACACTTTAGTTTTTAACTCTAAATTTGTAACTCACACAGAAATTGGAGTTAAAGATACATTATTGATTGAACAGTGGTTCTTGACATTAAAAAAAATTCTATTAAGTTGTTTTATTTTTATTATACATTGTGTCTCAGAAATGCATAGACCGCAGTAGACCATAGATTTCTGAGTTAAAAATAATACGATTAAGATGAACTTACCTACATATAAAATGTACCCTAACGAAGTACCAGCCTATGTAGGTGGAGACCCCGGACTCTTTTTTATATAACTATAGAACGATTTAACCTACAAACCTCCAACTTGGTTGTCTCAATTATTTATATGAGGATAGTGGACTCCATGAGTTGAAAGAAAAAGATACATGCAGTGTTAATATTTCGACATCCTAGTCCCCTATTTTGCTGGAACTTTTTTGTCCACACGCCAATGACTTTTTCAGTAAACCAATTTAAAAGGACAGTAAACTTTTTGATATCTTGCAAAGGCAGTCACATTTCGTATGGTTGATTCATAAAATAACATAGTTCGCAACAGTCTACTGGACTTAGCAATTGGCATATTATACCCCCTATCAGCCTATCGCATTAAAATCATTCATTGAAGAGCGGAGTCAGTACATACGAACTATGAACTTTTTACAAGGCATCAAAAAGTTCGTAAACGAACCGTATGAATGGTATATGGACAGAAAAGTTCCGGCAAAATAGGGATTGAGGATGTCGACTTATTAATACTCTGTATACATTTTCTTCTACTCATGGAGTTGATTACCCTCATGTAAATAATTGAGTTAACTAAGTTGGAGGTCTGTAGGTCAAACCGTTCTGAAATATAAAAAAAATCAAGTCAAGGGTTGTCACCTACAGGGGGCTGCGAGATACCTGATATTTAATAATTAACACATTATAATTTAAGACTGAACTCGTGATATGAAAGTGACCACTAACATTATATTTTCCCATATTTTTTTATTTTTTTACTTTCAAGTATATATTAGTTTCTCAAATTTAGGCAGTTACACGAGAGTTAACCAAATATCCTCGGAAACAAACAAATGCCAAATTAGACGTGCCCGAAATGAGACCACCATAGTTGTGTACATTTGACGAGGCTAGGTAACGTCGCATTCTCTGAAAGTTCTCGAGCAAGTTCGCGAGAAAACGTTTTTATTTAATATTTTTTTTCCAAAATTAAAGATGATGCCAATTTAATCTTAAGCGAATTTCAAGTTTCTGTAGATTTTAAGCACCCGTATAATAAACATAAAATTCTCAACGTGACTCGTATTTTTTAGGAAAGCAAACACTTTTTTATGTAGAGTAACTTTTTCTCGAAAAGTCGCATATTTTTGAAATGTTACCTCTTGTAAACTCCATTCACGGACTTATTGTATGTACCTACAGTAAAAGAAATCGGCGGAAAATGTCTAATACATGACATCTTCCGTCTTTTACACTCCTTACATTAAAGCGAGAAAGATAATTGTTGTTTTGTTGTCACGCGACCGAGGCGGAGTTTCAGGGTCGCACTTAATTCTGTTACCGATTTGTTTAGCATAATTATTTTATATCTGTTTATTTGTTGGTGTGTTTTTGAAAACAATTTAAGGAGGTTATCGTGTTGCAGTGAGTTGTTTAATATATGGTAAATGTATTATTATAAGTAATAATTATTTTATATCTGTTTATTTGCTGGTGTGTTTTTGAAAATAATTTAGGAAGGTTATCGTTTTTAATGTAATAATATTTCGACTGTGGGAGGCCTCTACGTCTACATCTTATTGTGTTTGTCAAAAAAGGAAAGTGATAGTGATTACAGCGATAAAGAAAATCAAAGTTCATCAGTGTTTTCAGTAAGAAAATATCAGCTACATTTGAACGAGCAAGCGAAACAAATTTGCTTTAGTGTTTAATCTTTTGAAGCGACGAGCCTAATTTGTATGATTTAGATGTACTAGGTGAAACAGCATCTCTGACTAATGTTCTCTGTCCCACAATACACAAACTGGTGAAAGAAGGTGCCCTTCTAAGAAAACAACGATCCGACATCGGTCAATCGAAAACTTTGGACCCATCGTTAGCGAAACTTTTAAGAACTTTAGTTTACGATGCGTATCAGAAAAATGAAATCCCAACTATTGCCGTGGTAGACAGAAAACTAAAAGAAATGGATTATGGTCTAAAATATACCAAACGAACTTTAGGAACTTCGCTGAGAAAAATTGAATTTAAATATCAAACTATTAATGCATGTCGATTATGGAAAGCATACGAATAATGGATTCATATCTAGAAGAGATAAAAGAACCCAAAAGGGGAAATAGACCAATTTATTATTTAGATGAAACTTGGTATGATGCTCATGACACCGTAAAAAAAGGGTAGACTGATGGATCTAAGAAATATCAACCAATCTCAGTGTCCCCTAATAAAGGGACTCGGTTGATTATATTACACTGTGAATCAGTTGATGGATGGGTTGATAATGCATTGAAATTGTGCGGAAAGAACATGGAGGGAAAAATATTTGAGGAATGGTTTGAAAATACCCTAATTCCAAAATTAAAACCAAATAGCATTATTGTTTTTGACAATGCGAAGTACCATTCGGAACAATTGTAAAAAATTCTTAACAATAGTTCTACTAAGCTACATTTTTAAATGAAACATGATCTCTATTATGAGGAAAATCATAATAAATCACAACTCTTTGAAGTCCTGCAAACAAAAAATTATGAGAAGTATATTATATATACAGTAGCGTAGAGATATGGCCACAAAGTGTTGAGATTACCGCCATATTTCTGTATTTTCAACCCGATTCAATTAACTTGGTGTAAGTTGAAGAAAAATACCAGAAAATTCAAAATGAAGTGTCGAAAATTAACAAGGAAGATTGGGAAAAAAGAATTAGGAAAGTAATTACAATTCAGAATAAAAATTTCTGAATATCATATAAATGGTGGAAATAAATTTATTATAAATTTGAACGAGGATAGTAGTTCATCTGATAAAGAAGAAGAGGGTGAAAAGGACGAGGATTCTGAAGAAGAAGCGATGTGAGAAGAGGTAAAATGAAGTGATATGAAGAAGTGAATTTTGTGAAATCAACTGTATTATTTATTTCCGTTTCTGTGCTTTCATATTTCAGTGCTTGAGAAATACTCGTTTTCAGGATATTATTTATTAGTTATATTTTTTTTTCATTTTGACCAAAATACGTCTGTTTTTATTACAGTAATAACTTTACTATTAGAATTTATTCTTAGTTTATTTATTGAGAAAAATATTTGTTTCTGTTACCATTTTGAGAGTATATTTTTTGTTTTTATTTTTGTTTTTAAAAGTTTATTGTTATTTTCTAAATAATTCGATTATCCTAAACTAATATTCCATACCCATCCTTTCCCTAGCAAGAAATGCTTGTACCTCCTCACGGTTCTTTCTAGGTAGTAACAATTTATATTAAGCGAATTTAAATACTACAACTACTGTATGTGTAGTCAGTACCTTAAATTCAATACTTTTATATCAAGTTAATACTTTTTTCTACACTTGGTAAATTGTTGCTATCTAAACTGAGCACAAAAACCTACATTTAAAAAGTAAACGAGCGAGCAATACAGATAAATCCCCCGCACGTTCAGACACTATAGCGATTTCTCCTACTATACATATGTATATGTGTGTATATAATTGTAAGAGTGCACTGAAAATAAAATAGACACAACTGCGCCATAATCCTTTATTATGACGACTCGCATATTGTAACTTATTAAAATATCGATTTTGTTTCAGGGCAATAACGACTCCCATTTTCCAACGAATTGCCACTACTCCAGCCCGGATAATCATCTTAAACAATGAACAATGGTAAATAAATGCCAGCGTAAAAACAGAGTGCCATGAGGTGATCAATAGTGTTGCGAGAGCGCAATTATTGTTTAATGGACCACAAACTTATCGTCCCCATAGAAAACCGCATTAGATTTTTGTCGTAAACCTCCCTTTATCGCGGAACTTAGCATCTCCTTGCATTCATCTACATGTAGAGCGGTTTTTATCGCTAACGCAGATCAAGTTGGATGCTATCTTGAATGTTTCCTTAACCGCTGCTGGGTCTCGGGTCCCATAATGCGTGTTTATTCTAAATAAATAGGAATTTACGGTACTGTTGTGATTTAATCTCGGGTCGACGCGCAAAGCGATTTTCCGACGAAAGTGAAAGAAGAAGTAATGTTTCTGTAAAATGAAATGATGCTGCGGCTCCATAACAGCCCCTAATAAACATTCATTTTGTTTAATAAAAGCGGTGACCTTTGTGAAGATTACGACGGCAGCATGAAGCGAAGACCCCTACAGATGTCTCAAGGGCCTTCACAGGGTGAGCAAGGGAAGAAGTCTCCCAGTTCTTGGCCGCTTTACAGCTTAGTAGGCACCGTGGCTATCGCCTGCTATTTGAACGGGCTAAATGGCGATTTCGTTCATGATGATATTCCTGCGGTGACTCTTAATAAGGACGTGCTGGCCATTAACCCCATAAGCCACGTATTTAAGAACGACTTCTGGGGGACGCCTATGGCGGATTTGGCTAGCCACAAATCCTACCGACCACTCACCATACTCACGTTCAGGTAAGAATGCGCTTATTTAGATTTATTTCGTACTCTCTGTTGAATCCATTTGTCAACAGTAAAAGCACAAGAGCTTTTTTTTTATCGCATAAATTTCTCCTTGTAACGAAATAATTTTGCTAATCAGTAATTTTATAAGAAAAACTGACATTTTGTCAAATGTCAGTCTTTCGAGCAAAATTACTGTTTGGCAAAATTTTGAGTTAAAAAGAAATTTATCCATGACAGAAAAGCTCGAGTGTCTTTTGGCAAGATAAATTAACGACAGAATATGTGAACGAACAACAACAATAATTATCTTTATTTATATAATTATTTAAAGGAACAGTTATTAAAAATACAGTTGTTATAAATTGTTTGGTTTGGTGTACTTATTTCAATCTCTTCTCTAGTTTCCACACATCTCGATTATTCGTTTTGACTTGTTTTATTCGAGGCTCGTAAGTTACTAACAAGATTTTCGTGATGTTCAGGGTCAATTTGGAGGTAGGGTTTAATTGATGATGTTGATGAGTGTCCGGTTATCTTTATAAGTTGTTGGTCACTTACCCCTGCTTTGGCTAAATGAGAAACTGTACTGGCACGGTTTGAATGATTCGTAATTTTATTATTTGTGATGTCCAGTCCAATTTTAGCTGCAGAATTTTTTGGTCCAAGTAGATATCGTATTAATTCCCAATGGAACATTTTTATACCAACCTTTAGAATTTGTGTTTTTCCAAAAGGGATTTAGAGTTAACAGAAGTCGTTCAGATGTTATGTATTTGTTTCTTTTTTTCTAAGAGTAATTTTAACAATGTAACGGGACAAATACTTTTATCCGTGTCATTTTTTCTCATCCATTTGCTGTCTGCCAATTTTTTAGACCCCCCTTGTGCCGTCTTTGAAAATATTGAATTGTATTCAATTCTCCCTGTTGGAATTCCATCTTGATTTTTTGCCTCATTAAAATGGTAAATTTTACAGTTTACTGCTTCTCCTCCTCTCCAAGCTAATTCATAAGAAGCTATATGAAAGAATCTCTTTTGTAATCCCTCTGGTTTGTCTATATTCCGCAATTTTGCCATCTAAAGTATATATTTTTTGTCTATTGCTACAGAACATGCCTTTCTTTTTTCTGGAATAGCTTGTAATTCCTTTCGTGTACTGTTCCTTGCATCACGTGCTTCTTTAAAAGTTATGTCGGTAAAAGGATCAAATTTAATATTGTACTCACTGAAATATTTTTCTTGAATCATCTTCGCAGTTGAGTTCTAAATTGTTTTAACTGCATATTCTTTGTAATCTTCTCCACTTTTCTTTCTCATATTATAAGCCCAATCCTTTAACATATCTGCTATATTTTGTAATGGAGTTATTTCTGACAGTTCGTAATTTCGGATTTGACAAAACTCCATAAATTGTCTCCATATTGACGATTTCGTGTTTTTTGTGGATTGCGGAATTGATTTTTTTCTATGTTTTTTTGCAATTTGTTCAGTAGAAATTTTCCCAAAACGACTCATATTGTACAGTGTAGTTTCAACAATACTTAAAAATTATAGCTGACAGGACAGATTTTAAAGTGACGTGCGACTACTAGATGTACTCTGATTTTGAGGAACAAGCATTTTTATCGGTGATAAAAAACGATGCACCTTTTTTATCGCTGTCAAAGTGACAAAAATGTGCTGTCAGATAGACTTTTACATATAGGAGTTAATTTATCACTAATATTTGGCAATTGGAGGTAAAAAACTTCAAAACAAGGTTTTCCCATTTTTTATGTGATCCAGAAATATAAATAGAAATATTACTTAACTGGGTTGATATACAGTGGTTCCATTTCAAAACTAGCCACCGGTTCGTCAGTTTCTGAGACAGAGCCATAAATCGTATCAACAATATTGTAGCAAATCAAAGGTAGGCGTAATCCGTTATTGATACTAACTCCGATTCAGTTTCAAAGATGAGTCCTATTGTTATTGAAATAGAGCTTTGTAGTCCCTTCACGCAAGTATTAAAGTCAGAGAACCCTGGTGCATCGCATGCTAGATCCTACATGCTCTGCCATGGGAATGCAAATGTTGTGCATTAATGAGCTACTCTTCTGACATACATTAAAACGAATTATTTATATCATCACTCCTCTCGGAGGCTGAAGTATGACTCCCAAACCTAATATTGTGACAAAATTTTAGTTCCTACTTAATGACGAAGCTCCCACTATAATAATCTTTAATGTTTTATGCTTCTGTATGTATTAATGAACATAATCAAGTAGTCTTACATAATTCATTATTGCTAGAGAAAATGGCACCCGAGGGCTTAAAGTTCCCCTATCCAAGTATCATCTTTTCAGATGCCGCTTCCTGCGGAGGGCTGCGGCAGGATAAATGTTCGTGGCCGCATGTAGCGTGTGATATATTCGTTCAATAAGCAAAAATACTACAAGGCTATACAGAGTGTAATTAACTTTTTGAGTACAGGTTTGTCCGCTTCTATTTATCGTCTTAAGCAATTTTTAGCTGGTAATAAACCGCATGAAAAACATAAATGATTCCTGCAAACACCAAAATAATTCACTCGACGAGCATTTTGGCATCATTGGGAGACGATTAAAAATAAACAAACTGAAAACATATCAGAAATATAAGTAAACTGTATTTAACAACTATCAAAAAACTAAGCTTTTCAATCTCATTTGATATTATCAGATGGGCACAGAAATCACGTTAGTGAAATATTTTAATTACAAATCAGAGAATTTGTATTACGTAAAGAGAGACATGGCTTTGCAATTTATTGTGGAGTCAGTTTTTACACATTAAACAGTGCTTGTACTGTAATTCTTTCCGTAACTCGTTTATATTATAACATTATCGATCTGTAATATATCTAATATACTATAGTGTTTTCGTAAATTTTGTAGAGTAAAGGAATGCTAATTCAAAGGCCGGCATTCGTACGAAATTATAATATAATAGTTAAGATGAAATAATTTGATTTAGAATACCCCTCTGTATTTAAATAACCCCCTACATTTAAATAAATACTCTTCCACTTCGATAAATAATTTAGTTTTACTCTACAGATTTTACGAGAACACTATAATACTAGTTTAATAAATTATTAAGATACAGTAAGTTATCCCGCTAATTAAAATTTAGATGATTTTAACATGCTCTTGTAACATCTCCAGATCCACTAACCTTTCTCTAAGCCATACATACACAAAGAAAACATTTAACGAACTGATTCCCAATTGAAATACAATTTTCCTTGACATTTTGAATTACTGTAAACATGAATGTGGGAAAAGAGTGAAGTCAACTCGTTTATCTTGATTGGAAAGCCTGCAGATATACTTCCGAGCCGTCAGTGGCAATAAATATGATTGTGTATAGATTGGGAAAAATTACTAGGAGCACCACGTGGACTAGGTTCATGAGCTTTGATTTTCTGTTAGCCAGTCTTATTATTTATGAAAACCGTAGTCAGTTAAATCCAATGTTCGTTGTACAGGGCCTATTGTATTCAACTGACTATACAAAAACCAACGTACTAATTATAAATTACGTTATTGCTTTATTTGTTAAAAATTTTGTAGTTAAGAAATATGTGCAGGTTTTCAAGACACAAGACATTCAGTAATTTTTTTACCGGTTAAGCTATCCCCAAACTGGAAATTTTGCGAAACCTCTTCTATGGTAAATAGTCGAAATCTATCTTATGGACTGTCTACGCTATGTCCCCTCCGAAGGATGGCATATCCACTGCACAATTCTCGCGTAGAATTACATAGCTCCTGTAATTTAAGTTAATATAAAAGTCGTTAGAAGATGTGCAAGACTATTGTGTTTCACTGGACTGATTTTACCTATCTAGCTACTAGCTACAGTAAAAGTTGCTTTACTTTTCATATCAAGTTCGACATAATGTAAAGTCGCCCTATTCTCAGTAGTATAGTAGTGCCGATTCATCCCACCTTCTACCAACATCCCATTTTTTGTTATCATCAGAGGCCCTGGAAGTGGGTTTTAAAATTTAGAAGCTAGATATCAGTATCAGGGAGGGAGGGCTAAGAGGCGTTGACCTATATCATAGATGTAAGTCTAAGATAATAGCTAAGGGGGTGGAGCTAGGAGTGTGTGTCTGACCAATGAGAACGTATATTATGATAAGTGCATTAATTTATTTTTTGGATAGCCAGTCTAAATCCTATAAACATTAATTTTAGTGCATGGCGGTCATCTTTACTATTTATTACTTAGACATATAATAAATTGCTTATTCATAATAACACGCTCTCATTTGTCGGGCTTGTATAAACATTTAGTAGTCAGTCACACCGTCATACCCACCAATATATATTCAGATACTAGCAGTCATTTTATCCTTATAGTAACAAATGCTCTCATTGGTCAGATACACACTCTTAGTTCCACCCCATAGCTATTATCTTAAATCTACGTCTATGGTATGGGTCAAAACCTTTTAGGTTACCCTCCCCCGATACTAACACATAGGTCCTACATTGTAAAAGCTTCCACGTACTTACCCCTAGCGCATTTGATGATTATGGAAACGGGATATTGATAGCCGATGGTCTAGAATCGGTACTACTTTACTACTTTTCTCTTTTAATTCCTGTGTTACTTATGTAAAATATTTTGCACGTCATTTTGTTCTAACCTAATCAAATTCATACCCAAAACCATTTACGTGTTTCCTTATTTTATTTTTAAACTAATTTTGGTAATTTTAGCGGGATGTAGTAAGTTCACAGAATACCAATTAGTCTTCCAGTTTGTTCAGAACTTCTGGTAGAATTTTTTACAAGGAATCTGTCAATAGAATATTTACATTCATGTCAGGACATTCAGTATGTATCAAAAATTGTTTTCCAGTTTTCAATTGAAAATAATGTTAACATTGCAAACTGATTCCGTTTATTTGCGTTTATTTACTTAACAAAATTGTTTCGATGGTTCTTATGTTTACCAACTTTTCTTTTCAAGAAATCGTAATTTAGCCAATATTGACATTTGACTTGAACGGTGAAAAACAAACTTATTCAGAAACTTTGAATCGTCGGTAAAGGCTCAGGTAACAACGCGACATTTTCCATGGAACCATTATCCTCTACACTGAATAAAATATGCTATTTACAAAGGATCTCGCTAAATACAATACATTGTTGGGCAGCGCGCCAAAATTTATAATTTATTAATTTAACAATGCGGAAATCCGACCAGGGTAGATTTAATTAAGCGTTCTCATTATTTGTCTACATCACTAAGCTATTTACTTGAGAGACCCAGTTTGTCATATTTTATTAGATTTGCCACAAGCTGAATGTATTTTCTGAAATCCGGATAGCACTTCAACTAGTCATTTGGTTAAACTCTCATTGAAGTGTTAATCTCTTATGAATAAGCCATTGTCTGCAGTAAAATAAATATTACATAATTTGAGGACAATGCACAATATACGCTTTATCAAATGTATGGAAATAAACCATTTTCAGTATATAATCCACACTTTAGTGGAGTATACTGGTCCGACTGCCCAGAATGTAATGCAGCACAAATAGGTCAAACAGGTAGATCATTTGATATAAGATATAGGGAACATATTCACACACAAAAATGAGATTTCAACTTTTATAAGCATATAATAGATTCAGGCCATACCATGAACTTGAATCCCACGGAAGTAATGACGTTAAAAGCCATTATTTTTTATAATTGTACATACCCATATTATCACAGGATCAAATGCAGCCGGCTCGACTATTTACGCTAACACGCGTCAATATCAACGTAGGACAGCGACAGTCGCCCAGTTTTTACGTCATGAGTGCCGTGAGAATCGGGATATAGAACCGTATGCCATATGACTAAGGTCAGACCGACTTAAGTCGGAGACCGCGGGATTCATTGTGGCCTCTCATAATGGTGTTATTAACATTTAGTCTGCCGTGATCATCTGTCACATGTAGAGGTACTTGCAGGACCTGCCGTGAGGCCCGGGAATCACTTATCAGCGACTGTCTCACAGCTCTGTATTAATGATTGTACCAGTTTCTTGTTCTTATGATAAAGACTGCAACATTCTTAAAACTTAGGCAAACATATTAACAGAAAATATGAGCCAAGTCACAGCGACACCGACAATCACCTATTTTTGCACACAAATATCTATTTTAACGTTATCATGCCCTTAGGCTCTGTCACCATCAACCTCTGATAACACAGTGTATGCAAATTATACTGTTAAATGAATAAAAACATACCTTATAAATGTTTAGCTTGAACAATATTGAAGTGTACCATGTTAACAATTCCTGCTGGAAATTTTAACGCAACACAAGAAAGCATTTATTCCAGTTCTAGAGTGATGCGGTTGTAAAGCTGATTGTAAACATGAAGCAGAGTTCAGAGACGCATACAAACGTCCATGGTGGAATTTCCGCAACTTTCCATTACATTTCCAGCACCTTTCACCTGCGGATCCCATATTTGCAGGAACAAAGGCAAACTTTGTTCACAAATCCTGCAGAAGTCAATTTAAATTAAATTGTTTCATAGCGGCACTTGCGGTACCATGAAATAGTATTTGCCTTTATCAAAATACGACAAGCTGAAATGTAATTTAATATAAACTGTTAGATAGGTAATAAGAAAAATAGTACATTTCTTTTAAGGATATAAACATGTTAATTAGATACGTGTATAGAGATCCTCTGTAAATTTTGACTATATTCGCATTTTACGGTCCAAATATGCGCACAATAAATTATCAAAATGCATGTTGTATCTAGCAGTGTTTTTTATTTCACTAAACGGTGCACTTTGAATGGGAGTTACTAATTCGGGGAAATAGTTCCTGTAATAGAAATTGCATATTAAACCAAAACAGTAAACTATTTATAAAGATAATTTTGAGTTTAAGGTTCAACAATTTATATCAATTTCCAGCTCCTGCTAGATAAAAATGATATTAAATGAACGGCTATTATGGAAAAGTAATACCAGCATTATATGAATTTGATCTATAAAAATGTAATTCACGTTCGATCCATAAAGAGAGGACAATTCATAGCCAAAGTCTGTTCCCTTTATAAGGGATTTATTTTCAATAATACCAAGAAAATCCAACAGAAAGAGGAACGCATTATTGTATTCAGTAAGTTGTCGTTTCAAGATCTTAAATTTATTTTAAAATAATGCAGGTCTAACCGATTCCAGTCTAAATTTTATTTTGCGTAATTCAAATAATTAATAACAATGCTAATTAAAGAATTTATTTAGCAACATATTTTATGTGATTGAGTCGTTATAAATATATTGTTAAATTTTTTTGTACTTAGTAGTTTATTCCATTTAAATTCAACAAAGTACTCCTAGATGGCGTTGGTTATAAATTGCAAACATTTAGTGGTCATTCTTTATCTTGTACTCAAGTTAATTTTAAAATTAAAAAGCCCTGTTTACCAGCAGTCATACCTATGTCATAAGAACTTCTATGTATAGGGTGTGTTCAGTTAAGAAACCGTATCAGCGGTTGACTTTTGGTAGTCTTGGTTGGACTTTATATATGGGACAATCTGAATGCAAATCATGACCTACTTAAATCACCAGACATCCTTTTAACTCGTAAACACTGCCATTTTATTGTTGACTTATGCTCTTTTGTACTGTGACTTGTGCTCTAGTTATGCCTGGTCCTGTTTAGCTTCAAGTCAAGTGTCTATTGTAATTTATTTTCAAATTTTGCAATTAGTTCAAAAAAATATATTTCTCATTGAAACATTTGCCTTATCATTAGGATGAATGATGCAACCGCTTTGTTTTTATGAAGTTCTTACATCAGACATGCCAATAAGTGAAGATAATTTTTTACGATTTTTTACATTATAATAAATGTTCAAACTGTACTACTTGTTGTAGCTGATAGTACCCTAAACGATGAATAAAGTGTGGCTGAACCTTGTTTATAGTTTCTTGAGAAATGTTGTTTATTTCCCTTCTAATTCTCTCTTTTAATTCAACAATGCTTTTCGGTTTAGTTTTATAAACTAAGTTTTTTAGATAGTCTCACAGAAAATAATCTAATGGATTGAGGTCCGGTGACCTTGGTGGCTATTCGCTGGGTCTACGGCTACCGATTCACCTGTTTAAGCAATAATTACCAAATGAAGTAATAGACAATTTTATCTGAAACCATTTTAGAAGCAACCAAAAACCAAATGTGCTTTAACAATTTCGGCAATACCAAGCGTTCCTTACTACTTTCTTGACAGAAAAGAAGGGATTTTTCCAAACTCACTGTCAATTTAAAGCTAACGAGGTTAACAACAAATAACATGACTGACGTCATTACCACCAATCGAACAAAGTTAAAATTATTAGATATTTGGAATTTAAATATTTCAAGCGAGTAGTAGTACGTTCACAAATTCAAGTTGGGAGACTAATATTCCTATAGTGACTTTTAGGATGTAATATTGTGTTGAAAAACCCTAAAAGCTTTGTACGATTATTCTCCTTAACCTAACTAGTTAAGCCCTAACGGTATCTATGTACTTGCGCTTTGTGAAAAAATTGCCAGCTAACTGGGCATGGTAACCGAGTGGGTAAAGCGCTTAGCTATTTACTCGGTACCGAATATTGATGGTTCGAATTCATCCCCAAGCAAGTTAAAAATTTTATTTATGAGGTATATACAGGCGTTCCTCAAGGAAGTGTGCTTGGACCATTGCAGTTTATTGTTTTTATTAACGATCCACCTAGCCATATTGAAATGTAATTGTTACGCTCTTTGCGGATGACACATCCGCATTAATCACGGCACAAACACAAAATCAACTTAACGAAAATGCCAACACATGTGTAAACCATTTATCTTCATGGTGCTATAGCAATGGCTTGGTACTAAATTGCTTAAAAACAAATATGACGGTATTAGCACCTATTCTCGTCTTCTCGTTAACACAGGTCATAGTTCAATTCAACAACATGAAAGTGTCACTTTTTTGGGATTGCATATAGAAAAAAATCTCTCATGGGACACGCATATCAATAACCTTGAAAACAAACTTGCAACAAAAAACTATATGGCAATCCTGCTTAGAACCTGCATTAATTTTAGCACGATAAAAATGTTCTACTACGGCTGTGTAAGTTCCCTACTATCATGTGGATCAATCTGTTGGGGAAATAGTACTGACGTTCAAAAAATATTTATTTGTCAGAAAAGAATTTTAAGGAACATGCCATTTCTTACAAGCACCACGTATGCCGACCGTATTTCAGACAACGTGGGATACTCACAATATATATGTATATTCTTCAGTGTGTATGCTACATTAGAGAGAATATTAAAAAAATTGTAAAATGTGGAGAAATAAACTATTACGATAACAGAAACTCAGAAGATTTATTTGTACCAACTTATACACTCAGTCAAGTCAGCGATTAAATTATATAATCATCTGCCTGGGCTTATAAAGTCTATATCCAACTTCAACTTTTTTAAAAAAAATTCTGTCGGAACTTTGTTTTTACTCACTTCAGGAATATTTTGATTACTGTGATAACTAATATCTGGATTTTGTTGTTTATCAAGAGTCATCAGTTATTTTTTTACAAACATTTCTCGTTCTCGACAATGTACTCAATATCTCCGGGGACGTAAGGCAGCACTGGTGTCTGGTCTATTATAATTATTTTTTTTTTCGGAATATCCGATGCCGTTCTGTCCTCCCCGTAGCCTCCGACGCCTCACTGGAGTCGCGCCGGCGCATCAACTACAGCCACTCCTCACATCCCGCATTGTTAGTGACTGTAGATACCAGAATCGTATTATAATTTTTTTTTTTTTTTTTCGGTTTCCCCGATGCCGGTCAGTCCTCCCGTAGGCTCCGACGCCTCACGGGAGTCGCGCCGGCGCATCAACTACAGCCACTCCCCACATCCCGCAGGGTTAGTGACTGTAGATACTAGAATCGTGTGCCCTAAGCAGACGGAGAGAACCCAGAATGACCGCCTTCTGCATTTGACCTGCCAGCCACTCGGCTGGTTTTTGGCAGGCCGGTATGATCTTCAGTTCCGAGAGCAGCGTAGGCTTTATCCCTCCGAGTACACCGATAATAAGGACGACCATTTTGACCGAGTAGCCTGGGTACAGCACTTGGAGCTCGTACCGGAGATCGCGATATTTGGTCCGTTTCTCCTCCTCCTTCAAGGTGATGTTTTTCTCCGCAGGTGCCGAGAACTCGATGACATACATCACCTTGAGTTGATGGTCGAGGAGGACTATGTCAGGCTTGTTGGCTTGGATTAGCCTGACAGTCGGGATCGAGTAGTTCCAGTATATCCAGCATTTCTCGTTCTCGACAACGGACTCAATATCTCCGGGGACGTAAGGCAGCACTGGTGTCTGGTCTACTAATTATTATAATTATTATTATTATTATTATCACTATTAGTTGTTTCGGATTAAAATGGAGAGGAACCTGTCAATGCCCTAGATGTGGTTCGGACTCTACACTAAACTGTAGATCCTCGTCCCACTTTAGTTAACACAAAATATTAGGATTTTCTAGGAGTTAATTCGGTGACTTTTGAGGCGGTTAAGAAAACATTTAAACTTTTAATTTAAATTTGATACAAAATAATTTTGAAGCTCTTGGTTAGCAAATAGAATATAATTTATCTTTATTTTTGAAACAATCCAATAGCAGTAACTGTATTCTTTTAACTGTTTTAAAACTTTTTTTTAACTGGTTTCCCAGGCCAGAGAGATCCGCATCTCACGTGTCAAATAGTTGAGTGCGTGACACTTTATCCTGACCGGGATATCAGACTCACAAGAAATAAATTAAATAAATAAGTTTCTTTTTTCCAATAAAATTGGCTCTACTGACCCCATTTAGGCTTTTGAAATACTTTTAAAGGTTTACGTATGTAGTGAGGCGAGGGTGAGCAAACTCTAAACATCTGACAAGTTTGAATTGATTAAAGAGAAGAAGGGTAACTAGAGTTGACTGAACTACTTAAGTTGGGGATGAGGGAATTTTACCACCCCCTTTTATTATGATAGTAAAACACCCAAGAGGTCATATTTTGTAACTTAGGTTAATATTTTATTATTTTTGTTACATAGAAGAAAGTGTATCGCAGGAAAATGTTTTTTTATTATTTATAATTCCTCTTATGTACTCGTTAAATTACTCAGTGGTAGTATATTATGTTCCAGATGTTTTTAAATTAGGATGAATTTTGTTGGCATAACTGGTATTCAATGACAGTTTTAATTATGCACAATAATTTATTTCTGTATCAAACTACAGAAAATGAAATTATTTTGACCATCTCTAACCTAAAAAATAAATCTGCTGCAGGTGCAGATGGTATATCAAGTAAACTAATAAAACATATTCACCAGTATATCATAAAATCTTTGATACGCCTAATAAACCTCTCATTCACAACAGGTACTTTACCCGATCAGTGGAAAGAGTCTATAATCACACCAACTCACAAATCAGGTGATAAAAAAGATGTAATTATAGGCCTATATCAGTCATAAATAATTTTGCCAAAATCTTCGAACAGTGGTTTAATAATAGATTAATTAAGTTTTTTGATAGTTGATGTGATTACGGATAAACAATTCGCCTTTAAAAAAAAACAAAAGCACTGAACATGCGGTTCTAGATTTAATCAGCAAAACAATTTCCAAGTTGGATTCAAATAAAAAATGCTTGGCAATGTTTCTAAATTTGGCTAAAGCTTTTGACACAGTGTCACATCATGCCCTACTAGAAAATCTGAGAAATGTTGGTGTGGGTAATCTTGTTATGGATATTTTAAAAAATTATCTCACAAACAGAAAGCAAAGTGTAAAAGTTGAAAATATTTTGAGTGAACCACAAACTGTTACCAGGGACGTACCACAAGGGACTGTATTGGATCCAATTCTGTTTCTTGTGTATATAAATAATACAGTAAATTTAAAAAATTTTCAGGGTCACCTCATATCGTATGCCGATGATTGTTTATGAAGATGATTCCTGGGAAAAGGTATAGTGCATCGCCGAAACTAATTTAAACAATTTCTATCAATATTTAAATTTGAACTTATTGAGCTTAAAAGTGGATAAAACTAAATATTTAACTTTTACTCTATCGGTTAATGATCAGCCACAAATAATAATATTTATTTATTTGCAAAACAGAAAATCCACTTACAGGACAATATGTATGAAATACAATAAAAAAAAAATTATGTTATAAGGATACATAGTAGACTTAACTTAAACAAAGTAATACATATAACTATAATAATATAGCACTGGAGGGTGATAATAATATAATAATGACAGCAGTTATAATAATAATTGTATTCAATAAAGTAGGTAACATAATAATAATGGTGGGATAGTTAAGCTATGGATGAAAGTGTCTATGAATGGTTTCTTTTAAGGATAGAACTGAACAGAGATTAATATCACACAGATCATATATAGAGTTAAAATTATGTGACATAACGTAAATAGGCGACTTTTTAATGACACTGGTTCTTGCATTAGGTGTGTAAAAAGTAATATTTTGTCTGGAATTGAAAGTTGGCACTCTAAAATTAAGGAGTTCAAGAAGTGGTGAACAGTCAATTTTATTATGTAGCAGATTGTGGAGAAAAATTAAACTATTCATAGTCCGTTGAGTCTTTAATGATGACATCTTGAATCTGGATAAAAGTAAGTGGTTGAAGCCTTGACCAGGATATACACGATCATTTTTATAAGCTAAGAATTTTAAAAAATTTCCTCTTTATAGATTCGAGATATGTTGAATGGTTCTCATAAAATGGGTACCAAATTAGAGATCCGTACTCCAATTTGAAACGTACAAGTGAATAATAAAGAACATTCAATGCAGCGTCGTTAGTGAAAGATTTACAATTTCTGATAATGAAACCTAAAGTTTTTGAGGATGATAGTCCTAGATTGTTTATGTGTTCGGCAAAAGATAATTTATTATCAAACAGTATGCCTACATCTTTTGTTGAATTTTGCCTATCTAACACTTAGTTTTATCACAAATAGGACGACATGTCCATAAAGACAGTTTTGCTTTGTGGATTACCTTTTCCAGATGGGAGTTCCAATTATATGATTTATCCAGAGTGATTCCTAGATATTTCACCTCCTCCGCAAGTGGAATAGTTTCACCCATTAAGGAGGGCGGTTTTAAGTCCTCCAGCTTCCTTTTCTGGGTGAATGGTACTATTCATGTTTTTTTTAAGGTTCACAGACATCTGTTCCTTGTCACACCAGTTACCCGCTGCATTCAGTGTCTCTTGAATAGCATTAGATATTACTCCTTCAGAGTTTCCTCTAAGTAGTATGACTAGATCATCTGCATATGCTGGAATCTCAACCTCCCACAGTGTGAGAATAGCCAGTAAGTCTTTCATAGTAATCGAGACAATAACACTGTAAGCTAGACAAGAACACCCCGTCTATATGAATTACGAAATTGGTTACTTAAATCTAAAAAATTATAATTATACAGTGAAAATGATTACAGAATATTATAAAAGGGTTGTGGGTTCCAGGCTGCCTATCCGTTCGCCATTAGGCCACAATGTAATTACTCGAGCGAGGATAACATAAATAGATAACTTTTATGGATTGAGTTATGATGTATTATAATTCATCTGGCTATACATGAGCTATTACCAGAAATGAAATTACTTTTATGTATATGTATTGCAATGCGTCCAAAATAATTCAATTTTAATTTGTTGTTTGTTTGTAATTAACAATTTGCAGTGGAACCAGTGAAGTAAATTTAATGGCAGAGCACAAGTGCAGCACATCAGCGTTTTTGTGTTCCAGTTTAATTTCGTTAAGTGGCACCGGATCTAAGACTAATTGACCAGTTCAAATTAGAGTATTTAAAACTATCTGCAATGACTGTACTATTGTAAGAATATGTTTAATAGAGTGGGCCGAAAAAACACTTTATTTTTTTTCTATCGCTATACCTCAAAAAAGTTGCATATTGCCTAGCTAAGCAAAATGAAAAAAAAAAATCAAGTAAAAAATATCTTCTGTTCGTGCATGGCGCTCAAAGTTTTAAAAAATTTCGAAATTTCGTTTTTTTAATTATTTTTTTTATAATTGTTAAACTCAATACTAACTAAGCGCTATAGGTCCTAATGTGAAGTATGAGGTATAGGGAATACGAAAAAAAAATTAAAACCCTTAAATTGAAAATATTTAGTGTTTGCGCAAAATGCTCAAAAAACTAGATTTTTTCTAAAAACGACTATATTTCGTAGCTTATCTATTTTATGTTCAGTCTATAAAAATGATAAACAAACTTTTATTTTCAACTTCTTTATTCAATAATCATTAATCAATCGCTTTAAAGTTTGATTTTTTGGGAAAATTCGGGCATAATACTTCGTGACAGGAGGGTAGTTCGTATTAATCCGTCTCTTGCGTCAGCGCCACACACTTTTTGAGATACTTCAGTCACAAGTTTGACACACCGTTCAACCGCCTGGGTATAACAAGGGAAACTTTGGAAATCTGGTTGCGGCGATGTGTATGTCTTTATCATTTTTATGATGTCCTTGATTTTCATTAGTAGTGGAGGAGAAGAGATTTTTAAAACTATCCCACCAAATCATATCGACGTAGTCTGTTGCTTCAAAGTTTAGTTTTGGCGTGGTGAAATTTCGAATTCCCTTGTAAAGTGATCAAGCTTTCAGTAGTCTGCGTAGTCCCAGGTCTCTGATAGTTCTTCTTTCATCCACTGTCATTGCAAGAATCAAATTTTTGGGATGAGCAAAGAAAGCGTTTCGCTCCATTACTGGCTTGATAACTTGCAATAAATTTTGATTTAGGTACCGTGATGTTCTGATAGCTTCAAAAAGTATCTTTGAACCATCTGTGAAATGTTTGCTGGTTTTGATTTTGAACCATAGAGGCATGTAACAAATTTGATTCTTACAATGACAGTGGATGAAAGAAGAATTATCAGAGAACTGGGACTACGCAGACTACTGAAAGCTTGATCACTTTACAAGGGAAAGACCATTCGAAATTTCACCACGCTAAAACTAAACTTTGAAGCAACATACTACGTCGATATAATTTGGTGGGATAGTTTGAAAATCTTTCCTCCTCCACTACTAAGAAAAATCACGGATGAGGACATATAAAAATGATAATGACAGACACATCGCCGCAACCAGATTTCCAAAGTTTCCCTTGTCATACCCAGGCGGTTGAACGGTGTGTCAAACTTGTGCCTGAAGTATGTCAAAAAGTGTGTGGCGCTGACGCAAGAGACGGATTAATACGAACTACCCTCCTGTCACGAAGTATTATGCCCGAATTTTCCCAAAAATCAAACTTTAAAGTGATTGATTAATGATTATTGAATAAAGAAGTTGAAAATAAAAATATGTTTATCATTTATATAAACTGAACATAAAATAGATAAGCTACGAAATACAGTCGTTTTTAGAAAAGAATCCAGTGTTTTCAGCATTTTGCGCAAACACTAAATATTTTCAATTTAAGGGTTTTAATTTTTTTTTCGTATTCCCTATACCTCAAACTTCACATTAGGACCTATAGCGTTTAGTTAGTATTGAGTTAAGCAATTATAAAAAAATAATTAAAAAAAACGAAATTTCGAAATTTTTTAAAACTTTGAGCGCCATGCGCGAACGGAAGATATTTTTTTATTTGAATTTTTTTTTTCATTTTGCTTAGCTAGGCAATATGCAACTTTTTTGAGGTATAGCGATAGAAAAAAAAAAATAAAGTGTTTTTTCGGCCCACTCTAATGTTTAATGGCAACAAGAAATCTCTTGATTATGCAATTGCCTATCTTTACGATGCATTTACTAATAAATTCAAACTTTGCAATCCAGAATTTGGTGAAATAAGTAGGTAACGAATGTATATTCTTACAAAACACAGAAATGGGTAAAGAAATATGTTTAAATGCCAGTAAAATAAATATTATAGCAAAAAAACCACGTCTTTTCGATTTATAACATTTTGATAGGCTCGTATAATTATAAAATATGCAAGTAATTAGTTATGCTAATTGTTTATTATTCTGTTCTAAATTAAAATGACGAGTTTTTTATTTTTCAACTATGATCAAATGATTATTGTAAAAAACTGATTTATGAAATGTTTTTTTATTGTTCACAAGTTTATTTCAAACGCTAAAGTGACGTTAATCACATATTTTACTTCTTCGCCCCTCAAAGTCATGTATTCGTGAAAAAAAAAAGGAGAAAATTTTTATTGCATTTCTGGCGAAACTCGACGAATTATGATGATACACAAAATTTCAGACACAAAAAATATTCTGTCTGTGTGGTTCGCGATAGCAGCTACAGTTTTTGAGATAAAGCTTTCAAATTTGGTACACACATTCTAGAGGTCAAGGAAGAGATTGAGTTCGCTGATGAGCAAAATCGATCCCAATGTCGAAAAAAAAATATTAGTGACATTCCACCAATGCGACTTTTTTGAAACGTCAAAGTGACTTTTTGAAACGTCAAAAAAATGTCAATCTTTTCAAACATCAAAAATTACTTTCATTATAAACTCCACCACACGTTGAGGTTTACTTCGGTGGGGAAGTTCTGATCCCCAAATAATTGGCAGCGGTTTTTTTTAAAATAAATCTATTAATTAATAAGCCTGACCAAGCGATGGTAGATTCAGGGTCGGGCGCAATACCAATGCCATCAGGCGCTTTTTTACGATGACAATGACACGACATACTTCAGTTGTTATCTGTCGGTCGATGCATAGAGTACTAATAAATAATAAATAATGTTGAGCGTAAAGAGTAGAAAACGACCGTACGCTGATAAAGTGAATAAATTTATTGGTGAATTTCCCGATTTATTCTATGATGGATGTAAAATAATTTGTAAAGTTTGTGATCAAGACTTAATGTGCTGGAATAAATACGGCTGCAAAATTCATGTCAATAGTAACCGGCATAAAAATAAAAAAATGGCGTGTCTTCTTTGGAACCTCAGTTTATGTTTGATTTACTGTTAATGCTGATTGCCTGGGATGTAGATAAACCAGCATTTCGGGAGTTCTGGAATAAATACAATCCCCAGGTGAATTTACCAAGTCGTTCATCGTTACGTAGATATGTACCAAGTGTTCGTGAAGACATTATAAATAGGATTAAATGTGCATTAAAAAATACACGGCTGTGGTTATGTGTTGCCGAGACGACAGATTGTAAAAAAATTTCTATTTGAAATGTTATAGTACGTGTACTCGACACTGTTAAACCAACATTTCCACTTTTACTAACTAGCAAAAGACTAACTGCGTGTATTGGCGAAACAATTACGCGGGTGGTGTTGGAGACTTTCGAAAAATTTGAACTGTCAACAAGTCAAGTGTTGATGTTTGTGACCGACGCTGCTACGACAATGCGTTTGGTGGGCCGTTTTCTTCAAAGAGACGATTGTAGGTTTTTACATGTTACGTGTAAAGTGCATGCGTTCCATCTTGTAGCAGAAACGATTCGAAAATGTTTTCCAGAGGTAGATGCATTAATAGCAGATACAAAAAAGTATTTCTCAAATCTCCTAAACGGCTTCGAGCATTTCACACACTGTGTGCTGGTATTCCGGAACCGCCAGAGCTGATTCTTACACGTTGGGGAACGTGGTTGAAGGCAGCTTTTTATTATGCTGAATATTTTCAACGAATAAAAGCTGTGATACTACAGTTCAACCCTAACGAGGCTGTAGCTATTAAGGAAAGCCAGACAAGCTTTCAAGATGTTTCCCTTGAAACAGATTTAAAAACTATTTATAACAATTATAGAGGACTACACGACGCAATAGAAAAATTGCAAAATACTTCGTTGTCGTTAGTAGAATCGCTGTAAATAATGGATGACGTAAATACATATCTACAGACTATAAATGACGCAAAAACTAAGCCCGTTATTGAAAAATTCGAGAGTGTATTACGGAAAGATCCTGATTTTACCAAATTAAGACAAATTTGTGATGGTGCATCTACAGCTGCGTTAAGTGAGTTCACAGAGTGTTTAACTTATGCCTGTATTACTTCCGTAGATGTCGAACGGTCTTTTTCAAAATACAGACATATTTTTTCACCACAGCGAACATCGCTTACTGAGACAACTGTAGAAACATATTTGATTCTACACAGTTATTATAGAAGTGCTCCAGTTTGTGATAACGACAACCAAGCTACTTCATAAATCTACTTAAGAAGGTGAGTTTTGTACATATTTTTATAAAGTGTACCAGTATTAATAAAATTTATTTCCATTTATTTTATTTATTTATTTATTTATTATTAGTTATCACTTAGATATACAATGTACATGTGTGAACGTCATTTAATAGTTTAATAATAATGTGCAGCACTAAGCTTACAAAATATAAGGACATACATAAAAAGGAATTTAAAGCGAACGAAATAGTACAAAAACATACATCACAATATATAAAATATTTTTGTTTTTATTATTGTACTTATTCAAATATTATGATATAATGCATACCCAGTACGTCTCTATAGGATTAATGACCTTAGCCAGGCTTACTAGTTAAATATCGTGCACAATCAGAATATTTGGAAAAAAATATTATTTTATAAATAACTTTCATCTTATTTCCTAAATGTTAAAAGAATTAAAGTTGAAATCTTAAATCAATTGATATTATAATCAGGCATAACTAAATTTTAAAGAATTTGCTTATAAGAATTCCAAATTATGTGTTTAGCTTGTAAGGCTTCGGATGTAGATAGTCCCAACTGTAACAAACGGAGCAACTCTCTTCATTTATTAAATATGATGAATGGTCCTAATTGAAATTACGGAGAATAATATATCAGAACTAGATATTTATTAGGGAAACAATATGCTTTCATGTGGTTGTATATTCATGTGTTATAAATTACCTAAAATTACGTTAATATTTGCCACTCAGAACTATGACGCAAGGGAATTGGTGTCTAGCCAAAAAACCCGTCTACCGTAATATTAGACTTTCATGCTGTTTCTTTATTAGAACAAAGTTTTAACATGAATTTTGTTTTAGCCTGACTTTATTAATTTAAAATTTAATAAAACCATAAACCATCATATAAATATAAATATAAATATAAATATGGCTAATACTATTTGCAAATATAACTGGAGATAAAAAGATCGTGGATATGCGAAATTAGTCAAACATATGTTGAACAAACGAGAAAATCAACTCCAACTAGATTTAAGTAAAATAAGGCTCATCTTAAATATAGAGAATGGTTATCTATTCTTTGTCTAATGTTCGCCAGGATACGTTTGAAAACAAC
The DNA here is from genome assembly GCA_029963845.1 of Rhamnusium bicolor. Lineage (NCBI taxonomy): Eukaryota > Metazoa > Arthropoda > Insecta > Coleoptera > Cerambycidae > Rhamnusium > Rhamnusium bicolor. Next base: position 697,450 of record JANEYF010003956.1, on the reverse strand, counting down.
AATAAAATGTTAGTAACTTAAGATTAATTAGGAATAAGTATAATAAATAATACGATTGAAAACTTGAAAATCAGGTAAAAATTATGTAAATGGTGATGAAGAAACAATCCCTAATTTGAGTCATCTTTAGACGATTGAATATGGTGTTTGTGGAATTTAATTCAGTTAGTGCCACAGCTTCATGACTAAAGACGGTTAATGTGAGATGCCCATTTAATATAAACACAACTAATTACAAGTACTTACCACATATTTTTTGTCCATGAATGGTTGTTTATGGTTCTCAGCAATGTAAGCACCCAGTACGGATGTTTTAGTTTGCTATTTTGTATATTACTTTCACTTGCGATATGTCGTCTACAGTCATATACCCATTCAAATGGTGCTGGCAAACACAGCAACATATTACTGTTCCGGTATATTTTAATCGGGAACTTCTGATATAAATTTATTTTTGCGAGACTCCCGCGGTCGCTGCACCTGAGTTTCGCATATTCAACCGTCTTACCTGACCCATTTCATACATAAATTGTATAATACACTAAAATAGTGGATTTAAAATATTTTTAGAAATAACATGGGACTACTTTTTTTGATATTTCACACAAACATGTACTCATAATTTCATTTCTGTAATGAATATGAATGGCACAACCAATCCAGTTAATGTGGACTATTGCATGTCGTCTGTGGAACAACAATAAACAAAACTTATCTATTCGTTTAATAAAATTTGTATACCTTAGGGTAACCTACACTTCAGCCGGAGTAACTGTTTGTTATTATTAATAATCATTTGAACAATAAGCGAGTATTCTGAACAAAGATGGGCCATTACGAGGATCCCCGACTCCCTGCCTGCCAGTGACAAGCCATTGGGAAATAAACATAATGAAATGAGTGATAAAGGCTTAGACTGAATGAGAAACCCTTCTAATGGCATCAGCATGTTGCGCTTCTCTAATGATCACTTTAAACTGCTTTTACTTGATTTTAAATTGTGCTCGGCAATTTGACTGCCAGACAAAAAACGAGTTAACCTTTCACTGTCCACAATAGTCTACATTTAACTCTGAAGTTGCCTAATAAATGAAATACATGCATGGGTGATCATTAATAATCCATGCGGTTCTTGGACAAGAGAAAAACAGCTGATATTGAAAATTGCTTTTATTACTTTAGCAAATTAGTTTGACGCAATATTCCTCAAACATATTGAAAAAAATAAATTGTTGTATAAACCATAATCTTTTCGCGTTTTCTTAAATGAAGTAAGACGGTAAGTCGCTTGACAGGAAAACATGTTTAGTCGCCGCAAAATATAATCAGTCGTTGTGTGGTCAATATTAGTAAAAGTCGACAAATAAAAAACTTTCTATGTTTGCACTAATAAATAAAACTTTATAGATATAGTCCTAATCTTGATATCAGGACATATATTGCAGAGCACTGGCGGTTCTTCTATAGGGTCATTTGGTCAATGACCTCCCACATACAAATAACAAATAGAGCTATTCATTTTCTGAAGTTTAAAAATATATAATATATATATTTTTAATATTCTTAAAAAATATATTAAAGTTTCTAGTTCATTCTATGCACAATACTATTCAAATATCTAGATCGCAGGATTTCGTATCCCCTCCGAGCACCGAGCTCTACATTCATATTCATTACATTATTCATTTATAGAATTTAAAACTCTTGGGTCAATCCACAACGTGTCCTCAAAGCTAGCTACTGACCGAATTTACTACGAATTAAAGTGAAATAGACTTATGCGCAAATCGTCAGAAAGCAAAAGAGGCAGAAAACACTGGCGGGGATAATGTCCCTGACACACGGAAACGGTAACGCACGAAGTTCACTAGAACAGTCTTCGTGGTAGTCTAAATGCTGACTAGATACGCGTTGGTCGGTAAATTCTGTCGCGTTGTTTTTAATGTTTTTATTTGTGAACATTTTATTAGTAAATCTCTACTACCGTGAAATTAAGTAAAACAGTGTTTTTGGTGTTTACTATTAAATATGAGTGTTGTACAAAATATATTAAACCTGAGAGATGGGCATAAGTTGGGTTATGAAGACCGAGTGAAATTCAAAGTTGGTGGCCGTCTAAAACCTAAAATGACGATAAAGTAAACATCTCTTGATAAGAAAAAAAGAAGTTAATAGGTATGTTTAATTAAAAAAAGTTATTCTTCAGCAAATTTTATTCATTGTTACGCTCATCAACTAAATTTAATTTTACAAAAAGCATCAAGTCAGGAGAGAAGCATACAAATTTTTTTTGCTAATTTACATAGCTTTTCTTCATTCTTTGGAAAATCGCCAAAAAGAACAGCCGTGTTAGATAAGGTGAGATTACCTAAAGCGGCTCCAACACGATGGAATTTTAATACAAAGTGCATAGAGACTGTTTATACCTATCGAACAGAATTATTAGATTGTTTAGAAAAAATCATTGATAATGAATCAGAAAACAACATTCTAAACCAAGCTATTGGTTTAAAAGACTACTTGCAAAATGAACATTTTCTTTACTGGTTAAATTTTTTTCATTTAGTTATGCCTCATTGTGATATATTGTTCAATCAATTACAAAAATGTAATATCGATGTGATAACAGTAAATAAGTGTATTGGCGTTTTTAATAGTAAAATTGAAGACATCGAAAATAATATTTTGCATAACTATTTGGAGGAGATATCCATGCAGTCTGCCCAGAGATGTAAAACGGAAGAATCAAAAAGGAGAATTTCATTAGAAGTTTGTGATATAATTACATCTGAGATCAAAAACAGGTTTGGCTTCAGTAATCATTTAGCAGTGTCTCAGTTATTTCACGCAGATCGATTTAAAGATTATAAAAAAAGCTTTCCTCAAGATATGTTTAAATTAGTTAAAACGGAGTATCCAGTCATAAATCATTTGAAACTTAAAACTAAATTAGAAGTATTATATAGCTGAGAAGATTTTTCCAATAGTGAAGGTGCAGTTGCTTTGTTACAGCTTTTTATTAATAATTTGTGCAATACTTTTTCTGAAAGTGTCAAACTGTTAAAAATCTTGTGTACTCTCCCTATGACTACCGTCGAAAGTGAACGTTGTTTTTCTACCTTAAAAAGAATAAAGACATTTTTAGAAATACCATGGGTCAGGAAAGGTTATCTTCTTTAGCTAGGCTTACCATAGAAAGGGCATTAATAAAGAAGATAAAAGACTTTAATGAAAAAGTAATTGACCACTTTGCATCTCAAAAAGACCGGAGGATCGACTTGAAATTTAAATCACTTTAAAAGGTAGGTAATACAGTAAACTTTTCTAATTAACCTCCCTATCTCTTGACAAACGAACCGCCACTGTTGCAGAGTGCATAATCACCATTGAAGCGCACTTTATATTAAGTGGGAAAATAAATAAAAAGGAAACTGGTTTACCCAAGACCCATTTTAAATCTACGAATGACTTTTGTTGGACATTTTTCGGAAAAATCTCAAAGATATACCTGTTCAGGCCAATACATTTTGTTTCGCACTATACATATGTATGATCTATTCTTTAAAATACGCAAATTTAACTGCTAGTAACTGTTCCTATGCTATTTTACTTCTCTTCAATGTAATCAAAAGTAAACAATATGTTAGTTTTTATAATAAGTTTGACCTATCCATTTATATTATCTAGCAGTTTAATTCAGCTGTAGTTTTGCTTCAGTATTCACTCTAAAACTATATGTAACTCGCCTCCATTTATAAATTAATCAATTTACTTAACAGTATCCCCGCAGCGAGATGAAACGGATCGACCGCCATGGGATTTACCTTCAACGGACTCACAAATTTCCCGAAACTTTTTATCCCACTCAAAGGTACATTTCGTAAGTTTCAGTGGTTGCTGATCTAAGCGAACAGAGAATTGTAGTAACCCCACGCAATTCCTTTCATGTCTGTTCGTAGTGGTTATAATAGCAATTCTTTGATAATATTTGCGATCGGCATAATATTCGAAATCTTTTAAATATTTTTATAATTGCTACGTCACAGTTTTCAATATTTCTAGATAAAATGTTCTATTCCAGTTCAAACCACATCTCAACCTTTTTCTATAAGAGAAGTATGAGGATTTACAATGACCACAACGTCGAACCACTACCAGCTGTAATCCACTTATATCTAAAATGATTCAAAAAGTTGATTGAAGATGAAGTTACTTTGTGAAAATCCATTTTGATTTAAAAAATTATAAACACTTTTTAATATTTGTCTAATTTTCACTTTATTTGTTATTTCACAACTAGTTTCATCCTATTCGGACATTTTACAAATACTAATACTAATACTAATACTAATACTAATACTAATACTAATACTAATACTAATACTAATACTAATACTAATACTAATACTAATACTAATACTAATACACTAATACTAATACTAATACTAATACTAATACTAATACTAATACTAATACTAATACTAATACTAATACTAATACTAATACTAATACTAATACTAATACAAATACTAATACTAATACTAATACTAATACTAATACTAATACTAATACTAATACTAACACTAATACTAATACTAATTTTAAGTGTTTCGTTTAATGTGTCGAATATGTTTCCGAATATCCCCCTTTCGAATGTCTTCCTTTAATTTCAAATATACTAGAAAAATGCTAAATTATCCCAAAATTAAAAAATGAAATACTGCAAACATGCAAGTTGTGTTTAGATCAAAATTATTTCCAATTTAATGAGGACATCTTTATACAAAAAACAGGGCTCCCTATGGGTTCGTCACTTAGCCCCCTTTTATCCGATATATTCATGGATAATCTTGAAAAAACTATATCAGATTCTCCAATATCAAAAAAACATATTATCTTTTGGTACAGGTACGTTGATGACATCCTAATAGGTTTTAAAGGGACAGACAGACAATTAAAAATATTCCTCAATTTATCAATAACACACATAATAATATATATTTTACCTTAGAAACAGAGAACGATAATAAATCAATAAACTTTCTCGACTTAACTATAAAAAGACATAAAACTACATTTTCCTATAATATTTACCGCAAACCAACTTTTACAAACGCCACTATACCCTTTAATTCCTATAACCCTCCCTCCCACAAATTATCCGCATATCAGTCTATGATACACCGAACCTTCAGCATACCTCTATCTGAGACAGATTTAAAAGAAGAATTAGACACAATAAGACTTACAGCACATAATAATGGGTACCCTCAAAATTTAATCAACAATCTAATCTACAAAAAACAAAATAAGTCCCTCGTGAAAGAACTTTATCCCACTATTAACGAGAAAAAAGTTCAAACATACATTTCATTACCATAATCAAGTCAACTCTTTTATTCAATAAGCAATACTTTTTCCAAATTTAATATTAAAACATCTTTTAGTTCTAACAAAAATATTAGCAGATATCTTTTCAATGCGACAGAAGAAACTGATATCTATAAAAAATGTGGTGTATGTCGATTAGATTGCCCAGAATGTAACGCCTCATATGTAGGTCAAACAGGTAGATCGTTCGGAGTAAGATATAGAGAATATATTCACACACAAAAACAACATTCCAACTTTTATAAACACCTAACAGATTCTGCTCATACAATAACTGATGACCATCAACATAAAATATTACATATTTGTGAGAAAAGTAAAAAACTTAATTTATTAGAAGTGCTAGAAATTAATAAATTAAATAGGAATAAAAATTACAACATATTAAACGACCAAATAGATTTAAATAATTCTCCGTTATTAAACTTATTCAGATAACCTGCTGCTAATAAAAATCACACACTACCACTATCTGGAAAAAACCCCTACATTTAAAGACATAATATCTGTACAAATTTGAATTATATTATCAACCATAAAGTGACCCATCCTTCTATTCAGTTCAGTTTATATTTAAATGAAAGTAAAATCTGTGTATAATTTAGTTTACTTGAAAATGTCCGAATAGGATGAAACTAGTTGTAAAATAACAAATAAAGTGAAAATTAGACAAGTAATAAAAAGTGTTTATAATTTTTTAAATCTGAAATGATTACTCAATAGAAAAAGACATTTTGATGATTACAAGTTCACCGTTTTGTAACACTTCGATTCAACATCTAGACCAATCAAATTAAGCAAAAATCAGGCCCACTTTCACGATAATTTCCAACCATTCCCGACCAATACCATTCGATTAAGTTTTTTTTTTTGAATTCACATGGTCAATTTTGCCGTACGTTATATGAGCACGAATTTAATTTATAAACAATTAAAGTTGTGAAAATGATGAAAATCGATGTTTCTAAATATTCAACTTCAAACGCTGCGAAAACGGCAACAGATAGAGAAAAATTGCTCAGAACATTTTTTATAGAACGTTAAATTCCCTTCAAAAAAGTTCACGACGGCATATCTCTACGATGAATAGTTAAGGCGTTACAATGAGTTAAATGTTTATTATTTTTCTACTGCGTACTGGTCAGCTGTATACGCAACGCGTATTCACTTTTTTCCACATAAGAGACAATTTTCTTCGAAATTAAATTGCGGCACACTTAAACGACGTGGGTATCGCTCTTTTGGAATTCCAGAGCCAGGCTTCAAATTATCTTTTGAGGAATACGCTTTTCTACACTTATCATGAACAGTAACTTCATTAATATTTTCTATTTGATTCCATTTCTTATCCTCACGTTTCTTGCTGTTTTCTATAAAAGATTCGATTCCTTTTTATTTTACTGTTACAGTCTTGCCCATTTGCAGAGTTCCTTCACATGTAAAACAATTTTCTTCTAGCGACCTTTTTGATCGGTTTATTTTATATTAATCAACAGCACAACCACAGTGATAATGTGAAAATTGCTCACAACCAGTACACTGTATAACTGCGTTATAACTGCGACGACTATTAGCATCAAACTGAACAGCTCATAACTTAATAATAATTTATCTTATAACTTAATAATAATTTTCCAGGTCTTTGAGTATGCATAAAAGTATATAATAATTATATCTAGACCAAAAAAAGTGATAAATACATTTGCTAACGTTGTAAAAATAAGAAGATTATGAAAGATTTACAGCAAGTCTACTTTAAAATGTTCTGCGCAGGCGGCCATTACGCGGCGTACGAGTCTGTTGATCGCGCATGTGCGTTACTTGTACAGCTGACTGATATACAGCAGAAAAATAATAAATATTTAACTCATTGTAACGCTTTAATTATTCATCGTAGAGATATGCCGTCGTGGACTTTTTTGAAGGGAATTTAACGCTCTATAAAAGATGTTCTGAGCAATTTTTCTCTATCTGTTGCCGTTTTCGCAGCGTTTGAAGTTGAACATTCAGAAACATCGATTTTCATCATTTTCACAACTTTAATTGTTTATAAATTAAATTCTTGCTCATATAACGTACGGCAAAATTGACCATGAGAATTCAAAAACATACTGAATCGAATGGTATTGGTCGGGAATGGTTGGAAATTATCGATTTGAAAAACCCTTAATTTTACTGGTCTAATCTTATAGAATGAAGAATAAGTTAAATGATATAATGTCTTATAGCTAAGACATTGAAAAAGTAGCCTATTTTGTAGATTGTAATCTTTAGGTAATTACCGCTCTAGAAATGAGGAAAAATAGAAATGCCACAAAGTTATTGTAATTACAGACATTATTAAAAGTAATAACGCAAATTGTTTAATATAAAAATGTTTGTCACATTCCAGAGTAAATTAGCATTACAGAGTCTCCATACTTTAGTTTTAAACTCGCAGTGTGAAAGCCGCAATCATTTCCAATATATCACAATTGAAACTAAAAAACCTGCCACCAAATCAAGCAAATTAAAGTGCACTCTCTGTAATAATTTTAAACTTCCACTTCAAACCATCATCGACAGTGCTCTCATAAAAAACCGTTAATTTTTACACCCTATTCATTTTGTTTTAAATAATCCTTTTTTTATTCTAGTCCTGGTATCGTTCCAAGTTGTCTGATATTGCAGACACTATGTCTTTTACATCGATTCTAAATTAAAATCAAGTGTTATATCCGGAAAGAGTATATGCAGGTATCTGCAAGAAAATGTGCTGGCACCATATTCATAAAACGGCACACTCGTTTGGGTTTAGTTTATATTCTTAGATGGCTATGCTATACACTTTAAATACATTAGTATTCGTGGAGATCGTCGACAGAAAGTAATTGAATTTCTTATTTGTAGGATACTTTTTGAAATGCACGGATGAAGTAAACGGGTTATATTGGAAGTGATTTCAAAAAAATGCTAGATAGGAACTATGCAAAACTAACTCTATGCCCCAGACGCGGAAATGCTCAGAGCTATTTGAAATTTAAGATAATTGTCTCCGCAACTAGACAATTGTAGCAATAATTTTTTTTCTCCGATGCGAGTCATCGCGGTAACTAACATATACTTCTTTGCATTAATTTAATCTTGAATTAGTTATATAAAACATGTTATGTTAATTTGCTTGGATGTTATACTCGTAACCTAAAACATTTTGGAAAATTACAGTTTCAATTTCCATCTCAGAAGCGTCTCACGAAAGTTCGTAGTTTGTCAGTTAACAACAATATCACTACAATTGTTGAATAGTTCAGATATCTTGTTTTAAAGTTGGGCAGATAACTAAGAAAATCATATTATTCTTAAGAAATACGTAAATAATTTTCTCATAAATCCAACTTCAAATCGTTTTTATCGATACATTTTTAAACGAAACTAGAAATAAGCTTCGGCTGTTACTTATGTTTGACCTCAACAAACTTTAATAAGGAACAAAGACCAGATAAAAATACCCAGCAAAAGTAAACTAAGAAATATTCCATTTATTGTTAAACGTTGATCTTCCATATGAAAAATTCAAACTTTTGATTTTATATGACTTACATATTGAATAACTGAAACGGTATCGAAAAAGTTTTATACTAAAATACACAACTTTTCTGTATGAGTTTCTATATAAATCCGAAAGTAGCAACTTGACTTTGCATGAAAAATGTGGATTTTCCTATTTATTGAAAGTTCACAGCCAAAGCGAACCAGGACTTGTAAATTCCGGTAAGTATATTCCCAAACAATTTCTCGTAGAGAACAAATTGATATTTAACACTAAGAGCGGTCAAACATAGTATGTTATATATAGCACGTCCAATATATAAAACAAACTATTTTATAGTTCAGTTGACTGTATGACAACTTTCGCACAAATCGATAGCGTTAAGAAAAGTTCAATCGGAAATAACACCCCTTGACACTTCACTACTATCACACAATTAATTTAACTCATAAAATGAGAAATCATACAGTTTTCGTAATATCATTCGATATTTAACTCTCAAACTGAAATAAACATAACGTAGGTATATAGGGCAAACGCGACGGTAAATGTATTGTAGTGTAGCAAGTCATTTTTTTAATACTGTATACATGTAATATATATCTCCGTAAGAAAGAATAAAACAAAACATACAAGCTAACAACTAATGTATAGTTTGTGTAGGGCGTAATTTAATCTTTTAAAATATCTATATCTTGACATAGCAAGTACAATCCGAGAGCTACACTATTATTCCTCGTTCCATTACATACTGAAACACATAATGGTTGTCTTACTGACTTATGTTTTGTCTGTAGCATTATCCTTAACCTTACATTACAAAAGAGCCAAGTCAACATTGAATTATGGAATGTACTTCCAGAAGACTAGATGGATAAAGCTAAATCCCCTGTGATTGATACCCTTATGATGTTTATTCAATACTCTCTCACATACACTCTTTGTTAGAGGATGAAATTCATTTACTTTTCCATCAGCGTATGAGACGCAGCCTCTCTACTGACGTCACTTATGAAGATACGAGACAGCCACCCCTAGTCTTGAAATTGATATTTTCTTATTCCCTTTAAACTAACAAGGTATTGCTATACTTAAGGGATTCTGCCGGATCACTTTGGGTTAAATGATATCAATTTGTAACTTAAAAATTTCATTTATTGTCAAACAAGATTTGGTATTTACATTATATTGAGATGAGATTTCTAAGGTACAGAGAGCTCTTGAAAATGGGTTTCCTTCCGTTACTTGTCAGGCCTAGCTTCGTTGGGAAATGTGTCAGCTTTCCTTTATTTATAGAGAAACAAAGAAATCTTGGAGCAATGATGGATAAAAGAAAACATTTTTTTCTTATATCTAAGAATATAGTTTTCAATTATTAAAATATCAATACCGGGTGGATAATACATAAAACAAACAGGGGAATAAAAAAATTCATACCAAGCAATTCAGTATTTAATAAAACATCGATATTTTTACGTATAAAGGATATAAAAAAAAAGAATTAAAAAAATATGTCAGAGGAATATAAACATTTGTTTTATTATTATTTAGAAACCAAATATATTAATTTCTTTACCATTAACATGGAAGATACGATTGAGAAACATTTTCAAATCATACATAGTTTATCGTTATATTTTTACTACATTTACATTTACAGTTGTAGCAGGTTTTGGTGCTGCTTAAGTAATGCAGTCTGAAATTTCCAGAAATAATCTAATACAAGTTATAAAATAGAAAAACAAAGAATGACAATTATGTGAAACAACAAAAACTCACAAATAAAATATAAAAAGTATAAAAACATATATACACATACATATGTGTATAAATGTACTACTTGAACTATATAAATCATATTTGTCTGAAAGAATACAATATGTCGAATGTCGCGGTTTTGCTTCCAAAGATATTTCTGTCACGTCAGGAGTGCCCCAAAGTTGTATCCTTGGGCCACTCCTGTTTATAATATTCATCAATGATATTGTAAATAATTTTGATGTAAATTACTTGTTGTACGCTGATGATGTAAAAATGTCTGATGATGTAAACATTTTCTGCCCTATTAATGACGTATCAGACTGTATGAACCTGCAAAGCAACCTGAATAATTTGAATGAGTGGTGTATATTGAATAATCTTCCTCTGAATGCTTCAAAGTGCAATGTTATGACCTTTTCTAGGAAACATTTTCCCATCCGGTATAAATATAAATTAGACAATGTTACCTTAAATCGGCCCGAATCAATCAAGGACTTAGGAGTCATATTTGATAGCGAACTCTCTTTCAATCTCCATGTTAATCAAGTTGTTAAAACATCTTACAGAAGCCTAGGTTTTGTTATCAGAAACTCTCAAGGATTCTCTGATTCAACAGTACTAATGCTTCTTTTTAATACACTTGTAAAATCTAGACTGGAATATGCTGTCAGTAATTTGGCCACATGTTTTATAAAATCACTGGCAGCACCATCTATTTGTCAAGTTTTACGCAGTTTATATTATGGCAAGTGAAATTGAACACCAGAGAAGCTGCAAGACTTACAATACAGGAAGTTGTAATTTTTTGGGAGAAAGCTAAGATACCAACCAGACACTTGAAAAATTGTGTTGCAAAGCTTGAAAAACTCTACGAAGAGTAGAGAAAACTACAAAAAAACGCTGAAAGACTAGCTCAAAATAAAAAACTAGAAGCTTTCAAGTCAATCCTTGAGGACCTTTTTGATGTTGCTCATCAGGATGCATTGAAAAACATTATTGAAGAAGATAAGCAATTTTTGTTACTCCAGAGAAAAAAAGGACGTCCTGGTTGCATGAGAGGCGTTGACATGAATTTCGTAAAAGCAAAACAATGAAGAGAAAAGAGACGAGACGAGATTGGAAAAATCAAAAAACAAAGTAGATTAGTAGAGTGTTTCTCTGTTTTCCCTTTTCTTTTTCTGTTGATATTATTTGACTTGATGCCAATTTCTATGAGTGTCTTTTTTTTGTTAAAAGATGAAAATTTAATTGTACAACTGGAATCTTCAATAAGCAGCACATTAGAGGAAGAGGAGCAAAAGGAGATGGAGGTGAATTTTCCAGATCCTTTTTTTAATTCAACTTTAAATAATAAAATGCATTTGAACATTATTTCTTCTCATTTTTATACCTTTTTTTGCCTTTCTTTTCTCCTAAATCCTTCATTTTCAATTTGGATTTTGCTGCATTTACTTTAAAAACAGTTTTAATTAAACACTCTTTTATGTACAAATTAAAAACATAAAGTAAAATCTGGCGAGCAGATGTAATTGAATCTTGATATGCTTTTTGGCATTTACATAAAAATTCAATTTTCATCAAAAGTCAAATGAGGCATGGGTTAACGTAATCTAATTGATCTGAAACTTTACCATATCATTTTTTAGCCAAATGGCAACTTTGGCAACCCAAAAATTCAAACATTGATTTTTTGTAATCACTCTAACTCTCACACAAGTGGCTAAGGTGAACTGAGTCCTTCCATTGAACGTCAATGCTGTTTGTGCTAACACTAAATGCATGCGCTATCTCTGTCACTCCTAAGAACATATTCAAAAGTAACTGTTATAACGTGTGTATTGAGTATACAGATATTGCGCTATTTCAAAGTAATATATAAATCTAATACTTCCTGTCTAACAAAGAAGGGATGGCTAATTTCTTTTCCTCTTGGCAGATTCTTGCAGAACATTTAGCGCTGATAAGGCGTAATTTTAAATTTCACAGAAAATTAAATTTTAAAATTAAATCCGCGCCCGTGATGAAATGAACTTTAAAGAATGCTATTACTTTTTTACTTGTGTTGTTTTCATTGCCCTCTTGATTATCTAGTTATAATCGGCCAATGGATTGTAAAATGCAGAGTTGCTCTAGTTTGAATGAAGTTTTATTTTTAAATAATGCAATAAAAACGAGCTAAAATCATTATTGTTGTCCTTTTGCTTTAATTATGATGACTATCTCGAAGTAAGAAATTGAATTATAGGAAGTGCTTGAAATTACCGATTTCCTCTTTTCTAACACAAAGAAGAAATTTAAGATTTTCTGGATATTCCGTATATACAGTGTGTAGTGGGCACCATTGCTAACTTCGTTATTTTTTTGTGCTTGGAAGTTAGTTAAATTAACAAACTAGTAGGATTGTTTCCACTGATTATGATGGTGAAAACAGACTTCGAGCATTCTGTTCTCGAGTTATTTCCAAAAATGAAACACCGTGTATATAAAGAAGAAGTTAGTATATAATAATTAGCAAAAAATTTTCAGTTAATATTATTTTTCATTCCACTCTATATTTTAACTGTTACCAAGAAGAGGAGCTTAATTTGTTTTTAAATTATTTTATTCGACCCTAAGGGGTATTTCCACTATATAATTTCAATTATTCTGTTCTCTGAAGCCATTCATGTTTATTACATTAAGGTTTACAAGTTTCCTTACTTTGGATTCTTTAAATGTGCTGGTTACCCTGATGACGCAATGCAAGCAGAAACACGTGTCGGTAGATATTTTAAAATTTTTTAAAGTGAGTGTCAACTGGTGAGTACCTTGTGTTTTATTTATTTTTGGCTTTACTAGACAGAATAGTTGAAATTAAAAATAACATTATTGAGTCAGTTGTACTGAACATAATGTGCATATTATCTTTTTTGTAATCCAAGTTTCAGCGTTTTGGCAAATAGCCGGGAAAATAATTGTTTAAAAAGATATATGTTATACTTATCTGTGATAAGATTGGTATAAGTTAGTAAATAATAATTAGCAAAAAAATTTTCATTTAATTTTATTTTTCATTCCACTCTATATTTTAACTTTTGCCAAGAAGAGGAGCTTAATTTGTTTTTAAATTATTTTATTCGACCCTAAGGGGTATTTCCACTATATAATTTCAATTATTCTGTTCTCTGAAGCCATTAATGTTTATTACATTAAGGTTTACAAGTTTCTTTATTTTGGATTCCTTAAATGTGCTGGCTACCCTGATGACACAATGCAAGCAGAAACACGTGTCGGTAAATATTTTAAAGTTTTTTAAAGTGAGTGTCAACTGGTGAGTACTTTGTGTTTTATTTATTTTTGGTTTTACTAGACAGAATAGTTGAATTTAAAAATAACATTATTGAGTCAGTTGTACTGAACATAATGTGCATATTATCTTTTTTGTAATCCAAGTTTCAGCGTTTTGGCAAATAGCCGGGAAAATAATTGTTTAAAAAGATATATGTTATACTTATCTGTGATAAGATTGGTATAAGTTAGTAAATAATAATTAGCAAAAAATTTTCATTTAATTTTATTTTTCATTCCACTCTATATTTTAACTTTTGCCAAGAAGAGAAGCTTAATTTGTTTTTAAAAAAAGTTTAATAGCTACAAGTGACAGCAAAACACTTTTGGCGTATGGACGGAAAAACTGTAAATTTATTTTTCTTGCCTAGCAGGTGGGCATCAGGGTGGGTCACAAATCTTTTGAATGGGCCCTCGTCCACCCGTGTCCATTCATTTTATATAAAATTCAACTGGTACGACGAAACCCACACAGAACTTATTTTTATGCGTATAATTGAACGTTGAGTACTCTAGTATTCCATGTGATAGGAAATCCCAATAAGGATAAAAATTATGATTGCCATTAATAAAATTTATAACATCCTAAAATACACTTCGTTTTGTTCCGTTGAAAAATAGCAATAATTCATATTAAACTGTTTACCCTTATACAGAGATTAAATCTCCTTTCGCGGTCTATAGCTTTCACATTTCCTCACCCCTGAACAAGTTTTTGCATAATAAATGTTGCGGTAAAGCGAATGAACACAGCACAATTATATTTTAATTCACCGGGAGAATAAATTGTGATAAATATAATAAAGCTTTCAGAGATAATTTTGAAGAAAAGCCACATAAATAACGGCCAGAAAAGGTGTGTTTTGCAATAGATAATTCGCCGTACAACAGCGAGCACGTATCATAAATTTAATATTTTCCTTATTCATATTTTAAGTAGTTTCATGATTTATGTTGGGGAAATGGTTTATTCACAATGCTAAAATATTACTAGGGATCACGAAAATCTTCTTTTGTGACAGATGACTGCGTTTCCATTTGATGTTTATTTATAGTAAGTAGAAGGCACTGACGTCGGATACGGAATTGTATTTATTTTATTATACTTCATGGCCTGCTATCATCCATGTGACTTCGCTCCTGGCACGACGCGCGACGTTCGCACGAAGCCCTATTGCAACCGGTTTTGTCACGTACGTTCTGTTGCTCGAACACAACCGCCTCTATCCGGCGTAATTGTTTTGGAGACTTGGTTTCTGTCGACTAATACAATTTTCAGTATCAGTTTATCAGACAATTGTCTCAGATATAAGTTTCTAGTGGCTAATCGCTAGAAATATTGGTTTGACCAAAGCGATATTAAATCTAGTCAATAACTTTATTATTTGTATCGAATTCAAAGAAAACAACTCCAGAGTTTTAACACTACCTAATATGGAAAGTCAGTACTTCATCATTATTAGAACGTAGCAAATCTAACGCTTGTCATAGTCATATGCGCGTAGGCAACAGTCAAAATCAAAGAAAATCGGCAAAAAGATCGGATTTTTTAGCAGACTGGCTCCATTTATATCAACTACTACTCAACTAACTGTGTATAATACCTCAATACTACCTCATTTTTTCTATTGCTGTTCTGTGTTGTATGCAAGTTGTACAAATTTTACTAGACTCCAGGTTCTCCAAAATAAGGCAATGTTAATAATACTAAGATGCAATCGCTTCACTAGCAGTCAGCTAATGCTTAATACATTAAAATGGCTTAACATTAAACAATTCCTCTTCATTCAAACTATGACATTTATTTTCAAAATGATAAATAATATTTATGGGAATATCTCAAACGACAATTGTTGCCTGTTACAGACGTACATATGTGTAACACACGAACGGCTAGTGCAAATAACTATTATGTTAAAAGAACTTCTAGGAGTTGTACAATGAGAAGTCTGTTCCACAAAGTACATTGTACATTTCAATCTTCTTCCTCATGTAATTAAGACTAGTAATACCGTTAACTAATTTAAGAATCAACTTTTATGTTTTATAAAAGATAATGCATATCAGCCAAATTGATGTTGCCCGAGGTTTGTTTTTTTTTCTCTATATTATATGTCTATATTATGTAAATTAGTACTAGTTTGTAAACTATTATTTTTATATCTATTATTTTTTTATGTACATCCTATCTACCTATGGATAAATAAAGATTATCTCATCCTATCTACACTATACGGTGTGTACGTAAAGTATGGACTAAATTTATAATTCCTTAAAACATAAATATTTAGAAAAAATCCTCGGATACATCGATTTTTAATTTAAATTGCGCATTTTTTTTTGATTATGACGTCATCACTGTTTCCGTTATGACGTCATCAATATACTTTTTTAAATGGAACAGTTCTTCATTTTTGGATTCTGAATCAACAGCTGATACCAAAAATGTACCACACTTAGGGTCTAAAATTGATAAGTTGACGGATACAGCCATTTTGAATAAGAATTTACTTATTTTTCATGTTTTGTTTGAACAAATAATAGTCACTAGAACAAACGGTTAGTTAATAATAAAAACAATTTTTAGTAAATGATCGAACTGTACTTCTTGTTGTAGCTGACAGTAGCCTAAACGACAAATAAAGTGCTGAACCTTGTTTATAGTTTCCTGAGGAATGTTGTTTATTTCTGTTCTAATTCTCTATTTTAATTCAACAATGTTTTCCGGTATGCTTTATGTTTTTTAGTTTTCTAGATGACCCCACAGAAAATAATCGAATAGATTGAGGCCCGGTGACCTTGGTGGCCATTCGATGGGTCCACGTCTACTAATCCACCTGTTCAGAAATAGAAGATACCTTCGAACGTCTGCTGCATAATGGGGAGGTGCACCATCCTATTGATACCACAGGCTTTTGTCACAATTTCCAGGATTAATTCTACTGGGGAATAAATTTAATAATGTTGGAATGAGATAGCCCATTAAAAATTGGAGATATATCGGTCCGTTTACAGTTCCTTCGATGATCCTATTTCCTACAATTCCCGCCCACGTATTTACCTTTGGATACTGTGTGTGCTGCTCCCGCATCCATCGAGGGTTTTCCCTTGCCCAGTATCTACAATTCTGACGATTGACTTCACCATTTAATTCAAAATACATTCATCGGAGAAAATAATATTTTTTTATCAGAGGAGGATCACCATTGCACATATTCATCATCGTTTCACAAAATTGTATCCTCCGATCTGGATCATTATCACTTAGTTCTTGCACAAGCTGAATCTTAAAGTGGAATTTTAATATTGTACTGGGATGGGGATTTTCTTCAACAGTCAGTAAAATATTTAATTTTGTATCCTTGTCAACACCTTGGCGACCTTTTTGGGTATGTCTTCCATCGTACAAATCACTCTAAATTTTTTTTTTCAATTTTACTAACTGTCGATTGAACTATGGGTCGTTCTGGATATTTAGGATTAAATAAATTACATACTTTTTGTTGAGTTCGCATCCTATCATCATACCCAATCATCGTAAGAATTTCAATTCTCTGCTTTACTGATACACTCATATTATAAATTAAAATAAATCGACAACTATTATTGAGAAACCATTACTGGGGTAAAGTATTATTATGTGATTCACCGTCAAAGACGATAATGATAAAACAAAAAAAAAACAAACGGAAACTAGCCTACTTCAAAAATTAATAAAAAACATGTTTTTTTACTTTTTTTACTTTTTTTTAATGGCCGATTTTTAAAAAAAATTATGGGATATTTTATGCTTGCACGTGAGATGGTTTGTAATACTCAGGTGGCAACACTGTGTAGACATATTAGCACTGTCTCTCGCAAGTGGATGATCTCTCACTGACGAGCGGCTGGCGGCCTACTATAAATACCAGAGTAAGCCTTTTTTGTGAACTGCTCAAAGCACTAAGCACCAAGCACAGGTTTTTAAAAGTGCTCGTGAGCTCGTCAAAAGTGCTTCGAGTGCTTAAATGAGCACTAAGCACAGTGCTTTTTTAACAATTCTGCTTGAAGAATTATTTTTATATCAACAATTTGTTTAGTTAGCAAAAAATGTAAATCATACGTTTTTCCAATCATATTAAATAAACTGACCATTATCCAATATTTTTCGATTTAGAAAATTCAACTTTTTTCAACCTGCGTAGAAAAGTTTACTTTCTCAACACTTCTCGACCATTGAGAAGCCGGCATTTCCACTTTTTCAACACATCCTGCTGTCCGATTTCCCTTTAAAAATGGACTCATCTGTTAACAATCTGACGTTATTTGTCAAATATTTTCATTTGTAATTGAGTTTTAGTGATTTTCAATGGTGTTGTTGCGAAATAGTGCGAAAATTTCTACGAAAATCGTTTAAATAGAAGGAAATAATGGATGTTTCGTCCGATGAGGAGATTATTGATAGTACGCCACCAGAAATTGTGAACACTGCGAAACAATGCTCACTTAACCTCCTTCCTGAAAGATCCAGAAAAAAATATGAGCAAACTTATTCCACTTTTATAGACTGGCGCAAAAATAAGACGATAAATTCCTTTTCCGAAAATGTATTGATGGCTTATTTCGGAGAGCTACAAACTAAATACAAGTCCTTAACTTTGTGGTCAATATATTCGATGTTACGGAGTACTTTAAATTTAAACAATAGAGTAAACATTTAACAATATTCAAAATTGAAAGCCCTTTTGAAACGCAAATCGGAGGGCTACCAAATTAAAAAAGTCCAAAACCTTCACAGATCAAGAGATTGATATTTTATAAAAAATGCACCAGACAAAGTGTATCTTGCTATGAAGGTAAGAATGAATA
Organism: Rhamnusium bicolor; assembly: GCA_029963845.1. Classification (NCBI taxonomy): domain Eukaryota; kingdom Metazoa; phylum Arthropoda; class Insecta; order Coleoptera; family Cerambycidae; genus Rhamnusium; species Rhamnusium bicolor. Next base: position 678,594 of record JANEYF010003956.1, on the reverse strand, counting down.
CCTTTGTAGTTCCTGATAGGCAAATTGTGGTAAATTTGATTTTAGGTTTCCCTCATCATGGGAGTAATGGGAGCATGTTGATCATGTGAATTGAAGGCGATGAAAATTGACGACTTGGAACATTTAAATAATTTTGTGCTTGTGACAGTTCCAATAACAAAAACTAAAACTGTTCGAAAGTTTTCTGTAACTGGCGAATATTATCAAATTATCAAAAACTATTTAAGTCTCAGATCACCGAAAGCAACATAGGCTCGCTTTTTAAATTATCAAAGGGGCAAGTGCACTATGCAGGAAATTGGAATTAATAAATTGAGTGGAATGGGCAAGCAGGTAGCAACGTTTTTGACATTTCTAGATCCACATCTATACACCGGACATAGCTTCCGCGATCATCTGCGACAATACTTATAGACGCAGGAGCAGATATAACAGCTTTAAAGAGACACGGAGGCTGGAAATCATCTACTGTAGCCCAGGGCTACATAGATGATTCGATGAAAAACAAAACGGATACTGCAAATACAATTCTTAGTGCTATTAACAATAGTAATCCCACCACAAGTGCAAATAACACAAATGTTATGACTAATAAGAATATCAATGTTGATGTAAATTCTCCACCTTTCAGTATTATCAATTATGGAACTATTAATGTTAGTATTGTAAAAAAAAATAGATAATTGCAATATTTTTCCATTTTATTTAATGCGATTGGAAAAAGTATAGTGTTTAACTGGTGAGAATTGGCCATTTCTTCTCGGATGAATTGCTCCACGCGCCTTTAGTTTGTGTCGCAAAAATTTCATCCTCATGGAAATGGCCAACTTTCTCACTCATTGAACAATATACTACTTTCGGATTACTTAATAACTGTGTAGTTTACAACAATCAGTCATATAAATACAACGTTATTGAATGTAATACTTAGGGCGCTGTTTACTACATAGCATATTGCGGAATTTCCAGAGTGGTAACATGTTAATCTTATATGACAAGATGATTCGTTATTCTAGTCACAAATTACAGAATTTGTAAGCAGGAGAAATATGAATAATTTGGTTTGGGTTGGGACCGTTAACACGATAAAACAATCAATGTTTCAACTTGTTAAGGTACAGGGAAGCACGCATCCAGACACAGGCAAAGCAAATCGATAAACTGTAACCGCTAACAGAAATCAAATTGTAATTTTTGTTACTCAATACCTGTTCAACTAAATCGAGGCATTAAAAACTGTTTAATTTTAACCAAACTTTATTGAAGTGTCGATGTGGTTACCGCGATCGTGTTTAATGAGCGAGGAAATGCATATTAGTAAATAAATTTTAATTGTGAGCGAAATGAAGGACTTCGTACGTTTTCGTTTGCAGGATAATTTTTATAATGCGGTCAAACAAGGTTTTAGTGTAATAAATATAGTTTAAAAAAATTAAAAACACGCTTTTAAAGCGCATCAAACTAAAAAAGTGAAAAATAATTATTTATATAAACTGAAAATAATAATGAACGAAAAATAGTAGTATTATTGTGAAAAAAGCGTGGGTTGCTCGATATACGAAAAATATGGCACAAAGCGCACCACGCTTTTTTCACAATAATACTAGTATTTTTCGTTCATTATTGTTTTCAGTTTATATTAATAATTATTTTTCACTTTTTAGTTTGATGTGCTTTAAAAGCGTATTTTTTAGTTTTTTTTAAACTATATTTATTTTTCACTTTTTTAGTTTGATGTGCTATGAAAGCGTGTTTTGTAGTTTTTTTAAACTATATTTATATTGCTTATGGATGCTGATATTATAACATATTACGATCCAACAGATATTTCTAAAAAAAAAAAAATATTTTTTTATTTCAGCCATGGGATTTGAACTCACGCCCGAGGAGTCCGTCGTTTCGTGTCGACTATGACTTGCCCGCTCGGCCAACGATCGAACTGAGAATCACGGAATATACTTACAATATTAAGCCTCTTGCTCTCACGCAGAGGATACGTGAGGAAAGGACTGGCGATCCTGATCAGGATAATAATATAAACTTATCAAATTATTGTATTGTTACCGGTTCTTCGTAAGTGTACAAAGTTTCAATTAAATCTGTCCGTTTAAAGTGGGTCAAAATCGAGTCCAAAGAGTCGGTTACAAACAAACAAACAAACAAACATATAAGTGAAGATAATAAAAGCGCGTTAAAAAATTGAATATTATTTAGAAATTTTCCACTTTTTTCAAATGTGACATTTAACATGTTTCTACATGGCCTTCACTATTAGTAATAATTACTATTTGAATTCGACGACTAAATTCTTCAAATTTATTCCGTAACATGTCTGGGATAACTGAAGCAACTGCATCTCGAATGCTGTGTTTAAAGTCTTCTAAATTCTGTGGTTTCATTCGAAACACAATTGTTTTCAGATATCCCCACATAAAAAAGATTTAGGGGGCTGTAACTGGTGAATTAGGTGACTATGCGCAAGGTACTTTGCCACATATTTTTTTATAAGAGTTTGCGAAGGGTAATCTACGATTACTATTGAAAGACAATAATCACTTTTAAACAAGTATACTTGTAATGTCCGCATCAGCATCAACCAATAAAGCCATTGAGGATCAACGGAAACCGTGAACGACACAAGAAAAAGGATTTGGCAATTCTAAATAGTATGAGTATTTTGGCAATGACAATTAAACCAACTGGCTATTAAAACAACTTTCTGATCTGTAACACAAAAGAACCACTTATACATCTTCTAAAAACATATTTAATTTCTGCAAAAATTTTTCATAGACCCCATATTTTGTTTTAAAATTACTACTAATTTGGAAATGTATAGGTTATTCTTTACAACAAAAGCGTCTATCAACATTGAATATTTGCTCCACATGATCCAATTTGTTCTACCTTTGGATTTTACAGCAAGTAAGTTTCCTGTTACGGTATGAACTTTTCTCTTTGCACCAGTTGCATAGACAAATATACAGTGAGTAGGTAATGGAAATAAGTGAATATGTTTGTAAGGTTTGGTAGAATGAGAATATTCACTTGACACTTGTGGTAAAATCGGAAAATTACCAAATGAATAATACAAGTCAATTTTTTCATTAATAAACGGTTAAGTTGTATTTAATTCAACATTGTCCTGCTTGGGTTGAGGAGGCGAGTGTTGTGTAATTTGGCACTAAATCTAGAAGTGCACATTATTGGATAATATTTCAAAACTTTTAGTAAGTCATTACTACATTTTGTTTTATAATGTATATATTTGTATGAAAATCTACTAGTATCGGCTGTTTCAATGTTAGTAATATAATCAACACAGAAAACATTGTTGAATAGATAGAAAGTGATGTTTTATTATCCTTAGCCAAACATAAAACCAAACAAATAAAAACTTTTAAAAATAATGTTATTCTGGTGCTATCGATATTTACACAATGTTCCCTATCCCGATTCCAATATTTGCATTCCATTCTGTTTTATTTGCGTAAGGATTACTTCAAAGAAAACCGGTTGGTTTTTATTTAGAGAAGTAAAGATTATTCTATTAAATTAAACAAAGTTCTTGCACTGCTTAACATGTGCTATTCAGTCTCAACATGGCTCTACGAACTTTAAGAATCTTTTCCACTTCCAATTACGGTTTAAATACATCCTTGGGTTCATTCATTTATTAATTTCCTAGGTATTTTAATTTATTTAACTGAATTTCTTAAATGAAATTGGAAGAACGACTCTTGATTTTATTAAGAAAAACGGAATGCTTCTAATAATTTCTGTTTCGAAAATAATTTTCAAATAATAATGAGGTGTGATGAAAATTAGTAAAAATTTCCAACTCCGAAATTACTCGTCTGATAACAGGAGTGATCTTGCGAGCATCGTTTGAAATCTAATTCCGTATATTGCATTGCATTTTGGTATCCTGAGCTTCACTCATATTGCCTGGATTTCCGAATCAAAGCTGATAAATAGGGAAATCCGTTCCGGCAGCACGTCGATAACCCATATACGGTGTCTTCTGTAATAAATAGAAACACTCGATTCATCGTCAATGACTTTTTTTATATTTCAAGCTAACAAACTACCAAAATAATGCCATCAACTCCTTTGCCTAGCATAGACGCTAGAAGTGGTTTCAGACTCTATTATTAACTGTCAGGTTAGGTTAGGTTTGTTGTGAGTGGGTCTCAGTAGACCCTTTACTGCGGCCATCAGCAGGCCTATTGTGGCTCACGCCTAATTATATTTCACCCAATAAGTTCAGTCTCTTAATGAAACTGATAACTTTATTTGGTGAGAATGTGTCCAGATCCTCTGGCAGCAGTTGCCCTTTGCCAAATATTGAGAATCGGATCCTCTCCACAGCGAGACAGGTGCATAAGAAGTGGTCTACCTTCTCATCATCCTCCAGGCATAGACGGCACTCGGCGTTTTCCGCTAGGCCGAGTTTATGCAGATGATAGTTTAGTCGGCAGTGCCCGGTATATAGGCCTGTTAGAGTTTTCAGGTTTACCCTGTTTAATTCTAAAAGTTTCTTAGCTCTTGATTTCAAAGGGTATTTTATTATCGCCTTCGAATGAACTAATCCTGGTAACTCTTGCCAATACTGGAGAGTTTTCCTTTTAACCCAGGTTGAGATAGCCATCTTGGCAGTACTTGAGGATATGCCAAGTATTGGTTCTGGTCCGATGAATCGTGATCCCGCTCCTTCTCTGGCTAAGGAGTCCGCTATTTCGTTACCTTCCATACCAGAGTGGCCGGGTATCCAGACCAGAGTCACTTTGTTGTTTTTGCTCAAATGATTTAGAGCTTTCTGACAATTCCATACCGTTTTGGAGTTACACCGGTAGGAGCCAAGAGCTTTTATAGCTGCTTGGCTATCTGAGAAAATTTTTATTGATCTGCGTGTAAGATGCATATATTCCAGCCTTCGTACATACAGTTCAATGGCATGAACCTCAGCCTGAAAAACAGTTGCATGAGTACCTAGGCTTGAGAATATCCTCACCCTTGGTCTGTAGCTATGTAATCTGGCTCCTGTTCCCTCGGGAGTTTTGGAGCCGTCTGTAAACCAACAACTGTCTGCCTTCAGTAGGTCGGCTATATTCCGATTCCACTCATCTCTTTCTGGAGAAAGGATGTTGAAGGTCAGCTCGTAGTTGGTCATGGTAGGCATAGTTTTCGCGGGCATTCCCAGGATGCTGTGATTCTCTATGTCATCCAGCAACCTGTTCCGCTCCATGATACTAGTCTGCGGCATATTAATGGCCGCTTATTGCAGTCTGTAGGTTGCCCACCTGGCCTCTCTCTCCAGATATATATGTAGAGGGGGTAAATCCAGGAGGATTTCCATTGCAGCTGACGGTGTGGTGCTAATTGCTCCCGTTACGGACATGCATGCTAATCTCTGCAGTCCAGAGAGTCTGGATTTGACCATCCGTTGTGATCCTTTCGGCCATCAAACAATGGATCCGTATGTTATCATTGGTCTGATGATCGTGATATAGATCCAGTAAATTTGTTGGGGACCCATGCTCTAGGATTTGCCACAAATACGACGGCATTTCCATAAGGACAGCTTTGCTTTGTGGATTACCTTTTCCAGATGGGAGTTCCAATTAAGTGATCTATATATTATTAACTGTACTCCCCTCCCTATTTCTGTTACCTTACTAGCGCATGAGTCTACTGATATCTCGGTTTCCTACTCTCCTCTCTATTCCTGATATCTTACTAGCGTATGAGTCTGTTGATATATCGATTTCGTAATTAATTGTGTCCGTATATTTTTAGCAATTCGCTTATAAGTTTAATGTCTACCACAACATTTTCTCACTGTATGTGCAGTCGCATATTTGCCAATATTAATACATATTATTGAATATTTATTTATATATTTATATTACCAATGGTTTATTGATAAATTGTTTATCATATTAATTAAACATAAATAAACGTTATAATAAATATGTATCTCGTATGCCCTATATAATTTTATTTACATTAATACCAGATATTAATACCAGATATCAGTGTTTTCATATGTATCTTTTATGCATATAAACTATATTATGCAAATTATGTCATTGTTTCAGTAATAACGTTTCGCTCCAGATTATATAAACCAGCAATTGTCCTCCCCATAAGGTATTTTAATTGTATTTCACGGCTACTGTTTAATTTACTTGTTTATATTTAAGTGTGTAGTATATTATTATTTAATTGAAAAATATTCAACAATGGATCTAAATTTAAATTAATACGAAATTATTTTTCATTCAGCAACGGCGTCACCTCATATTTTTTCATACAACCAGCGGATGACTTCAGATATTTAAATTCTGTACAGTGATTGGTTGATCGGAGGTTTCAGCCCTGTACCTAGTGCCTCGCATGAGTCCGTATAACTAGAGAATGGTTAGAGATATCCAAATTCTGGTTCAGTCATCCAAATTTTATTATGATGTTGAATATCAATCCAACCTCTAAGAAGCGAGCTTTAGCACTACTTTTACAAAATTTCGTTCTATGCATTGTAAGCGTAGGAAAAACCGTTTTCAAGAAAATCTAGTGCGAATTATGAATTTTGTTGTATGGTGAAATATCTCCCTGTTTCAGTAGCCTCTAACTCAAAATCTATTAGATCAAAAATATGATAAAGACATTGCTTATAGAAAATTTCATGGGCACCATTTTCTCTTTTCGCGTAGGACACCATTTTGCTAGCTAAAAAAATCGAAAAACCACAAAAATTCACTGTTTGGAGGGGTTGGAGGTGAAGCTCGCTCTTTAGGGGTGGGAAATTTTTATTTTTTCAATTTTACTTACATTCTGAACATGTCATCAAAATTTTAAAACATTGTTAATTTTTTCTTCTATTCCCTATTTTCAGCCTAAATATACTGTTAGATTATTAAGTATAAGGACTCAACAATCTAATGCAATAGTTAAAGCATCTTTGTTAATTGATAAAAAAAAACACATGCATTTGTCGTGATTTCAAAAAAAACTGGTACAACTCTTGTAATCGAAAATCTTAATAGTTTAGTTGTGTGCATATGTCTGTAAATAGGGGTGGCCAGGCATGTAGAGAGGGGGGTGAAGAAGAGGTGATTTACCCCGGACCTGGGTTTTTTGGAGGAGATCGGTTTTCTTTGTGTTTTTAAACTTATTAAACCTTTCTCTTTTATTTTATTTAAATGGAATTTTAAAAAATGATTAGAAAATAAATTTTCAAAACATTTTCAAGCCTGCCATATTATTGTTTAAAAAAATAATATTTGTTACGGATAATTCTACTAATGGTTGTAATTAAAATACTAACTGAATAATGATAATTCTATTTTTAAAATAAGAACACAAAAATACAACTTGAGATTAAAAAAAATGTAAACAATGCAAACTGAACATAAAAATACAATAAAAAAATAAAATAAATGAACTTCAATTACGTAATACAGAATTAACTAATATTTTTTTCATTGCTCCATTAGCATCTAAAACTGCCTGAAGTCTTGCAGGCATGGACAAAATCAGATTTCGTGCAAGGTCAACTTCTTGCGACAAGTTCTCCCAAGCGTCTTCAATTATCCCTTCCAATTCTTGGGCATTATTTGGATGGTTATTTAATTTTCTTATATGTTTCACCATTAGTCCCCATACATATTCAATTGGATTTAAATCCGGACTTTTAGATGGCCACGGTAACAACTCTATGTTTTTATTAAGAAACCATTGCCTGACACGATGGGCCGTATGTATGGAGCAGTTGTGTTGTTGGAAAATAAAATTATTTTCCGGAAACACCTCTATTACTGACGGCAACATAATATTGTCTAATATTTCAATATATTTAATGGAATTGAGATGACCACCACTGTTCCAACACAAACCTAAACCATTTAGGCTCATCCAAGCCCAGACACTGACTGAAAACCTTCCTGATATTTGTGGATCGAAAGTATATTTTTCGTCGTATCTAGTGGAAGGAGGCCTATATACGCGAATGTGTCCATCGTTACAGGATTTAAAAACCTTTTCGTCAGAAAAGACAACTTGTCCCCAGAAGTTCTCATCATTGATTATATAGTTGAGTGCAAAAATAATCCTACCCTGCTTCTTTTCTTCTGAAAGTTTGTATTTTTTAGCCGCTGAACAACTCTTCAAGTCGCTTTGTAGTTTTATTCTTCTGCAAGCAGTAGATACCGAAGCAGGGAAATTTGTCTCTGAAATTGCATTTACTGCAGTCTGAAAAGGGTTTTCTATTAGGTAATTTATAAGATTTTCATCTTCTTGATTATTGCTCTTTCTGGGCCTACCGGAACCAACTTTACGGGATACCGTTTGGTTGGTTTCCCATTGTTTTTTAACACTCATTATCGTGGTTTTACTCACATTGTATTCAGCAGCAAGTGTTCTTATGGACCAACCATCTTCAATTTTAGAAACAATTCGAAATTTTTGAATATCTGTTAAATGTCGAACCATTTTTAATAATGACGCCACTGATTAACGTCAAAGTGACATTTGTAAGATTATTAATATCAATCAAAGAACGAATGATTTACATAGCTAAAAGAAAGTGTACCAGTTTTTTTTGAAATCAAGTGTACACTAAGTTTGTGTCTACTTTCTGTATTAAGTATGTTAGCCCTTATGTTTCATTTTTCTACAAGAAAACATTTTCCTCACACCTAAGCTAGTATAGGTTATGAATAATTTATTAGACTCTAACATAATACAGACGTCAGCCATTCTCACACTCTCCTATTTGTGTCTTTTTCATTATATGATAGTTATAGATAGTTGGTGCAGCGTAATGGAAGTAGAATCGCCTTTTCTGAAGGTGCATAGCAGTTTAGCAGCTTTCTATTTACCCTTCTGCTTTTGTGAAATGCTGGAGAATATTTACATTTATTATATCACACGGTGCTTTCTCGCTTTACATGTATATCTCTTTGAAATATGCTACACTAAATGATGTGCTTAAGTATATCGTATTAAGAGGATAAAAATTCTAGGTAAATTTTAGATAAAGTTCAGTTTAATTTTCGTTTTTAAGTGCTTTAACCAGATAAGCCATGGTTTAAAACATTATTTCGCTAAATTAAATTCTTAACTGTTATAAATTATTATTAGGGTCTGGTGTTTTTTTGTAAATTCCTGGGATGACCCAATTCAGAGTTGATTTTATACGTAAAAACTTGATGTTAATAAAACAATTTCTTTTGGAGAAATTTTCTTCCCAAAATAAACGCTAACAAACTGTAAAGTAAGCTTGGAAAATATGTTCAAATTCAACACAACATAACTTTCGAATTATTTAGTTTATTTTAAATTCGCTTGTAGTTTCCAAAACCTTATTTCCTTGGCAATCAACTCATGTGTACATTTTTTTATCACGAATAGAAGAAGCGTGTAAAATTTCTTACTACCGTTTGAGGACAATTTTTAAATCTTTTCCCATAGATGAAAACTTGAGGCATAATGGTTCTAAAATTTTATCATCACTGCATTAAAGCAATAAAGAGAAATCTATATATTTATGACCACCTTTTGCTTCCAAGAGAGCTGTGGTTCTTCTAGGCTGCTTTCCACGAATCCCTTCATAAAATTCTGAATTGTTCCAAATTTCTTTCTATAGTTCTCTCAAATTTTTAGCTTTATACTTTCTTTGACATAGCTGCATTTTCATTCTGCTCTAGATATATTCAATGGGATTCGTATCTGGAGATTAGCAGGCCATATGTGAAATCCGTAATTACTTAAAACCTAATTTTGTTTAATTTGTAATAAACGTCAGAAAATCACACAGGAATTTTGCTACACTGGGTGAATGTATAAAATATGAATTGATAAATATGTACAGGCTGAATGTTTATATAGGGTAAATCGGTCACTGTAAGAGATACAAAAAAATGGAAGACACATTCTCGTTCTCTTTTTTTTTGAGGCAAATTCACTGGCGGAAACAAAAATTTGCTATCATCTTTTGTTTTTCGAGTTATAAACAAAAGTTCGGTTTTTCGACTTTTAGTCATATGTCACTATCTTGGTTGTTTGTAAAGTTATGAGAAAACAAGTTTTACATTCTTGAGGCATTTTTTCCTGTATAATCCAGTAGCGTCGAGAAAATTAAAAATAAAAGGTGCGATTCCGAATTATGGCATAAAGTTTTATTTTTTTAAATGGTAATCATAGTTGGCTAAAGTTTAGATAAAGAGGATTTTTTTTCTTTCAAACTATATATCATATATGTGGTCAGTTTTGATGTGTAAGTATTTAATACCGAAAGGATTACTCTTTGCGTTTTTTTATATTTATTCCAAGTAGGCGTGTGTCATCAATGACAGTGTTTATCCGTTTGTCAGTAAATTGCATATTAATAATTTTGTTTCCATCATAATTACACTCCATTTAATGTAAAAGTGAAGATATCTTACAAAAATTACGATAAATATGATATGCTAGAATGCTTTATTCAAAGTAATTATAATTGTGATATTGCATCCGAAATATATTTCAATTGCTATCCAGAGAGAAGACAACCTAATAAAGCTATTTTTAAAAGGTTGAAAGAAAATCTCATTAATTGTGGGGCTTTCAACAAGCCAGGACTAAAAAATTACAACAATGAAGATTCTGAAGAAACTTCTATAACTGTAACTGGAATGGCGGTTGCAGATCCTTCAATTTCAAGTCGTCAAGTCGTGATTCTGGGATTTTAAGACGTCGAGTTTTGGGTATTTTGAAGACACACAAATTCAGACCTTATACAATAAGTAATCAACATCACTTGCAACCAACTGATCTTCAGCGACGATTGGAGTTTTGCACATGGTATCGTCAAAAATGTCAACAAGATTCATTATTCTCTAGAAATGTAGTTTGGACAGATGAAGCTTACATTACCGGTGCAGAAATTTTCAGCAGGCATAACGAGCACTATTGGTCTATGAAACCTCACCGTACCGTTGACGTGAGATCTCAGGGACGCTTTGGTTTTAGTGTTTGGTGTGCTCTACGTGGCAATCGTGTTTTAACATATCACATATATCAAGAAAACCTTAATGGCCAACGGTACTACGAAATCTTAAACCAGAAAATTATTGAGTAATTTATGGACAATCTACCCTTAATTGAGGCAAGAAATCAGTTCTTCCAACAAGATGGTGCACCACATCATAATATCAGGACCGTTTAAGAATTATTAAATACCAATTTTGGAAATAACTGGATGGGAAGTAACAGACCAGTGATGTGGCCACCACGATCACTTGACTTAACACCACTGGATTTTTTCTTTTGGGGCCACATTAAAGACAAATTATACAAGAGAATCAGTACCGACATAAATGAACTCAGACAAAATTTTCTAGACTGTGAATTTTATTTCAAATCTTGATATTATTTATAATGCAGTTCAGGGTGTTGTTAAGAGGTGTAATTTATGTATCGAACATAACGGACATCAGTTTGAACATTTACTTTAATTTGAGTTTTTATTTTGTAATTGTAATGTATTGTAAAATTAGATACAAATATGTGATTTTTTGGTCTTGGCTTGTTGAAGGACCCACAATTAATGAGATTTTCTTTCAACCTCTAAAAAATAGCTCTATTAGGTTGTCTACTTTCTGGATAGCGATTAAAATATATTTCGGATGCAATATCACAATTGTTATTACTTTGATTAAAGCATTCTATCATATCATATTTCTCTTAATTTGTGTAAGACATCTTCACTTTTACGATTAAATGGGGTGTAATTATGGTGTAAACAAAATTATGAATGCAACTTACTGACAAATGGATAAACACTATCATAGATGACACACGCCTACTGGGAATAAATATAAAAAAACGCAAAAAGTAATGTACTAAAAGATTATTTTCGTTATTAAATACTTACACATCAAAAGCGACCCCACATATGATAGTTTGAAAGAGAAAAAAATTTCCTTTTTAACTAAGTCATAGCCAACTATGATTCCCATTTAAAAAAATAACTTTATGCCACAACTCGAAATTGCACCTTTTTTTTAAATTTTTTCGACGCTGTATTATACAGAAAGAAGTGACTCAAGAATGTAAAAGTTCTTTTTTTCATAACTTTACAAACAACCAAGATATTGACATGTGTCCAAAAGTCGAAAAATATAAATTTTGTTTATAACTCGAAAACAAGAGACGATAGCAAAATTTTGCTTTCGCCAGTGAATGTGTCTCAAAAAAAGAGATCGAAAATATGTTTTCCATTTTTTCGTATCTCTTACAGTTACCGAGTTACCTTATACAAACATCGAAATTTGCTCACCGTGTACATACTATGATATCTACTAATATTTTTTCCACCTGAATTATGGTCATAAAAAAATTGAAAAGATTACTAATTGTTGGACTTTTCTACCATTCGTTTAAATTTCAACTTCAACATTTTTCCTAACATATATGTGAATTTATGTTTACCAGAAATGTCGGTATTATTAACACATTTGGATATGAAAAACTACTATGCTTGTACCACATTTAGAAACATATTTATTGCATTGAATATGAAGCACAAAAATAATAAGCAACTATAGACATTATTTAAAAACAAGATGGATTTATTGGGGTTCAAAATAAAACAAAGAAGGTTTAGTGCCATATTCCCCAAAAAGAAATAATTATGCAGCTACGGACACGTGTTTCGGAGTTATTGTCCCTCATCAGCGTAGCGTAGCTAAGGAATTGGATCTACGATGGGATAGATTAGGAACAAGAGTACTTTCCAGCCTTATTTTAGTTCTTGTTCCTAATCTATCCCATCGTAGATCCAATTCCTTAGCTACGATACGCTGATGAGGTGCAATAACTCCGAAACACGTGTCTGTAGCTGCATAATTGTTTCTTTTTGGGGAATATGGCACTAAACTTTCTTTGTATTATTTAAACATTTTAAAAACGCCATTATACATCCATGTCCTAGTTAGGATTTGAACTAGGAACACCTTAATCTAACGTATAAACACTACGCCACTGAACTGATAGATTTTTTTTAAGCAACTACAGCAGTTTAGCGAAAAATCTAAATTAAATTGTACACATTTTCAGTTTAAAAATTGGAATGTCACATAGCAAAGTAGATTGTCTTTCCTCTTTCAATATTGAATAAATAAACAATCTGAGAATTTGTAGGTAACCAAATAAGCAACAGAACCTCTTACTGTTGAAATGCATTATCTGTATTCACATTTACATTTTTCAGCGAATTTCAGCAATGCGGTGTTATTCAGGTTAGATATAAGTACTTTATGTGTACTTATAACTTGCGGATATTTGGTAGAGGATACATCAGCTTGTGGAAATGTGCATTAGTTCACTCATTCTTGGCCTACTTTTCGTGTTCGTTTTAGTTCCAATGCAGTCATTTGTAACACTGTGAAACGTATACAGGGCCAAAGATAGATTTGTGTCTTCTTGGATATACTGTTTTCACTGTGAATATATAAAAATCCTCAGCCAATTATTTGGGAATCAGAAAATCAGAACTTCCTCACCGTAGTAAAACTCGACGTGTGGTAGAGTTTATAAAAGTAATTTTTGACGTTTCAAAAAAGCCACATTATGATGTTTCAAAAAAATTGGCGAGTGCTGTCTTGTTTTGGTTTGAACTTTCATTCTGTATTTGTGCGTGTATATTCTTTTATGCAGATACTACTATTCTGATTCACCTATAAAAGTACTGTTACATATCTTGTATATAGATTATTTTCATCATGGGTTGGTAGCATAGGCTTATGTTTTGTGGAAAATTTGTTTGTAGTGTTATATGATTTATGGGCTACTGATATATTATGTTGTTTAAATACGTTTGAAATCTTTTCGGATACTGTCGATATGTATGGCATGCAGACATACTTATTACTATTAATTGGGTGGTTGTTTGTTTTGTTGTAATTGTTTTATTAGCTTATTGTTGTAGTTCTCTGATGATGGTTTAATAATCAGAAACGTTAGGGGAAAAAATTATGTGTATATTTAACCGAAAATCCCAAGAAATACTGTTAAATATGCCCATGAGCATGGTACACCCCTTTTCTCTTTTAGTTTTGAAGATAATTGATTGAAATTTGGGATATCCTATATACATAATAAGCGCACTTTTTGACATACAAGTGATTTTTCTTCACTTCCGGTTTCGCCGGAAGTGACACTAACTTTCAATTTTTAAATAGAATAAATACTCTGTATATTATTGCATTTTTTGAATTCCTCATAATTTTCTGAATCCAGCGATACCAAATAAGTGACATTTCAAATGTCAGTATTTTTTATAATATAATTTTTAGTATTCCATTTAAGCGTGCCATGATGGTACCGATTTATTCTAAATGACCCGTGTAATGCTACAAAAATCGATATTCCGTCAAAAATACTAAATTACGTGATTTACGAGCAAGTAAAGTTCATCAAAATGGATTTTGGGGAAAACTCAATTTTTTCAAAAGGAACCATATTGGTACCATTTATTAGTAATATTAATAAGGAATTTATTCATATGTCGTATTAAAATGTGCGATAAATACAAACAAAATTACAGCTAAAAGAAAATAAGAAAATACAATTTTGTTCTAATTACCTTGTTACACATAAAGTAGCTTTGGAATATAAAAAATAAACACAAAATATTACAACAGTTGTCAAAATACTGTCCATTGACGTCAATGCACTTCTGAACTCACATAACTGTTTCTCGAAAATCGTTCGCCAATTGCTGAAATGTTATGCTATTAATTGCGCGTCTTACTCGTAGCTCCAGGTCTTCACGGGTTCTAACGTCGCGCGGCGGTTGCGTAGACAATATTTTTTTAAATGACCCTAAACAAAGAAATCAAGGGGTGTTAAATCAAGTGACCTTGGAGGCCACCTCACAGGACCATTCGACGAAATTACGTTTTCTGCGAATCTCCGTTGAAGGTAGTTAATTACTATCCTTGAATTATGAGGAGGAGCGCCATCTTGTTGGAAATACATTCCCTGTCGCAAATGGAAAGGTAGTTCAACTAACATCTTCAATTTCATTTTGCAGAAATCCCAAGTATCTGGCACCAGTCAGGGGTGCTTCAAATATTATCGGATCAATGATTCTACTACCGATTATTCCAAGCCAAACATTGAAACCGAACCACAATTTTGATTTTTTTGTTACCAAGATTTTGTATTTTGTCGGTTAAATAATCCCAAACTTGTGAACCTAGACCCCGAAAATAAAATCATTCCCAAAATATCATTGTTTGGCTGCACGTTATTCTGCAAAATCCAATTGCAATATTCCATCCTACGTTCGTAATCATTTTCTTACAAGTCCTGGTGCAATTGGTATTTAAAAGATTTATAGTGGTATTTGTGCAAAATTCGGCTTACTGTTTGGTGACTGATTTCCAATTCAAACCCAATTTGCCTTAAAGAAACAGTCTTATCAACTTCTACTCGAGCCAAAACATTAATTTCCGTTCGTTCGTCAAGAATGAAATTTTCTTCGGGATCATTGTTGGGCTCACTTCGGAATTGATTTTCAAGACGACTAAAATAATTTCTCGCTGGACAATGTATGTAAGGATATAGTTCGGCATAAAGGTGTCTAGCCTCAACGGTATTTTTTCTACATACCCTATAATTAATTAACATGTCCATTTTTCATCTAGTATAAATGTGCGGCATTTTGAACACAATTAATAAGAATTTTAAACAATTTTTAAAGACACAATGAAAACACTGGTAAATCAACAAATGTTTGACAAACTAAATATTTCATTGTTTCTAAAGCCACCTTAGTTAGTTATTTCTTAACATTTAATTAAAATAAAATTGTATTTATTTACCTTCTTTTAGCTGTAATTTTGTTTGCATTTATCGCACATTTTAATACGACATATGAATGAATTCCTTATTAATAGTACTAGTAAATGGTACCACCGTACCAATATGGTTCCATTTGAAGAAATTAAGTTTGGCCCCAAAAACCATTTTGATGAATTTTGTTTGCTCATAAATCACGTAATTTAGTATTTTTGACGGGATTTCGATTTTTCTAGCATTACACGGGTCATTTAGAATAAATCGGAACCATCATGGCACATTTAAATGGAAAACTAAAAATTATATTATAAAAAATATTGACGTTTGAAATGTCACTTATTTGGTATCGTTGGGTTCAGAAAATTATGCAGAATTCAGAAATGCATTAATATATAGGGTGTTCCATTTAAAAATCGAAAGTTAGTGTCACTTCTGGCGTAACCGGAAGTGCCGCTTATTATGTATATAATGTTGTGGCAATACATCTAATAACTAAGGTGGAATTAAATGATAAATTTTATGTTTTTTCTCAAATATATTACATTATTTCTTTTAGAAAAACAATATGTATTTCAATAAATTATTATTATAAAATGTAATTATTTATACGGCTTCATTAACTAATGTAATTATTGATATACAATTTATAATCTAACTATAAGTATTGATATTGGGTAACTAAAAGTTTGATTGCTAGTAAACTTTTCACAACTAGCCTGTACATTTCAGCCCGGTTAGATTTACTGAAACATTAGTTGAATTATTCACAAATTAGTTTTAGATTAACTTTTTTTATTTGATACAATCTATCTGTCTATTTATCTATCTAATCGAGAACTGGATGGCCTTGGGTCGCGTTTTCTCGTTATGTCGTAGACAAATTGTTACAATATTGACTAGAAACCTCAATAAAATATATTTTTTGCTAATATATTAATGACATTTAGGTACAACAAAAAACATGTGTAGGCAGTAACACTGTAGATAAGGGATATCTTTGTGTCCTTGAGAAATATTTATTGGTGGGAAGTTCGCTGGGGTAAGACAAAAAGGAGACTAATTCGGTTCAATCGCTAACGTTTCGACTATAACTTAGTCTTCTTCAGAGCTCTACAATGGTTGACATACAATTATAAAACGAGACACAATTAAATTAGTGTTTTTGATATAAAATATGTCATATGTATATATATATATATATATATATATATATATATATATATATATATATATATATATATATATATATATATATATATATATATATGTTGTTTTTCAGGTTTTCGCGGGTGGTGAATGTTAAATTCGTTTTCCGGGTAAACTCCCGCGTAGGTGATAGGCCCCGAGAGGGACCGTGGTTGTCTGAACGACGTTTCGGCAGAATCTCATCTGCCATCTTCAGGTTCTAACCGATAACTGCTTACTGCGGCTTCTGGTTACTCGAACTGAAATGACGTTTTCTGGATCTGGCAGTTCTTTATATACTCTACCTATGTAGAGGAGTCACTCGACATTATCAAGCGAAAATATCATCCAGCAGATCATATTCTTAGGCTAACTCAACATTGCCTAAATAATACATATTTTGCATACAATGAGCAACGATACAGACAAACCGAAGGAGCCCCGATGGGCTCCCCCCTATCTCCAGTTATTGCCAATCTCTTTATGGAGGATTTAGAAACTCGAGCACTACAATCTGCACCATTAAAACCAAGCCTATGGCTAAGGTACGTCGACGACACATTTGTGATTTGGACTCATGGAAGAGAGAATCTCACTAACTTCTTAGAACATCTGAATAGTATACACGACAAAATTAAGTTCACCATGGAGGTAGAGACTGACAGTCAGCTACCATTTCTCGACGTACTGGTCAAGAAGAAGCAGGACGGAAGTCTAGGCCACACAGTTTATAGAAAATCCACTCACACTGACAGATACCTAAATGCACAGTCACACCACCATCCAGCACAACTAAACTCAGTAGTAAAGACATTAGTCACACGCTCGCAGAGACTAGCAGATGCAGACAACCTCAAAGAAGAAATGTCAACTCTTCACAAAGCGCTGCGAAAGAATGGGTTCACACAACAAAGAATACAGAAGTTGTCAAAACCATCTCGGCCGAGAAATCAAGAGGACTCCGAACAACCCATAGCAAAAGCCTATCTGCCATACATAAAAGGAACAACGGATAAAATAAGCAAACTTCTACGTAAACATAAAATAGAAACAACTTTTAAGACCGACAAGAAAATCAGTACCATTCTTCGAAATCCAAAGACCAAAATTCCTCTAGAAAGTCAAGGGGTATATGAAATACCTTGCCAAGATTGCAACAAATCATACATAGGACAGACCAACAGAAAAATACGTGCAAGACGCGAAGAACACATAAACGCTGTTAGAAAAGACGAGAGAACATCATCTTTAGCTCAACATGTCAAAACTACAGGACATAGGATTGATTTCGACAAAACAAAAACACTAGCCAATATCGAGCATTACAAGTCAAGAATTATCAGGGAGGCCATAGAAATAGAGAAAAGACCACACAATCTAAGTACACGAGATGACACCCAAAGACTACCTACTACATGGAAGCCTGCTCTGGTATTGCATGCTGCTGTCCATGAGGAAGCAAGAAACATAACGCAACGAACACACGAAGAGGAACCAATCAGAGCTAATCTAATAGGACCAAGTACACGGAGTCGCCCTCGAAATCAGGAGATGGGTGCAACAGACCGTGACATAAGCACAGACACACGCATGCGCGTCCGAACAGGACCGATTACACGAAGCCGCGCTCGAAATATATATATATATATATATATATATATATATATATATATATATATATATATATATATATATATATATATATATATATATATATATATATATATATAATCTTCCGCGGTAGTTGGTGTAACGTAAACTTTACTTTTTATAAATTCCCATAAAATGAAGTCGCAACTTGTCATATCTGGACATCTTGAAGGCCAACTCACTGGTCTCCTTCGCCCAACCCATCTTTTGGGAAAAGTTTCGTGTAAAAATGATATGGGTTCCCAAAATTGCTCCCCACATGTTCAAAGACAATTTGTGTTGGCTATGACTTGTCCGGAATTGGTGAGGATTTACTGTGTCATAATAATGGCAATTATGACGATTAACGAAACCATTTTTATGAAAAGTAGCCTCATCGGAGAACATTACCCGTTTAAAAAAATCATCATTTTGTTTTAACATCTTAAGTGCCCACTGACAAAACTCCAGTCTCCGCTGAAAGTCTACTTCTAGCAACTCTTGGTGAAATTGGATGCGATAAGGATGAAAACTGTGTTTTTTTAAAATCCTATGTATCGACGTTGTACTAATACCCGTTGTGTGACTAATTTGTCGCACACTTATTTGCGGGTTTTCCTGAATACACTCCAGCACAAAAAAATAATTTTCCCCCCGTAACTACAGTTTTATGGCGATTTCGTTTTGTATATCGATTATTACCAGTATTTAAAAACCTATCAAGCACTAGTTGAAAGACTTTACGCCGTGGATGTAGTCTGTCTGGATAGCGCTGTGCATAAATTCGTGATGCCAATAACGGATTTCTTTCGCACCCTCCGAGGACAAAAACCATATCAATCATTTCTTCCTGCGTCAGCGACATTTTGAAAATATTAAAATAAACTTTTACTCTCTACTTAGCAAAACAACTACAACGTCAACGTTAATCAAAACTAGAGTAACATTTAATTTGCTGTGAATGTCAAACAGTGCAATAAATATTGTTTGCAAGGCCTTCTTGACGCTGTTACATAGCTACTTTTTCGTACTTTAGAAAAGAACCTGATTTTTTCTGGAAAACTATTACAGACAAGTATGGATAACCTTATATCAGTCGAAAGGGTATTCAATTTTCAATTCACCCATGGTAATTAATATGGGTCATTCCATTTGAAAAAAAAAATGTTTCAACTCGTAAGATTATTAAATGTAGGTTTCAGTATTTCCGAGACTGAATAACCTACACGTTTTGCTCATAGACGACAAGATAGAGTAATTTATGCCAAAACGAACTGTGAAAACTGCACGTTTCTAACTCTTACGGTTTAGATGCTATCTAGCTTCATTTAGAGAGCTGAAATCGTGATTTTTTTCAAAAACAACTGAATATCTCGAAAACGGTAAGATTTAAACACCATGTACATTTAATAAACTCTACCTAATATTAACCAAGAAATTCAAAAATGCAATGATATATAGGGTGTTCCATTTAAAATAACGAAGTTATGTAACGCCCACGCGAAATGGAACACCCTGTAAAGCTAAAAATATTTTCTTTACATGGCCCACATGATTCCAGACAACCGTAATTAAAATTAAAGACAAAAAACAGTTGTTCAATGTGACGTTATAAACAACTAAAAAATTTAAAAAAAAATCAGAAAATGTAGAATCATACCTAAACAATATAATTTAAATGAAAACGCAATTTGGGACATCTGTAATTTGCATTGAATATGAACAAAAGGGAAATATTTGTACTCTGTTATTAATTTTGCAGACATAGGTTCACCTTGTCACAGAGATGGTTGTTTAGAATCTAATAAAAGACTGGATAGCTGTTGTTTTTGTTCTTTATTCTCCCTTCCTTTTCTTTTTTAATGACTTTATTTATAATATTATTTATATATACGAGTATACGGACAAATCAAATAGAGAAGTACTTGTTTTTAAATAATTGAAATTGAATGTGGACCTACTACATACAATGGCCCAAATTTATTAATGATTTATTGTTAGGACAATAATAGTATTATTTAATTATTGTTAAAGTTAAATTTAATGAGATTGTTAAATATTTTCCTTAAATTATTAATGTATGTTTTTAAATTTATGCAGTTTTCGTATTTTTTTATTTACGGCATATCTAAAATTATTCTTTTATTAAGATTTGTTTCATGGTCCAAAATAGTGACATTATTAAAATCGAAATTGTGACCAGTG
This sequence comes from Rhamnusium bicolor, assembly GCA_029963845.1. NCBI lineage: Eukaryota > Metazoa > Arthropoda > Insecta > Coleoptera > Cerambycidae > Rhamnusium > Rhamnusium bicolor. The sequence goes on along the minus strand of JANEYF010003956.1, from coordinate 657,726 downwards.
GTAAACGAATGAGTAGCAAGAGCAGCTTTGTTGATTTTATCCGCGTTCGTTATATTGCAATTATTTCTATGATTGCAAAATCTCTAATCATAGAAGATTGCAAAATAACGAGGTCTGAAGAAGACTAAATTATAGTCGAAACGTTAGCGATTGAACTAAATTAGTTTATTTTTTGTCCTACCCTGGCAAACTTCCCATCAATAAGTAGCACCGTATTTGATGTAAAACTAATAAAACCTATACCAATTGCTTGGAGATCAGAACTTCCTCACCGTAGTAAAAATCGACGTGTGGTGGGGTTTATAATAAAAGTATTTTTTTGACGTTTCAAAAGAGTCACATTTTGACGTTTCAAAAAAGTCACTTTACGTTTCAAAAAAGTCACATGTTTTGACGTTTCAAAAAGTCATATTTTTTTACGTTTCAAAAAAAGTCACTTTTTTTTGTACGTTTCAAAAAAGTCACATTTTGACGTTTCAAAAAAGTCACATTGGTGGAATGTCACTAATATTTCAATATCTTCCTTGACCTCTAGAATGTGTGTACCAAATTTGAAAGCTTTATCTCAAAAACTGTAGCTGTTCGCGAACACACAGACTCAGACAGAAAATTTTTTCTGCCTGAAATTTTGTGTATCGTCATAATTCGTCGAGAATTTTTTCACGAATAAATAACTTCCTCCCTTTGAGGAGTGAGGAAGTAATAAATTACTTATTTGTTTCTGTTATTTGTTACCAAAACAGAACAAGTAACAACTGAGACATATTTCTTAATATCTACTGAACTGAATTTTCTGACAAATTCAAAATGTTCCTACAAAAATAGTAGTAAGATTAACGTCTAGCCACATTTTATCATAAAATTTACTTTTTTTACACATGGTGCCCCAGAATTTTTTTCCGAATAGAATAATCATTTTATGCAGATCGGTTTTGCTTATATTAAACTAGGGACCTACCGATATGTTTTTGAATTTTTCTACATTTGTTAATATAATATTAATACAAAGAAGGTTTAGTGCCATATTCCCCAAAAAGAAACAATTATGCAGCTACGGACGTGTTTCGGAGTTATTGCCCCTCATCAGCGTATCGCAGCTAAGGAATTGGATCTACGATGGGATAGATCAGGAACAAGAACTAAAATAAGGCTGGAAAGTACAGTACACAGTACTCAATTAATGTCTTCATGTTCCCATGTGTCACATTTGGGGCCTCGATGAGCACAGTCAACACACAGAGCTCTATGTGTACTGCTCATTTCCACCTGACACAAATAAAACAAGATAGATTTATTGGGGTTCAAAATAAAACATGAAGACATTAATTGAGTACTGTGTACTGTACTTTCCAGCCTTATTTTAGTTCTTGTTCCTGATCTATCCCATCGTAGATCCAATTCCTTAGCTACGCTACGCTGATGAGGGGTAATAACTCCGAAACACGTGTCCGTAGCTGCATAATTGTTTCTTTTTGGGGAATATGGCACTAAACCTTCTTTGTTTAATTTGAACCCCAATAAATCTAGTTATAATATTAATATTGTAGTTATGAGCCACAAAAGTATCTCATCTAGTATTTCAAACAAACTGACATATCAAAAAATCTGCCGTATTATTTGCTTCGTATTATGCATTTCTGAAAAAAAAAAAATTAATTCTTTGGGTATTACGTAAGCATTATAAAATAGTTAATCCATCGAAACTGTAGAATTTCAAAAAAAGACCAAGCAAACAGCCTGTTTCTGATTGAAATTTGTTTCTCCTGAAAGAAATATTTAAATTTCCTTGCATTTAAATTATCCTATTAAGTAAGCATTTTCAGTAATTGTTCGAGTGCAATTGGATTTAATTTTAATGCTTTTTTATTTTAAATTATTCCGATGCAGTCCATAGAAATCCATTGATTGTTCCCCGCAAAATCGAAGATATTCATTAAGTCGATTTTATCGCAAAACTTTACGGGGGATATAAAACACCGGTAAATGTTAATTACTAGCCAGAACTAAATAGAAGTTAAATCAATATTTAATTAACAAGACAGTGTAAATCCTCGAGAGCAATGCATAACAAAAATACTAAGAGCTATATAAGAATAATGGACTCCGTCTTATTCGCCGTGTCTGTGTGTTCTATTGAACAAGCAGCACTTTTCAACACAAACATCATTAGGCATGTTTCATTATTTTTTCCAGTTCCGTAAACCACGTTTTCTCGTATTTTACGGACATAATAAAATTTAAAATTTGAGCCTTTTCAAAACAATTTTGGAGTGGCCCTCCGGCTGAAATAGCAGTTGTTGAATACCATATTCATTATTAACAACAACGATATAATTAACTGGTTGGTTAAAATATTATAAATTTGTCGATTTATATACACTGTGTAAAATAGGAATATACAAAATAAAATCAAAAAATTTAAACGCAGTAACAAATTATGTGCATGCAATTTTGTTTGAAAAATTCATAATGAATATAAGATACATGCCCATGATGTAATTTCCTTCTCTCACAAGTGGAAATAAAACAGTATTTTACTGCCTCAAAACGGAGTAAAACAAGCGTTTATTCCCTTGAGATTTAAAGTCGTCAGGGAAACCAATGAACAAATAAACATAAAGTAACGTTAGCATTTTCATTATGTCAAACTTTTAATGGTAGAAAGAACAAAAAATTAAGAATCAAACATATAAATCATAAAAATGTAACATACTTCAAATTATAATTAATATTACTAAGGTAATTTTCACAGTTCGTAATATTTGATAATTAGTAATATTTAGTAATCTAAACGTCAAACGGAAATAAATAACAAATGATGACAAACAGACAATTAAACACGAGGATATCTAGATAAATTCGGAATAAAACACAAAAGCTTAATTACACTGGCGAGTGTTGAAATAATTTAATGTTTTTTCACTATGTATCGTGGTGAATCATAAGTAAGCCTGGCCAAGCGATGGTAGATTCAGGGTCGGGCGCAATACCACTGCCATTGCGCGCTTGTTTACGATGACGATGATACGACACACTTCAGTTGTTATCTGTCGGTCGATGCATAGAGTACTAATAAATAATAAATAATGTTGAGCGTAAAGAGTAGAAAACGACCGTACGCTTAAAAAGTGAATGAATTTCCGGATTTATTCTATGATCGATGTAAAATAATTTGTAAAGTTTGTGATCGAGACTTAATGTGCTGGAATAAATACGGCTGCAAAATTCATGTCAATAGTAACCGGCATAAAAATAAAAAAAAATGGCGTGTCTTCTTTGGAACCTCAGTTTATGTTTGATTTACTGTTAATGCTGATTGCCTGTGATGTTTCCCTGCGCATATTGGATAAACCAGCATTTCTGGAGTTCTGGAATAAATACAATCCCCAGGTGAATTTACCAAGTCGTTCATCGTTACGTAGATATGTACCAAGTGTTCGTGAAGACGTTGTAAATAGGATTAAATGTGCATTAAAAAAATACACGGCTGTGGTTATGTGTTGACGAGATGACAGATTGTAAAAAAAATTCTATTTTAAATGTATATATAGTACGTGTAGTGAACCTTGTTAAACCAACATTTCCACTTTTACTAGCTAAGCAAGAGACTAACTGCGTGTACTGGTGAAACAATTACGTGGGTGGTGTTGGAGACTTTCGAAAAATTTGAACTGTCAACAAGTCAAGTGTTGATGTTTGTGACCGACGGTGCTGCGGCAATGCGTTTGGTGGGCCGTTTTCTTCAAAGAGACGATTGTAGGTTTTTACATGTTACGTGTAAAGTGCATGCGTTCCATCTTGTAGCAGAAACGATTTGTAAATGTTTTCCAGAGGTAGATGCATTAATAGCAAATACAAAAAAAGTATTTCTCAAATCTCCTAAGCGGCTTCGAGCATTTCACACACTGCGTCCTTGTATTTCGGAACCACCAGAGCCGATTCTTACACGTTGGGGAATGTGGTTGAAGGCCGCTTTTTATTATGCTGAATATTTTCAACAAATAAAAGCTGTGATACTACAGTTCAACCCTAACGAGGCTGCAGCTATTAAGGAAAGCCAGACAAGCTTTCAAGATGTTTGAAACAGATTTAAAAAGTATTTATAACAATTATAGAGGACTACACGACGCAATAGAAAAATTGCAAAATACTTCGTTGTCGTTAGTGGAATCGCTGCAAATAGTGGACGACGTAAATACACAGCTGCAGCCTATAAATGACGCACAAAATAAGCCCGTTATTGAAAAATTCGAGAGTGTATTACGGAAAGATCCTGATTTTACCAAATTAAGACAATTTTGTGATGGTGCATCTACAGCTGTGTTAAGTGAGTTCACAGAGTGTTTTACTTATGTCTGTATTACTTCCGTAGATGTAGAATGGTCTTTTCAAAATACAAACATATTATTTCACCACAGCGAACATCGCTTACTGAGACAACTGTAGAAACATATCTGATGCTACACAGTTATTATAGAAGTGGTCCAGTTTGTGATAACGACAACCAAGCTACTTCATAAATCTGCTTAAGAAGGTGAGTTTTGTACATATTTTTATAAAGTGTACCAGTACTAATAAAATTTATTTCCATTTATTTTATTTATTTATTTATTTATTATTAGTTATCACTTAGATATACAATGTACATGTGTGAACGTCATTTAATAGTTTAATAATAATGTGCAGCACTAAGCTTACAAAATATAAGGAAATACATAAAAAAGAATTTAAAGCGAACGAAATAGTACAAAAACATACATCACAATATATAAAATATTTTTGTTTTTATTATTGTATTTATTCAAGTATTATGATATGATGCATACCCAGTACGGCTCTGTAGGATTAATGGCATTGGCCAGGCTTAATCATAAGCCTAATACCGTTCCGAGAATAACTAATTCTACGATGTCAAATGGCAAGGCCAACTGTGGAGCAGGGGAACATGTGATTAGTAGCCTATATATTAAGCACGACAATTCCCGACTTCCCACGATTTTGGTTGCACGATCTGTAATGTATGCAACCAGCTATATAAATAAAAGCATATCAATTAATTGAGGACTCTTCATAAAATTTATTTTTACATAATTGCCGGCTCTGGAAAATATTTTCGCTGCCTGCTAATTACTTATTTCAATAATTTGCTTGAAAATTATAGATATTTCCAGCTTTGTCTTGTTATATTTTTATCCTTTACAGAAGCAGTATAAGTATACATTTCATCAATCATCGTTAAAATCCATACATCCACAGTATGCATAATTTTTTAAATATTGGTGAATGCGCCGAGCACAGGATAGTGGTTTTAACTTTTAATAAACTATATATTTTCTTATAACGTATTGGATAGTCGATATAAGACAATTAAAAGACTAGACATACATTATGTGTATAACAACAGTTACAGAAGTAGGTACGATACCAACGAAAAGTTTCTTTTGCACAATTTCCCAGCGTTTCATTATTTAACCTCGCCTTCTTCTCCGATAAGTAGAGTCCCAGCTTTATACAACCTTAAATGCATTAACCCAAAGTCGCAAAATCTTCCTGCCAAGATGGATCACCGAACATTTATTGGTAATTAAATCAGGAACTCCGCGTACCCTTGACGTGTTTCGAAAAACGTGTTCCGACAATGCAATAAGCGATCGTTACAACAGAAAATACGCAAAGGAAGCGTCTGAAAACGTGTAAGATAATATAAATGGTCTTTTGGTGAAATTAAACCTTTAATACTGTTAATTTGGGTCGTCGTAACGGAAAGTTATTTAAAGGAAGCCGAGAACTGGCGTATCAACTTTTCTCCGGGGAAATGCAAGATTAAAATACTTAGTAAAGGGAGTGGTTATTCGATATAAATTAGATTCAAATTTAAAAGTATATTTTCGTTAAGGTAGGAGCAAATAATACAGGTAGAATGTAGTATGTTTTCAGGTCAAAAATGAACAAAACTCTTAAGTCTTTTATACAAGCAAAGGACATTTTTTAAATGCTCTTCAATTCCTGGTAGGTACAAAAGTAAGGATATCCGAGATAAGTGTACAAGCCGTAGGTACTGGAGGGTTGTTGTTTACTTTGAATACGCAGTTTGCAGGTATGGGATACTGTTAACATTGACAATTAGTGTTTAAAAGTCGTTCAGTGTAGATTTTAATAGATAAGAGTAGAATCGCATAGTTTTATTTGTATAATATTAGTGTATTATACCAAGAATGACAAAAAAAAGGTTTTAAAATGAAAGTTTTCTCACGGGATCCTCAGAGAAGAAAGGCATAGGCCGTCACAATACGACGGGAAAATTGGAATCCTACAGACACTTTATGTGAGGTTAGTAACTGCACATTTAAATACTGTTTTTTGCGTATACTTAATTATTTCTTAATTTACAATAATCAAAATTATTTAACATTTAATCTTTGAATGAATTCTCAAAAACTTAGGCTAGGCGTAAATTCCCAATTAGATAAACTTTATGAGGATTTTTTTTGCAAATATTATGATTTATCTCAAATTGTTTATAACAATTGTTTATTTAAAAATATTGTCAATTAAAATGGAAAAAATCCGAATAAAGTATGTTATATTATTCTTTGTTACCAAGTTGTGGGACATTGTTTATGCAAGGGATTGATAAGAATGGTACTTTTATTTAGGTATGAATTTTTTTACAATAAAATATCAAGGGATCAGATTTATCAGTAGAGCTGTCAAAAATGTTCCGTGAGACAGTGGCGTACGCGAAATTAACTAATACGAGAAGAAATGAACTGTTATAATTTATACCAATGTATGTAAAACTTACCCTCTTAACTAGCTTGATGAACTAGCTTGCTTAACTAGCTTGCTTATCACAAACTGTAGAAGATGTGTAGCAATTTTGCAGCATCAGGTATGTTTCTATGGTTGTCTCCATGAGTGATGTTCGCTTTGGTGAAAATATATTCTAATATTCTGAAAACGACCGGTCGATATCTACTGATGTAATACACGCATACGTAAAATAGTCTTTGAACGCACTTAATGGAACTGGGGCTGCACCATCACATATTTGTCTTAATATGGTAAAACCGGTGTCTTTATTTAACACATTTGCGAACTTTTCTTTAACGCGCTCATTTGTTGCGTCACCTATAGCGTGTAGCAGTAGATTTACTTCGTCCACTATTTGCAGTGACTCCGCTAACGACAACGCACTGTTTTCTAATTTTTTTATGCTTTCATGTAATGGTTTATAGTTCTTCGCAATATTTTTTTAAGGCTGTTTCAACGGAAATATCTTCGACTTTTGTCTGGCTTTCCTTAATAGCTGCAGCCTCATCTGGATTGAATTGTAGTATCACAACTTTTATTTGTTGGAAATATTCAGCATCATAAAAAGCTGCCTGCAACCATGTTCCCCAATGTGTAAGAATCGGCTGTGGTGGTTCAGGAATATCGGGATACTTGCTATGCAATGCACGGAGATGTTTAGGAGATTTAAGAAACACTTTTTTTGTACTTGCTATTAATGCATTCACCTCTGGAAAACCTTTTCGAATAGTTTCTGCCACAAGATGTAAAGCATGCACTTTACACGTAACATGTATAAACGTACAACCTTGTTCTTGCAAAAAAACGGCCTACCGAACGTATTGTCACGGCGCCATCAGTCACAAACATCAACACTTGATTTTTTGACAGTTCAGATTTTTCTAACGTCTCCAGCACCACCCTGGTAATTGTTTCGCTAGTACACTGACTTAGTCTTTTGCTAGCTAGTAACAGTGGAACTGTTGGTTTAAGAGGGTCCAGTACTCGTACTATAACATTTAAAATATATTTTTCTTACAATCTGTTGTCTCATCAACAGATAGCCATAGCCGTGTATTTTTTAATTCACATTTCATCTTATTTACTATATCTACGTGTACAGTTGGTAGATAGTTACATAACTTTGTGTGACTTGGTAACTTCACCTGGGCATTGTATTTATTCCAGAGCTCTCGAAATGGTTGTTTATTGAGTATGTGCAGCGGAACATCACATGCAATCAGCATTAATAGTAAATCAAACATAAACTGTGTTGTCGAAGGCACGCCATTTTTTTATTTTTATGGTGTACACTATTTACGTGAAGTCCTCAATCACGCTTAATCCCAGCACATCAAATCTTTCTCGCACACTTTACAAATTATTTTAGCACCATCATAGATTAAGCCCGGGAATTCACCTATGAATTTATTCACTTTGTCAGCAAATGGCCGTTTTCTACCCCTGCGTACGTCTGCCATGCTTTATTATTAAATTAATATCAACAATATAGTACAACAAATAAAACAAAAACACAATAACAATATGCAATACGCCCAAGTGACTTAACGTGTACACAACTTTTAATAACTGATATATTATCGGTTATTAAAAGACCCTCATTTTGAATATTTTTGGTTTACGATAAATAATATCCAAGGTATTTTATCTTTAATTCTGCAAAAATCCCGATGAAATTGAGAATTTTTTTCGCGGAGCTGTCAAAATTTGAATTTTTTGGTAGGCAAATTTTTTCCACTACGGAAAACTTTTCCATAATGCATAGAACATCCATGACTTTTTTTTAATAGTTACAACATGTACCTGATGAATTATATAAACAACTAAAAGCATCAATAAAGCTGCTCCTGCGCTCAACGGGTATTGATTACACAACTTTGAGCGCGACTCACGATTAAGCTTTAAAAGATATAGAAATATACACCATCGTAGACTTTTTTTTTAAAAAGTATGTCCTCTTTGGTCCTATAATCATTATACTAAATTTTTAATTCTGAACAAGTACAAAATATTTTTAATCATTTCCTAATTAATAGTCATCTCATTTTCTTGGACTGTTAACCATTGTACAAATAGAAAATCATGGCCGCCGCATGCTGTATGGCCCGACTCGCTGGACTCTAATAAAGGCGAGTGAACAACGGAAATTATAAAAAATGGTAATACCGATTTATATTATGGCAACTCAATTAATTATTTATCCCAGGTTCGATCCCGGTCAAGGGGGCTGGGATTTTTTTCTAAAGCAGAAATTAATTACTAGATTACCTATAAAACACAACACATAAATTAGATAATCCCCCAAACCAAAGACAAAGCTACTCGGACAGGGGTTACACAGTTGAAAAAACGCGCGCGCGCACACACACACACACACACACACACACACACACACACACACACACACTAAATCCTTCGACTTTGCCAGAATCGAAACCGGGATTTGAACCTAGGAGTCGATATGCTACGTTTATCACAACTCTCTGGTCCACTGCTCTACCGAGCTCGGTAAAGCTATGATCAAATAATTTTTACAAAAAAAAAAAAAAAAATAGATATTGACGACACCCTGTATATAGTTATTTTAATTGACTTAGTAGATACTATGTAAAAATTTCGTTTCAAGTCTCGGGTAGTTAAATACGTTTCCGTTGTAAAGTACAAAATCGATAAAAACTTTTTAATTAAAATTAAATGTTCTTTCTCAAAAGCTTTCCAAATTATTCATGAACTTATTAAAGCTATACTTATAAGATACTGCATCTTAAGTAAATAAACTGGTACTACAAAAGAATGTTAAATTAAAAATATAAAAATATTGCTTTTATCTGAGCTCTGCAACGAAAATATAACATGTTGTTTTATATTTATCAAGAGAAATGATCGACATTAAAGTTCTCGTATTGTTGACGAAGAATAACTTACATGCAACTTTTAAAACAACTTTATATGTTTAATATTTGTTTAAGTGTGTTTAAAATGTTTGTTTCTTGAGTAAGCATGAAATTTCTTGAAAAACTATTATTTCAATATTAACATGAACTTTTATCAAGCAAAGCTCAACTCAATCAAATATTATTTGCATGTTTTGACAATTCGCATTTCTTGCTCAATAGCTACTAAACAAAAACAATCGCTTTAAAAATACATTTTTTTAAAGAAAATTACACAATGTGATCATTAACTACGGTATAGATTTAACGATTATAGCCTTAACAATTAAAACCTTCCTTTATTTTCATAATCCTTTAGAATAAATATACAGAATAGTCTACCTGAAAACTTCTTTTGGATGGATTATAAAACGAAATAATACAAAATTAATGAATCTCATTAATCATTTAGAATATAAAATAATTAAAAATAACTCTTCTATACCTTTGTGAAGCACAGTATTAAACCTCTGGGAATCTATTAGATCAATTAGTTTAACATTTATGGCAGTTGCGTGAGAAACAAATCACCTTAATAGGGGTATTACATACCACTAATTACTAATTTAAGGTGTTAAATGTCTAAACGTATTCTCGTATTACGAGATTTTGATCTGCAAATATTTATCCTGTAAATATTTAGGGATTACAGCGATAGGGATACGTCTGTATTTATTTTACAGTACGCTAACTATTTTTGGGATTACATGTATTTAAAGTCCAGTCTATTGTAAATAAGTATCAAGTTGGCATTCCGGATGTATTTGAATTAGGGTAGGCTATGATACGTCAAGCTGGCCTGGCCATGCTTAAATCGATGTGTTATTTAAAGATTGCTCCGCCACGTAATTTCATTTTCCGTGATTCCGTTATAATGCTCTTAACAACAGTATAGGACCTGAAACTTTTTTTAAAATATTTGGCTGAGGATCAGTGGTTGTGCGCATTTTTTAATCAAAAACTGATTTGAGGATAACTTCTAAAATATGGTGGCGACATGCTAAATAAAGAAGATTTTTCTTTAATAATTGCTCTAGCAAAACGCAGGGTTCCCCTGAGGTGACCAGTATTTACTGCAGTGGTATCAAAACACATTGCCTAGATTTTCTCAACTGCACCCCACTGTTCAAGTGCTGAAATTACAGCTTTTGCCTGAATAATTCCAATACTATTTTCAAGCTGAGGACTCCTATTAATTGTTCTTCATCCCCACAACTAATCAAAACTGCTATCCTTTCTAAATTTTCTTTACTCAAAATATCTGGAAGCAATTTTTCATCTCGGTACAAAACAGCTTCCTCTAAATTGGAATTTTTGATTCTATGTTTGATAAGTTCAGTCCTTTGTTTTCGGAATAGCTGTCTGCGAAGTCGTATTATACTTTTAATTACAGTTAAATTCTGTGAGTCAAAACCTAAAGCATTTGCAGTAACTGATATTACTCGAACTACGTCTCTATCAGAAATACTACACCTACTACAATAGAGACAATTTTTCGGTAATAATCTCTTCACTTTCTCTAGCGTACTTCCTTTTCTTTATTTCTGGACCCGTATCCTCTATATATGGAAAATTCACCTCCATCTCTTCTTGCTCCTCTTCCTCTGATGTGCTGCTTATTGAAGATTCCAGTTGTACAATTAAATTTTCATCTTCTAAAAAAAACATTAAACGGTAATAAGCAGTAAGCAAAACACTCACAGAAAATTGCATCAAGTGAAATAATCTCAACAGAAAAGGAAAAGGGAAAACATGAAAAAAAGTGAGAAAGACTCTACTAACCTACTTTGTTTTTTGATTTTTCCAATCTCACCATCTCAGCTGCTCGTCTCTTTTCTTTTTGTTGTTCTGCTTTTACGAAATTCATGACAACGCCTCCTATGCAACCAAGACGTCGTTTTTCTCTGGAGTAACAAAAACTGCTTGTCTTCTTCAATAGTGTTTTTTAATGCATTCTGATGAGCAATATCAAAAAGGTCATCAAGCGTTGACTTGAAAGCTTTTTTATTTTGAGATGTGCTTTCAGGTCTTTTAGCGTTTTTTTACAGTTTTCTCCACTCTTTGTACAGTTTTTCAAGCCTTGTAACACAATCTTCCAAGTGTCTGATTGGTATCTTAGCTGTCTCCCAAAAAATTACAACTTCCTGTATTGTAAGTCTTGCAGCTTCTCTAGTGTTCGATTTCATTTGCCGTATATTATAAAATAAACTGCGTAAAACTTGACAATTAGATGGTAATTTACTGCTAGTGATTTAATGAAACATGTGGCCAATTAAATACACCATTTCTTTCTGCCGTGATCTCGAACTTGAACCCGAATGAGCGTGGCTCATTGATGATGTAGAAGAGACTATCCCTCAAACATTACAGAAAAAACTCGCTAAATGGACGTTGTTCAAATGTTCACTGCTTGAAAGGCAAACGTTAACTAAAGCCGTCTGGCCTCTCCTCATGCATCCCAGATAAGGAACAGAATATAAGTGGTGTGGTTTATGACACTCCAGGTAGGGAATCTCTGAAAAAAGTGCAAAAAATGTATTTCCTAAATCTCCTAAACGTCTTCGCGCATTTCATAGCAAGTGTCCCGGTATTCCCGAACCACCACAACCGATTCTTACACGTTGTGGAACATGGTTGGAGGAAGCTTTTTACTATGCTGAATATTTAAAACAAATAAAAACTGTGACACCACAATTCAATTCAGATGAGGCTGCAGCTATTAAGGAAAGCCAGACAAAATTCTAAGATGTTTCTATTGATACAGCTTTAAATACTATTCACAAGAACGAAGGATTACATGACGCCATACAAAACTTACAAAACAGTGCGTTGACGTTAGCGGAGTCACTGCAAATAGTGGATGAAGTAAATCGACAGCTACACTAGGTGACGTAAAAAATGAGCCCGTTGGGGAAAAGTTCGCATGTGTGTTAAAGCAAGACATTGGTTTTACCAGATTAAAATAAAGTTGTGATGGTACTGATGGTGCATTTGCAGATCCGTTAAGTGAGTTCAAGGACTATTTTAAGTACGCCTGCATTACATCAATAGATGTCGAACGGTCATTCTCAAAATATAAGCATATTTTTTCACCACGTCGAACATTACTCTCGAAGACAACCACAGAAATATACATAATGCTGCAAAATTTGTACACATCTTTTCCAGTTTGTGATAACTAAGCTAGTTAAGAGGGTAAGTTGTACATACATTGTTATAAATTGTAACAGTTTATTGCTTTTATTACTAGTTAATTTCTTTTATTACACTTATTATGATGAGTACGCCTATGTCCTGCGGTGCATTTTTGCCAACTCTAGTTATAACAGCACAACATTTTTTTTTGTTTCTATTTGAACCATGTGGGAAATTCAACTTACAAAGCCTATCACAATAGCGGTAAATAATAAAGTACATACATAAATCGTGCAAAAAATTATTTTACCAGTCATAGTATTAACAAATAACACATAGTTTTTAAAAAGCCAGCATACATTGGCACGCTTCCAAAAAATTCCCTATCCAAATACTGCATATGTCGGGAAAACATAGTATTTCACTTATCGTGCATTAGATGACCAGTGAAGTTTGCTGAATTTAATAATCATTCTCGTAAACTAGCGGAATCAATTTACCTCACATATAATAGTAATTAATTATGTATTTTGATTATAGCCGATTGTCAGCTCTGTATCAATAGCTGTATCGTTATCGACATACATCAATACGGATCATTTGGCTTAGCTCTGTACTTTATTAATTGATAAAAGTTGTTTCGTATGATGTATTATTATTGATGGCATTGTTTTGTTCTGAAATTCAGGTAATAGTTAGTGTTGTTTTATTTTTAGCAATTAAAATACAATTCTCAGAGATGTACAATGTAGATTAGTCAATCACAAGAGTTTGTGATCTGTTTTACTTACAACAAAAGTTTTTAGCCAAAGTACTCGACAAAAAGAAGAACAATGCTGTAATGTTCCCTAACATAGTTATATCATGTAAACTTTCCTGGTATGGTATAACTTGAAAGTAAAATTCTTTTGTCGTTACAACTAAGGCTGGGAATTTTTCAGATTTTAGTATTCGAATATTCGTTCGAAAAATATTCGATTATTCGAACTATTCGAATAATTCGAATATTCAAATACTCGAATAATCCGAATTATTCGAATAGGTATCCGAATAAACCGGATCCTCGAATATTCATTATTAATAGGTATAGCACTGAATACTAATGAATAGTGAATACTCTATTTGAGTATTTGGTTGGATAGACCACAATAATAGTCGTGACGTAATCCACTAAGCAGGCAATTTGATTTGCTTTCCATACCCACAATAGGGTATGTCTCCTGTACATGTGGTTTAAGGGTCAGAATTATTTAGTTAGAATTTTATTTTAGGATTGAGGAGCTATTGTTCACATTTAACTATTGAAGCTTAAATAAAACGAGAACAGAGCTAGTTTATTATACTTCTGTATCTATTTTTCCTTTTCGAAAAAAATAATCGCTCTAAAATTAGAATGTTTTTAAAAAAGACGCAGATTGTGAAGGTAAAACAAATACATGAAAAGTCAATAGTTAAATATTTACAGGTTTTCTAAAATTTAAAATTTTATTTTATCCCCTGCCTTAGTACAGTAAGAATAAGGTCGAGGCGAGAAAGAGATGGAATAGTTTGACTGGGAGTAAAACGTGCTACTAATGTGGTCTATTTATGTATTTGGATTTTAGAATAGGTACCTACCTATACCTACTATCTACCTACTTTGGTGGGATGCATACTGCATACCTATTCGTACATAATTTAATAATATATTTTAATATTCAAATTTACTCAAATATAATCAAATATTCGAATACTCGAATATATTCGAGTATTCGAGTAATCGAATATTTCGAATATTCGAATAATTTCCCATTAGAATAATTCGTATTCGATTACTCGAATATTCGAATACTCGAATTATTCGTTTTCGATTCCCAGCCCTAGTTGCAACGGCATAATTATTTTACCATGTTATGTCAGAAAAATCGTGGTGTTAAGAAATATCAAAACTAAAACTTCATTAATTTTACAAGGTACATTGAAATTATTACTTTTTTATCTTCTTCGAGTAAAAGCAGTGTTTCTGCTAAACACAATTTTTTCTACTGAATTTTCGAATAATTTAATTTGCATTGACTGATATTTCATTTATCGTTGCGAGCTGTGTAGGCTATATTAATTTTGAAATATAAAAGTTATCAGTTTCAAATTGATTGAATTCATCTAATAATTTGATATCGATTAATAACGGACTTGAATGAAAGGGAACATATTGAAATATTGAAAATGGTAAATTATGGCGATATAAAAACATCCCACGCAGTAGCTGCCAACTTTTTAATAATACATATCTTGAAATAAACATTAGACGGAATACTAGTTCTGAAATTTTAGGAAAATTAACTAGCCAATGAAACTGTTAAAAAATTTACCAAGAACTGAACTTCTATAATCAGGAACTTGTTATATCGTTGTACATCGTTATTTCTGCGATTGATAATGCACATACTTCTTCAACATAGCAGGCACTAGATAATGATATAAGCCAGAGTTCCTCGGTATGAATAATCCAGAAACGTGGCATCCTATAAAGTGATAAACGAGAACTAAACGAAGATGATCCCGATAGTGGATTGAATTTATGTGAGATAATCATGGAAATGTCAAATATTGGTCCTGAAATGGGTTGGAACCTTTGATGTGAAGATAACACTGACGTAGTATTCCACGAAACACCAAAACACTATATACTGCGCTCGACACGCGTTTCGCCAACCAAGTTGGCATCTTCTGGAGATGGTTAAAACTAAACTTATGCTATAAATCTACCATATTTATACTTAAACTATTGTCACGGTTCGGTGAACTGTGACCCACTATCCAATAAAGCGGGGTATTTGGGATAGGCCCTATGTCACTATTCACACTATTTTTACACTTGATGTTTTCCAAGTTTTCAAATGCATCCAGCTGTCTAGTATTTGTTACATTCCTAATTAATCTTAAATTGCTAATATATATTTTATGGTTGTTCTCAAACACATGCTAGGCAACACAGATTTATCTGTTCTACGATATTTGAGATGGGCCATATGCTCCTTGAATCTAGTTTGAATTGATCGGCTAGTCTGTCTAACATATTTTTGATTACAGTCATTACAGCTAATTTCGTAACTCCCCGACTTTTCCTTTGTTTTAATTTTGTCTTTTGGATTGCCTAGAAGTTGTTGTTGTTTTTAAATAATAGTAATTAAATTGTTACCTAAATCCTCTTTACTGACGAGGTAAGGGAACGCCTTAATAGTACTGTAAATCAACAAAACTGTTGATACCGGTCTCCTGAAAATCAACATCGGACATAAACTTATCTTACACAATACCCACAAAAAGTTGCGTCTGGCCAGGAATGATAGAGACAATTCTATAAGGCGATCATTCTTGATCAAACCCTAAATGGATATTGCTATCTCAGTGTGTTGATAAATGAGGCTATTTTGGCATTGGTTAATTATCTCATAGTCAAAGTGGAGTTGTACATAGAAGTATTTGGTTCCTATAAGGCGGAGAATTATGCATTTCAGATTTAACGTTATTTAAATGAAGTATTTGAAAACGAATGAATTGGACTTCGTGGTCACATCGAGTGGCCACTGCACTCCTCTGATCTGACACCACTCGATTCATTTTTATGAGGTCACGTTAGTGTATGCGGACAGGTCCGACAATTATTGTGAGTACCGATAGGATCTAATAAGAAGAATCATGGAAGATATCCCAAGATATATATATGAAATAGAGTAAACGGTATTGTGCACCATATAGCCCACTGTCAAGTTGTGAATGTATCACAATTTGAGTATTTGACTGACTTTATTACTATCTCAAAAAATTAATAAATTTCTTTCATATATTTAAAAATAATTAATAAAGTTTAATATAAGGTGAAATACTTACAGTCTAAAATAAAAAAGAGATACAGATATTGCACATAAAAAATACGTTGAATATATGGAATTACATATTAATCCAACTCGCCACTTTTGGTCTTTTATTAATAGTTTGAAAAATATACTAGTATACAAAATTCTTATATGCAGGTAGATGCATTAATAGCAAATACAAAAAAAGTATTTCTCAAATCTCCTAAACGGCTTCGAGAATTTCACATACTATGTCCTGGTATTCCGGAACCACCAAAGCCGATTCTTACACATTGGGGAACGTGGTTGAAGGCAGCTATTTATTATGCTCAATATTTTCAACAAATAAAAGCTGCGATACTACAGTTCAACCCTAACGAGGCTGCAGCTATTAAGGAAAGCCAGACAAGCTTTCAAGATCTTTCCCTTGAAACAGATTTAAAAACTATTTATAACAATTGTAGAGGACTACACGACGCAACAGAAAAATTGCAAAATACTTCGTTGTCGTTAGTTTATTAAATTGTAGTATATTTATTTGGTAGTAATTTAAATTATTACTATAATTAAATTATGATTTAAAATTTAAAGTCTTTTTCGTTAGTAAAATAACATTATTGACATTATTGTTATTTAAATGATCGATAATATTAAATAATAAATTTATTTAATTGTAAAAACAATTAAATAAATAATTTAAAAAAAGTAAGTCGTGCACGTGATTCGAACCCCGAACGCCCATTTAAATTGGAATTGGTACGCAGACACGTTATCGGGTAGGCTATTTCGCCGCGGGAACTCGAAGAACCTCACTAGTATATAAGCTGAGTTTGAATTTTTAAACGTCATTTTCTCCGAATCGATTGAGCGTTGCGCGTTGCCATTCCAAGGGGTGAACACCCTAAAGAAGTACAATTATTACACGAAGTCTCATCCCAAAATAAATTCCCAAGGTCGTGCCCTCCCCTTGTAAGCTTACAAAATATAAGGAAATACATAAAAAAGAATTTAAAGCGAACGAAATAGTACAAAAACATACCTCACAATATATAAAATATTTTTGTTTTTATTATTGTACTTATTCAAGTATTATGATATGATGCATACCCAGTATGTCTCTGTAGGATTAATGACCTTGGTCAGGCTTATATATGTCATATACATTATTGATATATAGCAATAAATAGATTAGTGAAACATTTATAAAAAGATATATTTTTTTGTCCGTCAGTGATAATCAAATATGGCAATGTGGTCGTTTAAAAAATTCATTATGACACCAAAAAATTGCATCAGAAGCATTCCTCAGCTTTAATGTAAACAACTATTGGAAACATTAATTTTTACCGAAATAAATGGCCGGATCCTTTTGATTAACGTTGTATTTTATTTCGTGGCATACCTAGGAAATCCTACTTTATAATATTCACGGTCTAAACCTATATTAGAAAGAAAATTCTGTGGAGATTCTACAACTTCTATTTTCAGCTAGCAGACGTCTTACGTAAACATTCGCAGGAAGCAATTATTGCTCGTGCATTGTCCAGGATTTAATTTCAGATGCCTGGTATTTCTGTGTGAATCAGGTCAAGGTCCAAGTAAAACGCTGCGACGTTGTAATTTGCACAGTTATTTGTTACAGTGCAAGACAGATAGCGGCACAATGAAATATAAAACAGCCAATGATTTTCCAATTTAACAAAGATAATGAATAGCAGTCTTCCATTGTCCTTGCGGGTGCCGAGGAGTGGATTCCGCCGAGGGTGAAATCCAGTAATTGAGAACGTTCCATTGGGACCGTTTGTTCCATTAGTCTTCCACTTCCAATGTCAAATGCAAAATAAATATAAAAAAAATGTAGCCCGTAGGGCTTCAAATATTAATAGAAAAAGGTCGACCGGCTTTTTTATACGGTTTAAATTAATCGTCAAAAGTATACAAATTCCGCTTTCTTTATGAGGGAAATAAAAAGTAATTTCAATGTTTGTTTTCGGTGATTTAAAATAAACATTAATTTTAATTTCGACGTCTCTTAATATTTATTTAGCACATTTGGATTATTTATTAATGGGAAAACTTGTTCTCGAATGTAAAAATACGTTAAAATAATAACAGTTATTATTAACAACGTGTTCGCAAGAATTACATTCCGGTAAATGTTGCCAACAAAAGCGTTTTATAAATAGACATATCTATTACAGGATCAAAGGTATCGACATTTCATTTTAACAGCTAATAGCTCAGGGCAGAGAGGAAACGGTTAAAAAGTTGTGTCCATTCTTTTAAAATTTGAATAAATTGTCAGACAGTTCTTTTTTGGAAGAAAAAGTATTTCCACCAGTGGTTTCATACACAAATGCACCCACACGTAAGTTATCTGAATTACTTAATAATGAGTTTAAATCTATTACAAAATTTAAGCCAAAAAACACAATTAATAACTCTTTAGACTTAACAGTAAAATTAAACCTAAATATTGCCCCCCAACTCTATAAAATTAGTATCGTTTGATGTGTCGAATATGTTTCCTAATATCCTCCTCTTCGAATGTCTTCCTTTAATTTCAAATATACTAGAAAAATGCAAAATTATTCCAAAATTAAAAAATGAAATACTGCAAACATTCAAGTTGTGTTTAGATCAAAATTATTTACAATTTAATAAGGACATCTTTATACAAAAAACAGGGCTCCCTATGGGTTCGCCACTTAGCCCCCTTTTATCCGATATATTCATGGATAATCTTGAAAAAACTATATTGGATTCTCCAATATCAAAAAACATATTATCTTTTGGTACAGGTATGTTGATGACATCCTAATAGGTTTTAAAGGGACAGACAGACAATTAAAAATACTCCTCGATTTTATCAATAACACACATAATAATATATCTTTTACCTTAGAAACAGAGAACGATAATAAATCGATAAACTTTCTCGACTTAACTATAAAGAGACATAAAACATCATTTTCCTATAATATTTACCGCAAACCAACTTTTACAGACGCCACTATACCCTTTAATTCCTATAACCCTCTCTCCCACAAATTAGCCGCATATCAATCTATGACACACCGAGCATTCAGCTTACCTCTATCTGAGACAGATTTAAAAGAAGAATTAGACATAATAAGACTTATTGCACATAATAACGGGTACCTTCAAAATATAATCAACAATTTAATCTATAAAACAAAAAAAAGAACTTTATCCCACTATTAACGAGAAAAAAGTTCAAACATACATTTCATTACCATATTCAGGTCAACTGTCCTATTCAATTAGCAATACTTTTTCCAAATTTAATATTAAAACATCTTTTAGTTCTAACAAAAATATAGGCAGATATGTTTTCAATGCAAAACAAAAAACTGATATCTCTAAAAAATGTGGTGTATATCGGTTAGATTGCCCAGAATGTAACGCCTCATATGTAGGTCAAACAGGTAGATCGTTCGGAGTAAGATATAGAGAACATATTCACACACAAAAAACAACATTCCAACTTTTATAAACATCTAACAGATTCTGGTCATACAATAACTGACGACCATCAACCTAAAATATTACATATTTGTGGGAAAAGTAAAAAAACTTAATTTATTAGAAGTGTTAGAAATTAATAAATTAAATAGGAATAAAAATTACAACATATTAAACGACCAAATAGATTTAAATAATTCTCCGTTATTATACTTATTCAGATAAACTGCTGCTAATAAAAATCACACCATAATATAATTCACTATCTTGAAGAAAACCCTACATTTAAAGACATAACATCTGTACAAATTTGAATTATATTATCAACCATAAAGTGACCCATCCCTCTATTCAGTTCAGTTTATATTTAAATGAAAGTAAAATCTGTGTATAATTTAGTTTACTTGAAAATGTCCGAATAGGATGAAACTAGTTGTAAAATAACAAATAAAGTGAAAATTAGACAAGTAAAAAAAGTGTTTATAATTTTTTAAATTTAAGAAAAAAAGTTCTTTTTTGGATACTCGCTGTTTTCTATTAGACATTGTACCAATTATTCAACAGGTACCGCTGGATAATTTTGACCAAATTCTTCGATTCTAGATAAAGGGTTTGTGTTCTACATTCGGATGGATAATTTTTAGTAAACGGCCTATTTTAATCATATTAAATACGAAAAAGTAAAAATAGAGTCTTTGGCACTGCAAATAAATTAAGAGTTCTTACTCCCTTAACTGTCAATTGACAATAAAATTATAAAACAAGTTGACAAGTTGAAATATTAGTGGCTAATCTTTGATAAAAATTTAATCTTTATTCCTCATATATTGGAAGCCCTTAGAAAATGTTTCTGCACTTTTAAACATATATAAAGCTTTAGAGATATCCTTCTTAGGGCCACTATACTTCAGTTATGTGAGTCGTTAGTCTTACCATATGTCAACTATTTTGATTATGTTTATGGGCCTTACTTAAATTTATCAGAAATAAACAAACTTCAAGAAACCCAGAATATCTGTATTAGAATTGTTGCAAATAGTTCTATCCAGGAGCATATAATACCACATATCAGGGAGTTAGGAGTACTAAAAATAAATGAGAAGCGCCTCCTACATTTCACCTCACTATTAAATAATATCATTAGAGCTGTCCGAGGTGACTGGAGTACAGCCACGGTCTTGCGATGGCGTCACACGTGCCGATTTAGAAGCGATTTACGCTGCAGTCTTATTTGAAAGGTTAATGCGTGTGGTTGTACCTATAAATTATACATAATGTCAAACGCGCCAAAGGGTAAAAAAACGACCATACGCGGACACAGTGAATAAATTTATCGGTGAATTTCCGAATTTATTCTATGACGGATGTAAAATAATTTGTAAAGTTTGTAATCAAGACTTAATGTGCTGGCACAAAACAGATTATCGTCGTCATCAACACCGTGCAACATCAAAATAAAAAAAATTGCATGCCTTTGACAACTCAGTTTATGTTTGATTTATTGTTAATGTTAATAGCCTGTAATATTCCGCTACACATACTGGATAAACAACCATTTCGGAAGTTTTGGAATAAATACAATCCCCAAGTGAACTTACCAAGTCGTACATCGTTACGTAGATATATTCCAGCTGTTCGTTAAGACATTGTAAATAGGATTAAATGTGGATTAAAAAATACACGGCTATGGTTATGTAGCGACAGATTGTAAAAAAAATTCTATTTTAAATATTATAGTACGTGTACTGGGCCCTCTTGAACTAACATTTCCACTTTTACTAGCTAGTAAAAGACTAACTGCGTGTACTGGCGAAATAATTACGGGGTGTTGGAGACATTCGAAAAATTTGAACTTTCCACAAATCAAGTATTGATGTTTGTGACTGATGGTGCTGCGACAATGCGCATGGTAGGCAAGAGACAATTGTAGGTTTTTACATGTTACGTGTAAAGTGCATGCGTTACATCTTGTGGCAGAAACGATTCGAAAATGTTTTCCAGAGGTAGATGCATTAATAGCAAATACAAAAAAAGTTTTTCTCAAATCTCCTAAACGGTTTCGAGCATTTCACAGACAGTGTCCTAGTATCCCTGAACCACCAGAGCCGATTCTTACACGTTGGAGAACGTGGTTGAAAGCGGTTTTTTATTATACTGAATATTTTCAACAAATGAAAGCTGTGATACTACAGTTTAACCCTAACGAGGCTGCAGCTATTAGGGAAAACCAGACAAGCTTTCAAGACGTTTCCCCTTGAAACAGATTTAAAAACTATTAATAACAATTATAGAGGACTACACGACGCAATAGAAAAATTGCAAAATAGTTCGTTGTCGTTAGTGGAATCGCTGCAAATAGTGGACGACGTAAAAACACAGCTACAGGCTATAAATGACGCAAAAAATAATCGCGTTAGTGAAAAATTCGAGAGTGTATTACAGAAAGATCCTGATTTTAGCAAATTAAGACAAATTTGTAATGGTGCATCTACAACTTCGTTAAGTGAGTTCACAGATTGTTTTACTTATGCCTGTATTACATCCGTAGATGTCGAATGGTCATTTTCAAAATGTAAAATATATTTTTTTACCAAAGCGAACATCGCTGACGGAGACAGCTGTAGAAACATACCTGATGCTATTATACTATAGATCTTCCCCACTTTGTGATGACGACAACCAAACTACTTCATAAATCTGCTTAAAAGGGTGAGTTTTATACAAATTTTTATAAAATGTAACATTATTGTTAAAATTTATTTCCATTCACTGTACTTATTCAAGTATTATGATATGATGTAAACATATGAGTCACATGACGGCTCTGTCGGCCAGGTGACCTCGGACAGCTCTAAATATCATCCTAACGCAAAAACCTGTTTAGCTCTTTGACGAACTAATTGCATTAAATGTTATGCATAACCGAAATGTGAGACATACAAACGGCCAATTGCATACAATAAGGCCAAAATATGAAACATTTCGATCATCTTTTACTTACCTATCGATTTGTATCTATAATAATCTAACTCCCCAGATAATATTTTGAGTTAATTTTTTTGCTTATATGTCCAATTAGACGTGTAATGGTCATAAAAATAATTTTAATGACTGTAGGTCATCGAAGGGTCGTTATAAGGTTATACCCACTACTACCGAAACTTCTTGTCGTATGAAGGTCATAGGTATGTATAAAATGACTAAAGATGGATGATTTTGAAGCGGTCGTTACGAGGTCGTAAAGAGGCCGTTGACGTCTACAATAACTTAACCCCTTTAACATGACTTAAAGAATATAGTTGTATAAGGGACGTTATAAAAATAATATGATTTTATCATGAACTTGTAAAAAGATAGGTGTAGAAAGGTCATTAAAAACATGATAAGATTTTGAGATAAAATAGTCCCTAAAATTGTATGGAGTTGTAAAAGAGGTTATACTAATTTTGAATACGACCTTCATTACGACCCATAAATGAAAATATGGTGCCCAAAAATTGATAGCAGTAACAGAGATTATATTAATATTGAAAATGACCCCGACACGACCCATGGACGGAAATATGGTACTCCAAAAGATGGTAGTCGTAACAGAGATTTTGAATACGACCTCCATACGACACATAAATGAAAATATGGCGTCCAAAAATTTATAGCAGTAACAGAGGTTATATTAATTTTGAAAGCGACCTCAACACAACCCATGGACAGAAATATGGTGCTCCAAAAAGTGGTAGTCGTAACAGAGGTTCATGCGACTTCGGTACGATTCATGAATCATTAATAAAAATTGGCCAATTTTTTGCTGTCAATGTTAGTCTATCAATAAAATTACGAAAATGAACATCTTTTACAAAGTTTAAAGATGAGTTCATCCTCAATTTTCAAACCTCCTGAACCCAACCAACCAGTTTTTAAATAAATTTAAGGAGTTGGAATTATAGCCGACGATTCTTTTCTTCCTGGGAAACCCAGAAACTCAGTTTTTAGATAAATGCCTGGGTATGGTCAAAATTTAAGAATTCCGCTTCATAGCGTTGACCCCCCAGCCCTCACTTAATTTTCTCCTGTGGGGTGGCCTCAGATCTTCTTCGGTTGCAAAAGGCCCTAGGAACGGCTCTGATCACGCACAACCTCAACACACACAACAAAATTTTACACCTTCAGAATCCAAAATTATTTAACAAATTTGCACCAAATTTCATATTTCTTACATGTATTATAATCATAAGCATAATAATTTAGTTTACTTCAAAATATCCGAATAGGATGAAACTAGTTGTAAAAATAACAAATAAAGTGTAAATTAGACAAGTAATAAAGTGTTTATTAACTTCATCTTCAATGAATTATACAGGGTGAGTCAGTTTTTTGTAGACAAACTTTAACAGGAGATAGAACACATGTTTTTAAAAAGAAAAGTTCCTATAAACATATGTCGTAGAACGCTTCGTTTCCGAGATACAGGGTGTTGAATATAATTTTTTTTTCTCGAATTTTCATTATAACTTATAAACGAATGCTTAGATTTTTTCCATGTTTGGGGGATAATGCCTATTAATTAAAGGGCATAAAACAAGCGATAAGAATGTTCAAAAACTTGCACAGTGGCCGAGTGGAGGGGGTGCTCAGCCCCTTTCTTAAACAGAACTTCTACACCAATGACTATTTTTTTAAAAAACTGTTATTTTCGTTATCTACATACAGTTTAACAAAAATAATGTCCCTTCTTCTCTTTCGAAATTCCTGTGCGTTTCCGAGTTATTTTGATTTTTATTGTTTGATGTGGTACTAAAGTAAGTAATTTGTTCAGGGTGAGTCAGTTTTTTTGTAGACAAACTTTAACAGGAGATAGAACACATGTTTTTGAAAAGAAAAGTTCCTATAAACATATGTTGTAGATCGCTTCGTTTCCGAGATACAGGGTGTTGAATATAATTTTTTTTTCTCGAATTTTTTTAAGTATGTATTTGTATGTATTGTATTTGAGTATGGCTTGATATAACAAATATTTATTTTGACTACATTGGAGAGAGATAAAGAATAAGAGATTTCGGCTTTTTAGAATCTTTAACAAACCATATTTAGGTAGGTTTCGTTGAAAGAATTAAATATTTAGCCGATAATTGATAATAAATAAATTACTTAATTTAGTACTATATCATACACTAAAAATCAAAATAACTCGGAAACGCACAGGAATTTCGAAACAGAAGAAGAGACATTATTTTTGTTAAACTGTATGTAGATAATGAAAATAACAGTTTTTTTTAAAAATAGTCATTGGTGTAGAAGTTCTGTTTAAAAAGGTGGTTGAGCACCCCCTCCACTCCGCCACTGTATAAAAAGATGCTTCTACGTAGTTTGTTATTTCCAGAAAATTTACTTCAAAATTCGTGATTCTACTTTTGTAAATTTCTGCTATAATTTATTCTACCATAACAAAATAAAATTGCGGCTAAATCTCCTATTAAAATAATTTAAAATGTGCTTGATAACGAATGTAAAAGTATCGCAACATTTTTTTAACTTTAAATAACACTTAAAGATTTCTGCCGAAATACACCAGAAAATGTTCGTATACAACCCCTGGTAAATTTTAGTCTAGTGAATTAACACATTCTGACTTTAGGGTTCACATATAATCCACTAGAGCTTAGAATTCCTTCGTAAATCAATTTCAATACACCTTAGCCTCGAACATGCCGAGAAATTCCAGTCCCTTTCAACGGAAAGCTTAGAATGCGGTGCCTTCTGATTGAAGATATTTTTTTAAACCAAATACATTAGATAAAATTACTTTCTCAGAAAGAAAATACATAAATAAATATTTTTTCTACTGTTCCCAAAAGTATAATATATTTTTTAAAGTAGAAAATAGTTGTTTACGCACGTGTGTACCACACTTTTGTATCTCATACTTGACATTCTTTGTAGATGTAAAACGTATTTGACAGTTACATATACCTGACCAAATCAAAAACAAAATTTTAAACGATGTATTTTATTTAAAAAAAATTAACAAGAAATATTTAAATTATTAATACTGTAATTATTACAATTCGAAATAACAGAAAGATCATCTTCATTAGATCAGGGTAGTAATTTCAGAATTAACCAAAATTTGTTATTATTTTATAGTTGTGGAAAAAGTATATTATTCTACTCACTCTACTCTACTGTACTTTACGTTATCCTACTTACTGTACTCTCCCCTCCCATATTTTATTCTACTCTACTCTACTCTACACTACTCTACCTACTCTAATTTACTATGTTCTACTCGAGTCTACTCAACTTCACTCCACTCTAACCTAATCTAACCTAACGTAACCCGACCTAATCTAACCTAACCTAACCTAACCGAAGCTAACCTAACCTAACCTAACCTAAACTAAACTAACCTTTTTTTTTAACTGAGGAGGAAACTCATGTTCTTCATGTGCTTAGTGTCTATCGCATCATGAAAGTGTAGGACTCCATTGGTTTTACCTATTGGCCTACCCACCAAACCTCCCCATTTTTTTCACGCATCTGCTCGGAACCGCTTGCGCATTACTTCGAGAAGGGCAGTCGTCTAGTCCATCATCTTATTGTTGCTCTCTTTCCCTCTGGTTTTCGTCCTTCTCCCGCTTTCTCATTATATTTTCTATCACCTCCCTGACTTTTATCCATTCATCCTTGCTGGTCAACATTCTCTCTATCAAATTGTCCCGGGTGAGGGTATCTCCTCCTTCTAGGGCTGGGACCCTATCTGCCGCAAAGTGTCCGCATTCGAATATTGCGTGGTCAATAGTCCCGCAGTAATGGCATTCTTCGTTATTTGCTTTCCCGATTGCATATAGATATGTATTGAATATGCCGCGCCCGCTGAGTGCTTGGGTCAGGTAGTAGTTTACTTCCCCATGCTCCCTGGCTATCCATGTTCCTATGTTTCTGATGATTCTTCTTGTCCATGCTCTTTTCCCTGGTGCAGTCCATTCCTCTTGCCATTCGTTAATTGTCTTTTTTCTTTCTAGTTTTGGATCTCTTTCATCTGCTCTTTGTTCATATAGTCTTACTCGCTCCGTTACGAGTCTTTCTATAGGTATGACTCCCGCTATCACTAGTGCAGCTTCACAGGATACTGTGCGGTAGGCTCTACATACCCGCATAGCAAGTCGTCTTTGTATTCTTCTCAGTTTGTTCTTGTATGAATCGACCTGCATGGCTTGCCCTCAAATGGGCGCCCCATATAGCATGATTGAATGTGCTACAGATATTAACACTGATCTATGGCTGGCTCTAGGTCCGCCGTGGTTGGGCATAAGTCTTGTGAGAGCAGTTGTTAGCTTCTCGGCTTTATTGGCTATTTCCTCCACATGTTTATTAAATCTCATGTTCTTATCAAGTATTATGCCCAAATATTTCAGTTGATCTACCGGCTGTACGTTCTGATCATCTATCTGGTAGGTTATTGGGTCGTGTTTTTTTCTCCCGCCTAACATTATGGCATCGGTTTTTTCTGGTGCCAGTCGTAATCGGTGTGTTGTCATCCATGTACTTAAGTACTTATATCCTCAAGTGCTCGATTTGCCTTCTCCATTAGGTCCTCTCCATTCCTGTCGCTAACTACAAGGGCAAGGTCATCTGCGAATCCAATTAGTTTTGAGTCTCCTAATTTCAGTTTCAATATCGAATCGTATAGAAGGTTCCTTAGGGTGGGTCCCAGTACTGATCCCTGGGGTACTCCGCTCGTGACTCTTTTCCTTTCTCTCTGCCCAGATCCGTCTTCCATTATTATATACCAGTCTTCTAGGTAGCTGTTCGTGATCCTCAGGATGTATTGGGGAGTTCCATTTCTTCCAAAGTTTCAAGTATCAGCTCCCATAATGCTGAGTTAAACGCATTTCTGACATCCAAGGCGATTAATGAGCAGAGTTTTCTAGTTCGGTGAGTACCGGTTTTTGCCATAGTTGCTAGGTTCACAACTTGTTCTATTGCGCCTAAGGTGGATTCCCCTTTTCAGAATCCGTGTTGCATCGGCGATAGTCCGCCTATTATACTTATCTCTTCATCGAGTCTGTCCGTTATTATTCTCTCCAACAGTTCTCCAAGGGAGTCGAGTAGACATAGCGGTCTGTATCCCGTGAGGTCATCAATTGCCTTGTTTCCCTTCTTTATGAGTACGAGTCTGGCTATTTTCCACCTGCTTGGGAATTCGCCACTCGAGAGGATGTCGTTAATGATTTTACATACAGTGTCAGGTATGGCGTATACTGTTAATAATACGATTTCCGGGGAGATCTGGTCAGGTCCAAGGGCTTCTTTCTTTTTCAGTTTATGGCAGCATATTTTCAACGGTTAGGGTGTTTCCCTGGTTCATTATTGTAAGGTCAAGTTCCGATATAACATCCATCAATTGCTGTCCTCTAACCTAACCTAACCTAACCTAACCTAACCTAACCTAACCTAACCTAACCTAACCTAACCTAACCTAACCTAACCTAACCTAACCTAACCTAACCTAACCTAACTTAACCTAACCTAACCTAACCTAACCTAACCTAACTTAACCTACTCTACTGTACTCTACTCTACTCTACACTACTCTCTTTTAATCTATTCTATTCTACTGTAATCTCCTCTACTCTACTCTACTCTACTCTACTGTACTCTAGTCTACTGAACTTAGTTCAACTCTACTCTACTCTGCCTTCTCTATTTTATAAACATTAAATATGGTACAATTAGTTACTGCGCAATCGTATGTAAATTATTCTATGTATAAATACCTAAAACATAAAATGCAACAATAACTAAAGCTTCAATCCAAATAGCTCATTAAATAAGATGCAAATATAATGTCTCTTGGAAAATTGTAACCTTTTGAGATGAGTATTTGCCAGATAACCGGCAATATTGTATTAAATCGTTCTCTAATAATAAATCTGTTAAATACCAATTATTAAAGAAATTAGTGTCTCTCAGTTCCAAAATCACTAAGGAAATGATGAAATAAACCTCACTGCCATTATGTTGTGTTGAAATAATCATACTGTAAATTTTCATAACCGTTGACATAAACGTCAGAGCCACAGTATATCGTTGGCTAGTTTTTGCCTTGTTCCTTGTTCCTCCATTCCATTATTTATCCACGTTATCTGCCAAAACGCGGCATATAATATTAAAATATTAATGATGAAGAAGTAGAGACACTGAGTTTGCCATAACCTTAAAAATTAACATTCGCAAAACATCATCGTACATATAGTATTAAGAGAAAATTCGCGACGAAAAGAAACTGGCGAGAACTAGCTATTTGGGGTCCGTAGTGGGACAATTCCGAGCCCGAACTCGAGATGGTAATTGAGACCCCAGTGAGTCGATTTCCCGACTTTATTATTTTGTATGTATACAGAGTAGTAAGGTGAAGTTACATAACGGAGAATATAGCCCCATAAGAAGAGTGTAATCAACAGACTGCAGTTTGTGTTCGTTCGTTCATAATATTCCCAACCCTTATAAAGGGAATTTACTCTGTTAAACTCTATCTTCTTTATTAACATTGAGGTTTCTTTTTAGGTATTCCATTTAGTTCATTTAAATTCATGTTTCTGTTCACTTGTTCTGTTAAGAGTTGGATTTTCGCTTGTTATTATTTAAATAATTATTTTTCTACTGAATTTAAATACTATTTGATTTTTAAATCGGAAAGATGATTTATTTTATAAATCATATGTTATAAATAAAAAGTACCTGTTTCCAAAAATAAGACCGGATAATTGGTTCTGTAACAGTTATATTCATTATTGGGATAAAAGCATCATTACAATCACGATTGCCACTGCGAGGTCATACCGAGTCGTGGTTAAGAAGCTGACGATGACAATTTTTTTTACCAAGGTAACATATTTTTAAAATATTTCTCTAAGCATCCATAAATTTATGTTAATTGAGAACAAAAAGAGTCTAAATTCTTTTATTTTTTTTTACTTTGGCAAAAAACTACATAATAAAAAATTGACATAGCATGACTAAATCTACAGGGTCTTCATACAAATATAACAGTAATATTCTTTCCAATTGATAATTGGAATTGCTGGAGCATGCAGAAAAGAAGAGCTCACTACATTTTTTTAGAAAGTGATACGGGTGAGGGTCAGTTTTTCATATAGAAAGCCCAAACACGAGAAATAAATTTCTCTAGAATTTTTGTAACATCTTTTCGTTGGTACAGGAAAGCGTCCTATGTATAAACCAGTTGACATCAACACGTTTGGCAGTACCACTGCAACATATTTAAATTTATCACATCCTGAAGGAGCACACTGGGCACTGCTTCAAGCGTTCTTCTACTTCCATATTTCAGACTTAAGAGCAGGCCTTTTTTAACTGTGAGGCCCCATGGAGATTGGAAATCTAACACGGTTGCCGAGAGAAACGTCGATACGTCGAAGGAAAATAAAAAGAAGATTTTTGGAGAAGACGAAACCTCGACAAGTAGTTGTTACATACACAATTCATCGTTGGAAATAAATACGGCACAACTATCCACATCAGCTGGTATAAATCTAGTAGTGGTGAGAGGTATGTGAAACTTCTCATATAGTCCAAATGCTACTATCCGACCGACATCATAGATGTCTCTGTAGCGGATAGCGACTTGCGAAGCAAGTACCGAGAGCTGCGACCTCTAGCCCAAGTGGACTAAACCACTGTTATTAAATATGATTTAACGAAACAACTACTCAGCGGGCAAATACCCCGATCTGCATTGGATTATACCTTCAAATCATGATAAATCGGTAGCCTATATCATTTGTCAATTCCTAACCAGACATAGACCGGTTTCGAATTTATTAGCTCTCCTCAGTATGCCATAGGTTATGGAACAGACAAATGATAGTGGCCAACTTGCCAGTCATATACTGACTAAGGTAAATTGAGTAGTGATGAGAGGTATGTGAAACTTCTCATATAGTCCAAATGCTACTATCCGACCGACATCATAGATGTCTCTGTGGCGGATAGCGACTTGCATCACAGCAAGTACCGAGAGCTGCGACCTCTAGCCCAAGTGGACTAAACCACTGTTATTAAATATGATTTGAACAAAACAACTACTCAGCGGGTAAATACCCCGACCTGCATTGGATTATACCTTCAAATCATGATAGATCGGTAGCCAATATCATTTGTCAATTCCTAACCAAACATAGACCGGTTTCGGACTTATTAGTATTTGGGTATTTGCCCGCTGAGTAGTTGTTTCGTTCAAATCATATTTAATAATGGTATAAATCTGTCAAAATGCAAAAAATGTGTCATTAATATTTAGTTTCTAGTTTCAATAAATTTTTACTTCATTTTATTTATAATTTTTTGAAAATCTAAATGAGCTATGTAATGCGTTCATTACACCACTAACGGTGTAATAGAGTTTTTGACATAACTAAAAGAAGCGTCAGTGAATTACATGTATTTATCAAGAAGGTCGTAGATAAATATATTTTGTATCATTTGAATACTTTTCGTTCTGTGTACTTCCTGGTAATTTCAGATGTGAATTTATAAAAATAATATGCAAATCTATCAAGGGCTGTGAGTGTTAAAGATGGGGATGGAGAAAAGTGGTAGATAGCGCCTTATCAGTTGTAATTTTAAGCGCTGTAGAAAAGGATCTGAATTTATCGTTAAAAGACATAGCCAGGCAATTATAAATCAGCAGAAGGACCATTGAAAAACTTCTGAGACAGCATAAGATTAAAATAAGTCTGCACCTTTCAGATTGGTAGGTACGATGACAAGAATTTGCTTATTGATTAAAATAAAAAGCATGACTAGTATGAATTGTATTCAAAATATTTAATAAATAAATGTCATCCGTTATTTTGTGTTTGCGTGCAAGAAATGCAATTTAAAATATTAGTACGTTTCAATGAACCTTTATAATTTTTTTTTGTTTAATCACGAATACATGTGTCAATAATCAGAAAATAAGTAAGTTAGTCCATTGATAAATAGAAGTACTAGTACTAGTAACACAAATTACTATTTTACGGATTGCCAACTTAGTTGTGCTTGTGGAGATACAATTTTTACTTTACCTGCCTTTTATTTATTGCCATTGCCACATGTTTGTTATCCCTACAAGCGTCTCAATCCATGTATTCATTGATTGAAATTCCTGGTAATACTTACTCACTACTCTATTAACTAATTCATAATTAACAAAAATAACGTAATGGAGGACTTAACTACAGTCACAATTAAACGCTTAGAAATCACTACTTTTTCTAACTTATATTTTCATTACTTGCACAATTCCAAATCAGTACTGAGCTCCTCAATCCATATTATATATCCAACCACGCGCCTTATATATATCCATCCAAGTAAAGTCTAGAACACTCTGGCATATTCCTGGCTCTTCACGAACAATTCTTGATCCTTCTTTGTAAGTCCAGAGCACTTTGGCCTTTCAATTGAAGTTTGAGTAACGGTAACGCCATCTCTGGGCACATTTTGGAATGATTACAGTTTAAAGGCGTAATAGTATTTATCCAAAAACATGTCTCAGTTATAAATTGTAAACTACATATTTATGTAATCATTGTTTACTGTTTCCAACATTCACTAAGAACAATGAGGAGCCTAGAAGATGATCCTGTATGCAATAAACGTTAATGTACATAATAATTATGAATGTATTTTCTAAAAACATTTTAAACTGACAAACAAGTGCATTTGTGTATTAATGAAGTTAATGTTCATTTATTTAGGTTAACGTCGATTTAATAAATGCATAATAATTAAAATTATTCATAATCCTGCATTAAATATAATTTAATATAAGCAGAAACAGCATTGAAGTTTTTAAAAATATGTACATTGTTTGTTAAATATTATTCAACGAATTTGTTATGTATTTTCTTTTTGATATGCACATAAATATAATGCAAATTACTAATAAATGTGGAGAAAATAACTAATAATTTGACAATTTTACTAGATATCATGTTATAAGGGATAAATCTGAGATAGTTGTGATTTTGTAAATATTATTAATGTGGAACATTACCTTATCATAACAAAATATGGAGCAAAATGTTTAAGGAGTAACATCGGTTCTAAACTCTACTAACTA
This sequence comes from Rhamnusium bicolor, assembly GCA_029963845.1. Classification (NCBI taxonomy): domain Eukaryota; kingdom Metazoa; phylum Arthropoda; class Insecta; order Coleoptera; family Cerambycidae; genus Rhamnusium; species Rhamnusium bicolor. The sequence continues at coordinate 624,391 of JANEYF010003956.1, read as the reverse complement.
ACATAGATGATGCCTCTATGCCCTCAAGTTCTATGGTGGCCCATGACGCAGCAGGGACCGCTTACACAATGTTTCTCCACGCTGCCCGTGCTCTGCCGGAAATACTCACAGTTCTGATATTTTTGGAAGGTGGTCGACCTAACCTACTTTTGTTTATAAGTAAGCCTGGCCAAGTGATGGTAGATTCAGGGTCGGGCGCAATAACAATGTCATCGCGCGCTTGTTTACGATGACGATGACACGACACACTTCAGTTGTTATCTGTCGGTCGATGCGTAGAGTACTAATAAATAATAAATAATGTTGAGCGTAATGAGTAGAAAACGACCGTACGTTGATAAAGTGAATAAATTTATCGGTGAATTTCCCGATTTATTCTATGATGGATGTAAAATAATTTGTAAAGTTTGTGATCAAGACTTAATGTGCTGGAATAAATACGGCTGTGGTTATGTGTTGACCAGACGACAGATTGTAAAAAAAAATCTATTTTAAATGTTATAACTCGACCCTGTTAAACCAACATTTCCACTTTTACTAGCTAGTAAAAGACTAACTGCGTGTACTGGCGAAACAATTACGCTGATGGTGTTGGAGACTTTCTAAAATTTTAAATGTCAACAAGTCAAGTGTTGATGTTTGTGACCGACGGTGCTGCGACAATGCGTTTGGTGGGCCGTTTTCTTCAAAGAGACGATTGTAGGTTTTTACATATTACATGTAAAGTGCATGCTTTCCATCTAGTAGCAGAAACGATTCGAAAATGTTTTCCAGAGGTAGATGCATTATTAGCAAATACAAAAAAAGTATTTCTCAAATCTCCTAAACGGCTTCGAGCATTTCACACACTGTGTCCTGGTATTCCGGAACCACCAGAGCTGATTCTTTCACGTTGGGGAACGTGGTTGAAGGCAGCTTTTTATTATGCTGAATATTTTCAACAAATAAAAGCTGTGATACTACAGTTAAACCCTAACGAGACTGCAGCTATTAAGAAAAGCCAGACAAGCTTTCAAGATGTTTCCCTTGAAATAGATTTAACAACTATTTATAACAATTATATATAAATGACGCAAAAAATAAGCCCGTTATTGAAAAATTCGAGAGTGTATTACGGAAAGATCCTGATTTTACCAAATTAAGACAAATTTGTGATGGTGCATCTACAGCTGCGTTAAGTGAGTTCACAGAGTGTTTTACATATGTCTGTATTACTTCTGTAGATGTCGAATGGTCTTTTTCAAAATACAAACATATTTTTTCACCACAGCGAACATCGCTTACTGAGACAACTGTAGAAACATATCTGATGCTACAGAGTTATAATAGAAGTGCTCCAGTTTGTGATAACGACAACCAAGGTACTTCATAAATCTGCTTAAGAAGGTGAGTTTTGTACATATTTTTATAAAGTGTACCAGTATTAATAAAATTTATTTCCATTTATTTTATTTATTTATTTATTTATTATTAGTTATCACTTAGATATACAATGTACATGTGTGAACGTTATTTAACAGTTTAATAATAATGTGCAGCACTAAGATTACAAAATATAAGGAAATACATAAAAGAGAATTTAAAGCGAAGGAAATAGTACAAAAACATACATCACAATATATAAAATATTTTTGTTTTTATTATTGTACTTATTCAAGTATTATGATATGATGCATACCCAGTACGTCTCTGTAGGATTAATGACATTGGCCAGGCTTATTTATAAGCGTGTCATTTATACTTCATAGTTAAAGTGTTTTGTATGCAAAGTTTCAATGAAATAGTTATGAAAAGACCTAAATTTATTTGTGATTATACGTAATACTCCAATGATTTAGATCTACTTCAAAATTTTCAATATTCGTGAAAAAACTCTTGAGATATATTATTTTAAATCTTAACCCACTGCCTACTAGCTTGTAATTTCTCATCTGATTGACATTTACTACTTTATTACAAGCGATTGTGTAAATTGAAGAGGATAAAAGTAGCCAAATAAGTAGAACACAATAATCGATTGTCCAGCTAGGATCTTGGAAGTTATTGTAGCCTTTATTAAGTTCTATCACTGTTTCCTGGTCGAGACCGAAATCAAATCAAGCAGAATCACGTTTTATTTTCTGATAAATTTGGGTTGTAAGTGGTTCTAATTAGGTTTGTGGCAGAATAAATTCTTCTAAGTGACCACTCCGACCTAAAAGCATAATCTAATTGGATCTACCAAAGTCGTTTTAGTCCGTCCTACATGTGTCTGGGGTCCTAACTCCAGTGAACTTCACAATTTCATTATTTGCGGAAGTTCAATTGAATATGTAATGTTAGCCAGTTGGAATTTAACTTTAAAGTATATTAGTAGAAACGGGGCACAACTGCAAACAACGGATGAGATTATGTTTATCCTTGGAACTTGCATACTACAAAAACAAATAATTAATCCTAAGTACCATATAGATTTAATATAGAAAGAATATAGAAAGAAAAAAAATACCGATACATAAAGGGAAATATTATTATTTAGTGTCATAAAATGACAACACAAAATTCATATTTTTTATTAATAAAAAAAATACGCGTCAGCATTGTCTATAATTTTATATATTAATTACATACATATTCATATGGTATGACATTTTTGTAACTAAATTAGACTTTTCAAATATCAAACTGTTAAATTTATCCTAACCCCATTTTATGAGGCCAAATGTGTAAAATATTTCAGTTTACATCAGATTTATTTAAGTACTTGGAAAATGTATTTTATTGGCTTGATATTGTAAACATGATTTATAATAATCTTCCATCAAGAATATATTTTTTTGTAAAGGCAATTACAACAATGTTTGGGTATCGTGAACCCCCTTTCAGCTTGCCAATTTTGCTCATCAGCGAATTTTTTTATTGTCTTTGGCCTTTACAATATGTGTACCAAATTTGACAGCTTTATCTTAAAAACTGTGGCTGCTATCGTGATACTACAGACATGCGGACAGATTTTTTTCATAAAGTTATGTTTTTTCTTTATAATAAAAACAATATTACATAGAGCATTAAAAATATAACTTTAAACTTAATTGCAAAATGTATACACACGTATATGCATACATACATATGTACATATATACATACATACCCACATACACACATATCCATATACTTATCTATAATTAACATATGCAAATTTATTCAAGACAAAAAATTGTTTTACAATTTTTTTAACTGTGGCTACATTGCGGAAGAAACTTTGAATATGTTGGTGTTCATTATAGTTACAGCACATTTGATGTAAAAGCGAAAGTCTACCAATATTTGTACGAGGTATACTCAAAGTAAAAGTCATATGTTGCCTTGCAGTTACTCGAAAATTTAACATTAGTAATATATCGGGGTAGTCAAAGGCATTAGTTATTATTTTGTTCAAGAAGGTTAACTGAGTTTTCACCCGTCTGTTTTCGAGGCTATCTAAAAAAAATATTTCTGGCATATATGCATTCGTATATCTAATAGCTGGGTATACTCCGTAATTTATTTTTAATGCACCAAATATTAAGGTTTTCCAAATCTTTCTGCGGGGTAAAACAATTTTCAATATTTTTAATAAATCTTTAAATCATCCACATATAATAAGTATTTACAATTTAAATTAGGTATAATGTCATTTATAAAGATATTAAAAAGTAAGGGTCCTACATTAGAGCCTTGAGGAACTCCAGAAGTGGACTCCACAGCATTCCACAAATTGTTTTCTGTCAGATAAGTACGATATAATAAAGTTTAACATATTTTGTGAGAATCCATAACTATGCAATTTTATTAATAGGATACTGTGATCTAGTCTATCCAATGTTTTGAGAAATCTGTATAAATGACATCTGTCTGAAGCCCGGCATCTAAAGAATTTGCTAAATACTGCATGATACAAAACAGATTGGTAACAGTTGATCTCCCTTTCATAAATCCATGCTGATAAGGCATTTAGCTCTCGCCATTAAAATGTGTTTGTTTTCTTCTGTGGGCGATCTTAATAGTTAAAATACTTGTTAAAATACTAAAAGTGCTAGTTTACGACATAAACTTACTTGATTAAATACGTAATGCAAAATGTACATATCTAGCAGACTAGTTTTTGTAAATGTTTTGCTAAACAAGGCATACTGTTAAATTCAATAAATTTAAAATGACTGGCTAGTTGGCGTTGAACCAATGCCATAGAAACAAACAACAGCAATCAATTAATTTAAAACCCGAATGTGCACGTTTTATTAGTTTTATTTCTATATGGCAAATTAATGCTTTATTGATGTTCTGGAAAATTTGGAAACTTATAATTTAGTAAGATGATAATATAAGCAAAAACATGCAAATTGCTTTGTTATACTTTAAAGGGATAGGGACGGCGACTTAATTAATATCTGTTGACATATATTAAATTTAATTCTGAATAAGGTCCCTAAAGGCGGCGGCGTCTTAGCTGTTACGCTATATGATTTTCTCTGAATCAAAATTCCTCAACTTTCTAATAGCTATGGGTTATTGTTGGTTAGTTCAAGGTCTGACTAAACAAGAAATAATAGTGCCGAAGGACCACAACGGCAGAAACCAAATATATTTTACATTATCTGGAGTAATTCAGAGGGAGGCAGAATGATATCACTGTAATTTATTTCATTTAATAGATTTGATAAATGCGTGTATTATTTTTTATAATATTGACATTAGTTTTGGCGTAGGAGTTAATTATACTAATATTGAAAAGTATTTTGATAGTAAAGTATTCATTTCCATGGTAAATATAATCAAACGATATACATCTTCGTGAAAAATACTTTAAGAAATATGTGTGGGATCAATAGAAAAAATTTATATTCGTCACCTGATGAAACTATTGTCTTAAGAATTCGTTTCAATTGTCATATAGTTTATTTCTGTGAGAAAATGCCAGTTACCTACTCTACTTTCGATTTATTTTTATTTGTTGAATCGATCACCAACATGCCAATATCCAACATGCCAAGCGTTACGTTTGACACATCCTGTATATAATTAGTGCAGAAAACTGACAATTAAATCACTAACAGTGAATTACGATACCAATAACACTATGCAATTAATTGAGCATTAAATACACTTTTTAATTTAATTTTCAGTAGAAAGAAAGGAAAATAAGACAAGAATAAGGGAGGAAACAAGGCCCCTGTGGACAGTCATTTAATTATAAGGTTAATTAAAAGAATTTTTTTAAACTTCAAATGTTCACCATCATTTTCAATCTGCTAATTAAGTTTATAATAAAATATTATATCGCGCGTGATGGTTTGTAATCAATTTATGAATTAAAGAGATGAAATTAACGGAACAATCCATTTTGCATTTAAATTTGGAATAAGAGGGTTGTAATTAGCTTAATCGCATATTGCCGAATTTGCTTAATTTTATTATTAAACGACATTTTCAGCATTCACTTAGCAAGAACCAACAGAGAATGCGAAATTAAATAGACATTTTAGAAATATTTGAATACTTTGATGGGGGATAAATGAAGTGTACTATAATCGGATTGAAGATTGTGCCTAAAAATATTTTTGTTAGGACAATTTAATCCCAAGCCTTTCACATAAATTTTAATTTTTTTCTTGCCTCTTCCCTTAAACGGTATTTTTGCTCATTGCTTATATAACCACATCTGTGCCTACTATAAAACTATTGTAAAATATGTTTTTATAAATTGGACATTCTTTAAATCTGAATTATTCTATCTAAAATATGATGACCAGTAAAAATTTGTTGTCCATTCGTTAAATTTTCATTATTTTCAACAGACTTATTTATTTCTAATTTTCAAATTCGGACATAAGACGCATAAAAAACGTCTTGGTTGAAAACATATTTTTCTGGACCCGTTATATAGACGATGTGGTTTGCATTTGGAAAGATACAGAAAGGCAGTTAAATAAATTCTTAGGTCTTCTAAATTCACTAAATCAAAATATTCAATTCACAATAGAATGAAAATGACGAGGGTTTAAATTTTTTAGACATTAATATAAAACACTAAGTAAAAATTTTTGGGTTATTAGGTCCAATGTAATTAAAACACTACTGTATTAACTTGCCGACGTTTCGGTATAATTTATTACCATCCTCAGGGCACTGTAAGATATAAATTAATTGATTGTAAGTTATTCTATAACTATATGGGACGAAATGTAAAAATGCGATTCGAGAAACACAAGAAATCTGTAGATGATATTTTACAGTTGTTGGCTGTTAAGGTAGAAATTATTTCTTCAATAAAAAACAGAAAAACTTATTTCCTATTTTTATTACTAGAGGACTTCCAGCCAAGTATATGAACAATTTGTCCTACGTTTCGTCCGAGTTTTCGGACTTTTTCAAGGTTAAAAGCTAAAAATAATTAAAAATAATGGTTTTACATAAGTCGTAAATTAGATTAGTGACAGAATGCATATCTAAAAAAGTGTTTTCTTACCTAATATAAATTTCCTATTTTAATTTCATTGTATGGGTGGGTTTTATTTTGTTTTTCGTCATTTTTTTTTATTTGATGGGTATGTGATGTACGTGTAGTTCGACGAGTTAGGCAGAGAATGATCAGTATTTGGTGTGGTCGTTGATGTGTTTCTTTTTAAGAGTAGGTAATTGTTCATATACTTGGCTGGAAGTCCTCTAGTAATAAAAATAGGAAATATGTTTTTCTGTTTTTTATTGAAGAAATAATTTCTATAAGAAATCTGTTGTAAACAATGTATATAGCACGGGCATGTCAACACATTGCATAGGAAGCAATCATTTTATAGATTTAAATAATGTTAAGTTACTCCAATAGGAAAAGAAAGGAAAGAAACTAGATCTATTAGAACAATAGAAATAAGTAATGCTGTTAAAAATAAGAAAAATTTAATGAATGAACAACAAATTTTTACCGGTCACCATATTTTAGATAAAATAACTTATATTTAAAGAATAAAGTAATGTCCAATTTATAAAAACAGATTTTACAATAGTTAACTTATGTTTGATTTTCACAATTTAATTAACTCATAGCAATTGTTTCGCCACACAGTGGCTTCATCAGATGGTGAGTACAAGACTAAATTCTTTATTACAAAGTGAGGGTATATATAAGTATATAAGGGTAATAAAATGGAACAGTAATAAAATAAGGTACAAAATAATTTAGAAAATATTTAACAGTGGTGAACAGTTTAAATCTAGCTGGTCATTTAAAATAATATTACTATTTTTTTAATTTATTGATTTCTAATGTCTCTAATCGTGACAATTTTAATCCTTTAATTTCTCTGTGTAAAATATCAAAATTATTATTAAAATAATGATTGTCCTCTAGCAAATGGTTGGCATTAACAATTTGTTGTTATTAAAACTGCGTTTATGTTCCGACAATCTTTTTCCAAAATTTCTTCCCGTTTGTCCGATGTATACTTTATGGCATGTACCACATGTAAGCTTATAGACTCCACTTTTTTGTTCTTTTTTTAGTTTTATCTTTATTGTTCTTAATAAATTTTCCTAGAGTGTTGTTAGTTTTAAATGCCATTTTAATATTATGTTTTTTCTTAAGTTCAACTGATATTTTTTCGGTAGGTTGGCCTATATAAGTAAGGGTTTTATATCTTAAATTTTTATAATAGGTACCAGATGTGGCTATATAAGGAATAAACACAAATTTTACTGTTCAGTATTCCCTGTACTCTTGACAAAGGTCTAAAAGCCGAAACACGTGTAACATTACAGATTGTTGAAGTAAAATGTGCCCCTGAATATGCAAGACAAATAGGTTTGGCTGCATCAGTGCTTGTAAGTATACGGCCCTGAAATCCTGCATGAATGCATTTACAACAGCAGCAGCAATTCTACCCGTTTCAAAAATCGATTCGGGAAGTTCCGATGATGAGTGAACTTATATTAGTTTAATGAGAGTTCAGTTTAATTTAAATATTCCTTTTATTGTATTATGTGTCGATTAGTCGGTATATGACAAAAAAAAAAAAAAAAAAAAAAGGGGGGGGTTTAAAAAAAAAAATTTTAAAAAAATAAAAAAAAAAAATATGAAAAAAAAATAATAAAAAAAGTGGACAAGGTGAAAAACTTGGGGCTAACCTGTTTATAAAAATTTAACTTTAACCAATTTGCTTTCAATCAGTGAATTCTTGGGCCTACCTAACTACTGTTATGTGAGTCCTTAGTCTTATCACACGTCAACTTCTGTGAGTTTGCATCTAAATCTGTGAGTAAAATTAGGAATCCAGAATATCGTAATTTGAACAAATAGTTCCGAGCATATAACACCACATACTTAGGGAGTTCAACTACAAATGGCGTACATTTCACTTTGTCTGTAATTACTTATTTATTTTTATGCATCACCCATCACACCACTAAATTTGCAACATAAGTCGACTTGTACAATATACCTCCACAGCTACACAATAAATCCAAATTTATACTTAGTCCGTTTCATTTACAAATTTATGTTTTTGACGGAGAATCTGTTTTAATATATGCATAGTCATATACTTGATCATGTCTTAACTAGATGTGCTTAGATGTCCATACTGTAAATTGCAATTTATACTGTACTAAACAACCCAATGGTTCTGAAGCAAGTAGTTTTGTATCGTGTTTGAACATTTGTGTGTAAAGTCCTCTATTTAACAAAAAAAAGACATATATTATATATATTATAAATTTCATATATTTAAAATATTTAATATGTTACAAGCCGCAGAATCGTTCAGTGTATTTAAATATTCATTTTATTGTATTATGTGTCGATTAGTCGGTCTATGCATGTTAACCAATTTGCTTTCAGCGTGAATTTCATGAGTTTATATCAAAATCTGTGGTAAATTAGGAACCAAATAGTACATGTTCATACTTAGGTACTTAAATGTACTCTCACTTTGTGTAATTACTTGTTTATTTTTATATCGCCCATCACGCCACTAAATTTGCACATAAACTTGTACAATATCTTCTTTTTCCGTTTCATTTACAAATTTTGTTTTGTTTTAATAAATGCATAGTCATATTTCCTTAATTATGATCAATGTTTGCTACGTAAATGTGTTTCTTGTGTTCTGAAGCAAGTAGTTTTGTTTGAACATTTGGGTGTAAAGTTAGCGTTGTAACCCAAATGCTAGTGTCGCCGCAAAGCCGACGCAAGGCCCGAGTCATTTGTGGGAAATGGGGAAAAAAAAAAAAAAAACCATTTTGGTTTTTTAAAAAAAAAAAGTTTTTAAAAGCCTCCCACCCCCAACAGAGAGCGTTTTTGGGATTTACATTTTGTTTTTAGCCCCAACATTAGCCATGGGAGGCTGAGGGAGTTGGGAAAAATCTCAAAGCAGCAAATGATAGGAGACATTTCCATCCAGCGCTTTCCACAATATCGTTTATTACTGAAGGTTTTCCTTTTTCAACTCCTCAAACGAATGCTGTGACCTGTTTTTTATTGTTGCTGTAAAATCTAATTATCACGACCTACAAAAGGGTTTTTTATTACTGACTATTCGGCTGAAGTTAATACAAATGCAAGGCTAGAAATTAAGTATTCTTTTATTATCGTTGTTCAATACAGATTCAATCAGACTTTGTTTCGTTTCTAAATCATTGAATATATAGGCTGTTATTCTGTTTGAGGTAAAATAATATTTTAACAAGATGGTGCCTGCGGGGTATGACAGAATTATTTGGTTAAAGCAAATAGCGTAATGGTATTTGTAATTATTTTATGGATAAGATGATATTCACATAAATGTATTTTTCTACAAACACCATTAAAAATTAAATTTTTAACACGGCATATTTGAATTAAAAATGTAATATTATATAAACTCGCGTTAAAAATAATCACATGATTTACTTTTAACACTAGTGCAAAAAGTAAAATGACAAGTCGTTTGTCATAATGACATTTATATATTTATTAACAAAAAATTACAAATTATTTAGAAATATTTATATTAACTGTACAATGGGAGCAATTTAGTAATATTTATCCCTTGTGAGGAAGCTACTTCACAAGAAGAAATTGTTGAAGTTGAACTTGAAGTAGTGGAGGAAATACTATTAATATTCTCTATTTCTGAATTGTTAGAAGAAGGGCAATTATTTATTTGGAAGAATGTGACAAGCAATCCTCTTTTTGTTTTCTAACGAATCTTCCAAGTATCCTTCTGCAACACTCGAACTTTTCCATCCTCCATGTCGTTTTATTGTACATAAATTTGCACCAGAGTCTACTAACAAGCTGGCGGATGTCCGACGGAAACAATGTCCGGTGTAAAGTTCACTATTTGGTAATTTCAAAAATCTTGCAATATCTGTAGGCTTCTTTCCAAAAATATTTATTCCAATAGGTTGAATCGTACATTTGTTACTAGTGTATTTAATAAAAAGACGTTGGTGGTTGACATGAGCTGGACGTAATGCTAAGTACTTATGATATAAGTCAATATAAGTCTCAGTAATAACAGTAAAGGTTCTTGAAACTCTAGTCTTGCTATCTGGAATGTTTACCACTAGTGTATTTCCTAAATCCTCAATATTGTTTAAACTCATTTGATAAAGTTCTTCACGGCGACACGCGCCTAGTATACCCATTACAGCAGCTACTTTAAACATCAAATACTTGTCATCTGGCGCCTCAGCAATAAACTTATCAATATTTTGGCGTGTAAATATTTTTGATTTTTTTGGACGATATCCTTCTCCTTTGCGCTTCAAAAATGCGCTGAGTTTATAAAACTTACTTATATCTTGATTGTTCTTGACATTTAACATAGCCTTTATCATTGAAAAATGTGCCCAAAGCGTCGAAGACTTCCAAATTTTAGAATTTTGCTCGAAATAGGCCAACATTACATTTTCACTGTACTTGCCTGCAACATTGTTCCGATCGCACCATTCCACAAAACGTTTGTACGCTAATTCATATTGTTGTTTGGATTTTGTGGGCAACAAATCTAAAGTTGCCCTTGTAGCTGCTTCTTCAATTTCTTGAGGAATCGATTCGCTTCCTTCTGGACTATAATTAATATTGAAACTCATCATATTGCAATAATTTTTCACATTTGACAAGCATGTGTCAAACAATGGGCAAACCTGATTTATTTATTTCATAAATCCTACAAACTACTAGAATTATGAGGTAACCATTAAAAGGATTTGAAATCTTTTTAAAGAAACTTTATTGTTCTTTTAACGGTGTTTGTAGAAAAAACATTGTATGATACACGTGTCAAAAATGACTTTATTTTGTTCGTGGAGTTGCTCCACTCGCTTACGCTCGTTTCGCAAATTTCTTCACTCACAAAATAAAAAGTCATTTTTAACACTTGTATCATAAATAACTATTACATGCTTAAATTTCGAAACAGGTCTCGTGGTAAAAACAAATACATTGTATGTTCAAAAAAGTTGACACTTTATATGTGATTAGCAAAAGTTATTTACCTGCTTTGTCAGACCATAATACCTTGGTAGGGTCACATTTGTATTTACTAAAAGGAGTGGAAGGGCATCTACTCCTATCATGAAACACATTGAGTAATTTATATACTGGTTTAGTCTTTTACTTCCAAAATTTCAATTTGATTGAGTGTCTTGCTTTAGTTCTAATTTTCATTCATAGGTAGTATTTTAGCATTATTCTAAGATGTGATCATTTCTTTATAATTTTATTGTTTGGTTCTCTGTGTTTACTCATCGACTTATGTGTAGAAAGGATGAAGCATGCAACTCAGCTATATGACCAAAGTACTTGTTAACTCATTTTCCTGGGCTGAAGAATGTGAGACATACTTTTCTGAAGGTCTTATTGTTTCTGCGTGAAATAGACATTCAAATCTTTAGTTACCGGGTCCTCTGGTAAGTATGTAATGCTTCTTTGCATCTGCATTAGCATCTGAACGATAATTGTTCTTTAAGAAATTGTCTCGAAAAAGTGATCAAACTCCATTATTAACCGTAGAATAACCGAGTCAAGTATTCCTAAATTCGACTTGGATGACAAATGTTACTCTTTTTACATGTTGAAATCTTTCCGTTATTGATATCATACCTCGGAGATTATCGATGGTAATTAAGATACCAATAATTTCCTTTTTTTTAATGATGTATATATGTAAAAATATGTAATTATGTCAACTGTTATATTCTGTAAAAAGTTATGTTCATATAAAAGTAACATATTTTTCCTAGATGAATTACTGACTATAAACTAACTTCGGCACGACCCTGTCTGTCTGACATCTAAAACATAAAAAGAAGCTATAAAGTTTTAATGGTTCTAAAATATTAAATATTTTAATAATGTTCTACTTTAATAATGAAAATTAAAAATATAATAAGTAAAGATGTAGAATAAAAAAGCACCGTACTTGGTTAGAGATATTGCCACTTCAAGAATGATAAAACGTATTATTAACTTTTTTGCATATTTGCTTTACTTGAATGTAACAAGAATTTTATTCTACACAATTTTCGATAATAGGAAAATCGTACGATAATTCCTAACACCAATTTATGCGGAATAGTTGCCATGCGAGCAAACCGTTCACGAATATCCTTCCATGTCGGCTCATAATAATTAGGGTTATATTTTTTGCTTTCTTATACCTAATATAAGGAAGTATAGTAATCTAATTTTGACCTCGAGATTTTGATTGATATATACGTTTTGACACTCCAGAATCCATCCTAACTATTTTCCGAATGATATCTGTCGGTGCGTACGTGCTTGCGTGCGTGCGAGCGAACGTGCGTGCGTGCGTGCGTGCTACAAAATAAACTTGGTGAATGTGGTACCACCAAAAGAGACATAGTGAATGAAGAAAGAAAAAAGGTACAATTTCAGGAAAAAAATTAAAAATTTTTATTACGTTTCTGGATGAATCTCGACGAATTATGATAAAAAAAACATAACTTTATGGAAAAAAATCTGTCGGCATGTCTGTAGTATCGCGATAGCAGCCACATAGCTTTTAAGCTTTTAAATTTGGTAGACACGTTCTAAAGGCCAAAGACAATAATAAATTCAGTGACGAGAAAATTGGTCAGCTGAAAGAAAGTCCACGGGACCCTAACTTTTTTGAATTTGCTTTTACAACAAAAAATATATTCTTAATGAAAGATTATTAATCATGTCTACTATATCAGGCCAATAAAATATATTTTCCAAGCACTTAAATAAAGGTGATATAAATTGAGATTTTTTGCATATTTCACCTCACAAAATGGGGTTAGGATAAATTTGGCAGTTTGACATTTGAAATGTCTAATTTAGTTACAAAAATGTCAATGTCAATAAGAAGAAATTATTAAAATATATGACATGAATTATTATTGACAGTATTGAATGTCGCTGATAATTAATTATTTAAAAATTTTATTGAAACGTTTCAAGGTACGCTATTAAAACTTAATTGAGGTAAGTTTAAATAGAAAGGTTTTTTAAAATCAGGATGATATATACTGATATAAGAAAATTATGTGCTAGCCACATTTTTTTTTTTGTAAAAACTGTCTCTTTTGTTTCATTATTGAAAAAAGGTTACTTCTATAATAATTCTATATTATACTCATTTAACGAAATCAAATATTTATATTCTGAATTTTCTGAGTATATTAAATCTTTGCTTGCTATACAAAAATATTCTAATTGTATCATATATGATCCCCATTTTTACTTAATTCTGACCATCTTCACCGGACATCAGTTCCACTGCCAATTGTAATACATTTGAAATATCGGCATCATTGTATGAAAAATTGATACTTTTAATAAATCACCCGAGTTCAAAAACATTGTTACCAACTCAAGGAACGAATTTCGTGAGCCTATCATCTTTAAGTGAAACTTTTTGGAGGCTTATGTAGAAAGAAAGATTTCTCTAACGGTAATTCTTTATCCCCATGTCAATGCGAACGTAGAAATATGTTTCTTAATATATATTCTTTTTATAAATGCGTTACGAACCTTCTAAAAGGGAGCAGGCATACTACAGTTATTCCATGTATTTTTTTTTTGTGTAATATTTTTCTTATGCATGCGATATATTGAAAGTAAATTGTTTTTTTTTGTGCTGTGTAATTTATTTTTGTTCTCGGTACTTCTTGACACAATATCGTGTATTATGACGTTCAATGTTTCGCAAGTTCAATAAAATTTTACATTGTGTCCAACCCGAGAAAATATCACCTTTATAGACATATGCATTAAAGGTCAAGTTCCATTGTGATGTGTAGGCAACCAATGTAGCATGACAGTAATACGTAGATTGCATAATTATGTGACTTCACACTTTATTTTAATGAAATGGAAATAGTAAAAATGTATTAAATGTCCTAACCTTTATCCTTTAAAATAACTCAATGTAATAAAAGTACAAAAGTGGTGTATATTTGCATAATTCTTAATAATCGTGACAAGACCATGCAGATGCAATCATTGCAGTAGCTACCATTACGTGATTAATAGAAGTCCGAAGACACAAATACAATCCACAGACTGGTTTCTGGCCGTTAGTGCGGAACCGGTAAATGCAATCTGCCCTCAAAAAGGATCCAGTTAATACTATGGGGCCAACATAAGTTTGCAACTTAGAAGGAACTCCATCTAGTGGCAGCAGCTTTATTTAAGTACTTATGTTTTTAATTCAGTTAATACAGCTGTCCTCAATATTCACTCCCGATGAACTCATTGGATTCTTTGGAGGAGTTTGATAGTGGCGAGATCCAGAAGTTACAGCGCTATAAGCCATCAATTTTCTCGATTTCTAGTTTTCTTTTTCTACCAAAACCTCTTACTGTTATGTCTAATTTATTTGCAATGGAATTTTAAGTATAACCTCAGTCACTGAAGTTTACTTCCACCCTCCATGGTGTTTTAGACTTTATATCATCCCCTGAATCTACAAGGAAAGTTGCAGGTGTCCTTCTAGAGCTAGGCGTGTGTGTAAATCAAGGTATTCAGCTATATTGCTGGGAATTTTTTCCACTGTATTTACACCAATTGGTTGCCTGTTATATTTTCCATTATTATATTTCAAAATATTAACATCCATGGTCACATAACGATCTCAAATATGTTCAATACTTGTTAAGCGAATATACTCTGGAAGTGTTTACATTAATGACTATAAAGGTACATTCTGTTCTTATCTTTTGTCAGCAAGTCAGCACAAATAGTGTTTTAGAAGAATCCTAATTGTTCGGCTATGCACCATCATCAGGAGTATAAAATATGACATTTCAGAAGAAGAGGTTACATATGTTGATATAGAACAAAAGTAGTGTATTTAATCAATAAAATTGCAAAAAGGACGTTAGGAAGACATGATTAACAATAATTGAAATATTTTAAGTTGTTAGCCTGTGGTTAAAGGTAATTAAGATATAAATATTCGATAACGTCTGCATACTATCAAAAAAATAAATGTTTCGAATTCCATTTACAAGTAAGACGAAAATATACGATGGAATTCTATGTTCGCTTCGATTGTAATATCACGGAAGCAAATGCTACGATTAAATCTCAATCTAAAAAATGATTCTTTATCACGCACTGGTCGATGATATTTACGATCAGTGGGTGCCAAGAGTTCGAGTGGTATCTTGAGAGATGTAAAGTAATGGACTGAAAGGGACGGGCGGTTGATAAATTCACAAAAAAACGCTGATGTAACATTAGGAAGAGCAGCTAATGAGGCAAATAAATATTCTTAAGAGGTTTATTGTGATTACGGCGTCAGAAGCAGGATAGATTTAACGGAAATAACAATACGTTATTTTTTTTAAATAATTTCCAGATTTATAAGATCGTCGATAAGTAAGTAACCGCAATTTATAGGGGGGCAGTAAGGAGAAACCCAAAATAAATTACATTGTGGTCATATTTCTACATAAAACAATTTCCTTTAATAAGTGACAAGGCTGTAGATTGTAATTAGCATGTGGGACTAGCTGTTTTAATTATGAATTATTTTTCTGTTAGTCAGTGTCGTAGTGAAAAAATTCGTAGAGATTAAAGGGGAACGACCCGAAAAAAATTAGGACCCTGTAGATTGTTTCAAAAGTTAATAACGTTGTTTCATGAGTACTGTTAGAAGTATTATACGTGCTGAATTTGAATTAATTATTATTAAAACGGTAAGAGAAATTTAAAAAAAACTAAAAAAAAACATTATCACCCTGTATCTCGAAAACCTAGACGTTGAGGACACATATTTATATGAACTTTTTGTCTCAAAATCATACAAAGAATTATCCCTTAAAGTTTGTCTACGTACTTAATTAACACCCTGTATATCTGGGACAATTTTGATATATTTTATTCCTATTAGACCATAGAAGTAAAAATTGCGAATTCTTAAATTTGGACATATAGGTGGCCATTGATTGAATTGAAAGAAAGTGGCTTATACATTTACTAGGAAAGCATTGAACAATTTTTGGATAATTTTCAAATAACTCTCTCTGTTCAAATAGTACTTATTCTTTCATTGCAAATCACTCTTCTTTTAATAAAAGAAATTGTTACTACTAATGCGATCTTTGACCCAGAAGGAAGTTGTACCAGTTAGACTTTTCACATCTCACCAGCATGCTCAAAACATGTATTTTCTTATGCTCTATATTTCTAAAAGAACTGCATTGGTTAAGGTTAAAAATTAACTTGTTCCCAAACCAACTGTGACACCCTGTATACATAAAATTTATTGAATAAGGATAAGCACTGGATAGAATGCAGGCATACTTATACTATATGACATATACTGATTTTTCTAATAACATGCCACAGTTTTTAACACATCCTTACACATTGTCGCTATCTATTTGTAAGGATATTTTACTCTGAAACAGTTCCATAATTACACTGCAATTGTTCAGAGCTATTTACATTGTACTTTAACAATAAAATCAATATTTCGGTAACTGTCAGCCAAGCGACAATGTGCAAATATTAACACAACCAGATAATCACACAGTGAATTATTTCGAATGTCACTGGTCTTCATGTCATAAAATTATGTAAATATGCTTTCACTTGAATTAAAAGTTTTTCAGTAATTTTTGTTGTTGGATTACAGATTTCTCTGATTTTTAAACACTCTTTGATATGTTGAAATCCTTACTTATTATTTACTTATACTTACTACTCGAAAAAATGTCAACAACTTTTTTCTTTCTAACTAGCCGAAGTAATGTCGCTATTTCTTATATAATTCCTTTAATCTGTTATAATAATAGATGATGGGCAGATGATGAATAGATTCTATCTGATTTGACAAATTTCTAATTAAGACTGCAGTTTTTTCTGAAAGATGATTAATTAAGACGGTTGAACGTGCGAATTCCAGAGGCGCGCTGGTTTACCGTAGCTATTTAATGTAAATACAATTAATTATAAAGAATTATCTTTTACTTTTTGTCCATGAATGCTTCTCTAATATCCTCTGATAAATTTCTATGCCTTGCAAACATGTAATTTGAAAACGAAATTTCTACGTCCAAAGATGTAATATTCACGTATGCAAAATATTGTTGAGAGTAAGTAACACTCCCATCACTTCAGCACTCATTAAGATCACGCAGTTTTTTAATATACGGATTTTTCACAACACGTTTTGAAATTTCTTTGCAACATGGATACCGGGATCGTCTATCTGTTAACGTCTATAATGCCAAGTTTACGTCTGAAACCCAAAGATTGAAATAAGGATAAACAACTTTGGAATTTTTCGATGTTTTTTCTGTTAATAATATGCTATTATTTTTATGTACAGTGAGCAGATCTTGTTTGACCTATAAATTTTTTGCTACTGACTTTCCTATATAGTGTTAGAGTCTTAGGGCTGAATGTGAATATTACAGATTTAACGTGTTCGAAATTATTATTATAAGAAATGTTCCCCATAACTATTTCTTAAACTTCAACTGGCCAGGAAATACCAGGTGTAACAGGATCATGATACACCCCCCTTTTTCTTTTAGTTTTGAAGATAAACGTTTGATTTTTGGAACATCTTATATACTTCGTCAGTTTTGACATTTTCTCCACTTCTGGTTTCATTGGAAGTGATACTAAATTTGTTTATTATAGCATTTTTGAATTATCCATAATTTTCTGAATCCCATAAGAGCACATAAGTGACATTTCAAAAGTTAATATTTGTTTTAATTTAATTTTTAATTTTCCATTTAAATGTGTCATGGACTGTTCCGATTTATTCACGTTGACCAGTGTAATGCTAGAAAAATCGAATTCCCGTCGAAAATATTACATTATGTGATTTATGAGGAAATTAAATTCATCAAAATGGTTTTTGGGTTAAAACTCAGTTTTATCAAACGGAACCATATTGGTACCATGATACCATTTATTAGTACTATATATAAGGAATTTATTCATATGCATAATTAAGATGTGCGATAAATACAATCAAAAGAGAAAATAAAAAAAAATACAATTTAATTATAATTATCTAGGTATACCTACGTAAGGTGGCTTTGGAATACAAAATAGGAACACAAAACATTACAGCAGTTGTTCGAAATGCTTTCCATTAACATCAATCCACCTCTGAACTCGCATAGCTGTATCTAGAAGAACATTCCCCAATTGCTGGTCCGTTATGCTATGAATTGGGCGTCTTAGTCGTAACTCCTAGTTTTCATGGGTTGTAACGTCGCGTCGGTTGCATAGACAATATTTTTAAAATGACCCGAACCATAAAAATCTTGGGAAGTCAAATCAGCTGAACTTGGAGACCACCTACAGACAGCATGTTGCAAGTGCAAGCCATAAACAAAATCATACCCTAAAATATCCCTACTGAACATTTATCTATGACTTAATTTTCATGTTAAGCGTATGTGGAATACCTCAGTGGGTAAGGATTTCTCAGTTTATAAAGCATACCATTTTTAAACAATTAGCCAAATCTCTCTATTGTGTAATTTTGGTAAAATTCCTGAAACCGTTTTATTCAATCGCAATTATATGTCCACAGAAGCATGTTATCAGCATATGTCAGCATGGTTTTATATCTAGATTGACTATCACAAACTTAGTAACATTCAGCCAGCCGCCTCTAATATTCTAGATGAATGCAGACAGGTACACGGATTTCACTAAAGCGTTTGATCGCATCAACCATCAAATACTGCTACAAAAATTGGATGAAAGTTTGACCACATTAGAAAAGTTTGTTTAATAATCATATGTTACAAAGATAAATATGACAGGTATTGGTGAGGTGAGGTGGTGGCTGTTTACAAAAAGCAAGCTCAGGATGAAAGCCATCCTCCAACAAGAGGTTTTTTATATCCTGCTATACAACGGGAAAATTTACAGGCAAATCATTGGCAGCAACAATAGCAAGATTCAGACATTCGTCAGAATAATATTTTTTTCGAATCTCTGTTGGAGGTAATCAGTTACTATTCTTGAATTATGTGGAGGAACATCATCTTGTTGGAAATACGTTCCCTGTCCTAAATCCAAAGGTAATTCATTTAAATTGCTCTCAAATATATTTTGCAGGAATTCCAGGTGTCTGACACCCATCAAGGTTCCTTAAAATATTATTGGACTAATTATTTTACTCCCGATTATTTCAAGCCAAATATTGAAATCGAATCGCTCTAGAAAATTACCCTCCTTTAATAAATTTTGATTTTCATGTGACCAATATCTCGTATATTGTCGGTTAAATAAACCCAAATTTGTGATCTTAGTCTTGCCAAAAATAAAATCCTCTACAAAAAAATCATTGTTTGGTTGCACGTTATTCTGTAAAATCCAATTGCAATAGTCCATTCTATGTTGGTGATCATTTTCGTACAAGTGCTAGTGCAATTGGTAATGAAAAGATTTATAATCGTATTTATACAAAATTCGGCTTACTGTTTGGTGACTGATTCCTAATTCAAACGCAATTGCCTTAAAGAAACAGTTTTATCTCTGTTCGAACACAGGCGAGACTCCGGCGGTCGCCACACCTGAATTTCACAGATTCTACCGTATTTAATGATTAATATAAGTGGAATTTTGTCAATTTTTAAACCTCATTTCTATTCTGATATCCTTCCCTTAAAATTCCTGGCAAATATACTAATCACATTTTTTTTATTTTCAGGTAAGAGCTACATCAAATCAAAATTAATGTGTAAGTAAAAATTCTTATCACTGATATTTTATACTTAAATTAGATATTTTCACATAGATAAAAACAAAAATTTAATTTTCACACTGTATGTTTTACCAGATTTGAATAAGATATCAAATTCGTTGAATTTGTAAAATATTTGGATTTTCCCTTATTATTAACACTATTATTATAAATATCTATAAGCTGGGCTAAACAATGGTGTATCTTTGTTAATATTCCCCATGTATATTATTATACTTTAAGATTTCTCTGCCCCATGAAGTTTCTCATAAAAATAATCAGTTTGTTTACATCAACTTTTTGTTTAAAGTATTCAGTTCTTCAGGTTGCTCCTGTACCGGATGTTCACGCGAAATTGTGCACCCTTATTTTAGCTTTTATTATAACGTATATGAAAAAACCACGAATAGAAAAGTTTCAGGAAATTATCTGTAGATTTAGATTATGATATTGAAAAAACAATGAACATCGCATTAAATAGTTATTGACCACACTTACGTTTTTTAAATAGAACACTATGAATATTTTTATATTTTCAAAATGTCCATTATTTTCTGATTTCGAAAATATATACTTATAATATATTGTCTCTTGTAGTTTTGGAAATATTTAAAATTATTGGAGAACAAAATCCTAGGGACAATATTTTATGAAGGGAATCTAAATTGTGAAATGTATTATCAGTTTCTATTGAATGAAAAGAAAATATCTTGTAGCAATAGATGCCTGAATATGACAATGCCGTAATATGGCAGCAAGATGGAACATCACCTCATAATATTGCTACGGTTAGAAATTTTTTAAATAATAGATATGACGAGTGGATGGGCAAGCAAGGGACAATAAGATGGCCCGCAAATAGCCCAGACCTAACTGTCTTGTACACATTCTTATGGGGTTACCTGAAGAATAAAGTTCATGAAGAC
The DNA here is from genome assembly GCA_029963845.1 of Rhamnusium bicolor. NCBI lineage: Eukaryota > Metazoa > Arthropoda > Insecta > Coleoptera > Cerambycidae > Rhamnusium > Rhamnusium bicolor. Next base: position 603,252 of record JANEYF010003956.1, on the reverse strand, counting down.
AATCCAGAAGATACAGGCAAGTTACGGAAGAGAATAGTAAACGAAATAGAATGTTTAAATAATAATAATCATTTGATTAGAAATAGTATAAAATAAATTTAGAAAAAACTTATCGGCTATTTTGAATTTAAAAATAATGGAAGGCATTTTGAGGAATATTTATAATTTATTACCCTTTTATTAGTTATATAGCTATTTATTTGGTTTTTTTTTAATGTTGATTTTATATTTCAAAATAATAAATTTGATGAGTCAATTTTCCTTCATTCGTTTTTCATTTATTGGAAATGAATGTGGACCGAAGATATTTTTTTAATATTTCCAAAACTGCAAGAGATAATATATCATAAGTATTTATTTTCGAAATCAGAAAATAATAGACATTTTGAAAATATAAAAATATCCATAGTGTTCTATTTAAACAGAAGTGTGGTTAATGCAAATCAAGTGGCAGGGACTCTCGCAGACAACTTCAGTGACACAAGTGGCCCTTCCAATTATAACCTCAACTTTTTGCAATATAAACAAAATACTGAAGTGCCTTTAGACTTCAGTGAACCTAACTTATCATTTTATAATGAACCTTTTCACATGGGAGAGTTTGATAATGCTCTTCAAGAAACAAAGAATTCAGCTCCAGGTGCTGACTCCATCCTCCAAAGAATTCAGCTCAGGTGCTGACTCCATCCTCTATGAGATGATTCGTAAATTACCTTCAACATGTAAAGAGATACTTCTAGCTATATATAATAGAGTATGGACAGAAGGGAATTATCCAAACCAATGGAAAGAAGCAATTATTATACCCTTGCTAAAACCAGGAAAAGACCCGAAGCTGCCAAGTAGTTCTCGCCCTATATCACTTACATGTTGCTTGGGCAAGGTAATGGAAAAAATGGTTAGTAAGAGACTAATATGGTACCTAGAAAAAAATGTACTTATATCAGACTTACAGATGGGTTTTCGTAAGCATAGATCGACAATAGATCATCCAGTGCACCTGGAAACTGTTATTCAAAATAATTTTGCTAAGAGAAGTCATACAGTGGTTGTGTTTTTTGACGTAGAAAAAGCATATCATATGGTTTGGAGAGAAGGCATTTTTAAAACCCTTCATAATTGGGGACTTCGAGGAAAATTACCAAACTTCATTAAGAGTTTTTTGAACAATAGGACTTTTAGAATTCGGATGGGAAAAATTACATCTGATCCTCGGCTTCTGGAAAATTGAGTTCCTCAGGGTTCAATTTTAAGTGTAGTGCTATTCACGATAGCGGTTAAAGAACTACTCAATACTTTGAACTCGACAATTGGTAAGATGCTATATGTTGATGATCTAGCAATATATTATTCTGCAGAACGTATGGAAGATATAGAACATAATCTACAACACGCTATCGATAGCCTTTCTGATCTAACAAACAGAAATGGGTTGCAGTTTCCTACTCAAAAACACATTGTGTACACTTTTGCCGATTAAGATCAGAGCATCGCCATCCCCATCTCACTCTTGATGGTCGAACTCTGGAATGTAGGTCTGAAAGCAAGTTTTTAGGTTTAACGTTTGATAAAAACTAAATTGGGATGCTCACATTCGGAATCTTTCTACTAAATGTAAGCGGGAACTTAATTAACGCTGATGTAAAAATTCATTTAAAACAAAATGTATTAAACCTATGGCAAGAAGAATGAAACTGTTTTGATGCTAAATTAAAGGAAATCAAACCGGAAGTGGGTAAATGGATATGCATGGAGTCATTTGGTAGAAGGGAGCAAACTGCAATAACAAGACTGAGGATTGGCCATAAAAATTTAACATCGAGGTTATTTGTTAGCAGGCCGTCAACCACCACGTTGCGAAGATTGCAACGTGCCAGTATCGGTGAAACACATTTTGTTAGAATGTCCGAGATATGAGCAACATAGAAGATGAATAGCAATTCCGGATCAACTCAATCTATGCTTGGGAGAATCTCCTATAAATCTAAGAAAGACACTAGAATTCTTAGGAGCTACCAATCTACTGTCTAAAATCTGACATATGTGTTATATATTCATAAATAGGATATGTAGTTAGTTTTCATGTTACAAGATTATTGTTGTTATTGCTAGTGAAATTCTTCTTTGTTGCGACTTAAGAAAAAACAATTAAAAAAGAGAAATTACTACATAGAACAGATGCGACTAATGACCTGAGTAGTCGATGTCGCTATAAGAAGAAAAAAAGTATGGTCCATAACAATTTATTTAATGCGATGATCAATTGTTTTTTCAACAACATAATCTAAATCTACAGAAAATTTCCTAAAACTTTTCTATTCATGGTTTTTTCGTATATGCTATAATAGGGGTGCACAATTTCGCGCACCCGTTGCATAAAAAACAGCAATTAATTCTTCTACTTACTGCCAACATTATTTTATATCCAACGCTACTATTATTTCTACCTCAGCTTCAATTCTTCTCAAAAGCAAGACATAATATAAATTAGATATCATTTGTTTTTATTTACAACTGGGCTCAGAGAACAGCTGTTTTGTGTCGTAGTTTCTAAAATCAATACGGATGCTGTCGAGTGGAAAGTTATATAACATACCCTTCGCAGTCTCGCAAGCGGACATCCTAATATAAAGTAAACTAATAAAGTAAAATAAGCACAACCATAATTAAAATTTTCATTTTTAAAGCTTATTCTCCTTTCAAAAATTAGACTAATTTAGATAAGGGGAGTCAGAAATAAGGAACGGTCGACCCTTTGTGTTCCGGAAGGCATGATTATAAAATGTATTTTATAATTGCCGGCGAAAAAAGTCGTGAAATAAAGAAAATAAGCGGTGCGGTTTACAATATACAGATTTTTCTGAAAATTATATTATATGACCGCCTGCTCTGAGCGTATATTTTTAGCAGAAATTTCTTTGATGTTTTATTTTAAATTGCATTTAAAACACATATTCTCCTACATATACATATTATAAATAATGCATAAAAGGGTCCATACATATAAATACGGAACTTGGAAGTAAGGTATATGGTTAATATGCGCTGACATACATAATTTAATTACTTTTGCACATTTTGTTATGATCTAAAATAATTATTCAGATTTAGATGTAGACTTTCAACGAGTAAATATATCATCCACAAAAAAAAATAAAAGAGAAATAAACAAAACATGGTGTTGTCACGAATACCATCTATTTGATCGAATCTAAATCTTATCAAGTGTTATTTTATATAATAGTGATTAGGAGAAGCTCCCAGCAAACATTTTTCATAAAATTAGCTATGGCCTGCTTGGTAAAAGACGAATTTACTTATTGGGGTAATTATAACGTAAAATTAACTGGAAAAATACACTTTCCATAGAAATTTACCTATTAGATTTACTTCACATTTAAATTTACGTAAATAATACCAGTAAATCTACCTCATTTTGCTTAATAGTAATTTATATAACAAGTGTTTTTTTTTACAAGTTTATAGTACGAGCCGAAGACGACTGCTATAAACCACACGAATAAAAAAAACACATTTTAGTCTCGAGTTATATACAAAATTTTTCGTATTGCCATTCGAAAATAGAAAACAGTATAATTTTGTAAAAATATGGCAAATTGACAAAGTTACCTTGTCGTAATGACTAAATTCTACTGCTGTTTCCATAGAAACCTTTAATAAAACAACTAAATATTGAACGATTTAAATGTTGCATTTGACACATTCTACTTTACAATAATTATTATTTGGAACAAAATGAGTGATAGTGAGGAAGATTTTATTCCTGGTACTCCTCCGGAAATCAGGGAGCAAGCAATTGCTGTAACTTTAGATTTATTACCAGCGAAATCTAGAAAATTGTACGAAAAAGAATATGATTTATTTATGCATTGTGAAGCAGAAAACTGTGAGTAACATATCTGTCTGTTCCTTTGACTTATCTATCTGAAAAAGCAAAAATTTTAAAATATTCAAGACTCTGGTCCAAGTATTCGATGCTTAAAGCAGTTTTGAACGCAAAGAATAATATAGTAAAAAAGTTTTGTCCTGGGTGTATACCAATTTTTTCACTAGAGCACAGATAAAAGTTTTTATTTGAAAGTTGTATTGACAATGCTGCCTTGAGGAACTCTACAATATACCATTGATGACATTTCGGGAGAGAAAAGACTGCAAGCTGGTTGTTAAAGTACTTGATTCGAACTCACATTGAAAGGACTTTTACGGTAATTGGTGAGACAGTTAGTGGTATATTTCAACTAGATATTTATGATACATATGCAGCTATTCGCCCTACTCTCTGTGAATCACAAATGGGGTGGTTTTCTTCAATATGAGGAGAAAAATGTACGGTCCAACGAGTTGGTATTAATACATTTTCAAAAATACTAACTGTTATAGGGCTAAATACCTTAAATCTAATCTTAGCAATATACGGTAAGTAGGAGATCTTCCACTTACCTGGTTCTGGAGCTGATATTCTTACCTTAAGACGTCATGTGGGATGGAAATCCTCAACAGTTGCTGAGGGATATATAGAAGATAGCATCGAGAACAAAAAAGGAAATTTCGAAACAGATATTTTCAAACAATCTTACAGCAATGACTATGTCTGCCGATGTAGTCGTTGGTGAAGATCAGACCAACCACCATATTAATATAAATGAGTCAAATATTTTTCGCACATTTGAACCTATAATTCCAGGAACAAATATAAATAATGTTAGTAACAGTACTATTGATATAAATTTTCGTTAAATTATGAACAAAGTTGTTCATGAAATTTGTTAATAATTAATAAATGTTTAATGTAAGAACTTTACTTTGTTGTCTGTTGACTATTAAGTTTTATTTAAATTTCTTTATTTCACACTTTTTTCTTTATTTTTCACTTGTCAATAATGACATTGTCTTGATTCATTGAAACTGTCCAATAAATATTATTTTAGGATATAGCGTTACAAGAAAGTATTTTTAACTAAAGCAGCAAGGGAAAGCAACTAAGAAAATCTACCACAAATTATTTTAAAGGTAAATTTCTCAAAATAGGTGGTGTAATTAAATCATATTTACCTTTTCGGGGACGGGAAATCGTCATAATGGTAGAATATTGTAACTAGGTAGATTTTGTTGGAAGTTCTACGTAATTTATACTTACACAGCAACCTATTTAGTAGCTTTTATTACACTCCTTTAAAGTAATATTAGGTCAACAACGTCGATAAATTCTACCTAGCTTATCTACCTGAGTTCAACCATTTAGTCAATTATTCTTTGTAGTTACACTTTCAAAGACAGCTAACCTTCAGATCGAATTATCGTAAGACGCCATATTTTTTTTGCCATAGTTGTGATACGATTTGATATTGAAATGTTTAAAATGAGGTTGTATGGAAACGAACTGATGAAAAGGTTATACTTGCTAAGTCATATTCAACAAGTATAACAAACATACTTTTGGCTCAAACTATATTTACAATTTTTTTCTTCACAATAGGAAGTTTCATATTAATGAATATTTTGGCGGCGCATGGTTATTTTTTGAGGTACATATGCTAATATACACGGAAAAATTTTGGCGCATTAATTTCAACAACGGGGAACTTCTGATACTACGCAATTAAATTGGATTTATTTTTATCACCGACATTCATTTGTTTTCTACCTTACTATGAATTAGGTGTCTTTTCAATTTTATAGATGACTGTCAACAATGTTGCTACTACTTATAGAGAAAAATACCAAATAAGTATTAAACTTTTTTTTTACTAGGAGTCATTTGCCATTTGCACATAAATTAGTAGATTTTACCTAAAGCTAACCAACTTGATGTCAAATTGACGTCGAAATGAAGATTTATATGTAATTTTACCTATCTGAGTCAATTTACCTAAATTTCTACGTCGTGTCGTCTTATTCTCCACTAATGTCGATTTCATGTTGCGTTAACGTAAATTTTACTTAAATATGATAAAATCTAATTTTACGACTAAATTTATTATACATAATTTAAGTAGTCTCGACGTCAAATTAAACCAAAATGTTAGCTGAGCTGGAACAAATGCAGATAAACTGTAAACAGGATCTTTACGAACCCTCTACCATCCTCTTAACTATTACCCTGCCTATGCCTCTTCACCTCCTCAGTCTTCTGCTAAAAATCAGGATGTCATTCCATGAAAAGAAGCTCACTTCATGTCCGAAAAACCCCAGAGCCGAGGGTTTCATGCCACAGCTACCCAAACGCCTCACACTGTGCCAAGAAATGGTAGGTAGGTTCTTCAACTCAGTTTTAATCATCTTCAGATGATGCCAACTTGGTTGGCGAAACGTCCTTGGAATACAGTATATGGTGTTTTGATGTTTTGGGGAAAACTACGTCAGTGTCATCTTCACATCAAAGGTTCCAACCAGTGTCGGCAATCCTACCAGTAAAAAGTGTTTTCTGAGTTTACAGCATCTTATCAGAACTTCCATTAGGTCTCGACCTGGCTTCATCTCATTAACCAGACCAAACATAATTTGTTCGGTACCTTGATTAAAATAGAAATTAAGCAATTGTTGAAAGCATTCACTGTCAAATATCACTAGTAGCTGCTACCATTTACTAGTTAATATTTTAAAACATCACTTTTACTGATGCAACTAATAATAATTGCCAGCTTTCATTACTGATATCATTACCAACATTCACTGTATTTGCTTTAACTCTAACATGTACATGAGAAACCTAAATAACGTTAATAAGCATTAATTAAATAAATCTACCACTCAAAATGTAGATTTTATTTCAACAGAACAAGCCTTTACTCTCTATAAACACATTCATGTTGAAGTTCTTGTTAGAATACTTCTGGTTTTATATAGGAATTAGAAGTATTTTGTGGTAAATTAATTAAGTTTCGGTCTTAATAGCTACTAAAATAAAACACTCTGTTCTCTGGAATTGTCACTCGAGATTCTAGGAGAATTCTTTAGTTGTAAAAGAATGCCTAACAAGAAAATTATACAAAGCATCAAATTCCCTTAGAACATCCTTTGTAACCGTATTTCTGTTTTACTTTAATTTTCACAATTAATAATAGCTACAATTCAGCCAGGGACAAGGTAGAACAAGATACAAAACGTTTATTTAAACAGTAAATATGTATCTAGTAAACTGTTAAACAAAACTTTAACATAATGAAACAAACTTCTTAAAATCCATTTTTTCTTTGAATAATATCGATTTATCTGAAGACGATCGATAAATGTCTCCCAGATATTAAAAAAAAGTTCGCAAATACAATACAACACAACACTACACTACACTACACACTACTAGAATGTAATGCAATGCAATTTAATTCAAACGTAGGATATACAGTGTGTTTTTCAATTGTGTTCGCAATAGGTAAAATGGATCAGAAATTTTAGATTTTTTTTGCACATTTGCGGGTTCATCTATGCTTATCGAAAAGTAATTTTGGGCATCCAATCAGCCAACTATTCATTCAACCATTCACCCATCCGTTCATCTATCCGTTCATTCATCCATTCATTCATCCACCTGTTTATCCATCCATTCACCCATCCACCCTTTCATCTATTCATTCATTCAACCTTTCATACATCCATTCATCTAATCATTCATCCATCCATTCAGCAATTTGTTCATCCACTCATTCATCCATCCTTTCATCCACCCGCGCACCTATCCGCTCTGGCATCCCCTCATCCAACCATGCATCCATCCGAACATTCATCCATTCACCCAACAATTCATCTATTCGTTCATCCACCCATTCATCCAACCATTCATTCATACATTCATCAATATATCCATTCATTCATCCCTTCATTCGTTATTTCATTCCATTATTCTATCATCCATTAATTCATTCATTCACATGTTTTATATTCATAACAACGATATTTTGAAAAAATATATCTTCGAATATTTTTCGAGCACCTTCAGACAAATTAGCTATGCGACTTTACTAGTTTCATTTATCTGGTTTAACGGGACTCAGTTGTTAGTCAACTTAATTATGATGTAAATTTGTATATTTATACATTCAAGAAATATAAACAGCCGCCCCCATATGCCTTAGCGTAAGAGACACAGTTGAAAACATCCCCGAAATATACTGAACTTGCTTTACAAATTATTCGACGACAACCCAGCCACAAGCTGATTAGATTACACTTAAACGAGTTTAGCAAAAGTAGATATCTTTGACGTTGTAAAAGCCAATATAAGCAGGAAGATTATTCAGGAAAGTCCGTTATTATTAAACATGTCGCCAAAGTCGGCGACATTAAAGACATCTCCTGGGGGAGTGAATGTGCGATCACATTCGTAGTGGTCAACCCGGTGGTCCCTTGTCTATTTTCAAGGCCCGTCTCTGCCCTTTATCCTATTTCGTCGTGGTTGGCTTCAAACGCCACACATGTTGGGTAAATAAGTGTTAGTTAATTGGGTTCGTTGATGAGAGACACGCTTTATACTCAATAAAATGAAGTTTTCCTCTTCAAGAACTCGCTTATACGGAATTTCAGCGAGGAAACTTCGCGGTTTTATACAGGATTAAACAATTTTATATGGTCTGGGGTCGTAGCTGAAAGATTTTATCGCCGATCAAAGTTAACTGTGGTTTAAAATCATTTACATGATATAGGAATGGCGAATCCAACTGAATAAGCTCTTTACAACCACAGCTGTGCCAACAATTTGCTTTTGTGAATACTGTATGTAGGTTAGAAATTTAAAAATGAAACTTACTTTCATGAAAGAAAAAACAAATATCAAATATTACTATGCTTATTGAAAATAAGTTAATTTTTGACCATATCATAGCAAGTGAGCAAACTTGTTAATAGATTCATATAGAGAATCTAACAAACAGACTGGCTAGTCAAAACTTTGCTCTCCTCCAAATGAGAGACTCTGTTAACTCTGATACTCTGAAAGCTTTTTATTACAGCTATATCTATTCGGTTCTGCAATATTGCATATTGTGCTGGGGAAATAGTTCCGGAATAAAAAAGGTGTTCATTTTGCAGAGAATAATATTGAGAAGTATGTTTAAACTTACCTACAATTCATGCTGTAGGGATTATTTTAGACAGCATGACATACTCACTATTTACTGCATATGTATTTTGCAATCAGTATGTTTTGTCAGGAAGAATATTAATAATCTTTTAAAATGTGGTGATATAAATAAGTACAGTACTAGATCAGCAAAAAATATTTTTGTACCCAGCCATAGATTAGAGCAAATAAAGAAAGGTCCCTTTATCTCTTCAATAAAAATGTATAACCACCTCCCACAAGTTATAAGAAATGCAAACCATTTTGTAACATTTAAGAAGCTTGTAAGAAAATATTTAGTGCAGCAGTGCCTTTACTCTTATGAGGAATACTACCTCTCTAGTTAATGTTACTAATCTAATTTAATTAATTATCTGATAATAAAAATAATTGTGTATCTTTACTTAGTCATAATTGTTAATTATGTTTGTGTTTGTCTTTATGTCATATGTTTAGTAATCTACCATTATATATGTGTACATGTTTGTGTATGTGTGTATATATATGTGTATATATGTATATATGTGTGTATATATGTGTGTATATGTGTATGTATGTATATTCTACATTTTATAATTTACATTTTAGTATTTGACAATTTCGATACTGTTATGGTCTTATGGAAATAAACATATTATTATTTTTTTTTTTTTTCGGTTTCCCAATGCCGGTCAGTCCTCCCGTGGCCTCCGACGCCTCACGGGAGTCGCGCCGGCGCGGCGCATCAACTACAGCCACTCCCCACATCCCGCAGGGTTAGTGACTGTAGATACCAGAATCGTGTGCCCTAAGCAGACGGAGAGAACCCAGAATCACCGCCTTCTGCATTTGACCTGCCAGCCACTCGGCTGGTTTTTGGCAGGCCGGTATGATCTTCAGTTCCGAGAGCAGCGTAGGCTTTATCCCTCCGAGTACACCGATAATAAGGACGACCATTTTGACCGAGTAGCCTGGGTACAGCACTTGGAGCTCGTACCGGAGATCGCGATATTTGGTCCGTTTCTCCTCTTTCAAGGTGATGTTTTTCTCCGCAGGTGTCGAGAACTCGATAACATACATCACCTTGAGTTGATGGTCGAGGAGGACTATGTCAGGCTTGTTGGCTTGGATTAGCCTGACAGTCGGGAACGAGCAGTTCCAGTAAATCCGGCATTTCTCGTTCTCGACAACGGACTCAATATCTCCGGGGACGTAAGGCAGCACTGGTGTCTGGTCTACCCCGTACGAGTGCCATAGATGGTAGTATAGCACTCGTAAAGCCGCGTTATGTCGGTGGATGTAGACCGAAATCGCATATATGGGGCATGCAGAAAGTAAGTGCATGAGCGATTCCGGCGCCTGATGGCAGGTCCTGCAGTTGATATCAGGAACCTCTACACGTCACACGCGGCTACGGTAGACCAAGGTGTTGATAACACCATCTTGGCAGGCCATAACGAATCCCTCGGTCTCCGACTTAAGCCCTGCTGACCTTATAAAGGCGAAGGTCAGCCTGGTCGATAAACCCAGTGTTTCTATGTTCTTATAGAAGACACCATGCTGGGGTTTATCGACGTGCTGCCGAAACAGATTTTCCTGTTCGGCAGCTCTAATTCGGGCTTTCAGACGATTTGGCTGAAGTTCGGTGACTGACACAACATCAGCACCTCGCCGGCCTCCTCGCCTGATGTCAAATGCGAGACCGAGTTCATCTGCGGCTCTTTTTGCTGCCTTGAACAATCCTGCTCCCACTCCTACAGCTTCGTGATGTTTTACGAACCGCAATAGGGGGATCTGAGCTCCTGAGTATGTTACATGCCATACTCAGTACTACTCTGCCATGCGTACACTCCAAGCTCAAGAGTCCTCGGCCCCCCCGTTGACGTGGGAGGTACACACGAGGAACGGACGATCTAGGATGAATACTTCTGTGAATATTCATCACCTTGCGGGTATCTCTGTCTAATTTGCGTAGCTCAACTACCCTCCACTTTACTACTCCGAAGGAGTAGAGCAGAATCGGAACGGCAAGCATATTAGTTGCAGACACCTTGTTCTTCCCCGAAAGTTCGGAAGACCAAATCTTTCGGAGGCGGTGTCTGTACTTGCCGCGGAGAGAATCTTTTATTTGTGATACATCCTGGATGTGCCTTTGTTGTACACCCAGATATGTGTAGGTCTCTCCGGCATCCAGATGTCTTAGGATGCTTCCGTCTGCGAACTGCGCATCTTCAGGGAATTCCCCGCATCGTCCTCTCTTGAGATGGACGACTGCACATTTGTCCAACCCGAACTCCATACCAATTGCCCGCGTATATTCTTCGACCACCCTAAGAGCGTTTTGTAGTTCGTTATTATTATTATTATTATTTATTTATTTTTTTTTTTCGGTTGCCCGACGCTGGACAGTCCTCCCGGGGCCTCCGACGCCTCACGGGAGTCGCGCCAGCACATTAACCTCAGCCACTCCCCACATCCCGCAGGCTTAGTGACTGTAGGCTCCGGAATCGTGTGCCCTAAGCAGACGGAGAGTACCAAGAATGACCGCCTTTTATTAACTAATTAAAGTTGTTTTACTGTTTTCCTAATATTTGCATATTTTATTTGCAAAATTTGATCTTTGCGTAAGGTAGACCACAACTTTGTTTTTGAATTCTTTAACTGTAATTATTGCTAGATAGAGTGGCTAGCCGGATTTCCCGGTTCAATGACACTGGACTTTTGCTTGCGGAGCTGTTGAAGAGTTAAACAAGCAAAATAACTAAAGATTCGATTTCATGAAGAAACATGATTGATTTGACCAGAAATTTTCTCTAACATTTGTATATTCCCAGGAATTTAACGTAGGACAATTTGAGTTACGTTGCGTTGATAAATGTTGTTTAATTATTTCATGTATTTTAAGAATGTCTTGGAAAACTTTAATTGAATGCATCATTAAAAAAAGAAAAAATGCTTTAACCTCATCTCGTGACTACTAGAAATTTTTGTCTAATTATATATATATTTGCCTTTATCAAGCATGTAAAATAAAATAATAACCAGACAGATTTCTATAAAAATTTTATTTTGTTCCCAGGCACTTCAAAATGTAATATATGTTTCGTTTAAATCACAATTTTTAATTCACCTTGGAACGTCAGCATTTTTTTGTGTGTAGTAAAAAATTAAATTTAAAATAGTGACAAGTTGTTCTGGAATAAAGGTAGTAATTGTGAAATTATCTGCATAATCTACTAAAAGGTTTTGGCTCCAAAATGATTAATGACATGTCATTCATATAGGACCTAATATGCTTCCCCAAGGAATTCTGTATCTCTACTTAACAATTTATCTCTTTTTTCAATTACAACTTTTTGTTGTTGGTTTCTAATCGTGACCTGAGCCAATTTATCTTCTAAACGTCATATAAATCTGTTTCTTTAGCTACGTAATTATTTTAGCCCTAACAAGCAACGTTTAAGAAAAGTTTAAAAAAGTATAATTTGAATTGTCTCAAAACAAATGGGAAAGAAATAACCTAATTTTCGCTTTTAATTTAAATGAGCTCAGATACACGGCTTGATACCTGCTTTGGACAAGAATAATGTGGGAAAACAACTTAATTTAAACTTAGGGAAATGAACGTGGACAACACGCAACGAGATAATGGTTTTTAAGCACTGATTATACGATAATGATAACGAAACACCTAAATGGGTATTCTACTAGAACAAGTTCTATATGAAGCGGATTGAAACTTCTGATGTGTCGACACAAATGCTCATTCACTACTGAATTCGGCGCATATTTCACCAACCAAGTTGGCATCATCATAAATAATATTCTCTTAATCATCTCCAGACGATGTAATCTTGATTGGTGAAACGCCCGTTATAGTACATACAGTACTAGTGTTAGTGTAGAGGAACTTCTCTAAAATGATTTTAACTTGAAATAAAATGTTGTCTTTCATACGTAACACATTGTGAATCAACTAAACCTCAGATTTGTTGTTTCATTTTGTATATTTCAGGTTAGGTTAGTTGTTAGTGGGTCTCAGTAGACCCTCCACTGCGGCCATCAGCAGGCCTATTGTAGCCCACGCCTAATTATATTTCACCCAATAAGTTAAGTCTCTTAATGATACTGATAACTTTATTGGGTGAGAATGTGTCCAGATCCTCTGGCAGCAGTTGCCCTTTGCCAAATATTGAGAATCGAATCCTCTCCACAGCGGGACAGGTGCATAAGATGTGGTCTGCCTTCTCATCATCCTCCAGGTATAGACGGCACTCGGTGTTTTCCGCTAGGCCTAGTTTATGCAGATGACAGTTTAGTCGGCAGTGCCCGGTATATAGGCCTGTTAGAGTTTTCAAGTTTACCCTGTTTAACTCTAAAAGTTTCTTAGCTCTTGATTTCAAAGGGTATTTTATAAACGCCTTCGAATGAACTAATCCTGGTAACTCTTGCCAATACTGGAGAGTTTGCCTTTCAGCCCAGGTTGAGATAGCCATCTTGGCAGTACTTAAGGATATGCCAAGTATTGGTTCTGTTCCGATGAATCGAGATCCCGCTCCTTCTCTGGCTAAGGAGTCCGCTATTTCGTTACATTCCATACCAGAGTGGCCGGGTATCCCGACCAGAGTCACTTTGTTGTTCTTGCTCAAATGATTTAGAGCTTTCTGACAGTTCCATACCGTTTTGGAGTTACACCGGTAGGAGCCAAGAGCTTTTATAGCTGCTTGGCTATCTGAGAAGAGTTTTATTGATCTGCGTGTAAGATGCTTATATTCCAGCCTTCGTACACACAGTTCAATGGCATGAACCTCAGCCTGAAAAAACAGTTACATGAGTACCTAGGCTTGAGATTTCAGGTAAAAAAGGGACCAATATTTAAAATTTTCAAACATTCTCAAATTGTCAACAATTTTCTAGTTAAAAATAAACTTTTCTAATGTTATTTGTGTAAATTGTCGAATAAATATTGTACACTTTAAGCGATTTCTGCCCTTGTGCTACAAATTCGTACAATTTCTTTGACATTTATTTGACTAACAACTGATGTAAATATTTGATCATACTTGTATATATGTATAGGTTTAATTTTATATGAAAACAGGTAGAACGCAAGATTAATTTTAAAATTTATTATCTAAGGTCATTCCTCTAATCTAACTAAACTTTACTACTATGGATTATCAGTGTTTGTTTTCCTCTACATAAAATCATGTAGTCGCTTACTTGCCCCGCAGAAAAACTATAATTAACGTTGCAAAATACCGATTTTTGTCATCAATATATTTTTAAATCTAACTGCGCCTATGATCGTGTTATTATCAAGAGTTTAGTAATCTTTAAATTTTTTTTAACGATATATGATACCTTTGGGTGACATTAGATGGGTTTGAAGGTAAAAGAGGCTGTGAGCGGGGAACATTTTGTAAATATGGAATGTAAATACTTAGACAAATTAAATGACTTTTTCTTCATTTTCTTCTTCTTGTTTTCATTTTACTAGAATTACCAGTAGGTAGTTAGTTGTACACTGATAATCCTGAAGGGTGTGTTGGTAGATAAGCAGATGAATCTATCCACTGTCCTCACGTTCGCCAGACCTCAATCCGCTTAATTTTTCATTTTAGATTTATTTAAAATCAAACACCAAATTCATACTCAACTATTCGAAACAATCAAGAAGTGTTGAAACGAGTAGTTCACTTAAAGTACCATTGATAAATAAAAATAATAATATGTGTTATGTAAAACAGAATCATCTAAAACAAACACTCTTTCAATGATCGTACAGCAAATACCAATTAATTGAAATTCCTGTGAATTAAAAAAAATATATGTTTAATTTTCACCTGCTGTAAATATGTAGGTATTCATTTAAACTGTTCCAGTTCTGGATATTAGTGTTTAATATTACATCTTTTAATCCTGTATTTATCTTTATCTCTGTCCCTGGCCCATATTTTGTTAGATATCTGCTTCCACTAGAATTTTCATTAAGCTGAAAGTAAAACACTCAGTTTAAATCATTTTAATTGGGTGGTGTTTACAAGTACCAACTTAACAAGACAAAAACATGTAGATAAAATCGCTTGGCTGCTCCAGACACAGATGAACTTGGTACAGAGAGTCTTACACAAAGACCCTTCAAATTTCTTTGGAGGACTTTTGCTTTCTTATTTTAAAGCCCGCATAGAATCGCATAGTTTGAAAACCAGCACTTATGTCGCGAGATGGACAAAAGAAATATCTCCCATCTCTTACGCTTGCTTTCCTAAAAACAATTTATAACTTAGTGTAAGGACAATTACTCGAACACTGCGAATTTTAGTAACAGCTGAAGTGATTCTTATGTTTTCTTGAAGTTTTATGAAGTAAAAAAAAATATTTTATCTCCACCAATCTCAATGAGGGGTTGAACTTTTTTTATACGCTTTATTTTAGCCAAGCCAGACAAGATCTTTATTACTTTTTATGTGATTATCAGGAGGATTATATTTAGTTGTCATTATACCCTTACGGATAATATAGATAATTTTCAATTCATTTATCAGCTAGACAACGTCGGTCCTAGTGTTGGATTAATTACCATGTTTAGATCTCACTTTACTAACAGGCCTTGGTTTGTACAGTGTCATGGCAACCAGTCTGTCAATTTTACGCAAATTTCGGGTGTCTCTCAAGGTTCAATATTTAAGATAAGATAAGATATTCTTTATTTATCCATAGATAGATAGAATGTACATAAAAAAAAACAATTGATATGAAAATAATTGTTACAAACTAGTACTAGTTTACATAATATAGACATGTAATATATATATAAAAAAAAACAAACCTCAAGCAACATCAATTTGGCTGATATGCATTATCTTCTATGACATAAAAGTTGGCTATTAAATTAGTTAACTGTATTACTAGTCTTAATTACGTGAGGAAGGAGATTGAATTGTACAATTCCTTTATGGAACAGACTTTTCATTGTACTACTTCTAGAAGTTCTTTTAACATAATAGTTATTTGCACTAGCCGTTCGTATGTTACACATATATACGTCTGTAACAGGCAACAATTGTCGTGTGAGATATTCCGGTAAAATGTTATTAATCATTTTGAAAATGAATGTCATAGTTTGAAAGAAGAGGAACTGTTTAATGATACGCCATTTTAATGTATTAAGCATTAGCTGACTGCTAGTGAACGGTTGCATCTTATATTATTCGCATTGCCGTATTTTGGAGAATCTGGAGTATACTAAAATTTTTACAACTTGTATACAACACAGAACAGCAATAGAGAAAATGAGGTAGTATTAAGGTATTGTACACAGTTAGGTTAGTAGCAGTTGATATAAATGGAGCCATTCTGCTAAAAAATCCTATCATTTTGCCGATTTTTTTTTATATGTTTTAACTCGATATCAAGATTTAGACTTGCAAACTGTTTATATAGATATTACCCACTAACATAAATTTGGATTTTAATTCATTTACTTTTAGTCCATTGATCTTAAATTTTTCTGTCAATAATTTTAGTTCTAAATTAACAGTACTTATCATTCCTTCAAAATTTGTACACTCATAGTAGATAAGAGTGTCATCAGCAGAAAGATGGATATTACATTTTTGCAACACATTGTCAAGATCACTAATATAAATAATAAATAATAATGGACCCAGTACACTGCCTTGAGGAACCCCAAAGTTGTTTAACTTGGCGTCTGATAAATTTTCATTCATTATTGTTACTTGGTGCCTATTTGTTATATAACTTGTAATTCAGTTTATAACGGTGTTCTCAAATCCATATCTCTTTAGTTTTATTAGTAGTATATTACGGTCAATTGTTTCAAAAGCACGCTTAAGATCAATGAAAACTGCGCAAATCCCAACTCCTGCTCTGCCTAAAAACTGCTTCCAATCTGAAATTACTAATTACAAAGCCGTTTCACATGAATGTTTACCACGAAATCCCGATTGATATGTGTATAGAATATTATTTGAATTTATGTACTTGATTACTTGATCATAAACTATTGATTCTAAGAATTTTTAACAAAAAGGCAATATATTTACTGGTCTAAACTGTTCGGCCAGATTCGTATTGGGTATTTTTGGTATAGCTACCACTACAGGTATTTTAAAACATTCAGGCATAACACCCTTTTCCAGACTCAAATTAATCAAATTTAAAAAAGGATACCCTATTATGTGAAAAAGACTACCTACATAATACTGATTCAATACATCCGCCAAGTTGTTAATAAATATATACCTCTATTACAGTTCAAAGTTTGCAGAGCGTGTTCACTTCCTTTTTTTCCCAACTAACTGCTTTAAGCTTTTCCACATTAATTTTGGATTTCACTTATTAATATCTATATTTCTATCATAAAATATTGTTTTCGCTTCTTTGATAACTTTTACAGTATTGTTTCTTGTCTGCTTGTAGTAATTCCAATCCTCATCCTCGCGTACAAAAACAAATCTTTTGTAAGCCCTATTTCTCTTTGCAATGGCTTCTCGACGCTTATCATCTAACCATCTATTTTCAGCTACCTTTACTTTTATAATTTTTTTGGTGCTACTATATTTAGTATATCTAATACGTTATTTACAAATGTCTGACTAACAGTATTTACATCTGTGCAAGAATACTCCTTTTCAATTGAAAAATTTGTCATTTCATCAAAACTGATTCGAGATCTAATTTCCTTTGTTTGATATTTTGATAAATCCCTACCGTTTTCTAATTTACTTGAATTAGTGAATGGTCTGTTATAATATAATTTTGCTCTACATACACATTTATTGTATAATCATTACTGACAACAAGATCAATTATGCTACTAGAATTACTTCTTACTATAGTAAAAGTTTGTATAAACTGTTAAATGCCATAATTCCCCAATACTTTCTTTAAACCTACTTTTTACATAACCATTTTTGGAAGAATCAGTATTAAAATCACTTGTGAGGATTATACTATGTGTATTATTTTTTTCAACATAATCATCTAGCCATTGCAAAAACCTATTAAGAAAAAGTGTTATATTACTACTAGGAGATCTATAAACAGAAGTCACACTATATAGAGCATTTTTAACTTTTATATCAACAGATAATAACCAAAAATTTACATCTAGAATTAATGTTTTTACATTGTCAAATTTTATGCCATTTTTAATGAATATTAATACCCCACCTGTGTGACGGCTGCTCGAGTCGCAACAAACGGTGTTATACCCTTTTAATTCTAATTCACTGTCAATAAAATTTTCAGTAATACATGTTTCAGGAGACACAGAATCAAGGGTTTATATTTAAATACATACTCTGATATTTGGTCTTTGTTTTTATATTTCAGCGTTCATGCAATACAGAAATAACGCAATATTATCCTGTGGTTGCTATTTGTTATAGGCTATCTTCTGCTTTATTGAATCAAAAGTTTTTAAGGAACACTCACATTTCCCATCAAAAGCAGCATGCTGGATATTCAAGTTAAGATTTGGTTTTTCATTTGCTCTAACACAATTCACAACACTT
Source organism: Rhamnusium bicolor (assembly GCA_029963845.1). NCBI lineage: Eukaryota > Metazoa > Arthropoda > Insecta > Coleoptera > Cerambycidae > Rhamnusium > Rhamnusium bicolor. The sequence goes on along the minus strand of JANEYF010003956.1, from coordinate 584,655 downwards.
TTTATTTTCACTTCTGCAAGCAGTACTGTGGTGTTCTTCTGCACATAGTGTACACGAAACCTATTCTTTATAGTGTTGAGCCTGGTAATTGTATCCTCCACAATTAAAACACCTTTTTACCCAGAAATATTCATACATATTGCAGTTATTGCATCCAACGTGTAATACTTGCTCTTTCTTATTCATTAGATGTCTAAATGTTTTAGTATCGACCTCTACAATCCGATTAAATATTCCTCTTCGCACTTTTGTTTTACAAATACTTTCAAACCTAAAAGTGTCAGTTTCTGGAGGTATTTTATTTTGCCTAAGAATCTGCTCAATCAACTCTTTATCATCTACTTTATTTACTAATTCTTCCTCCGCAATACCATAATGATAACCCATGGCTTTAATTTTTTTGGAACATTAATTTCGTAATTATTTCTCAATTTTGTTTTAATGTCCTCGTTTGCAGTATTCAGGGCTTCAGCATTTGAACACTTTAAAATTACTCCTCCATTTCGTGTACTTTTATGGATATTTAAACCCACTTGCAAGTCCACTGGATTTATATTACTTCTTAAATTACTTATCAAACATAATAATTGTCATTTTCATATCTTATTTCAATAATGTTAATTTTTCCATATTTACAGAAACTAGTTGAACTAGGATATTCGACATTTATTAACTCAGAACGGGTATATGGTAGGGGTAACATATGGTACATTTTTGAAATCAGGAATAAAGGATCATTCCAAAAATTTAATATTATACAAGTTATCCCATTTAAAAAATATATAATTTTTTTGTATCCCCTAAAATCTGCACGCTACTGTACTTTTGATAGCATTTTAACAAAACTGAGTCATAACCACATAACTTTTATTTAAAACTTTTTTTTCTATAGGCAATAATAACGATGATAAGGGGTGGGTAATTTATAATGTATAACCCTCTACATAAAAAAACTGCTTGAACTAAGTAAAGGTAAGTATATTATTATTTAATTTCATTGCGAAACAAGACAAAAATTAACAAAATATGTCTTTGGTAAAATCATCTCAAATTTTACTACCAACGGCTAAGAACACCGGAATTGCCGCAATTGAAAGAGCACTGTATCGACATCCTGTCACACGGCAAATGTATTTCAGTTGTTGAAAATGGCCTTTCGGGGTTAGCCGTGTCGATGCCATAAAAATCTCAGATAGCCAAATGATATACTGTTCGATATATACATGTAAATTTTGTCTAGTTTATATTCGATGTGCTTGTATGCATCAGTCAAGAAAATTGCACTACATGTGTCCCGACCTCGTTATTTTCGTCGCATACTCTTGTGGGCATATCTGAGAGCGGTCCCGAATACACGAAGCACAGCATATACAAGGCATGTATCACGAGAGAATGTCGAGTCAGCATACTAATATCGCCAATCTGATCAAAATCCGATATCTCCAGTCAGATTTAAAGGAATTCTATATATTGTATACCGAAATGACAGTAAGAAAGCATTTCTATTCTGTTGAATTGAATAGAATATTTTTATTTTCAATATATTGTCTGATGCTACATTATAAGGATGCCTAAGATAGCTTCGAGATTAGCTTTAGCTATTTCTAAATGTATCTTATATATTTTTCGCTATGTAAGGACAACCTGTTATAGTCTATACCGGGTAATCGAAAAACGAGGGGGAGATAAATTTGGAGTTTATGCCTTAACTTATTGTTCATTGTTTTACATAGGGCAAACCGGAAGAAATATTAAGAAAATGATATCACAACACAAAAGATATTTGAAAAATAAATAGAATCTGAATCTGAGAGCTCTAAGAAATTTTCGGAATAAGCCGTGGATGAGAAAAGTGATGAGAAATTTATTAAGAAAACTGGCAGCTTCATGGAGGGAGTATTTGAATGAATTATTTCTCAAAAAAGGAAGTTCCACAGCGAAGTTATACAGCCCATTCTCTCGAAAAACATAACAAACATTCAAAATAACACCAAGAATTTTCACACTCTTGGTTGAAGGAAGTTGTTTCAAAGAACATTATTTTGACTTTTGTTAACATTTATCACTAGGTAGTGTATTTTGGGAAGTATACAGTGTTTAAATTCTTGCCGCTGTGTACATACGTGTTTGATTAAAGTGGAAGTTTCGAAATGTTTACATTTAAACAGAATACTGAATAAGAGTTGCAGGAAACTACTACTCAGCGGACAATAGCCCCGACCTGCATTGAATTAAAACTGCAAAAGTTGTTTGGTAGCTAAGATCATTTGTCAATTCCTCACCAGACATAGACCGGTTTCGAGCTTTTTATGTTCTCGTCAGTATACCGTAAAGAATTGACAAATAATCTTAGTTACCAAACAAGATTTGCAGGTTTAATTCAATGCAAGTCGGGGATTTTGTTCGCTGAATAGTTGTTTCCTACAAATCTTATTCAGTATATAGTTTAGCCCACCAGGGTTAGAGGTCGAAGCTCTTGGTACCTGCTTTGCAGGTCGCTATCAGTCACTAAGACACAGTAATGTCTGACAGATAGTAGCACTTACCACCAGAGGGATACACTTATCACTCACTATGCCCATTTAAAAAGAATTGGATTTAATATAAATCCCCGTGGAACACCCGAATTGATTTACGTATATTATGAAATTAGTACTAGAACCCTGTTTCAATAATACTCGTATGACACTGTTACCTATCAAGGAGAAAAGCAGGGTAAATTTCTAGCTCTCAATTTGTTCATATTCGAATATGATCATTACACAGGGTGTCCCATAATTAAGTACCTTCCTTCAAGGGGGTGAGAGAACTAGAAAAAAATATGCTGGATTTTGTTTATAAACATTAGCCTTAACTCAGCTCATAAGGGACCTAGAACACCTAGAAGGGGGTAAGTACAACATAGTTAAGTGCCAATAAATTCGAAACTTAAGTTGCAAAAATTAAATTTGGACCATACAATAATTTCATAATGTTGCATATTTTGTTAACTTTTTATCTAAATATCATGATTTGTTGGGGTAGTGTGTTTGAATTTTCGCTATAATTTTTTCTAATTTTGTTTATAATATTTAAAACGAAAAAAAGGCACCACTGCATAGAAAAGGTGTTCTTACTAAAAATTTCGATAAGATCCATCGTTACTAATCCTGGCGAATTAAAAGATCTCAGACCCATCAGTATTTTGTGCACACTATCTAAAGCTTTTGAAAAAATTCTTGATAAGCAAATACGTCAGCACTTCTACACCAATAAAATTTTGCCCGAGCAAAAATCCGGGTTTAGGCCGGGACGTAGTTGCAGTACAGCCTTGGCGAAAGTTACTGATGATTTATTCTCATCAATCGATAAAAACAAATTATGTGTTTTAGTACTTCTGGACTATTCAAAAGCCTTTGATAGAATAAGTCATGAATTATTATTGGCTATTATGCATTACACTGGCTTCTCACAAAATGCTGTTGGTCTTCTCAGAAGTTATCTAAATAAACGCACTCAGTATGTTGTGTTAAATAATGGAAAATCCGGCTATTCTCCGATTATGTGTGGTGTACCGCAGGGGTCTGTACTAGGACCCCTGTTGTTCACTTTATATACTTTTGAGTTTTATAAAAGCATCTCTTTCTGCACCTCACATTTTTACGCCGATGATACACAAATTTATTATGCGTTTGATGAAAAAGATACTCAACAAGCCTGCCAAAATATCAACTATGACCTTCAAATCTACTTAAAATCTCCAACAAATTTTGCTTAGACATTAATGCCTGTAAATCAAAGGCAATGCTATTTGGCCGAACTGCCTCCCGAAACCGAGCAAGCAGTGATGTGAAAATTTCTGTTGACAATGAAATCATTAATCTTACAGATAGTGCCAAAAACCTAGGCCTGATTCTAGATACCAACTTAAGATTTTCTGCACATGTATCTTCTATTGTTAAAAAATCATACTGCTCCTTAAAATTAATCTATGCCAATAATAGACATATCTTAAATAAAAAAACAAAAACAATCTTGTGCGAAGCTTTAGTTTTATCACATCTTAATTACGTAGATGTTGTATATGGGCCATGTCTACTTAAAGCTGATGCCAGAAGACTACAGTTGGTTCAAAATTCTTGTGTTCGTCTTATCTGCGGACTTCGTAAACGTGATCACGTATCTGCCAAATTAACCGATATTGGCTGGTTGAATGCTGAGAGAAGAAGGATTTTACACTGCTGCACATTCTATCATAAAATTATTACAACAAAAAAACCTGAATACCTACTTATTAAACAAATTAAGATTTAGAACGAATATTCATAATATTAATGTCCGGTTTAAAAATAACCTCACTCCTCCTCAGCATGCGACTATACTCTATCGGTCATCTTTCACATATAATTCCGCAAAACTTTATAATAGGATTCCTGCCAATCTCAAATTACTTAGTTTACACATGTTTTCGAAAACACTCAAAAAACTTCTGCTGCGTGATACTGCTTACATGGTATGATTTAACCTGTCTAATATTTGCACCTCCTTAGTTTAATTTAATTTAGTTTAATTTAATTTAAAATAATCTTTTGGCTCATCTATTAGCGCATAATTTATCAAATTTTTATTTTTTATCTTTTGCTTTGTTTACAGTATCTTTTCAACAACTGTAAAATTTATAAAAAAAAATTTTTCAACTATTATTTAATTATCACTTAATTTAGGCTAGAGATTCTTTATATGTTGTAATTCTTCAGGTTGAGTGGAAGAGCAAGCATTTTGGATGTCATAATCCAGAATGGTTGAACTCCGCCTGTTCCACAAATCACTACCTAATATTAATGCATGTTGATAGGTATTCTTTGCTCATGTATGTAGTATATTGCTGTGGAATAAAGACTTTGTATTATTATTATTATTATTATTATTTGTATTTTAATATTGCAATGCAGGATAGGTATGCAATAATGGAAGATAACTACATACCTGTACAAAAATAATACCACAATATTTTCAACTATTGTTTCGTAGAGCTTTAAAATATCATTTTACGTATGGATAGCAAACACGTAACAATATACCTAGTCACTTTGATAACTGCACTACAAAAACACACACAAATGATTGTTTTTGAGATTGTCGTATCGTTAATCATAAATTTTAGTAGCAGAAAATTCCCATATGTTAAATTTAAATATAAATAGAAAATGGTAAACGAATATTTTGGCAAAGTTATTGCCTCTTTCAATCGTTCGACGACTTTATACATCATAAAATGTACCAAACATACGAAAACTTGAACAATATTATAACAGCTGTAAAGGGCTACTTATAACGCTTCATTAGATGGTATCCATCAGGCATTTCATTAACCATTAAGAGGTCCCGACATTTAAGGATTGCAATTTCTATCAAAATCGTTTACATAATCTGGCAAAATTAAACTGAAACATGAAACTGAACAAAGTGTTCTTTGATATGAGCTGATATTGATTCTGCATTTGATATAAGAATAATCTCGCATGAAACTTACAGTTCCGTAGAATAAAGTTACATATTCGAATTTTATTAGAAAGGGACATATGAGAAAAGAGATAAAACTGATTTTATAGCTAATAACAATATAACGATAAAGTTTATTGAAAAAAGAACTGGATATCTTTTTTTTATTTAACTTGAAACAGTCTTTCGCAGAAGGAAAAATAATTGAAATTCACAAAGTGTATATACATTTTCATATAAGAGTTCTAATCTTGGAAAAAAGTTGTAAACGTGTCTGGCTTTTTTTTACGTTATCTGATGATTCTTACCGAGACAGAATTCTATTGGGAGCTTTTTCCGAGTAGTTGATATATTATCTAAACGATAAGAAAAACCTTCTTGAGCTTTTACTTTTAAACCTCACATTACTTATTGGGAATCTAAGAAGGAAATTTAATATTTCAAAATTTTGTAAAATATTCAAACGAAAAAAAAATTGGAAATTGTGTGAAATTTTAAATATTTAAATTAATACACTGAACTGATTCTGCGGTTGGCTCCTCGTGAAACATTATTAAATATTTTAAATATATGAAAGAAATTTGCTTTTTAATGTTTCAAAAATATTTTATTAGAAACTCTACACGTGTTTCGGCTTTTTAGGTCTTTGTCAAGAGTACAGGGAATACTGAACAGTAAAATTTGTGTCCATTGCTTATATAACCACATCTGGTACCTACTATAAAACTATTGTAAAATATGTTTTTATAAGTTGAATATTACTTTATTTTTTAAATCTAAATTATTTTATTTAAAATATGGTGGCCGGTAAAAAAAATTCTTTTCAATTTATAGAAAAAGTAAAAAATCTCACAGTTCCTAGTAACGCAAAATTAGTTTCGTTCGACGTAAAAGTCTTTTTACGTCAATCCCGTTGCAGACATTATTTAAAATAATAGACAAACTTCTAAATAACTCCATTATCGACAGTGACATTAAAAACCAACAAAATTTAATGATTAAAAATTGTACTAACCAAAATTATTTTAAATTTAACGGGGAAATTTATAAATTATTGGACGGATTATCAATGGGTTCATCCATATCTCCCTTGCTAGCTGAAATTTTTATGTCCGATTTTGAAAATGTACTGTTTATTACAAAAAACGTTTTAGTTGAAAACATATTTTTCTGGACCCGTTATGTAGATGATGTGTTTTGCATTTGGAAAGGTACGGAAAGGCAGTTAAATAAATTCTTAAGTCTTCTAAATTCACTTAATCAGAAAATTCAATTCACATTAGAAATGGAAAATGACGAGGGTTTAAACTTTTTAGACATTAATATAAAAAATATCAATAATAGATTAGAGTTTGACATTTATCGTAAACCTACTTGCACAGATACAATAATTCATAGTAAATCTAAACAATCATTGCAAATAAAAATGGCACCATTCCACAGCTACATACATCGTCTATTAACATTTCCACTAAGCGAAGAAAATTTTAAAAAGAAGTTAACTTAATCAAACAAATTGCGAAAAACAATGGCTATAAAGAAAACCTAATAGATAAACTAATAAAAAACAAACAAAAGAAAACTTTACGTAAAGAGTTTTATGCCGCTTCTTCTCAGGAATGCAATAAGAGATATAAATGTATTAATTATAGGCCTAAAATCAGCAATAGAGTTAGTAATAAACTGAATAAACTAGGATGTAGAACAATTTCAGTAAATAAAAATAATTTAGGTAAAATGTTAATTAATAATAAAGACAGAACTGAAAAATTACAAAAAACAGGAGTATATGAGTTAAAATGTAGTGACATTGGACAGACTGGACGAAATGTAAAAAAGCGATTCGATGAACACAGGAAATCTATTGTAAACAATGTATATAGTACGGGCATGTCAACACATTGTATAGAAAACAGTCATTTTATAGATTTAAATAATGTCAAATGACTCCATTCGGAAAAGAAAGGAAAGAAACTTGATCTATTAGAACAATTAGAAATAAGTAAAGCTGTTAAAAATAACAAAAACTTAACGAATGAACAACAAATTTTTACCGGCCACCATATTTTAAATAAAATAATTTAGATTTAAAAAATAAAGTAATATTCAACTTATAAAAACATATTTTACAATAGTTTTATAGTAGGTACCAGATATGGTTATATAAGCAATGGACACAAATTTTACTGTTCAGTATTCCCTGTACTCTTGACAAAGGCCTAAAAAGCCGAAACACGTGTAGAGTTTCTAATAAAATATGTTTGAAACATTAAAAAGCAAATTTCTTTCATATATTTAAAATATTTAAATTAAATTTAAAACTAAAATATAGAACTTACTTGGAAATTACTTAAACTATAGAGAAGATATACGTAAAGAAATTAGCTTCTCACGAATTTGTTCTAAGTTGATCTATAACTATACTGTTCTATACAAATAGTTGAAGACGACATCAATGGGACGGTCGTATTTTATAAATCCTATAATAATTGATGTACTAATACTACTTGAGAATTGTTATGTAAAAGTAACATAACTTTGTTCTTAGCAGTTTGCAAGTAGTGTATTTTTAAGAAATAAATCAAATCTAATATACTGTAGTTATTTAAACACATTATAAGCGTCTACAAGCATATTTCTTGTTTCCCTAGTAGTAACAACTTAACTTTTTCCCCTGTCATAAATTAGTTAAAAACTCTATTATTAAATTATTGAAGTTGTGGAAGTTATTAAAGGCTTGCTTCACGACATAAAACGTTCAGAAACACTTAACAAAATAATCATGGTTTTGAGTGCGATGATGATGGATTAGGAAATTTGACAGAGGCCGGATTGATGGATGGAAGTTCAAAGTAAAAATTGCTTTCTTTAGGAAAATGCACGTAGGGGGTGTAATTTAAAGGTGATAATGAACTATTGCTGTAAGTAACCTTATTTAATCAACGAACTCTATGTGACCTTAATGTCAGTAAACTGCAAATATCTATTTAAATTTACGTTAATATCAGGGCGTCGCGTCACGGGTGCCTATGGAGACACGGGCCCCCAATGTTTTAAAAATACAAAATTGAAATTTTTCTAGCTGAATCCACCAAAGGTAGATCGGTTAATTGTGACCAAGCAGCTGTTATGTATAGACCAATGATAAGTGAGAAAATAAAGAATATATATGTTGTTAAGACGGTGTTAGCACGCCCTCGTCGCCAGGACTGCCAACACAAATCTTTAAATCATTGTTTTCTATTGATGAAAACCAAACATGAAAACAAATCATTCATCTTAAATACCATATGGGTTTAATATATAAAATTACAGACAATACCGATGCGTATTTTTTTTATTAATAAGAATTACTAACAGCGATTTATAAATTTAAATTAGATACCTACCTGGTGAAAATGGAACCTTAATTTGCAATTACCACCAAGTAGGAGTATATTATTATATTATTACTGAGAAAAGTAATTTTTTTCTTCACATTCTTTATATTTTATTCATCAGGTACTATTTCTTCTTCCAATAGGACGAAGTATGCTAGAATTGTGAAAAACTTTTTTAAACCATTTGCTTGACGATGAATTGATAGCCACCAAATTCACCAGATATAACCCCCTAGATTTTTTCTGCTGTAGTATCTAAAATTAAATTATTAGTTTTTAAAGAATTTCTTAAAGCTTGAGGAGACAACGACTCATAAGTTTCCATTAAGACAGTATGTTCTACGCAGAAAAATTTATTGGAAATTTGGAAAGTCTATTAACATAGTGTGAATCATACTCATTTTGTCGTCAACATTCTTTAGGCAAAGTTTTATGTGCGAAATTATGGTTCTTTTTCGGTTTTTTGGCTACAACTCAGAAAGTTTGCCATGATCCCCAAATTTGATATGAAACACTTTTGATCGATGGCGCATATTAACCGTGTTATTTTTAAGTATTTAAACGAAAATTATACCTCGTCATCAGTGTCCGCCCTGGCGTTTACGTCGCTCCAGAGAAAAACAAATTGCCGCCCCTTTTAAAGTTATTTTTTCTTAATAAAAGATGGTTTTAATTTGCAATAAAAACGTATATTTAAAAAGAAACAGGTATTGAAACTTAATATTTGGTACAAAACAGTATAAATTAAAATAGAGTTGCAGTACCTATAGATACCTAGTTGATATATTTTAAAATATTTACTTAATTTTAAACATACAGGGTGCAAATTTACCGCTATTACGATTTAGATTTTTTTCTCTCTCCCTTATACCTAAAACCTAAATAGAAAACAAAAGGTGGATACATAGAACCACAGTAATACATTGATTGTTTGAGTTATAATCAGAAGAATTTTTTTTCTCACTTTTAATTCTGCAAATTTTTTTATTACCACTTTTAAGTTTATTTGATCAGCAATTTCATGTTCAATTGCTAAAATAGCCAAGCCGTTTAGTCGATTTTGCATAGTAGTTGATTAATTTTAACTTGGAAAAACTTCTTTCACCACTTGCTACTGATATTGGAATAGTCAGTAGTATTCTTAAGGTAATACTAAGATTTGAAGCAAAATTTAGCATTGTTATTATTTTAAGAACATCACTTGGACTTTCTTTTTTGCCCAAAAGTGCACAAACTGCAGAAATTTCCTCTACTAATTCTAGACCGTTAATGTCAGCTGATTCACCATCTGACAAAATATTTTCCAAATCATTGCAAATCTGTATCAGTGTCTCTTTAGGCATGGTTTTCAAATCATATATACTATATAGAGATTGAAAATGGTTACTATGGTTATTCAGTTGTTCAAATCGACTATCTAGTGCGTTTAATGCTTGATCAATAGTATAGAAGAAAAATTATATTTTGTAATTTTCTTTGGAATCTTCGATTAGTTCGTCCCTTGCCTCATATGAAAAGTTGGCTTTTTTTCTTCTTACGCGGTGTCGCGGCGTTGTTGATTCAATATTAGCTTCAATGTTAATTTCATCAGCCAATTTTCAACAATAATTTCATTGAAAGACTTATCTGATTGAAGATTTTTAAAGAAATTTTAGCAGTTCTCTAGAAGATCAAGTGCTTTTTTAAAATCAAAATCTTTTGTTTGCATAAGCATGCTTAAGGGATTAACACAGTTTAGAATTTTATATCACATATAAACATAAAACATAAAACATAAAAATTTAAATTGTTTAATAAAACATAAAAATTTAAATTGTTTAATGCAACTTAGCAAACCTGAAGTTTCGTCTCTTATTGAGATATCGATGTCTTGATTTTCATAAATTCTTAGCAAAGCATCGTATATTTCACCAAGTTGAAATCTTAAGGGCGTTAGAGCTTCTATCCTGCTTTCCCATCGAGTGTCACTCAAAGGTTTTAATGTTAATCCTTAGACATGTTTTAAAAATATTACTCATCGAAAAGTAGAAGAAGAAAAAATTAATATATTTTTGGACCATATTAAAGAAACTGGCAGCTTCCAAGGATGCTTTTGCCATATTATTTACCACAGGATTGAGCGCGTAGCTACTACGAGGACCGTAGAATGCTCTTGGATTTAAATTCCTAATTCTAGATTGTACTCCTGCATTGTTGCCCCGTTATCATATCCCTGCCCTCTTATATCTTGCACTAGTCCGATTTCATGAAGCTCTTCAATTATAAGTTCATATAGTTGTCTTCCTGTAGATCTTTCCACAGGTAAGAAACCTACAAAGCTTCCGCAGATTTTTATTTCGACATCGTTTTAATCAGAATCTGACTTATTGATAGGAACATATCTAATTATCATGGTCATTTGCTCCACCTTACTAACGTCAGGAGTGCAATCTAATATTATGGAATAGTATTTCGCTTTTTTATTTCAGCAATAATATGCGATTTTACACTTTCGAGAAGTAAGTGTATTATCACGTTTTGAATGGTTTTTCCAAGATAGTGAGCTTTGGTTTCCTCTTTTTTAAGCACTCTACGCACGTGTTCCTCCATGAGGGGGTCAAATTCAGATAGCAATTCTAGTATTTTAAAAAGTTGTCGTTATTATGCTCAAATAGCTTGTCGCTTGTACCTTGAAAAACTAAACAACTTTTACTGAGCATTTTAATAATTGATACAATCCATAGAAGCACCACTTACCAGTGAATCGTTTCAGCGTTAATAACTCTTTCGGCAGCTGCATCTATAATTGTACAACACTTTAACCTTCGACTGAGTTCTAGCCAGGATTTTTTGAGCCTGAATATAATTTTTAGAAATTTCGTGATCCATCAAAGTTTCAACGACGTGCTTGCAGCTTTTAAAACCTTCTTTTGAAAGGGAACTTGACACACGGCCGTAAATTTTGCAGCAAAAGCAATATATGCAGTTTTTTGAAGTAGAGTACACTAGCCAGTCTCTTATAACTTGCTCTCCATTTCTTAAAATTCGAGAATAGTAATTTGCCCTAAATTTTCGACCAGTGCCATCATAAGGAAATTTGTAATTGAACAATGGTTTAGGTGGACCTTGTCGTACTAAAAAACTTCTTTTGGCATCTAAATATAACAAACCACAAAGATCAAATATAAATTGCATAATATTTAGTTATAGTTAGGGAAAAAATCAACAAGTACTGTAAAATTTATATTAACTGAGAATAATTAATTTATCACATTCAGGGGGGCGAAAATGCCGCCTCAGGTTCGCTGCCCCGGACAGGGGTCCGGGTTGTCCGCCTCTAATGCAGGCTCTGTCATCATTTAGAAGCACATATAATTCATTGAGAAGTATGTGTGAGTTATCACTTTGCTTCGGGCATCTTTGTTGTTAGAGAAAGTACATATATTTTTTCTGATAGATTAGAACTTTTTGTCTTCTAATTGATTAAGTGTAAGAGGACAAATAAAAATCAAATTTCCGTGATAAATTATTTCCTGCTGTCCCCGAATGATAAATGGATCTAATCTATCAAATGAGCAGTTCAATTTTTTAATCATCCCGAATGGGTTTCGTAGAGTTGATAATTGTTTTTTAATTGCTGAAAACTTGGAACGGTTCAGAATGTTTACAAAGTTGAGACAATTCGGCGAATAAATACAACACGAAATGTACGTATTACAGTATCACTATTATACACAACATTTTACTTGTAAACTGTACACACGTTGTGGTAGTTTGTAGTTTCTTTATATTTTGTGGCAACAATAAAATGGTCACTGTTGTTCAATTATATCAGCAAAACATAAAAATACTTGATACTACATTTAAACGCCTTTCGCCATCCAAATTGGTATCATTTTTAATCGCTTTTATTCAATCACAGACGACGCCAACTGGGTTGAAGAAATCCGATCGTTAGTATTGAATGTTTTACACACACTATATCTATAAGTGACCTTTGATACATTTTGTACACACTTTATTGATTAAAATATCTCAGTTTATTTTTATACACAATGTATGTTTTACATATATTACATCTATAAATGACCTTTCCTACATTTTTTACACACTTTATTGATTTGAATATCACAGTATACTTTTATACACAATGAAATAGGTATTTTGAATTTAATAGTTAAGCTAAACATTATGACTTGTTTAAACAGCAGTTAGATGTCATTGAATAATTGTTCTTGCAAAAATCACCAAATTTATCCAAAACTGCATAAAACACCAGCAAGGATCCTCGCTAGAATGTATACATTGGTACCACAAGAATTATCATCCGTTTATTTCTTGCACAGAAGTAAATCATCTAAGAATATAATGAAGTAAATGGCCCCAGCACCTAACCTTGCAGAACACAATCATAGATAGTTAAAAGTTGTTGCTACCAAGGTACTTTCACTGACGTTGAGAGATAAGTTCAATGGTACTTGTGTAAACAGTGTTACCTCTAACATGGAAATTTTGCCGACCTCACGCTACGACACGGGGTCAGGAATATTAAACATACTCACATCATAAATACTCCGACATCATGGTTTCACATCCCTTTCGAAAACGGGTGACGAGAGGAGAACCTCATTGATTTGGGTAGACTTGGATTCGAACCCTGGGCACCTCGGTGGAAAGATACGTCATTGCTACTTCATTAAAATTCGTATTTAGCATGCCAGTATATTTTGGAAGGGCCTAGTAGACTCTGAAGAATATCAATTAACCGGAATTCACTTTTTATACATGTATTTTTTTAGGTGCTTTGCAAATATTTCAGAAATTGTCTGATTTTGAAAAACATATATGGGCAAATAAATAATAAGTGTTGTTTTATCCTAATGATTTATGTATTGTTAGCAAATGGTTTAAGCTGTCAAGATAAAATTTCATTTGTGGTTTCGGGCGTTAATTAAAAGGGGCTAGATGAATAAAAGAAAGTTGCGTGCCGGCTACACAATTGTTTACATTATTTTCAATAGACACTTAAAGAGTCAGCATTCCACAGTTCATCGCATTGTATAGGTTACAGATTTCAAAGAATTATTTTTGTTATATGTATGTACCCATACATACGGAATATTGAAAAAAAACATACGAAGAAACACTGCAAATATGTGTTAATCACACTGCACAAACTAAATCGAATTTTGACAAATCTGTAAAAACATTCTTTTTCAAAAAAAGCAACAATATTTAATGGGAAAATTCATCCCAAACCAAGTATCCATAATCCTCATTCGTTTACTGTGATGCTCCACTGCTCGAATACTAAGTTATACTTTGAAATGTACAAAAATCTGCCCACTGAAATAAATTAAAACTGTCGGAGTCACTACACCAGATTTGGAGAAGGGTAGCAGAAGTAACACTCCCGCTTCAAGTGAGGTAAATGTTTCAGCAATATAATGCGCCTTTTGATTTAATGTAGGGTTCACCAGAGTGTCCGGGTCGCCGCGTTACTGGGGAAATCTGAGATTTCATCTCGCAAAACGTTGAAGCAATTTCCATATTACAAACTGCATCAAACACCTAACTAACTACAAACTGGCACAAACTTTCGACCGGTTCCGTTTGTTATTACTGTTATTTGTTAATAAAGTGTTAAGTTATCTGGCGAAACTTCCTGAATTTCCGCATTACACTTTCAAACTACGGAGATGATCCCTTGAATTCAATAAATTTCATATTAGTCCGTCCTCTGATCGCTGGTTAATACAAAGTGGATAAAAAAAGCCCGATATATTTTCAATATTTACAAAATTGATGTTAGTATCCCTCGATTTTATAATGCGATTATTTGTTATTAAGAATATGATTAATAGAGCGAGGAAGATATACTTCAACGTAATATTTATGTTATCAGATTACATAACAGTGGTTTTGCAATTTGAGTTAATTTCTATATTAGCAGCGTTGCTTATGATCCACAGTGGTATAAGAGAGCTGTAAGATGGTACACTATGTGGCTTCCATTCTCACATATTCATTTTCATATCAGTGGATATGTAAGCGTGAACTTGTGGAGTGGCCACCTCGGTTAGCAGACTTTGGCCCACTTCTTATAATGAAGATATCTTAAAGGTGAAGTGTACATAAGTAGGCCTTAAAATTCAGTTAATTTGAAGGAAGTTAAACAGAAGAGATCCCAATTGATCAATGGGAACCAAGATTAACTGATTTTAAGAAGGCTCAAAACTATTCTTGACCTTGAAGTATAACTGTCATAATAATTGTAATGGTCTACTTTTTGATCGCCCCGCATGAGGCATAAAAGAAAATTTAAGTTTATTTATGACCCTGTTAGTTATGCAAAACCTGCACAATCAATATGTGGCTTGTCTATATCTGTATGGTTTTAATGAATACCTGTATAATCAGAGGCGCAAAAGAGTCGGAAGTAGAGAGATGGAATGGTTCGTGTTGACGTTAGAAATTTTTTAAAACACAATTTCCCTGTCCGTTAGAGTAGAATACGTGTGCAGAGCTACTCAATCACTCGATTTCAACCTATTTGACTTTTTTCCTGAGGACGTATTAAATGCCAGATTTATGCTGAACCAGTTGACGAACACGACGAAGTTCTTCATCATACTGTACGCCTTTGTAATGAGTAATTGTACATTACGATTATAACCTCAATTTGTATTTTAGTATATGACATGGAAAATTTAAATTATGTTCTAATAACCATGTCTGAACACAGGTACAGTTTGTGTCCGTTTATTTTAATCATAAATAAACTCTGATTATGGTGCTTTTTATCTCTTTAATCCAATTAATTACCTAGGAAATTGCTTTGTGAATACAGACACGGTAATTTGGAAACGCAATATCTGTCTGAAAATATAATTATAATGTTTCCATGTGTGTAATATAACTGAAAAGAATACATATGATGCAAATTGTATTTCGACCGAAATAGTAAGCTGAGGAACAATAAATATATAGCAGTAGGCGTGGCTGGACAAATACTAATATAACTGTAGACAGATTTAACTTTTACTTGATAAAAGTCTATGTAACATTGGACATAAATAAAAATACAAAGTTCTATTATTTTCGCAATTTTTTATATTTTTATAGCCCGAGGCTCTTTCATAAAAGTACTTGTAAATATTTGCTATTTACTTGTCAAACAATAAAAATGAGTTCTTAGATATACAATTGTAAAGTGTACTTTAGACCCATGGCATGTTTGATGAGAATATCAAAAGTTACCTAAATTAATTGACTAAAATTTATACCCTTTTGTTTTGGATTAAAGTACGCGATAATTCCTATTGCGAGTACATTCGTTCCTAGAATCTAATACTCGAATCCGGATTTTACTTTTCAATTCAGTATTAGCCTAAAAAATAAAAGCTTGTAGACCGGCGTCACAATCAAATTTAAATGTATATCAAAGCACCATAATATGCATGTCAACTGCTTTGTGGTTAAACAATACTTTCTAAATCATTTTAATAAAATCAAATAATGTCTTTCATTTAATAGGTAATAAATTCGAATGAATAGCAAGTCCTAATGTACTAAAATGAAAATGCCATTAGAGTAGTTTATTATTGATAAATCTGGGCAGATTTAATGGACACTGAAATGGCTTGTTTCTGAAACATGCATTGCAAATTGTTATTACGAATGAATATAAAACTCTATCCTTGGAGACAATAAACGAGCTTTATTACCTTATCTTATTGCAGTTACATAATTTTAATGGCTGCACCGGAAATAAAACGCTAGTTATATGCATAAGTGAAACGCTAGTGTGGTTCATGAAAATGGGGATAAGTAGATTGGAATTTCTCTTGAAGGAAAACAGTATTTTTACATTTGCATGTTGTATATCTACACCATAGAGTACTCATGAATATCAGACTTTCTCTAAGCATTTTGTGCATTTTTTAAGTTCCAGAAACTGAAATAGACTGTTATATTACTTTTATCCTCAAGTAGATTGCAACCTATTTTGTAACCCCATTCACCTAAAATATTTTTCTCTGTGTTCTTCGTTTTCAACGACTAACATCCGCACCAATAAGTTCTTCTTTTGTCAAAAGCATGGTCTCGCCTTTAACTGTCAGTAATACAAATAAAAGGTCGCAGTTTTATTATTTGCACAATTTTTTGATACTTAGAGCGCGTGAGGCTAATTTTCCAAAAGTTTTATAATTTTAACTATTTATAAATTGATATAGTGAGTGATAACAGTATCCCTCTGGTGGGCAGTGCTACTACCAGTCAGAAGTCACTGATGCCTTAGTGAATGAGAGCGACCTACAACGCAGATAACAATACTTCGCCTTTCAGTTAAAGAGGTGTAATTTCTTTCTTCTAATACAGACCATAATATTATCATTATTATGATTAATTATTATAGAAATACATTTTCGTGATTTTCTGAATTTAAGCAATAATTAGCTGTTTCTAGTACTACTATTTCCTTTTACTGTAATTAGTAAATTTTAAAAAATGTATGTGGTAGTGTAAAAATTTTGTAAAGGTAGGTATATTTTGAAGTCAATATTTCTCTTAATACGTCTAAATTTATAAATCTCTAATGAACATGGACGATACATGTAGGATCACAAAGAAAAGTACTAATAAATAAATGTGCAGGAATGAAGCTATATTGTTCTAATAGTAGTATCATTTTAAAAGTTTTCTTACTGCGGTTTTAACGGTGGAAAAATTCTGCAGGTATATAAAATTTGTTTATACTCGCTGTCATTATAAAAAAATTTAACTTCGCTCCTGGAAACATATTCTTTTACATAAAAGTAAATTTTATATACATAATTCACGTAGTTTTTTCTGAAGTGTGTTTTATGATTTGGATAAAACTGTACGCCCGAAGAAGTATTAATATATTCTCTAATATAATTGTGAAATAATATTAACGTAAAGAATGTTCTTTTCCATAGTTTTTACATCAGGGAAATAAAAAAATTGATGTCATCTAGTAACATAGCTACTTAGCTATTTAACTTGAATATCTACAAAACAATTGAAGCATTATGTTGTCGCCTACACCACAGGAATTAGAGAGTAACACTGATGAAAAAACGTGGATACTCAAACCGACATTGTCAATGCCCGTGGCAGGATTTAAACCCGCCGCTACGATAGAGGGAATTTCTAGTCATATTTGCCATCGCGCACGCTAGCCAACTATTCCACCGTGCTGGTGGATGGCTACGATTTCTTCTATTATAGCAAAAATTGAAACCAAAGTAAAAACCCTCGTCAGTATCTACATGTTATTGTATTTGTAATTGCTCTCGACATTTTCTTAATATAAATTCAAATGATTTTTACTGTCTGTATAAACTCTATTACTTGATCAATGTTTTGATGAAACCTGCCTTAGCTCTTAAGCCATTATTTTAAAGTCATTTTGACCTATATAAGATATTGCATCGCCATCTGCCCCGCATAATAAAAAGGTTAATGCATGCATAGATGCAATTTCATCTCTTAGAATATGACATGTTTGCGCAATATTTTAGAAGCTTTTTCGGTCGACCAGAATGATAACATAAAGTTAGCAGAGATATGGTGGAATCATCGTGCAAATTACGCGATATCACAAATTGCGTGGAATGCTATGTCAACATATCTGCATGTAAAATTACGTGGAGTACACTTTTTAGCGGGGTTTTCGATCGATAACAGAAAAAACGATGAAACTCTGGTTGTGACTCATTGCGTTATCTGTGGGATGGTCATAAAATATTTTTTAGGCTCAGGGACGTACGCAAGACTTCTTAGCACACATATGAAAAAATGCTTTTGTGAAAATTAGATATATTTTATGTACAAACTACTTTGTAATGTAACGAATTTACCAAAAATGTGAACAAAGACAGATAAATCAATCCAAAAGGTCTCAGATGAGATAGGTGATATAACCTAACCTATAAAGATTGTAGATTTACCTATCAATTATTAGGAAAATGCAGCTTCTCATTAAATCTGTTATATGTTGAAATCCATGTATTTCTTAGCGATATAACTCAGTTTATTCCCAATTGAACTAAAGTGCCCAAAGTTCCTTCTTATTTTATTAGACCGTTTATTTGAATTTTCCGAATTGTTCGCCATTTAGCTTATACAGGGTGAGGAACAAAACCCTTTTGTTAATCCGCATGTGTCTCTTATTTTTAAAGGAATTATATCCAATGTTTTTTCAAAGTATTATCATGTTCCCGAACATGATATCTCTATACGTTTTTGAAACTTTTTCGATATCTTCCGTTACTACCGCCTTCTTCCATACATCATACATTGAACATGGCTCAATAAAGCGATGCAGCTTATAGGCATGGTAGAAGAAGATCGGGAAGTACAATTATTTCACGAGATATTATTATAAGTATCGGTCATGAGGCGCCGCACTCACAATTAGGGCTGTGACAATTTATCGATATCTCGATATTACCGGCTGGCCAAATTTTATCGATAATATACATAATAACATAATATCAGTATTATCGATAATATCGATATTGCCGATAATATCGATAACATCGGTAATACCTAGGACTGGAACAATTATCGATAATATCGATATTATCGATCAGCCAAATTTTATCGATATACCTAAAATGGCGATAATATTGATATTATCGATAATTATAGATATATCGATAAATTGTCCCATCTACACTTTAAACGCCTCCATCTTCCTCAAATGTTTATTGAAACTTTTTTTATTAAAATGAGGAGCTCTAGATTGTCAAAGCCTTGGTACTTAAAACTGAGACACCCTGTAAATAAACATGTGCTCTCTATTATAAGAAGGCAACTTCAGTATATGTCGCTTAATATGCGCCGTCTACCAATTGTGTTTAAATGTCATATGTTGTATTTCTTGGGTGCTACATGCCTGCGAAATCAAATTTAAGATTCATGGCCAACTTCTCAGTTGTAGCGTTGATTGAAGAAATTGACAAGATATGTAATCTATCGTGGATCGAGACTTCCATAGGTACTGTGTTTCTTTGTCATGTAATGGAAAGATGTTTGTAATTTGGACTAAAACTTGATGAGAATCCTCAATCTGTTAGCAAAGAACTAACATCTCGACCCATGAGGTTGCACCTCCTTCACTCAAGGGTTGTAGCCAGTGACTGCTGGTGAAATTTTGGTTAGTCACATCTTAGTATTAGGGCATGGGACCTAAGCGATACTGTGAATTCTAGCGAAAAAAATTTGATTGTTAATTACTTGGAAAAGTTTAAAGATATCAAAATTGCTACCGCATCATCTTTTCTCTTTCAAAAGTAACATAATAAATACATAATTTGCCAGGAATACCAGGATACTACCGCGCTCAGTTTTGTTAACAGTTGGAGATATTAAAAAAGAAAATAAAGCGTTGTTACTGCTTGATACAACCACGACATGATGCAACCATGACATATTATATTAGAGAAGGGCTTGAGCCCTGCGTGTTCAAGACGCGACGTGCGCGGTGACGTCATAACATAAAATAACAGTATATTACACATTAATGAAATATAAAATATAAAAGAAATTAAACAAACTCTAACAAGCAGAATAGCGGCTATTTTTTACTAGGATTCACTGTTTTCGAGTTAATGCAATATAACTGAATTTTTCCCTTCGATGGGGGACTCAAATTTATGATGGTTAAATCATGAACGTTACAAAAAAAGCTATCATTTTATGATAAACGTAGATCAATATTATTTTTAGATACTAGGGGTACCGCTTCCTGGGGGATGTGAAGTTTCAATGTGATATTATTTGACACAAATTTTGTTTTTGTTTTCATTTTTTAAATTTTATTATTTAAAATAAATTCATGTTGAATATAAAAGCTCTAACTTATTTTACCTCTAATATTGCAACTTTCTAAAGTTTAAGAAGTCTTTGATTTATTAAAGATTCTAGGAACAAAATAACAAAATTTCAACTAATTCCTTACTGTTATCGATATTATTGATATATCGAGGTTATCGCTATGTTGATATTACCGATAATGTCGATTATACCAATAGTGTCGATAATATTTATATATATATTATCGATATTATCGACAATACTGATAATGACGTTATTTGTATTATCGATAGTATCGACGAGATTTATATTATCGATAGTATCGACCATACCACTATCCGAGGTCCGTAAAGGCATAGGTTACCTCTTAACTGACCAATGGAATTAATGGAATACGTCATCTGTATGACAAATTTGAAATAGCGTACATTGGTATGCTTGATGTTATGCTATTAATCCAGTTAATATTTATTATTATCGATAATATCGATATTATCGATATAACGATAATTTTTGGATATTGATTATCGATAACTTAATTTTATTATCGCTAGATCTCCAGATATAAATATCAGAGCATGTGTGGAGTCGAATAAAATTAATGATTAAGCAAAGGGCGGAAGGGATTGTAATTGTGAATGAATTGGTGAACGTGAATCAGGAAGAATTCGAAGCTATTCCCAATGCCTTCATTAAGAGTTTGGTTAGAAGTATTCCTCTCAGAGTATCCAACGGTTTGAGATCTGGAGGTTGCCTAACAAAGTACTGAAGGTCCTCTGGCGAATGATTTTTAATTTTACCCTTCAATTAGTGCAAGAAAATTTAACAGTGCCATTAGTTTTGATAACGATTCGTTATAAATCCAGTCTCCATCAATTTCATCGTTACTAAGTTCAAACTTCAATACGGTCTTTAGGAGATCTAGACCAATTTTTCCTTCTGTTGATACCATCATTTTTTTCGACCTCGAAATTTTTATTGATTTATACGTTTTGAACCCTCCTGAATCCATTCTGACTATTTTCTGAATGATGTCTGTCGGTGTGTGTGTGTGTGTGTGTGTGTGTGTGTGTGTGTGTGTGTGGGTGCGTGCGTGCGTGTGTGTATGTGTATCCGCGATAACATAAAAAAAATACTAATGGGAGACTTCCCAAATTTGGCAGTTAAGATTGTCAACAACATTTTAGGTGACAGATTGAATTTGGTGAATGTGGTACCACCAGAAGAGACAAAATGAATGAAAGAAGGAAGAAAGGTACAATTTCGAGACAAATTTATTTTTATTGCATTTCTGGACGAATCTCGACGAATTATAATGAAAAAAGTCTGTCTGCATGTCTGTTGTATCGCGATAGCAGCCACAGTATTTGAGATATACACATATTCTAAAGGCCAAAGACAATGATAAATTCTGAGCAAAGTTGGCCAGCTGAAAGGAGATCCACGGGACCCAAACATTTTTGTATTTGACGACAAAAAAAATATATTCTTGACTTGATGAAAGTTTATAAATCAGGTCTACTATGTACAGCCAATGAAATATATTTACTAAGTACTTAAATAAAACTGATGTAAACTAAAATTCTTTACACATTTGACCTAACAAAATGGAGTTAGGATAAATTTAGCAGTTTGATATTTGAAATGGCTAATTCAGTTACTAAAATGTCAATGTCAATAAGAAGAAATTATTAAAATATATGACATGAATTATTATTGACAGTATCGAATGACGCTGATAATTAATTATTTAAAAATTTTAATGAAATATTTCCAAGGTGCGCTATTAAAATTTAATTTAGGTAAGTGAAGAATTAAATAGAATGATTTTTTTAGATCAGGATGATATATACTGGTATAAGAAAGATATGTGCTGGCCACATCAGATATTTTATATCTGTGAATTGGACTAAAATCAAAAGCAGTGATGTGATTTGGATGAAAATTAAAAACCACCTATACCGCACCTATCTCCTTGAATAAATATAATCTGAAGGATGTGTGGATAGTGAGAAGACGTACGTCTACTGATTTATTCATTCACCTATGTAACGTTTATTGTTTGTTTTGAAAAAGTTTATTAAAGTTTCCATTTACCAACTTTTTCTTCAATTTCACTAGATTAAATCATTTTTAAATCGCTAAACTATAAGACCTACTCACTTGTTATGAAAGATATTGAAAGAATTTCAAGAATATCTAGAGATATTCAGAGAATTATCTGTGAATAGTGAAGTTGTGTTATGCTTATAGCTTCGTGAAAAAATGTGTTTATAAATAGACAAAGTGTAAAAAAATCTGAGGCATTTACACTGGAGAACTGAGAAAATTATGGTGAAAAATTCTGACTAAGTCATGAAAATTAACAACTATTACAGTTTAAGTAAGTTTTTTAACAAATAAGTAAGTTTTTTAACAAATCAGTTTAATAAATGTAAATCTACGACTATATACTTACTACGTTTCATAAAAAAAAAGCATAAAAACTTATCAACATATAAAAATAATGTTTGAGTAAAAAGCCCAACAAATATCGTACAGTAAATACAGTGAGCAAACAAATACTAAGGAAGGCAAATTTTTATTACAACTACTATTAAAAAGCTATGAAACATGGAGGATGGAAAATCGTTAACTGATATATATATAATCTTATAAAAAGTGTTAATGAAAATCTATGTGAAAAGATTGAGGAAGTTAAAAAGATCTTAAAAATCTTACGGAGAAGGTGAATAGAGAAGCTAACGACACATCAAATAAAAAGTTTCGGCCTTACAAACTGAAAATAGAACACTAAAAATACGTCTCTGGACGGCTGAGAGAATATTAAAAAAATATATATTGTTCTCTACGGCTTTGATGAAGTTGAAAACGAAACAGAGGAATATTTGTTATATGAAATTCAAAAACTGTTGAAGGAAAAGCTGGAAATCGAACTACCCAAAATAGAGTTTACTAACATCTTTCGGCTGGGGAAACCATCAAATAAAAAAAGACCAGTTTTAATCGAACTTCTTTCACATTTAACAAAAGTAAACTTATTAAAAAACAAAGCAAAGTTAAAAGGAACAGGAATATTTATTAGTGAAGACTTGATCAAAGAAGACAGGGAAGAAAGAAAAATATTAGTAGAAAATCTGAAGGAAGCAAGAAGTAAAAATAAAGTAGCTAGTATAAGAGGAAATAAATTAATAATAGAAGGAACAGCCTACACCAGTAAAGAATTGGAAAATCAAGGTTCAGTGACAAACAAGAACAGATCACCACCGGCGGCGGTTAGTGAAACTGCTTGTGAGTCAGTAACACTGGTAACTTCCAAATTTCAGGAACAAAACATTGAAGGAAACATAGAAGAAGAAGAAATAAATTCTGAATTCACGGAGTAACAGGAAGAAGATGTAGAGACAGGTCAAAAAAGAGAATTCGAAAATAGTACTGGAAAGATTGGTAAAGAACGAAAGAAAAAATTAACCTACAATAAATCAAGAAGACCCGTTAGAAATAACAATAAATAATAACATTAATAATTGTTTAAATATAGTATTGTTATATATATATGTGTATATATCCATGGTAGGTATATATTTTGTCTATATTTTTTGATAACATATATTTGTTCTCAACAGCAATAATCCGGGTTTGGTTGTTTTTTGCTCAATGTATGAAATAAAATGAATCCATTTATAAGAGAATATAAAAATGAACCTTTAAAAACAAATGAAATAAAAAACATCCAGTATTGTCAAAATGCCTTAAAACCACAAAAACAATTGGGAAAAAATGTTTTACATATTGGACCTAGACTATTTAATAAATTGGAAAACAATGTAAAAACATTTAAATCTATTTACATATTCAAGAAAAAAGTAAGGGTATATCAAAATTTGGAAGATATAATAAATGTAATAGATTAATGACAGTCGTTGTTATTATTATTATAGTTAAATTAAATATAAAAATTAGGGAGTTTTTTTTATTGCATTTACATCGTTTTAAAATTTGTAAACAAAGAGTTGTTTTGTTTTAGTTGTATTTTAGTTTAGCTGAAGCTATATGCACTTATTATGTTAAAATTTTAGTTAAAATGTATTATTTATAGGAACAGACCACCAATAATAGACCGCTGGGGTGACGCCCCATACATTTTTCGAAGATTTACCAAAATTATTGTTTGTTCCTTTTCAGTTGTTGAGCGCTATGCACTAGAGAATAAATTTATATAATACGGTAGGTAACCATTTTATGTTGAATTTGCCTAGTTTTGGTGCTATTTCGAGTTTAAATAAGTAACACAACTTTAACTACTATTCGGTAGATGTTTGGATAGTGAAACAAAAAACGAACCCACAGACCAATGTTGAATGTGCTATAAAAAATTAAGATCCTTAAACAGCATCAGAGATTCATTTCATGAACACTAAAATTAGATTATAAACAAAAGCTCACCTGTATGGCAAACAGACTATTTCGACTATTTCGGGAAGAAATCGCAACTTTTTAACAACTTCTTTGATCTAATTCATACATTTAATTTAAAAGGGTTGTCCGTTTGTCTATTTAAATTACAACGTTGGCGCATTTACTACGAAAACTTTTGTACACATATAACGAATACTGCATTCAAGAAAATTGCTAAACTATTCGAATTTTAAAGATAGGAAACAAAATATAACTTTACAGCACTGGCGTGCGAGAGAGAGGATATGCGTAACATGTGCAAATGGAATGATCAAATTGTGAGCCGACCCAAAAGTTTCGGTGTTTCGCAAACTCGTAAGATATATTCTCTAACTAAGTCTGAAAGTTTGGTAGGGATTTCATTGTGCATGAAGCCCGCGTAGGTTTATTACATTATGAGATAGGCCCATGCGAAATCCTCAGTTTGATAAATTAATCAGTGTAGGTATACCAGGTTTTTTGTCCTGATTGGATCCTGGAATGGGTTGGAATCTTTGATGCGAAGATAACACTGACGTAGTTTTCCACGAAACACCGTATACTGCACTCGTTGCGCGTTTCGCCAACCAAGTTTGCATCATCTGGAGATGATTAAAACTAACCTTATGCTAACAATGTAGCGAGCTACCCCCTATTGTATCAAACACTGCACAATATCATCCACATTCATAAACCAAACTCTGAAGAAATACGCAAATTATTCTTTTGCTTCTGTTTCGAATCTGTTCATGAAGAGGCTGGCAATGAATAGTGACAAAGAGTTACCCATTGCTGTTCCTTCATGCTGTTCGAAGAAATAATCGTTGAATCGAAAGCAATTTTGTTTCATGCAAGTTGAAGATATTCTTTTACTACATCTTGACTGAGATTGTTTGATTCGAGTAAATCCTTAAGGTAGTCTAAGGACTGTGGTATCGAAACACTTGGAAACAATGAACAAACATCAAAGGAAATCAAAATTTCATCTTCTTGCAACTGAATATTTTTCACCTTATTAATGAAATCATTGGAATTAACCACAGAGAAACTAGGTAGTACGATAGGTAAATTTTTGCACTCCTCTGTTAACCATTTTGATAGGTGGTAAGTCGGAGATCCGATTGCTAAAACAATATGATGCACCGACTTTCTTAGGCAAGCAGTACAATCTAGGTACACTTGGGTTAGATGCATGTAACCTGCTATTTAAAGCTGGAGTAATAATAAGGTTGTTGCAGGAATTAAGTACACTTCTTATTTTAGTAATCATTTTCGGCAATGGATTTCTAAAAAATTTTTAATAAGGACCTAATCAGATTGTCTACCCTTGCATAATAGTTTTCTTTATCTAAAATAACAACCTTATTGCCGTTATCAGCTTTTAAGTAAAAACAATCTTTCTCGCGCAACCGTTTGATAATTTTTCTTTAGTAGATTTTGACTTTCTATTTGCTTTAGTGACAATATTTGTCGAAATTTTATTTCTGCTATCTTCATTGACAAATCCTTTAGAGGAATCAGGAAGGTACTGAATAGAACTTTCAACACTTACAACAATCTCATCTAAAATGCCTTAAGAGCAAGGTAAAACAATCGCTTGTTAAGGAGATCAATTTCTTCTTTATCAAACGACTGTGACATACTACCGATTAATCACTTGAGTTTTTTATTTTGTGTCATTTTCTTAATAAATTTCGCGTTGATTTTTAAAAACATATTCCTCTGAAAGTCATACCCCTATTCATGTTCTAAATTATTTAACTTATGGTAAGCTTTCTGTAAAGTATATATGTTTGTAATTCAAGCGTACTTCGTTTACTGTAGAGATACTTAATTTCTAAATCCAGCCATTTCTGCTTTGCAAACATTGTAACTTTATCTGAAATGTGAGAAGAATTTGGAAATTTAACTTGAACAAAATTTGGAAATACTGAATGACGTTTGCAAGATTTTAGAAACCAAATATCTGACCCTATTAATCTAATTTTAACACTAACCTTATGATACAGATTCAGTTTCGTTGACCTGAAGCCTGATTGGAAATAGAAATTTCAATACAACGCTTTAATCGAATATCCTGAGAAAACAAAATACATGGGGAATTAGTTTGTTTGTTTTCAATTTACTTCAGTGGACAAAAAAGGTTCAGTTCTTCAGCATAACATAATTTTACGCGTCCCTTGCAAGATTTCAATATTTCGACGGATAACCTTTCCATATAATATGTTCAGTTAGATTGATATAAAAACATGGGATTTTTTTATTTCCTCCACTCGTTTACAATATAATTGTTTCGAGACCGACATATATTGTTCTTTAGGTTTCTGCGATTGTGATGATGTGGACGATTCCCGGGTGTAGTCACGCATAGCTAATATGTTTCTAGAGAGACCGTATAGTTGCTTAAACGACGTTTCAGCAGTTAAATCTACCACCCTCACGTTCTTAACTGCTTACTGAGACTTCTCGTTACTCACCGGAGTTCGGGAAATGAATGTATAAGTTGAGTGGGACTACACCCGATAATTCAACACGTTATACATGCATTTAAAACTTTCCAATCCTCAAATGGTCCAACGAATGATTCTTACTTTTAACCTTAGAATGCGAAAATGCATTGAAGAAGGAGGAAGACATTTTAAAAATAAATGATGACATGGCGTTACTGTTTATTTTTTGTTTTGTTTCGTAATTTGTTTAGTATCAACTTGATATATAAGTTTATTTGATTTTTTTTTAAATTATCTCTGTCTCAGTGTTCTCTATTGTTTATTACTTATTTAACAATAAAATGGTAACTTTCCAAATTAATCACATATTTTTTTGAAATTCATTTAGATCCATCAAAAAAAAATTTCTTGCGTTGAGGCTGTTCACAACCAGTCTTAGTTTTCTGTTTTAATGAATAGTAGAAACATGCCTACAAATTTTAAACACCTGTTCTCCTTAATTTTTCGTATTCAGAATATGAAATAAAATTTGCCGAAAAGTCCGGACCTGCATACAAAATTTTTGACGTTTTATTCCATGGCTTGCTCCATCAGAAGAAATAAATTCATAACAAGAATGTGATTTTTAATTTTGCCACAGAATTATTAATATGCAATATTTTTTATGACATTTGGTACATGTCCATTTCAGGGGGCGCTTAATCCAGTGGTGTACTCAGATTTTTTTGTAAAAAAAATAGCTAATACGACTTCTTTAATTTTCATCCCTAAAAAATTCCGCAGTAGGCCATGGTTTTTGTAAAAAAATATGACACTTTGTCCTATAGTACAGATTTTCCCACTCTATAATCCAAAAAAAGTTAGTCAAACTCAGACGATAAATACAAATTTTATGGGGGTATCCCGCTTTCAAGTGTGACCCACTTGAAAGTGGGACCACAGAACTTAAGACAACCTCCGAATGCAAAGCCGAAGCTGCTTGAGCGACGGTTACACTTATGAAGAAACGAGGACACATAACCGTCCCCACTGACATTGCCAGTGCCGGTGGAGGGATTCGAACCAGCAGGACAATGGAGAGATTATCTAGTAACACTTACCATCGCGTGCTCTAAAGAACTACTTCACCGAGTGAAGACCTGGAATGTACTATTTACTAGCGTACTTTACCTGTAAAGTACCAGTTAATTTTCGGGTATTTTATAAATTCAGAATTGTTTATCTGATACAGTTTATCCAATATGAATTGAAATACTTCAATCTAAAGTGTTTATACCAGGAGGGCGTATTTTCACTCTAATCGTCAAAGAAATAGAGCGTAAATCGTGCTCGTATTTGTTGAACGATACCTTTACATTACATTCGATATGAGAATGTGGCAATGCAGCGGACCAGATGTGAAACTCAGGCGGTAGTGTCCGAACTCTAGCGAATTAAGTTGTGATTTGAATAGACTACTGGACTAGTTGTTTATATTGACCGTACAGTGCAAATCATGTAATAATTTTGGATAAATAGAATTATTTTCTGTGAGATATTTATAGCATTTTAGTGATCTTATTAAGTGGTTTTAGTAATATTTCAATATTTGCATTAATTATTATTATTAACATAGCTTTTTGGAGGCCTTTTGAAACGCATGAAAATTAATTATCTGAAGAAAATATTGAACCGGTGGCGCCGTTAATTGATACTAGTTCAGAGTTTAATAAGAACAAGGATTTACGTGTTCAATGTCAGCGTCTTATTTTAAATACCTATGAATGTTTAAAGAGAGAAAATATTGAAACGACAGATAGGGACATTGTAAATAGAATTTATGAATTATCTAAACTTTCGACTTCTACGATTTATACCGTTATTAAGGACGGGGATGTTATAGATCACTCTACAAAGCGGAAAGGAAAAAAACGAAAATTTTGTAGAATTGACGATACCTCGAAATACGTTATTCGGCGAACGGTTTATAGTTTCTTTAAGGAAAATAAAGTACCAACTTTAGAAATGATTCGTGATGAATTGCGTGATTATCCGGATTATAATTACAAATCTTTAGAAACGCTACGAGGTATTTTATTAGATTGCCGTTTTAAACACAAAATAATAGATAATCGAATGGTTATAATGGAATCGCGACGTATCGTTGAACTTCAACGAGAATACTTACATAAAATGAAAGAATACTGTGAATCAAATAGGCATATAGTATATCTCGATGAGACACACACGATGCCGTTCAGTACGGCTGAGTAGATGACTCTAAAAATTGTAGTTTATATACACCTTGCTCGAGAGGAAAGCGCGTTATAAAACATAACACAATCCTCTGCTAATTATCATGAAGACATTACTGCGGATTTGTTCGAAAAATGGTTCGCTGAACAGCTTCTACCAAACATTTCTCCAAATTCGGTCATTGTTATGGACAATGCTTCGTATCACTCGCGTTTATTACATAAAATACCTAATAATAGTACCAACAAGGAGGACATTTTAAAATTTATGATGAATAAAAATATGGACATCTCTGATAAGGTTCCGATAAAGAATTATTAAAACGCATAAAGGAGCATAATTTTAAAAATGAATATGTAGTTGATGATCTTTGCAAGAGACACAATCATCAAAATTGCGTATTCAACTAATATAAATAAATAAACAAGTAAGTAAATAAATAAAAAGGTTATTATAGGTATTGTACATGCACATAAACTCATATAAAATAGTAAAAAAATAATCGATTTATTTTAAAGAATTAACAGATAATTCTAAATCTTTTTGGTCGACGCTCATGGATATGACTAAATTCCAATTGTTGGCGTTTTTATGCTGTTCCAATTCATATTGGAAACACTATACCTACATACTAATGCTAAATAGAAAAGATGGCAACAACTGACTAACGGTATTTACAAAAAAATTCTCTTATTTCATAAGCATTCCAGTATTCAGTAGAAATTTTGGATTTTGACTGGCTTTAGAATTTTAAACAACTTTATTATTGAGCCTTTTGTTCCAAAATTAACGAATTTGAAGTTTGTCATTTTCGAGCACCCTGTATAAGAATCGTATTTTTCAAGAAAGCAAAAACTTTTATGTAGAATCAGAAAAGTTGGATATTTTTGCAATTTCACCTCTTGTAAACCTCATTCGCGGACATACTTTATATAAAACTTTTAACTTATTTCGTGAAATTTCCTAATTTATTTCGTAAGTGTTTACAGATGCACCTAATTTACGTGTTTTATTAGTTCTGCTTTATAAATTTCGAAAAAGCGTTTAAATAATATTCAAATTAACATGAATAATCACCCTAGAGCCCTCTACACACGTTTCTAAATTAAATTTTGAATATTTTATTACAAGCAGGATCAAAAGCTTCTCTTAATATTTTATTTTTAAAATTATTGCCTACGGCCAGCAGCAGCGCCTCGATACGCATAAACAAATTACATAAATTTACTTCCAAACGAGTTTTTCTGTTTATCGTTTGTTTGTTGGCACAGTGTGCAATAATTCTGGCTGAAATATATTGCCGGTATGTTTTATTTTTCATTTGCATAATACAGTAATTTTATATGCTAACCCAAACATGTATAACCAATGAAAACTACTACTAAACGGTTTGGTATAATTTATGTATAAATTTCGTTTTTTTTCAAGTGCAGAGGTCGTAACTAATCGGCAATAACATGGACGTAAAAAATGACTGATTAAAATGTTGGGCTAATATATCATCTGGAACTATTTTGTTTTGTTTGTTTATTTTCCTGGAGGTGGAACTGCTACTGTGTTGTTAAAGAATTATTTATGAAGGTATAAGAGGAGCGGAAGGATGTTTGAATATAAAATACATAAGCAACTGCTTGCAATCCAGAGGGAACCAAAATATTCCAAGTAACAAATAAATAAAACTGTTTTATCTATTTCTGTGAGAAAGAGCCTACTTCTCCCATTAATTTGAGTTAGGAAACAAGGTTCATTTTCGCACTAGTAAGTCAAATCTTTATTTATTATAGGTTTTTATTGTGCAATCTTTCAGATTTATGAAATTTATACCGGAAGTCGATTGCTGAGATCTTGATGTGTTAATTGATTTTTGAATACTGTTATTTTCAATGTATTCATTTGCTCCTAAAATTGTTCTTGCAATTTTCTTTTTGTCCAACTACAGTGCGTCCATAAAGGCACGCATAAATTCATTATTAGGTAAATAAACAATATTATTGAAAACTTTTTTATATTAATTTACTGTTTTTTCAAATAATAATTTAATATACAGGGTGACTTACCTTCGAGTAATGACGTCATCACCGGTTTATTTAAATAGAACACCCCAATTTTTTCCCAATTTCCGGTTGTCCCTTGCTGAGCTGATTCTAAAAATGTATCACAAATTGCTTCAAATTGGTACAGGGTGGGCAACAATACATAAGGTGTTTATAAAACTTTAATTAGAAAGTTTTAATGTATTTTTACAAAAAACAATTTACAATAAATGTTCAAATTATTCTCCATTGACCGCTAGACAATGACCTAACCGGGCAATACATTCGTCTCTGACATTTTGTAGCAGGGGTGTTATGTTCAACATTTCTTGCCTGATTTGGTCTTTTAGCTCACGGATATTGCCAGGTCTTTTGGTATAGACTTTAGATTTTAAACAATCCCATAAAAAGAAGTCTAGTGGACTAAGATCAGATGATCTAGTGGGCCATTGCACTGTTCTCCTTCTTCTTATCCACCAATCTGGAAAGGTTCTGTGTAAAAACCCGCGCACAGCTGCAGCGAAATGTGGCGGTGCGCCATCCTGTTGAAACCAGATTCTGCTGTCTAAAGTATTGGCTATTTAAGTATCAAGAAAAAGCCGGGTCAACTCAGGAATTAATGTATTTTGTAAGAAATTCAGACACAATGCTCCTGTCAAATTTTCATCAAAAAAAATATGGACCAACAATTGTATTTCCCACAATACCATACTACACATTGACCTTTTGTGCTCGTTGCGTATGATATTCTTGCATCCAGTGTGGATTTTCCTGAGATCAATAACGGGTGCTTTGCTGATTAGCATTCCCCTTCAAGTAAAACGTTGTCTCGTCGGAAAATAAAACGTTAGCAATGAAATTGTTATTTCGATTATTTTGGTCATTCATATACTCGCAGAATTCATTTCTTCGGTCAAAGTCGTCTTCAGCCAATTCATGGATGAGACGTCCTTTATAAGAATGGTATTTTACCTGTTTAAGAATGTTCGACACTGAAGACTTTCCAATATTCAAATCCTTAGATACTCCACGCACTGTACAATGTGGATTTTCCACTGCCGACAAAATTACGTCTTAGGTCTACCTTGCTTTGGTGCATTCCTCACATGTCCTTATTCTCTGTATTTTCGCTATATTCTGCTTACCGCAGATTGTGAAATAGGTTCACGATCTGGGTGCATTTCATGGAATAATCTGCATACCTCTTGTTGAGTCCGCATCCTATCGCCAACACCAATCATTAAAATTTCAATCCTCTCCCTTTCAGTTAAAGGCATTTCCGAGAAAACAGTTTTAATATGATAAATTAGATTTAGATTTCACGTAAATGTACCTACTTTAAAGCGTTAACAATACAGTAGTGAACTTTTTATGACAGTTCTTAACGTCAATTAACAAAACAAATGGCAAAAAATACCTACAAACAATAAAAATAGTACAGTATAGTCGAGGGGTAAAGATCACTAATAAACGTGATTGGGGTGTTTTTTAATAGTTTATGAAAATAGTTGTATCACAATATGTTAATTTCATTTAATTTTTTTAGTACGTTTATTCATTTGTAAATAACTTGTAATTTTGGTACCAATTTGAAGCAACTTGTGATACATTTTTTGGAATCAGCTCAGCAGGGAACATCCGAAAATTGGGAAGAAAGTGGGGTGTTCCATTTAAAAAAACCGGTGAAGACGTCATTACTCGAAGGTAAGTCACCCTGTATATTAAATTATTATTTGGAAAAACAGTAAATTAAAATCAAAAATCGACGCATTTCCGGAATTTTCAATAATATTGTTTATTTACCTAATGAATTTATGCGTTACTTTATAGACGCACTGTGTATGCTGGATGTTCTTCTGAAGCAATGCCCTATTTGGTAACTGTAAATAAGAAGCTATGTTTTTCGACCAGCATTTGAATGAACTTATTCCTATAGGTTGCCTTGTGCATTTCCCGTTCCTATTGGCTACGAGAAATGTCCAATATTCAACATTCTCAGGTCTAAAATTGACGTATTTTCTAAGAATAATCACCATATTCAATCCTTCGACGTCTCTAGACGTTACAAAATGAACTCTTGACATCTATTTCTTTTATCTGACGTGTGCAAAAACGCACCATTTTCTTACTTGTATCTTGTAGAATTCAGCTTCACCTCTTTTTTGCAACATGCACACGCATAAGCACATGACATCTTTTTCCCAGTTGTCACATAAGAAGTTGCCTTAACATAGTTAATAACAACAGTTCTTCAAAAAGTGTATTGAAATAATCAACTCAACACTCAACAAAATAACCTTGACAGATATAGAAGTGACATTTAGCGTATTTTTTTAACACATTTTTGACTTGTTAACCAAATTTAAAATATTTTCTTCTTTCATCAAGTGTTTCCAAGAATGATTATTAAAAAACATTCCGTATAACATATCTGTAAATAAATGTATCTGTGCTTTTCGCCATAGTTCTAATCAATCTATCTTCATCGCGATCCATCATCGATGTCTTATTTCGAACAGAGCAATTGATTGTGGCGAAATTACGCTTCGGTTGGTAAGACATATATAATATAAAACTTTTTATACTTAACTAGTATAGCAAAAAATAATAAATTTATCAGTTGTGTACTTGCAACAATAATCATGAAAACCGTTGTTTCATTTAATTTGGGGTTATACAAAAAAAATTAAAAAAATTAAGATAAGATATTCTCTATTTATCCATAGATAGATAGTATAAACATAAAAAAAATAATAGATATAAAAATAATAGTTACAAACTAATACTAGTTTACATAATATAGAAATATAATATAGAGAAAAGAAAAACAAACCTCAAGCAACATCAATTTGGCTGATATGCATTATCTTTTATAACATAAAAGTTGACTCTTAAATTGGTTAACGGTATTACTAGTCTTAATTACGTGAGGAAGAAGATTGAATTGTACAACTTCTTTGTGGAACAGACTTCTCATTGTACTACTCCTAGAAGTTCTTTTAACATAATAGTTATTTGCATTAGCCGTTCGTGTGTTACACATGTGTACGTTTGTAACAGACAACAATTGTCATGTGAGATATTCCGGTAAAATGTTATTAATCATTTTGAAAATAAATGTCATAGTTTCAAAGAAGAGGAACTGTTTAATGTTAAGTCATTTTAATGTATTAAGCAACTGCTGACTGCTAGTGAAGAAATTGCATCTTAGTATTATTCGCATTGCCTTATTTTGGAGAACCTGTAGTCTACTAAAATTTGTACAACTTATATACAACACACAACAGCAATAGATAAAATGAGGTAGTACTAAGTTATTATACACAGTTAGTTTAGTAGTTGTTGATATAAATGGAGCCACTCTGCTTCGATCTTTTTGCCGATTTTTTTTTATATGTATTCTATATGTTTGTTAAATATCAGTTCAAGATCAATTATTAAGCCTAGATATTTTATTTCTTAAATAATTTCAACTTTTTTACTATTTAACTCGATACCAAGATTTAGACTAGCAAACTGTTTATATAGTTACATATACCAACGAACATAAATTTGGATTTTAATTCATTTACTTTTAGTTTATTAATCAAAAATTTTTCTGTCAATAATTTTAGTTCTAAATTAACAGTATTTACCATTTCCTCAAAATTTGTACTCTCATAATAAATAAGAGTGTCATCAGCAAAAAGATGGATATTACATTTTTGCAACACATTGCCAAGGTCATTAATATAAAGAATAAATAATAATGGACCCAGTACACTGCCTTGAGGAACCCCAAAGTTGTTTAACTTCGCTTCTGATAAATTCCCATTCATTTTTGTTACTTGGTACCTACTTGTTATATAACTTGTAATCCAGTCTATAACGGTGTTCTCAAATCTATATCTCTTCAGTATTAATAGTAGTATATTACGGTCAATTGTTTCAAAAGCACGCTTAAGATCGATGAAAACTGCACAAATCTCAACTCCTGCTCTGTCCAACAACTGCTTCCAATCTGAAATTACTAATTGCAAAGCCGTTTCACATAAATGTTTACCACGAAATCCCGATTAATATGTGCATAGAATATTATTTGAATTTATGTACTTGATTACTTGATCATAAACTATTAATTCTAAGATTTTTTCACAAAAAGGTAACATAATTACTGGTCTTAACTGTTCGGCCAGATTCGTATTGGATATTTTTGGTATAGGTACCACTACAGATGTTTTAAAACATTCAGGCATAACACCCTTTTCCAGACTCAAATTAATCAAATTTAAAAAAGGATACCGTAATTTTTTATGATATCACGTCCGATTTCGTCAGTGCTATATTTATTCTTCGTTTAGTCACTATTTTCTTTAGATCTTGTAGGGTTATAGCAATAAATGATGTCATACTAGAATTTACACTCGGTATAGATTCATTAATTATATCAATATCGACATCATCTATCCCTATGCTTATAATAATACCCTCAATACTACCTACATAATATTGATTCAATACATCCGTCAAGTTATTATATACTACTCCATTACAGTTCAAACTTTGCAGAGCGTGTTCCCCGTTTTTTTTTCAACTAACTGCTTTAAACTTTTCCCCACTAATTATGGATTTGACTTATTACTATCCATATTTTTAGCATAAAATATTGTTTTCGCTTCCTTGATAACTTTTACAGTATTGTTTCTTGTCTGCTTGTAGTAATTCCAATCCTCATCCTGCGTGTAAAAACAAATCTTTTGTAAGCCCTATTTCTATTTGCAATAACTTCCCGACACTTATCATCTAACCATCTATTTTCAGCTACCTTTACTTTTATAAATTTTTTTGGTGCTACTAATATTTAGTATATCTAATATGTTATTTACAAATGTCTAACTAACAATATTTACATTTGTGCAAGAATACTCACATTCCCTTTCAATTAACAAATTTATCATTTCATCAAAATTGATCCGAGATCTAATTTCCTTTGATTGATATTTTGATAAATCCCTACCGTTTTCTACTTTTACTTGAATTATTGAGTGGTCTGTTATGATATAATTTTGCTCTACATACGCATTTATTGTATAATCAATTATGCTACTAGAATTACTTCTTACTCTAGTAAAATTTTGTATACACTGTTAAATGCCATAATTCTCAATACTTTCTTTAAATCTTCTTTTTTACATAATCATTTTTGGAAAAATCAGTATTAAAATCGCCTGTGAGGATTATACTATGTGTATTATTTTTGTCAACATAATCATCTAGCTATTGCAAAAACCTATTAAGAAAAAGTGTTATATTACCACTAGGCGATCTATAAACAGCAGTCACACTATATAGGGCATTTTTAACTTTTATATCAACAGATAATAACAAAAAAATTTACATCTAGAATTAATGTTTTAATTGTGCCCGTTTTAATGAATATTAATACCCCATTTGTGTGACGGCTACTCGAGTCGCAACGAACGATGTTATACCCTTTTAATTCTAATTTACTGTCAATAAAATTTTAAGTAATATATGTTTCAGTAAGATACAGAATCAAGGGTTTATATTTAAATACATACTCTGATATTTAGTCTTTATTTTTATAATAACTTTCAGCGTTCATGCAGGAGAAAAATAGCGCACTATCATCCTGTGGTTGCTATTTGTTATAGACTATCTTCTTCTTTATTGAATCAACAATTTTTAAGTAACCCTCACATTTCCTATCAAAAGCAGCATGCTGGACATTCAAGTTAATATTTAGTTTTTCATTTGCTCTAACACAATTCACACACATTTTATTTTCACTTCTGCAAGCACTACTGTAGCGTTCTTCTGCACATAGTGTACATAAAACATTTTCTTTACAGTTTTGAACCTCGTGATTGTGTCCTCCACATTTAAAACACCTTTTTACCCATAAATATTCATATACGTTGCAGTTATTCCATCCAACGTATAATATTTGCTCTTCCTTATTCATTAGATGTCTAAATCTTTCAGTATCGACCTATACAATCCAATTAAATATTCCTCTTCACGCTTTTGTTTTATAAATACTTTCAAACCTAAAACTGTCAGCTTCTTGAGGTATTTTATTTTGCCTAAGAATCTGCCCAATCAACTCCTTATCATCTACTTTATTTGTTAATTCTTCCTCCGCAATACCAGTAATGATAACCCTTGGCTTTAATTTTTTGGAACATTAATTTCATGATTATTTCCCAATTTCGTTTCAATGTCCCCCTTTATAGTATTCAGGGCTTCAGCATTTGAAAACTTTAAAATTACTCCTCCATTGCGTGTACTTTTGTGGATATTTAAACCCACTTGCAAGTCCACTGCATTTATATGACATCTTAAATCGTTCTTAATTTCATTTGTTTCTTTTTCTATTTTGGGTTTAACGAATAAAATATGTTCCTGTTTACCAAGAATTTCAGCGTACGTTGGTTGAATGTCTTTAGATGGTGCTGCTGATTTATTTTCTTTTGTTCCTTTATTTCCTCTCGCATTTCGTTAATCATTATATTTTGCTACACAATAACATTGTAACACGCCTCTAACTTTGATTTAAAATCATTCAAAATCTCTTTATTTCCCACACATTCACATGCCGTGGTTGTTTCCAACTTCGATCTTGTACTACGTGCCGTCATTATTGTATTATGGCACTCGGCAATGATTTTTGCCGAATTTCGTTATTAACTGACAGATGTTGATACCTTTTGAGTCACTACACAATAACAATAAAACACTTTGTCCTTTGTCGGTGGAACTGATCATGGAATAGCTTTGGTTTTTCTAGCACTATAACTGTTTATTGAAATTATTATATTCCTCTACATACTTTTCTCACTTTATTTTAAAATTTTTAGGACCTTAAGCTCTGCAATCTGCTTGTTCACTCTTCGAAGGTTCAAGCACTACTTCTACTCGTCTTACTCTTTACCTTTCTTGGAACTGGCATGCTTTTAATATTTTTCTGGTACCAACCACTTTTTTTATAAATAATTTTACTTTTTTAATTATTTTCAACTATTAAATTATCCTTCAAATGACCTAAAATCTGAAACGGAGAACCTTTGATTTAACCTTACGTCTGAGGTAATTACTAATGCACAAATAATTTGATACACCCTGTATGCACCACGTAAAGTGCGAATGAGCGATTTAACGCCAGGGGGTGAAAATTTTTGTACAGAACGCGTGGGGAAAGCTAAGTATCTTTGTGAAGATAGATGACTAATATTATTTACAGAGAACTGGACAAAAGAAGGAAAGAAGCAGCAATATAGGGGAAAGAGGGCAATTTATCTAATCTAAAGTATGGACATGAAAAAAATAAAGCTTGGGTGAATCTGATGTTTGAGTTCAAATTTTAGCTTGACGGATGGAAGTTATTTAACAAGTGAGAGATATCAGGACAATGAAGACTGAGTGGAACTAGGAATGTTGGAATGAGCACGGTGACAGAGCTAGCTCCAAGGTTGTGCCATTATTTTTGGTTTAGATGAAACAAACATGACTTCAAAATCTGTTAACTTTTTCGATAAAGATTTGAATATTTTCCAGAAAAGAAAAAATTCTAAATTCCGTTTAGATTATAATAATTACACCACTGATTTTTTTAAAATTTTTATGTTTATTTATGTAGGTATACATTTTATTTATTATTAGAAATGTTCGAATCCCTGCCAAGAAAATGGTAGATCTTAACGTCATATAACTAAAGCCGCCCCATTTGAATGCACTCTACCGAACGGCGCCAGCGGTAATGGGTAGACGTACGACATGCGCCAAGAGCTAGGTACATCAATAGCGACCAGTCAAACACAGACTTGAGGATATGTACTATTGCGGCCGAAAAAAATGATCGACTGATTTTTCCATTGTAAATATGGTTCTAACCAGTGACGCGTCAGTCATAATATAATTTATTATTTTTATTAGTGTCAATGTCATTGTGATACCCCACCAATGATTTCTTGTCAAAATTGACATAACTGACGCAAAAGTCCCTATTTACAACAGACATATTTTTGAAATAACATACCACTTGATAAAAATTCGATTACTTTTTTTATGGCCGCAATAGTACGTGCGGACAAAGATTGTAATATTTTCGTAAGCGTATACAATGTCAAAGGTGAGACGTTCTTTATTCTTCGCTTCCCAAAAAATACAAATTTGTCTCCCAATTTCCAGAAATAAAATATACTGGATTGGTTATATACTGTGTTTATAAAAAGTACTTGATAGAAGTGCACAAAATTGCAGAAAACATGTTGCAATTATAAACAAAATCATACCCAAAATTTATGACTTCATTTTCATGTGTGTGTGCTATACCTCAGTGGGTAATAGACAAAGAACACTTTGTTGTTTCTGGAAAATTTATGTCAGTCTGGCCGTTGCCTACTAGGCCTCAAATACGACGATAATTTCCCCGTATGCAGCGCGTGGTAAACACGTATGAAGAAGTGTTGAAAAAACCACAGATGCAAGAAACAATAAAGATGAAAATGTGCACGTATTTTACATCCAAACAAACCCAACCCTTCTGACTGTAAGACATATTTGATAACCAGTAAAAGATTGAAAAAAATCCCAACGCAATTGATTATCTTGCAATAAATACGTTTAATATACAGAAACACAACGTTTTAGTATTAGTGACCGATATTGTAACGTAAATAAGTAAAATAGGCGCTTCACTAAAAAAATATATCCAAATTTATTGCATATAATCTGTTTACTACACGCTTTCCATAATACAGCAGAAAAAATTCGAAGTAGTTATCTCGACGTCGAAAAGTTAATCGCAAATAAAAAAAAAAATTGTGAGGTCGGCTATACGTATTCAAGCATTTCATTAAGTATGCCCAAAAATTCTCGAACTACCACAGCCTATAATAATGGGATGGGGGACATGCAAGCAGCTTTTTATTTTCATGAACATTTCGACGAAGTTAAATGCGTAATATTTAAATTCGAGTCCGACTCTTTTGAAATAGGGAACAATGCAAATAGTATGAGATTACAGGTGTGCTTCTTACCGAGAAATTTAAAGACATTTAAGTAAAAATTCGGATATTGGCATAATATTGCGTCATTGGACGTAGAACGTTTATTTTCAAAATACGCCTTAATATTTACATACCACCATAGAAGTTTAGTAGAGGATACTATAGAAGGTTTATCAATGATGCAAGTGTACGTTGACAACAACAAGCAACTATTGTTAAACATGACATAAGAGGTAAGTCTTTGTAAGTTACACCATGATGCCCCTCACCGACGTCAGTTGTTTTCTTAAAACGGGCCGGGTTTACGTATAACACGATCTATACTAAAAATAATAACACAGTTGTGAAACTAAGTTAGCCTTGCATAAATTGTACGTGTATATATACCTATATGTAAAAAGTTCTATTAAAAATAACCTCAATTTAGGTATTAAAAAATAAAATCCTGTAAGCTTTTAGCATAAATACAATCAGTTATATAATTTGATTCATTTAGCTGAGTGCTTTTCTCTGAATATTGCATGAATATTCTTTTGAAATAATCAGCAAGTAGTCCGTTTTCAGTATATCCGAATAGCGACAGTTCAACAACATAAAATTACTTTTAAATAAGCCCTTATTTATTCAATAATTCTGAGTTCACGAGTACACGAAGAAGATACAAATGTGGGTCTAATTTAAAATTTAACATCGAATCAATCAAGGAGTGTCGTCAAGGGTCTGCATTAATAAACGAAAATATTTCAAATCTAAATTTCGCAATCTTGTCCCAATAGAAAAATCGCTGTAATAAAATTATTGTTGTTTTAAGTTAACTACGTCTGAAAAACAATTTTCTTGCAGGGAACTGCGAACGGCTCTCAGTTTGTTTTTTTGTAGGGCTAGAACGTGGGTACAACAAAAAGGTGTTATTGTTGATAATTTTCCTTCGATTACTATAAATAATTACACACTCTCTAGGGAGCCATTTAGTTAATTTTTAATATTATTTGATGTTAAAAAAATATAATTAACCAACTAATAATGTTAACTATAAATTGTCGATTTCAAATTTAAAAAAAAAACAAAATATTAAAATTCACGAGACTACAATTATATAGAATTATGAGACACTTGTGGAAGTGAATTAGGCCTTATAAATCTAGGTATCTGTATACACTAAGTAAATGAATCTGTTTTCAACAAAGTAGTCTTTAAAGAGTGTTCGTGTTAAAGCGCTGTATACATGTATACATTGCCGCATATTAAATATCCCTTTAAAAAGAAAACCTTAAAGTTATAAAAAAAGACTGTTACTGTTGAATGCCTACTTAGGGTAAAATATATTACATATATAGTGCTTAACCAAAAAATATATATAAATTTTTTTTATTTTTTTAAATATATATATATATATATATATATATATATATATATATATATATATATATATATATATATATATATATATATATATATATATATATATATATATATATATATATATATATATATATATATATATATATATATATATATATATATATATATATATATATATATATATATATATATATATGTTGTTTTTCAGGTTTTCGCGGGTGGTGAATGTTAAATTCGTTTTCCGGGTATACTCCCGCGTAGGTGATAGGCCCCGAGAGGGACCGTGGTTGTCTGAACGACGTTTCGGCAGAATCTCATCTGCCATCTTCAAGGTTCTAACAGATAACTGCTCACTGCGGTTTCTGGTTACTCGAACTGAAACGTCGTTCAGACAACCACGGTCCCTTCGGGGCCCATCACCTACGCGGGAGTATACCCGGAAAACGGACCTATATATATATATATATATATATATATATATATATATATATATATATATATATATATATATATATATATATATGTTGTTTTTTCAGGTTTTCGCGGGTGGTGAATGTTAAATTCGTTTTCCGGGTATACTCCCGCGTAGGTGATAGGCCCCGAGAGGGACCGTGGTTGTCTGAACGACGTTTCGGCAGAATCTCATCTGCCATCTTCAGGTTCTAACCGATAACTGCTTACTGCGGCTTCTGGTTACTCGAACTGAAATGACGTTTTCTGGATCTGGCAGTTCTTTATATACTCTACCAATGTTACGCTCTGTTGCTCTCGACACACTCCGGGCGTCATGGTCTGCTGCACCCATCTCCTGATTTCGAGCGCGGCTTCGTGTAATCGGTCCTGTTCGACGCGCATGCGTGTGTCTGTGCTTATGTCACGGTCTGTTGCACCCATCTCCTGATTTCGAGGGCGACTCCGTGTACTTGGTCCTATTAGATTAGCTCTGGTTGATTCCTCTTCGTGTGTTCGTTGCGTTATGTTTCTTGCTTCCCTCATGGACAGCAGCATGCAATACCAGAGCAGGCTTCCATGTGGTAGGTAGTCTTTGGGTGTCATCTCGTGTATTTAGATTTGTGTGGTCTTTTCTCTATTTCTATGGCCTCCCTGATGATTCTTGACTTGTAATGCTCGATATTGGCTAGTGTTTTTGTTTTGTCGAAATCAATCCGATGTCCTGTAGTTTTGACATGTTGAGCTAAAGATGATGTTCTCTCGTCTTTTCTAACAGCGTTTATGTGTTCTTCGCGTCTTGCACTTATTTTTCTGTTGGTCTGTCCTATATATGATTTGTTGCAATCTTGGCAAGGTATTTCATATACCCCTTGACTTTCTAGAGGAATTTTGGTCTTTGGATTTCGAAGAATGGTACTGATTTTCTTGTCGGTCTTAAAAGTTGTTTCTATTTTATGTTTACGTAGAAGTTTGCTTATTTCAGACAACCACGGTCCCTCTCGGGGCCTATCACCTACGCGGGAGTATACCCGGAAAACGAATTTAACATATATATATATATATATATATATATATATATATATATATATATATATATATATATATATATATATATATATATATATATATATATATGTATATGTTGTTTTTCAGGTTTTCGCGGGTGGTGAATGTTAAATTCGGTTTCCGG
The DNA here is from genome assembly GCA_029963845.1 of Rhamnusium bicolor. Lineage (NCBI taxonomy): Eukaryota > Metazoa > Arthropoda > Insecta > Coleoptera > Cerambycidae > Rhamnusium > Rhamnusium bicolor. The sequence goes on along the minus strand of JANEYF010003956.1, from coordinate 540,798 downwards.
GTATACTCCCGCGTAGGTGATAGGCCCCGAGAGGGACCGTGGTAGTCTGAACGACGTTTCGGCAGAATCTCATCTGCCATCTTCAGGTTCTAACAGATAACTGCTTACTGTGACTTCTGGTAACTCGAACTGAAATGACGTTCAGACAACCACGGTCCCTCTCGGGGCCTGTCACCTACGCGGGAGTATACCCGGAAACCGAATTTAACATATATATATATATATATATATATATATATATATATATATATATATATATATATATATATATATATATATATTTGCTTTCATAGTAATAATTACATAATTTATTTTTATTTGTAATTTATGAACATGTAACTTTTGATCAGTACAGATATCTTTAATTTATGTTGAAATTTCTTAAACTTCTTCTCCTTCTTATTTATGTGGAAATATCATTTATATTCTTCTATAGCTTTATTATCATAATAATTCTTCTTTTTATTTAATTAATCTTTATTTTAAGTTTTCATTTCAAAATTATCAATATTCAATTCTCTTTTTTATTTATTTCTTTTTTTTATTTTTCCAAATGTTCCCATGATAAATTTTATATCTTATAAATGTTCACCATCTATCACTTAAATTCTGAAATTTTAGGTTATAAACTTTTCTTCTGTCACATATCTGTCTTTTTTTCACTTGATCAAATTTAATACAACTTATCCAAATTCTTATTCTACTTACATTTATCCAGGTAGATATCAACATAATTATTTAACATTATAACTTTTACTAAACTAGTTTAACATATCATTCGTAATAAATAATTGATTATTATTAATTAATTAATTGACTAATTATAAATTTATTTAATTCAGTTAATAAATTTCCAACATCTATGACATCTCAATTTTGTCCTTCATTTTACAACATGACAATATATATATATATACATATATATATATATATATATATATATATATATATATATATATATATATATATATATATATATATATATATATATATATATATATATATATATATATATATATATATATATATATATATATGTTGTTTTTCAGGGTTTCGCGGGTGGTGAATGTTAAATTCGTTTTCCGGGTGTACTCCCGCGTAGGTGATAGGCCCCGGAGGGGACCGTGGTTGTCTGAACGACGTTTCGGCAAAATCTCATCTGCCATCTTCAGGTTCTAACAGATAACTGCTTACTGCGCTTCTGGTAACTCGAACTGAAAATTTTCAGTTCGAGTTACCAGAAGCCGCAGTAAGCAGTTATCTGTTAGAACCTGAAGATGGCAGATGAGATTGCCGAAACGTCGTTCAGACAACCACGGTCCCTCTCGGGGCTTATCACCTACGCGGGAGTATACCCGGAGGATACGGATTTAACATATATATATATATATATATATATATATATATATATATATATATATATATATATATATATATATATATATATATATATATATATATATATATATGACTTGGTAATTTCTAAAATAATACAATTTGTTCCAATCACTGGTAAAAAAAATTGATAACTATCAGGTTCAATAAGAAAACAGCATACGCCCTGAAGAGGGTTAAATATACAATATTTTCAATATATTGGGTGTTGCCAAGCTATGGGAGGTTTCCAGAATAAATCTTGGCGACAAGGCTGTGTGCTACCCAATAAAAAATAGGATACTGGTCTACTTATATATTCACAAGAAAACCATAACTCCTATGTAGGTAATTCCAAACTTCTTAGTTACATATGAGTAATTAATGACATCGAAAAATCGAAAGAGCAACAGACCGAAAGAGTAATAGAGGCCTATAATTTAGAAAAAAAATTGAATCAGAATATGTACAAAAAACTGTATTACTTAAAGGAATTTAGAATGAATTTTACTAATCGTAAGTGATATGTGGTCTCACCGTAAAGATACATATGTTTCCTTATGCATACTGCGCAACACACAACTAAAGATTTTATTTAAACCTAACACAGTTTTCCTTTCAATTGTATTAATGGTTGGATACTAAAGAAAACTCAGTGTGGCTGTACCATTCGAATACCACTTTTACAGTCAAGCTGTAGAAAAATTCGAATTCTCTTTTTCCAATTTTTAAAGCAGAGGGCAATACTAATCAGAAGAGTGGGAAGCTATATGTTTTACTAATTGATACTACTGTTTAAGAATTAATATAGAATTACTTTGACTAGTTTTGAATAATTTAATTAATATAAGTAAATGGCCACTAGATGGTGCTTTATGCCTATAAATCGAATATAATTAATATAGAAATTTATGATTTTTTACTTAGCAAATGTGTTTCAAATATAACTATTTTTATATTGTTTAATATTTTGATATTGTATGTAACTTTTAGTTACTGTGGCAATTTAATTGCTCTTATCTCTCAAACAGATTGATTATCGATGTAAAACTTAGTGCACTTATAGTTCATAAGCAACAGTTCAACAACTGCATCTCGATTTCTAGATTTTGTAGTTTCGTTGGTACACAGTGGCTTTTAAATATACCCACAGAATATTAAGAAGTTTGTGGGTAGAGTATCGCATCAATTTCGATAACACCATCGAACTGACATTTTTTGGACTTCTAACAAAGGCCTAACGAATAGCATTTACTATTACTAATGATTAACTTGACTTTTCTTTATTAAAACTTGCAGTCTGAGAATTTCTTTACCCATGGACGAATTAAATTCCTATGAGGCGGTTGTCTGCGTCTCCCTCTTCTAAAACGCCATTAGGTAAGTACAAACGAGTCAATTTTATTACATAAATTCACTATTTGCGTTTCCTCCGGCGACGACATTTTACTTTTCAAATGACATAAGTTGTTTGACAGTATTAAAGCAAAAATTCAAGGACCACTTGATGATGCAATTTTTAAATTATCTCAGTGTTTATTATGCAATGCATTCAACAACTTTATTTTATACCAATCACAGTGAACTAAGTTGGTACATGATTAACTTTTGCCAATACAATAATGCTTTTGATTGTTTTTATGATTTGTACGTGTATCTGGTGTAACAGGACCATGGTACATCCCCCTTTTTCCTTTAGTTTTAAAGATACACGATTGAAATTTGGAATATCCTATCAGAGCTGTCAATACTTAAAGTAAAATACTTGAAATTATATTTCAAGTATTTATTAGTACTTGAAGTACTTTACTTTAAGTACTTATCTGAGTAGATATTTGTACTTGTACTTCAATTATTCACATAAAAAACTTGAATTTTTACATGATTTTGTCAAGTAAGTTACTTTAAGTATTCTTAACAATACCTGAAGTATTAGATAACAATTTAAGTAATAAATTGTATTTGAAGTATTCTTGGGCTACTTCAAGTAAATATTTGTGTGATACCTTGCACTCTGAAACAATTACTTGAAGTAAAATTCCTTTTTCAATTACATTTTGTTTGTCAACACTCGCATAAACAAGACCATACAAGAAATGTTTCGGAATTACTTATTCTACTAAATAGTAAAAATAAGAAGGAAAAGAAATTAAACAAAACATAATATTATCATTACGTAATTGTTATTACGATGAGGTTACATGTTGCATCATTTTTCCTCCCAAACAATTGAAATGTTCTCCATCTTAAAGGTTCAGAATAAGACTTTTTGGTGTAGACTTTGCTAATTTAAAACTGATTTCAGATATACCGGGTCCATTGCAAGGGAACAAAACAAAGTAACATTTTTAAAACGCGACACCTACGTATAAATTTATTTTTATATTCACTAATTTTCACCGAGTGATTTACATGCATAAGCTTAGCATATAATTAAATATGTCAAATTATATTTTTTGCACAACTTTAATTTGAATCTGAAACCATTGAACCATTTATCTATTCCAAAAACACAAATTGCGTTTAAGTTGAAAGCTATTCTGATTTTTATGAATTTTTTGTAATATTTAAAGTAATTTTATGTACTTTAAGTATTCTATGTACCTAAAGTACGAAGCATACAAGCACTGTTGTTTTACTTCAAGAAAAATCAAGTAATTTTCAAGAGGACTTGGTAATTGAAGTATGTTTTAAGAAAAACTGTACTTGATACTTTAAGTAATTTTATTTAAATAGGTACTTGTTACTTATACTTCAAGTACTTTCGAAGAGTACTTGTGGCAGCTCTGCATCCTATATACTTAATAAGAGTCACTTTTTGACATATAAGTGATTCTTTTTCCACTTCCAGTTTCACCGGAAGTGACACTAACTTTTGATTTTCAAATGGAACACCCTGTATATTATTGCATTTTTGAATTCTGCATAATTTTCTGAATAAAATTAAAGCACATAAGTGACATTTCAAAAGTCAATATTTGTTTTAATTTAATTTTTAGTTTTATAAGTGTGATCATGTGTGTTCGGATCTCTTCTAATTGACCAAATAAACTAAAGAAAAAAAAGGTGTGAACCATGATTCTGTTACACCCGGTATACCTTTGTACAAAACAAATCTCTTTACACAATTAATTAGTAAATAATGTGAGAAAACTTGTTGATGCTAGACAGTGTAGGTTGAACACAACAATTCCTATGCTTCAAGAAACATCTGCGTGGGTAGTTCATTCTACTTAACATTACACTATCGTTTGCAGAATTATCATCTAAACTACAACCTGCCATGTTATACATTATTATGAATAGCTAGAATACTAGTTTTGTCGGTAATATGCCCGCACGGTCTGATAATTTAAAACAGAATTCCATCGGCCTGCCTGAAATCTGATCCCTGGAGAGGAAGTTTGCGGTTAGGTTCTATTTCCGAGCTGTGAGTACGCCTGCCATGTATCTTAGGGATTTCAATGTTTAAGTTTACTAAAGCATAATATACTTGTCTAAGGGTAGAAAAAAGATCTGTAGTTTTACCCTACTGGGCTTAATTATTCTGCATATAAGAGAAAATGCACTGTTTATATAAATTAGGATAAGTACTTGTAGATAAATAAATGGAAATGTGATGCCACCTGATAATAAAGCAATTTAGATTTATTATGGTAACACGCAAAGCAATAAACGTAATAGTAATTTACTTTTCACTATATTGTATTATAAAGTTTGTTAGAAAAATGTATATTAACAGGATGTCCCAAAATGTGCTCAACAACCCAATGCAATAACTAGTACTTACTTTTATTAAATATGATTTGAACGAAACAACTACTCAGCGGGCAAATACCCCGACCTGCATTGGATTATACTTTCAAATCATGATAGATCGGTAGCCAATATCATTTGTCAATTCCTAACCAAACATAGACCGGTTTCGAACCTATTAGTTCTCCTCAGTATGCCATAGGTTATGGAACAGACAAATGATAGTGGCCAATCTGCTAGTCATATACTGACTAAGGTAAATTGAGTAGTGGTGAGAGGTATGTGAAATTTCTCAATATGGTCCAAGTGCTAGTATCCGACTGACATCATAGATGTCTCTGTGGCGGATAGCGACTTGCGAAGCAAGTACCGAGAGCGGCGACATCTAGCCCAGGTGGACTAAACTACTATTATTAAATATAAGTTGAACGAAACAACTACTCAGCGGGCAAATACCCCGACCTGCATTGGATTATACCTTCAAATCATGATAGATCGGTAGCCAATATCATTTGTCAATTCCTAACCAGACATAGACCGGTTTCGAACTTATTAGTTCTCCTCAGTATGCCATAGGTTATGGAACAGACAAATGATAGTGGCCAATCTGCTAGTCATATACTGACTATTGTAAATTAAGTAGTGGTGAGAGGTATGTGAAAGTTCTCATATGGTTCAAATGCTACTATCCGACCGACATCATAGATGTCTCTGTGGCAGATAGCGACTTGCGAAGCAAGTACCGAGAGCGGCGACCTCTAGCCCAGGTGGACTAAACTACTGTTATTAAATATGATTTGAACGAGTAGTACTTACTTCAGAAAAAGTTACGGGGATGGAAATGTTTGTTTTGTTGGTATTCCCTTCCTTAGTTCCAGCTTCGGTATACACAATAATATGCAGGCATTGAAAAGTGATGTATTCTCACTTTTTATTTGTTTATTTATTTACATGCATTGTCCTACATACTACAAAAATATAATAACAGAGCAAGAACTATCTAAGCAAAGTATGTATAACACACATTGTAATTAATACGCCATACTTACAATAAAATGGAATAACTACACATAAAAGATAAGAGAACACAAGTGTATAAACTAACTTAATTGAAATGAATTTAGTGCATTAGGATTGGTGTGAAAATATCCATATCTGAACAAAGGCTATAGAAACTCAGAAATTAATTTGGTTTAAAATCTCTGAACAGTCTAATTTACTGTTGCTGATGTTAAAAAGAAACATACACATGCAAAAATTTCGTCGACATCCCAAAGACTCAGAGAACATTTTTTCAAAAGTTGATCTGTAGTTCTGAAAACCGGGTAAAAAACCATCAATGTTGAAGCTAGGAAATTAATAACCGGTGCATGAGAAACAAATTACCCTTAAACGAAGCTTAATGTAATGTTATGACATTTACAACCAAACGCAATGTTGTAATATTTGATTATAATATAAACAATCATACATACACTATCCCGCCCTGAAAATTTTTGTGACTTGGGCGTGTATGTGTATTGTGTATACTATATGGATGTTCATATGTGAGTATATAAGATGCACAAGTGTAGATATACATTGTAAATCTATTTAATAATTTTCTTTTGTACAATTATGTGATTTTTTTTGTTGGATATTTTACCTGTTGAATAGTGTTATAAATAAATAAATAAATTAAGCTTTACTTTACTTTATATCCTGGGCTTCAAATTACAAAAGCATATTCTAACAGTAAACGTATTAAATAAAAGTTTGTGTCCATGCATGTAAAACTGCAGCCAGTGTTGGATTATGTAACATCTCAGGAATAATGGATAATCTGCTATCACAGATGATATCTAAATCCTTAAAAGTAGTGGCTCTATTCAGGGAATATTATCGTTTGTACAGTTAAATGCAATTTTTTCAGAACTTTTATTAAAAACAGAAACATAGCATTAAATGGTAAAATATTATTTATAAATCAAATATTTAACCTATTAAAATTGCTTTGGAATTCAAAGCAATAATTATAATCCTCAATATCTGCAATTAATAGTTTTAATATTTTTATTAACTTCATTTACAGATACATTAGAGAACGGGGGCCCTAGTACTGATCCTTGCGGAACTCCGGATATTTTAGTCCATTATACTCCACAAATTCAGTCCTACCATTCAAGTATGACTTACAAAATTATAACACTTCATTAGAGAAACTATTTAAATCCAATTTGTGCAATAAAATTTAATGATCTAAACGGTCAAATGCTTTGGAAAAGTCTGTATAAATAACGCCCACATGGATAAACTGCGTTGTGAAAATAGATATGTTGTGGTAGATCATCCAGATCAAGCACGCCGCGACGCACATTCGCAACGTTGCAGTAACGTGCAGTTTGGACGGACAACTGCGTAGCACTCCGTCCAAAGTGCATGTTGCCGCAACATTTGAAAATGCGCGACGAGACTCGCTAGATCTGGAGGGCCCAACTTATCTTAAATTTTCGTTATTTTCCCGTTAATCAAGATACCCATGATTTTAAAATAATTGATTTTTCTTATTTATCAAGTGTAACACTCTAGATTTCGATACACACTATAAAACGTTAAAATAAATGTCCCAAAACATCTCCTTCTTGGATAGTGCACATCAGACACTTCTGTTCTTAATGTGGTTCTATCATCAATCAAATTATTAATAATAGAGATGTTAGTCTGAATACATTCTCATATCTCCTCTTATATACTGCCCATTTGAGATGAACCCAGAAAAGGTCTAGAGCTATTATGTCAGGTGGGCGAGGTGGCCATTGAACAGGACAATTTGTGCCCATCTAATAATTTCCAAACTTTCTTTGTAGCAATTCATGTTCAATTCGTTTCTTTTTACTTTCACCGTTGTATTGAGCATAGGAGAATACACTAAAATACACTTTGTAGCTCAAGTATCAAAAGAGTTGACAATAGTGCAGAGCTAACTTTGAATAACCTGTATATATGGAATATTACTGGTTCCATATTACGCATATTGTAGAAATATTACGTATATTTCAGTTTTTAAAGGAATTACTATATTATTAATATTATTTTTGCTAAAATTAATTTACATGCCTTCCCCACCTTAGCAGACAGTCATACGTATGATATTAGAAATAAAGAATTGTTGCCAATTCCGACTCATAAAACAGCTACATGTAAAACCTCTCTACACTATAATTGCATTGTTTTATTTAACGCTGTACCTAAATGTCTCATGTAAAATAGTATGTGTGAATATGTGTGTGTATATGTGTATATGTGTATATGTGTATATGTGTATTATGAATTATATGTATGTACATATGCTTTTTTACAATTTTTTGTTCATATGTCTTGTCCTTTAATGTATTTTCTGACGTACCAAATGTACATAATATGTACCAAAAAAATTGGTAAATAAATATTCTAATCTATTCTATTTGTTAACCCACAAAGGGCTCACACATGCTAAGATGGATGATTCACCTTATTTCAGTTATTTCATATCAGTAAGAACTTATGTATGTTGTTTAATGTCAATATTTTTATCGACAATGTCAACATGAAGTTATTACAAACCGGTTTCTTTTTAAAGTAATCCCCAGAAGAAATCATAAATATAAGATATATACAGTTTCCATTTAAGTCGAAATACGATTACATGAAGTTATGATGAGTATCATTTTCCTCTCAATATTTTCCTGTCTGCTCATTCGTAAGAGTAGCAAGAGTTATCTACGAACGCGTCTTTATTTGTAAAATATAGATGTTTTAAATCAGAAAGCATATATCTTCCTTAGTCTGGTCTCTAAGCCCAGTACACCACTTTCCTAATTATAATAAACTCTCATTAAAACTTCTACAAGAAAATGGGCTCACACAAAGTACCCATTTCAACATTATCTCCCGGATTCTACGTAACATACGTTTGTGCAGTCGTTTTAGAAAACGTAACATATTACTTCAACCAAGATTCAAATAGTGATAAAGTGCAGTGAACTCACACTCCTTATATATTCTTTGTTTCTTACTTGGTTTTGTATATAATTTAACGAAAATTGTTGGTAATTTTCAAGTACTATTTGGAATACACGACAACTTGCTAATTTTTATTGGTATAACACATAAAACGGTGGTAATTGCCTACGGTAGGGTATAAAATAGTCTGTTATTACGCAGTAAAAAATACGTATTTTAGTTCTGACTGTGGGGTAATCAGGTTTTACTATTGTTTTATTCGAAACTGCAAACGATTCAAATACATATAATTTAATGTTACTTTCTTTTTAAAAATAATACAACTTTCTACATGGTTTACAAAATATTTAGGAAAAAAGGTAGTGGCACACGCATGAGACAGTAATAATAATAGTAATGAAAGACTTTTATTCACAAATTGAATTACAACAACAAAATATACAAAAAAAATATACAGAAAAAAACAATACCAAAGAGCAGAGTAAAATAAAATGCCTTTGTCGCTCGCCCATATTCCATTCTTACATGTGTGTGCTTAGTCCTATAACAACGTTTTTTCTCATTATTTAGTTTCAAAATAATTGAATTTAGTTTTAAAATAATTAAAAAAATTTACCCGAAATTTCGTCAAATTTCAAAGTATGTATATATCATATGATGAATTTAAAACTTTTTGATATTTCGGACTGAACCAATTTTGAAGTATTTCATATGTTTGTATTTATATAGGTCTTCCATTCGACTTGAACAATTCTGGTCTGTGTCTATCGAGACGACACATAGATTAGATTAGATTAGATTTATTTCCCAAAAAATTACTATTACACAACAATAATAATACAAATATGCTTATATAGATATCTACATAACTTAATGCGCCTTAATCAAAGCATAAGGGAAATAGCATTTACTTAAATAAGTTCAATCCTAATTAATATACAATACACGTGCATATGTACTTAAATAAGTTCAAACATTATAAGTATACAATGCATGGAAAACATATTTCTGAAAGTAAACCCTTTGAAAACCTTTTATGGTTGAAATGTTGTAGTAAAGTATTCTTCTAAGTTATAGAACACGTAATTATTTAAAACTTTCTTTAGCCTTATTTTGAATAAGTTTTCGTTGTTTATGCAAGTAATAGAATTTGGTAAGTGATTATAAATTTTTATTCCGGAGTATAAAGAACCTTTCCTATTTGTGACATATCTATAATTTGGTGCAATTAGTTTCAAGTTAGATCTGGTATCGTAATCATGAATATCAGTAGGTGTTTCGCTGTCTGTAAATTTTTATAGCTAATTTATATATATAAAGATTGATTACAGTGGGTACACATAAGTTTTTAAACGCTGTTCTACAGGATTCTCTTGGGCCAATACCACAAATTTCTCGCACAGCGCGTTTTTGTGTAGTTAACATTTTTTGAAAATAAGTTGCGTTTCGCCAAAATTACACACCATATTGTAGTATGCTTTGAAAATATGCAAAATATACTGATAGTGCCGCTGCAAAGCTGATATTTTCTTTGATGTTCTTTATTGCATAAATTGCATGCCCAAGTCTTTTATTTAAATCAAAAATATGCGTCAACCAATTTAAAGATTTATCAATATATATTCCTAAGAATTTAGTATCAGTTGCTAATATTATTTGTCCTAAGTCAGTTTGAATATTTATATCTAAGATTGGTGCATGGGGTTTTTCAAAAGTTATATTCATTGTTTTGTCGACATTTAAGAGCAGTTTGTTAGCATGAAACCAGTTTGTGATACCGTTCATTGCCTCTTCACTTTTAACTTTAAGATCGTTCAAATTATCATCATTCACTATGATACTGGTGTCATCAGCGAACAACGAAAATTGTAATGAAGGGAAATTATCGACAAGATCATTTATATATATTAAAAATAGTATCGGACCTAATATGGACCCCTGAGGCACTCCAAATTTGATATCTTTTGCTTTTGTAATAATAGTTTTTCCAATTTACTGAGATTCGTCATAACATAATATTCTAAAATATTGAATTCGTTCAGACTTTGCTCATATGTTCTGTCAATCGTGGGCTTATCTGTTTCTATGTCAGCCCAATGTAATTTTTTCTAATTAAATTTTTGTACTGCTTTTGAGTTGGTATGATTTATAAAATTCTACTCACTACAATTCATTTGTGTAAGATTTGACAAGTGACCAATATACAGTCACAGATTATACACAAATATATTTTTAACTTTTAACATTTAAACACAATATTTTCATCACTTTCATTTAATAGCTCGGTAGTTGGCCAGAGAGCATGATGGTAAGCCTGACTAGAAACCTTTCTGTCGTAGTTGCACTTTCGAATCCCGCCGGGAGTTCCGAATTTAACATCACTCCCTACTTAAATTAAGCTCATATCTCTCATCCCAGATAAAAAAATGTTACGCCCTCATTAATATATTAAATTACTGCCTCTGTCTGATAAATAACTATCATCCCATCCTCAACGCATTGGTATTTAATTAAAGGAAATATTGTGATAAAATTTAAATCACTTTGACGTGCACAAAATAATGAATATGATATGCCATTTCGGTTAATTAAATTTTTTTTAATATAATCCTAATCCTGTTAAAGAATTATCCAATATTGACAGAAATAATGCCATTAAATGAAAACATGAAAATCAATCCATTATACTGATCAAAAACCAAATACTTACATACATCGTAAAAAAATCTGGAGCGCCCAGAGTAATTAACTTTCCAGCTTTAAAAACAGTCACTAAAAAATTGACAAACTTCACCTCCCTTGATTCGTTTTGTTGAAAGGAAAAGCGAATATCGGCTTCTTTCAGTAAGTTAAGCAAGCCGAATAATGAGTGGGCGATAACAATTTGGCTTTGTCTTAAAAATGGAAAGGTTGGTAAAGAAGATTTTGCATTAGATACTCTTTTTTAAATAATATTTCTTTGTGTGGTGGAGATCGATATTTTATCAAATTGTAAGAACTTTATGTTCACTTTTAGCAGTTTAGAGTTTATATACAACGTTTTCCTAAAATCTCCCCATCACTTTCTGTTAACTTTTGAATGGTTTAACTTGGAGAAACCAGTTTTTGGGTACTTCAGTGAGAATTAAATATTACTTTTTGAGCCACAAATGTCATTGTGTTACTCAGTTGCCATTGTAGAGGCCTTTGATATTTTAGTATTAGAAGAAACGCTACAACTCTCTGTGAGTCATGATGTAGAACCCATATCTACAAAAATGTTCTGAAGGAACAAAAATTCCGTTATCATAAGGTGTATTTAGTCTGGACTAAACGACGAACAATTTTATCATTTAAGTTGGAACGTTGTAATATTGATAAAAACTTTGAATGTCACTAAATTGCATAGATTAGGCCACTAGGTCTCCCGATCTAACACCCCTTGAAAATATCAGGAATACATAAACAGACACTGTAGTTCGTCAAATAACTTCTATTCAGGATATTTTTTGATATAGTAATGTTTACAAAGTTTTAATTCATTATTTCTCCCACCCTGTATGTTCACTTCAAGTTTTTGACTCATCTTTATGTCCCGAACAGTACATTCTGAAATTGTGCTCCTTATTTCAAAACCCACTATTAAAAAATCATGTCCACGGGGGAAGAGGTTGGTGCTTAGAGCCAATCTGACTCCTTTACTGTTACGAATGTCACTGTATTGGGAGGAGGGTGGTTTGGCGTGCAGTGTATATTCCAGCTATGCTCCCGGCATACTAAAATAGGACAGCTTGCTCAGATAGCACCGAATTGATTGCAGTACAGATTGCGTTGTTTCAGTTGTTGTGTACGTACCACGAGGTACACTTCCTGTGTTTGCAATGTAAACTCTCCCAGCCATTTGAATGCAATGAACCGGCATACCAGTCATGGTTTTAATTGTGTGTAAATTTCGTATAGGTTTACGTACCTGGAAGATTGTTGAATGCCTCGGAATACTTAGCTCTACACTGAGAAGTGAACTATAAAATTTTGAAATTTTAAATTTCTTGTACAAAATCCAATCATTTTATTGTTAAAATATCGAGAAATTTTAAAACACACTAGAAAATCAAGAGGTAGAAACTAACTACATATATAGAAGCTACAATCAGCTTAGCCAAGACGAAATTTGTAAAAGTGCTAGATAAGGAGTTTCAGACCTGATAAATACATGTATTTATGTATACAGACAATTTAAGATTATAGTCCTCTGACTACTGATAAAACTACGTTTTGTTAAAGTATATGTTAGATTTCAAAGTTTGTTAATGGTAATTTTCGACAATAAGAGTTTTCTTGTCCCGATAAAAACTTAAAATGTGTATGCATCTCCAGGTCACTATCTCTGCCAAAGGACTTCATTATGACTTATACGACAGTAAATAAAACACGTTATTAATATTTATAAGAGTTCAACAATCATTTGTGCGAAATTTTCAAGGGTTATATCTCCCAAGTTTAATCGGTTAAACTGTGTACGTCACAATTTATAAAAATTTTGCTTAGCAAATGACGACTGTATAAAAATTTGATAAAATCCCGAGAACATAGGTCGGGGGATTTTATCTAAAATTATTATATACGAAAGCATTGCTTTGTCCATTTGGACAGTTCATTTCTTCCAATCGGTGAATTTTTGTACCAATAGGAATTTTCGTATTTATTCCAGTACCTATTGCTTGTCAGAAATAAACGGTTTGTTATAATATTGGAACCCCTCTTGGATAACAGTTGTTTATATAGCCTTCCAAGACATAGATCGGCATTAATTTAATTAGGCGTTAATCATTTACTACTGGCGCATTTCTTGTCACCTCCTAGTGTGATCTTACTGATCACAGGGTTGTATTCTAATCGTCCTAAAATGGCAAAAAAAGTCTTAGTTAAACAGTCGCAAATAAAAAGTGAGCCGTTTTTTACCTGTTGTCTGTCATCTGTTATCAATTTCTTCTTTAAAGTGATTTGTTACGCAATTTGCGGCTTCTCCGCCGCTCCAAGCGAGCTCAACTGCGATAATATGGAAAAGTTTTTTTGCAGTCCTTCAGGAGTATTTTCATTCCAAAGCATTATCATTTTTTTATGATCTTCTGAATTAATCTTCTGAATATGAATATGAAATTTGGAGGATATATAGATAAAAAAAAATTTAGACTCCTTTCTAACGGTTTTCAAAATTTCAAAATATGAAAATTGAAAAACTAAAAACACAGCGACATAGAATATAATTACATACACCACCAAAAAATTTTTTTTAAATTATATCAACTCTAAATATTTTTAATTGCCTGGCTCTTTTTCCGATTTTGGTATACAAGGAGCAAGCGCCCCCTACAGTATAGTCGCGCGGTCTACTCTACGTGTATTCAGTGTGATTCATAGCCCCGTTTACTACAGAGTATTCTAGTAAGAACATTAACAGTACAATATTTATATTATACTAAGTGAATTAATTGATGCCACTCGCACTGGGAGTACTTAATGCAGCAATATTCAATAAAAAAAGAAAAACATCATCGTAAACATAATTTATTATATTTTATTTTGTATGTACAGGGTAATTCACATAAAATGTTCTTCTCGATTTTGTCGTTAATTCTAAAAATATTTTCCAGTAGTTTTTATGGAATTTTTTTCGTAGATTTTAAATCTGAGCCCAAATTTATAGTTTAAACAAAAATATACAGGTTGATCAAAAATATATTTTTTCTTAAAAATTTACACTCTGCATTTTTTGATAATAATTATTGAATTATTTGAGGAGCTGCAAAAAGTCCAAAAGAGAATTTCAGTTGTATGAATACTTTATAGAATACCTCTTTTAATACACGTAGAAAGCCTGTATAAATAATCTATATTAGGGTTGACATGGTGACATTTAAATAACTATATTGGATGGAGACTATATTGCTATAAAATTTTGCTTTAAATGCCTTTAATCTCAATGTTATATAGCCACTATCAAAAAATAGCTAAGATGTATAAAACAGTTGCATAAATGTTATATAAAATCCACGTGGTTTCTATCTGTATAAAAGCCTCTTATGAAGTAAACAAAAAACTGTATAAGACGCTTTAATAAAGTAGCTTTATATTTATGCTGTGAAATCGTTTTACCAGCAATCTTATTACACCCAATTGCTTTATAAGCAATTTAGTGCTGAACAAATCTTTGATATAACCAATTAGTCCTACAAGTTGCCATAATATATTATTTATAAAGTTTTAAGCGTAATAAGAGGACCACATGTGTTACTTGGTTTATTCTCAGTCTAGGCCTTTGTTTTTTCTTTTTTATAATCCATGTTTTCACTTTTGATTAATTCATAAAATAGTATATATACACAACACATAATAAATAATAATTCTCTCACGATATTGGCTAATTCACAATAACAACACATAATAAATAATAATTCTCTCACGATATTGGCTAATTCACAATAAATCACCATAAACTCGAATCCGACCCTGAATAAAACTTAGAGCTAATAGCACGTGACATTGACCAATAGCGAGGCAACAGCTGGGTGGTAAGGTTCACCTCCCAGTACAGTGGTTTTATCATGATTTACCGACACAATGATTACGTACCTTGAAGACGGAACTCTTAATATTTTATGATATCTTAACAAACAAAATTGGATATCTCCAAGCATATATATAATATGATGTGACGTTGCCTATAGCTAATGAGAGAATAGCTATTAAGTGGGTAGCATCTATAATAGATACGGTTGCAAATCTTATCCTATTAAGGCATTTATCGTTGTCACCTAGTAACTTACAGTGAAGTAGAAGCACTAATTTATCGGAAGCACTGTCATGTCATATTACATATCCAAGTAATGACTTAATGATGTATGTAGCATCCAAAGCAATGAGCGCGATTATTGTTCACTTAATCAAATTTGACATTTCAACTAGTTAGTACACATGAGTTTTTTATACGAGTTTAATTTCTAAAAATCTGTTTTACACACACAGACTTGTATATACGAGATTTGCCAACTGTTTGTTCCATACCGATCTAATTTCTCCGAAAATACGGGGTGATTCAGAAATTAACTGAAGAAAAAACCCTAGTATTGCTCAATATACAACGAATTTCCCAAAATATAAAAAAATTCGGTTCGCCAGATTTCGAGAAAAAATATATTGTTACAATGAAGGCTCACCAGTTGGTGCCACTGGCGAGTAAGGTTGCTGTCAAAAGTTGTTGTTAGGCGCGAAAAAAGTTTATAGGGTTTTATTATAATTATTTCGTACACCAGTAAATAAAAACACTTGTTAATTATGCCTCAGTTTTGTGCAGTTCCATTTTGTTTGGAAACAAAAGGCGGACATATGCTTCCCAGAGACAAAACTTGCCTAAAACTGTGGTTGGTAGCGACTCGCAGGGATTAATTTACTCATTCGAAACATTCGAAACAGGTAATTAGAACATTATTTACTAGACAATCTTCAACATAACCTCAAAATTACAAACATGACAGATACGTGAAAGACCACTTGTTTACATATGTTGTAAATGTTAAAGCTACTGAAAGTATAAGATAAAATAGTACTTACATCAAAGTGATCCTCATAAAAATACAATATACTTTTACACGATAATAATTTTGGGTCCCTCCTGGCAAGTTGTACCCAAGTCTTTCTCATTTTAATATCATCTGGCAGTTTTATAAACAACTTTTGTGATGTCTTTACACTTGTACTCTTGCAATTCGGCACAGCACACAACGTATATCGATGGGAACTAATTATTTTATATGATAAATAAAAAAACGATACCGAGCGTTACTTGCGATTGTTTGTTTACCACAAGAATGACGTCACAGTAAATAGTGACATGGCTGCTCATGTTTTCGCGCCAATTTATTTTTCATATTTATATATCATTTAAGCGAAATAAAAATTCCTGTGGGCTAATACTACGATATGAACATTTTAAGACAATTTAAAAATAAGAGACAAATAGCCTATAGCATAAATAGGTGTATTTCTTTTCAGTGATCGATATTACCGGTTTGTTGATAATAATTCGGGTTAATCGCGAACGAACAGTAATAAAATAGATTTTACTTCAAGTGGAAAAAGGATATGATGTTCGTGTAAGGTGAACTGCTAGTAAATAGTGCCTTCGCTCAGAGACTCTACGCCGAACGATTCCCCGCACGTCGGCATCCCAATCACGAAACATTTCTCAATATAGTGCAACCTTTACGAGATTTCGGAACATTTGCGACTCACGTAAATTTACTGTGATGTCGCCATAATGATGCAGCGCTATAAACTAAGGTAGAAATGTTGAATGCCATCAGGAAAACCCCTCATTAGACAGCAGAAGGTTGGCTTTGTAGTTGCAAACATCGCAGGGCATAATATGGCGAATATTACGGGAGCAAGGCTTACATCCCTATTATGTTCAACATGTGCAAGCCCTGCGTGAAGCTCCCAAAACGTCTGGAATGTTATTGGTGGCTTCTGAAAACAATTGTTGACCATCCAAATTTCCTTCGGCTCGTATTGTACACCGATGAGGCTACGTTTACTTAACAAGGGAATTTTAATATGCATAACACGCATTTCTGGTCTGAGAAGAATCCTCATGCTATCCGGGAATACAGTATGCAGCAGCGGCTTTCATGCAATGTGTGAGCAAGGATAGTGGATGATTATTTAATTGGACCCCACATTTTGCCACCACGCATGATTGCAGCACAATATCTAATTAACAGCTTGCCCGAACCTGTCGAAGCCGTGGCTCTTATTACGTCGGAATATGTGGTTTCTCTCAGATGGTGCCCTCATACAAAATACTCACAACCTACGAGACTGGCGCACTTACCAGATCTAACTCCGTGTGAATTTTATTATCAGGCCACAGGAAACAACTGGTTTAATCAAAAATAATGCTGGGAAATCTAGAGGATCATTTATATACCGTACATTGTTATATTTTATATGCTTCTATGATTTAGACTCGCTAAATACCTCGTATATATTGACAGCTATTTCAATCGATCCAAAGTTTGTTTTCCTTAAAGCATTTCGCATACTTCACTTTGTAATTTTTAATACTACTTTCTCACCTTTATTGTATGAGCAAAGTAAATTTTAAATAAATACCTTCTTTATCAGCCTCGTTCTAGGTGTATGCTTTACAAGTTGAGAGGATATGCAATGTTAAGCTGTCAGTTCTCAAGGACCTCATAATAGAAACTCCCGACACTATTTGTTGAAAACGAATGTCCTCGGGGCTGATTCACGCCTATATGCATAAGATCTCGCTAGTTGACCCATTTTTGTACATATTTTGAAGGAGCTCGAAACGTGACCAGATGTTAGTTGTAGGAATTTAAGAGAAAAGCTCGTTATAAAACCATGTCCACGTTGTGGTATGTTTCTAGGAGTTTTTGTTTTAAAAAGTAGGTACGGTTTAATTATTTAGTAGAATCATATAACTGGTGGGTTGTTTGTGGGAACATTTAACACTAAAGTTATATAAAAAATAATCTTTTTCCTGTTCCGTATCATAACTAAAAGAAAGTTAATTATTTAGCAAAAATTTTACACAACAAAACTGCGTCTTTTTGTTCATAATGAATAATAAATAAATATCATTTAGATATTATCATATTATTTATATTGTTGTCTATACGTTTTGAGTGTCCTGAAGGAACTAATAAATTTAGCGAAACATGATCCCATAACTCACCTGAAAAATAACCTTTACATACATATAAAATTATGGTTTATAAAAAACTGATTTGAAGGATCATAGTGTAACCTTTCCTTTTCATATTACAATATCTACGTGGAGAAATATTAAAAAATAGTAACTGCAGGACAAATGCTGCAACTTGGGAATCTACAAAGTTCTGTGTTTTGAATTTAGAACGTATTCCTTTTAAGTAGAATAAAGACATAATAATAAAAACTTTACAGGTTCACATATTAAAAAAAAACAATTATAATTGTCCCCAAAATATGTTATTTAGTACGTATTTTCTGCATACATCCAGTTAAAATGAAATTAATAAAATCATCGATTTTACTCAGGGAAATTGCTTATACGTTTTTTCATATTTAAACTTATTGGATATTTGAGAAAAAAGCATTGTACCCAGTTCCGGGTTTTTCAAAGGCTGTAGCGCCTTTAAGAAATATTTGCGGACATATGTTAATTATTTTTTTCCCATATTCTTGCATGTCGAATCTATACAACCATGTAGTTTTTATTTTTTAAGGTAATATTCAAGAAATTTCGATTCGATTATCATAAAATTACTTGATAATGTCAAAAACGTGTAAGCATTTTACCAACTTTTTTTATAAATCTTCCTCAATTACATAATGTGAACTATACTGACTATAATATAAAATTCCACAATTTATATCCCCAATGTGCTGAAACTATTTTAAACGCAATGGAATTAAATTTCACTGGGAACTTTTTATTTAAAGGATTTTCCCACATTGTAATTTTAAAGTTAGCATTTGAATTGTGACATGAAACTGTACTAATGGTATCAAAGTAGGTCTCTTGTAAAACCACTGATTTAAATCGCAAAGTTGGACTGTGAATTAAAAAGAGAAAGGTAATAATAGGACACGGTTTCTAGCTGCAGATAATGCCTTACCTAAAAGTCTAAAAATGGATTAAATTAATTCGACAATGAAAGACGTGCTCGCCATTTTCACCAATTTTCAATAATTAATTTAATTCTATATTGTATACAATTTTGATAATACATAAAAACGAGGAAAATGTTACTCATTTTTGCATTTCACAATTTGTGTTTTGCCTTAATGCCTCTTCAGTTCTTTTGTTGTCGGATATTAGAACTAGAATGATATACATTAAATATTAACGTAGGTAGGTTGATCCCATATGAGTAATTATTCATGATAAATCAAAAAGAAAAATTCTCATAAAATTCCTTTATTACTGTGACCGGTTTCGTGAACAAATTAATTACTTCACTGTGTCTGATGATGTGAAGTAATTAATTTGTTCACGAAACCGGTCACAGTAATAAAGGAATTTTATCAGAATTTTTCTTTTTTGATTTATCATTAAATATTATTTTAATCATTGCAATGGCTGAATTTACTTTCGAAAAGATAACTGATATGCACTTCTGCTATGGTCATGCTGACGATGGAATTTATATCTCAGTCAGGCGTTCCACAGGGTTCGGTATTGGGTTCCTTATTGTTTATCATATTTATAAATGTTCTCATACTTGACCTACAATGTCCATCTATCTTACATGCTGATGAAATTTAATCATGTTATTGATAGTATATCCAACTGTAATAAATACAGGCAGGCTTATATACACTCAATAACTGGTGCAGCAAATATATATTGTCTCTAAATATCAGTAAATGCAATATGGTTTCGTTTAGCAGGAAGTTAAACAAGTTACAATTCGATATTAACAATATTACACTTGAACGTTGCGAAATATTTAAAGATCTGATGTCACTTTCGATTCCCAACTGCGATTTTCATAATACGACTACACTAAAGACTTTATACAACACGCTGGTATGATCTAGGCTTGAGTACACAAGTGTAGTTTGGTACCTATGCTACTATATATTAATAATATTGAAGATATTGACCATATGTATTCTCCTGTGGGTTATGACCAGCTATTGTTGCTAAATCGTTTCTCATGCAGTTCTATAAAGCATCTGGAGGCATGCAAAATGTTGTACTTTTATTTAAACTTTTAAAAAATATGATAGACTGTGTGGTACATGCGTAACTAGCCCCAGCACATTTCAGTATTGCCGCGCGGGTTTATTTAAATACAAATTATCCCCGTCGTTGAATAGGTCGTGTGGCAAAATACCGATAAAATCAACAACAATGAGATCCAACGAGAAAAGCTTAGCCACCACGCTGTCCTGATTTGAATTCCCTAGTTTTCGTTTTCTTGGGTTACTTGATCTCTATTATACCGAACATCCATTGTAGACCAAATCGATCTTCGCAACAGAATTATCGATTCCATTCGGAATATGCCCAGAGTTTTTGAAAGCGTACGATATTCAGCCAATGACAAGAATAACGCAAACGTTTGTAGTTGTACAAGGTGAACACTTCGAACATATAATTTAGTGAAGTTATTACTTGGTAACATTATTTTATAATTAAAAATTACGACAGATAACGATACTACTTGACGCATGTTACCCCAATAAAGTTGGTATCATCACGTAATAAAGTTTTAAACATACCCTGATGATACTAACTTTGGCGAAACGTGAATCGAGTATAGTATCGGCTATTTTGGTGTTTGTTTTATAAATTACTAAAATCTGCAGAAAGACGACTAAAGTAGTGTCCTTCTTGCAGATCTGACAATATTAACGATCTCAGAGAAGTTTCTCAATTTTATTAACTTTGTACATTTCATGCCACTTTTTTAATTGCCAACAGAAATGTTGACTGAAATCACTCATGCTTTAATCAAAATTTACCCATAAATTTTTGTCGTTGACGACTTGGGATTTGTTATTCTAATAAATTGCCCTTCGAAGACGAATAACTCAATATGCAAATCAACTTCCTAATAGAAATTTATGAACGCTAAATATGATACTTGATTAAAGCGCTGCTGCTGCTGTCTGAAGCATATTGGATGACGCTGTTATATGACTCCGATTTTGCTTGCGACGACTTGCAACTGATGCCTCGATATAACTTAGGGTGAAGACACAACACAGCGGTGCGACGTCGCATCGCAAAAACGACGTCGCACGGCGTTGCGATGCGATGACGCAACGTTAAAACTTCATCGCCACGGCATCGCAGAGAAGACGCTTCTAGTGAGATGTGGACCGCACAATACGTGTCCTACGTCTGTTGCAGGCCACAACAGTGCGGTGCGACGACGCAACGCAAAAACGACGTCGCACCGCAATGCGATGCGATGAACGTTCATTGCACGGCCACAGAAGACCTATACCAGAAGCGACACTTTGATATATGTAAACCAAATAAGCTGCTGGCAACATAAAACATTTTTTCCAATAAAATAAATCATTTTTATACAATACCAAAGGATATAAACGAGATTTGTTTCGCAATCCGTAGTACAAATCTAGCCATATGCATAAATATAGAAATAAATATTTGATTAACAATAACATGCAAAATACAATAAAAGATTTATAGGTTGACAATAATACCACCAAAAAGATAGCGCATAAAAATTCAATATTGGCGGGAAGGCAGAGAATCGTTATAGTCCGGGAGCTGGCGACACTTTTCATTGTCTCATTTCATAAAACTTGATTTATCTTTTATTTTGTAATATTAATATCACTGATC
The DNA here is from genome assembly GCA_029963845.1 of Rhamnusium bicolor. NCBI lineage: Eukaryota > Metazoa > Arthropoda > Insecta > Coleoptera > Cerambycidae > Rhamnusium > Rhamnusium bicolor. The sequence continues at coordinate 518,315 of JANEYF010003956.1, read as the reverse complement.
AAGAAAATGAATTCCTGCCATCTCGTTGGCGGGACAACGATTGTCAGCGGTATGCCAAATATGTTAAAAAAAAGTACAAATGTTTTAAATAATAAAAGTTGAAACTTTTTTCGACTTTTTAATAACATTTAAATAAGACATAAAATAACCTCCTGCCACTTTTTCGGTAGACCGATCTATTCCTGCCATAATTTTATTTATGTAAAAAAACAATTATTATCAATTGATATAAATCATAAAAGTTCAAAATTTTTTTATCATTTCATCAATAATTAAGATAACTAAAAAACATATCCTGCCGGTCATTTGATGGGACTTGGCTTCGGCAGGAGCTAGTAAAGTAGTAGGATCTACTAGTTTAGATCTGTGACATAAAAACAGAATAGAAAAAAAATATCAATTAATATGAATCATAAAAGTTCAAATTTTTTTTACCATTTCTTGAATAATTATTATAATTAAAAAACATATCCTGCCTGACATCTGATGGGACCTGGCTTCGGCAGGAGCAAAGTTGTTGAGCGCGAACAACTTTATTCGCTATTTCTAGGCTTCCAAATTCCAAATCCAAACGTTCTCAATGCGTTTTGATACTCTGGAGAAATTCATTTGTGAACTGTACGGCTTTGAAACAATGAGCAACGTGAATGAAGTACGATTAGCAACGTTCAAGAAAGCCTATAAATTCAAGGACACCCAGGAACAGCTCAAATTACAGTCGACAAGTTTTGATGGATACATATTACCCCCGTGCAAAGTGGAATTGCAACAACAAATTCTGAGGGATATTTATATTTCCAGTGTGTGGTGTAATGCACACTTCCAACACTCGACGTTGCTATCTCCTGCCGATTGTGGATGGAAAGAAGCTAATAATAAGCTGAAGTTCTTATTGTTTGAGGGTGACCAGTTACCAACTTCAATCAGTGACATAATTATGGATAAAATTGCTGAAACCGACGACGCAGGTAATAATAATATTTTCTCTACTGAGTAATTAATAATAGATAAAACAATGCCACTAATATTCAAACTATTTATAATCAATTTACAGAACCTGATATGGCAACTAATGAACAAGATGACAATGATACAATGGAGCATATTCAACGTGACAGTGATTCCAGCGATAGTGATGATTCTGAAACCGAAGATTTATCCACTTTTGTAGAAACTGTTTACGAATATATCGACGAGGATTCGCTTCTATAAACTTTTCAATATTACATATTTTTTGTACAAAAATAAATATAAAATAATCTTACGCGTTGAAACACATTCCTTTCTGTTATTATGTCACAGAACCTACTACTTTACTAGCTCCTGCCGAAGTCAGGTCCCATCAGATGTCAGGCAGGATATGTTTTTTAATTATAATAATTATTCAAGAAATGGTAAAAAAAATTTGAACTTTTATGATTCATATTAATTGATATTTTTTTTCTATTCTGTTTTTATGTCACAGATCTAAACTAGTAGATCCTACAACTTTACTGGCTCCTGCCGAAACCAAGTCCCATCAAATGACTGGCAGGATATGTTTTTTAGTTATCTTAATTATTGATGAAATGATAAAAAAATTTTGAACTTTTATGATTTATATCAATTGATAATTTTTTTTACATAAATAAAATTATGGCAGGAGTAGATCGGTCTACCGAAAAAGTGGCAGGAGGTCGTTTTATGTCTTATTTAAATGTTATTAAAAAATTGATGAAGTTTCAACTTTTATGATTTTCAACAATTAAACTTTTTTTTAACATAATTACCATATCACGGTCAATCAGTGTGCCGTTGGTACTCCTGCAGGAATCGATTTTAGGTTTTTATAGCTTCGATATGATACAAATAAAGTAAAACTAATCGTTATGAAATCTTACAAAATTTAGTGTCGCCAGCTCCCGGACTATTAGGTTTTCTGTGGCATGGCATTGTACGAGACACGAGAAGACGCTGATCAGTTTTCTAGTGGACATCTTGTACACACGCAACCTGTTGGCACAGCAGACTAAGTCGCGTATAAAAGACAACCAGACTTCCATGATTTGCGCGTGCGTTGCTTGAGAGAATCATTCCCGATCTCAAGTGAAAACACAACATTGCGGTGCGACGTCGTATCGCAGAAATCAACGACGTCGTGGAAATTTGCGATGCGTCGTCGCACCGCAGTGTTGTGGGTTCGCCCAGGATTTGTACTAAGCGACGTCGCATTGCAAATTTCTACGACGTCGTTGATTTCTGCGATGCGACGTCGCACCGCTGTGTTGTGTTTTCACCGTTACTGGTGACACCTATAAATATGTAAATCAGATACGATTTGCATCAGTATCTAATTCTGATGATACCGTCTTATTCGATATTGGTTATTTGTCATTCTGATGTTCACTTACATCATCAGGTATAATGTCTAACAGAGATTTATGTATGAGGATATCATGTTTTGTTTCTCAGATGAGTTGAACAAGAGTATAAAATATTATGCATGGAATATCGTCCATAATATTACGAAGAAATGAATAGAAATGGAATAAAAAGTGATTTAGATTTTATAGATGTAGTAGTGTGATTGAAAAATTTGTTTTTCAATTTTCTTCCTAACTTCAACAATAATTAATTTTAGAATGAAAATGTAAGGTTCACATAAAGATGTTCTTAATTTTATGATAAGTATATCTCTGCTGGTGTACAGAATTTTCAAACTATGATAAGCGTTTCGTTACTTATTTATTTTTTTGAACCTTAAATAGTGAATAGTTACTCCTAAATTTTTTACTTTTTGCACTGCTGTCAATAAGTCATCTCCAATTTTCAGTAAAATGTTATTGCTTACCTCTTTCAAAACAGTTTTTTGCCAAACACAATTAACGCCGATTGATAGATTATATACAGGGTGAGTTTTAAATGCGTAGTTATATTTTAACTCTCAATATATTTCGTCGAGTTCAATCGATTGGTACTGTCAACAACATTTTTTGAGCAAAAAAAATTTTGAATTTCTGATAATTTTTTCGTCCTCCAGCAACTGATATTTTGATGGTCACTGGATATCTCTCTAAACGCCGTTCACAGAAATGACGTCACTAAAGGCAGGGTTACCACTGTCAGTTCGTCATAATTCTATTTGAAATTAGTACACAACTGGTAATATGCCGTTTGATTTAAATTCTAAAAATGAAACAAAATTGAAAATAATCATTTTATAAAGAAGCATCCACTTTAACGAACAGAAAAGTAAATTTGTTTACTTAATATGTGGATAGCACAGAACATCAGCTGGCCACAAGGTCGATACACTTTTGTTCCGTGAATCGATCGAGGTCTAAGTCTTAAATTATTAATTGCTATCTCATCTACAATAGAATTATTTTTTGCCCAGTTTAGTAAAATGTTAGTAAAATCAACATAAATTCTGACAACAAAAACTTATACTCCTTTATAGATAAATAAATTAAACCATAAAAAATTCTAATACTGAAGCAAATAATAATAAAAAATTGGCTTTCTGTACATACCTAATTGAAAAAAAATCTACAAGCAAACTTACTCATTTCTTACATTAAAAGGTATTTTAAAATGTTTAAAAATTATTTCAAATGGAGCAATTAATCGCATAAGTAGGTAATTATTTCATTCAAAATTATTATGTTCGGGAACGAACTTACTGGCTAGGTGATAAATTGCATATGAAATGCGGCAACACTGCTTCAAGTGAATGCATCATTTCAGATAAAGTGAGAGAGGTTTCTAGTAATCAGCAGTTCCAAAACAATTTCATCTTATTTTTTTTGAAAGTCAGTAACTCAATTTTACGTGGGAATTAAGAGAAAAAAATGTGACAGTGGGTTTCTACAAATGTCAAGAATCGGTAGTTTAAATATAACTACGCACTTAAGACTCACCCTGTATAAAGAATGTTCAGCACCAGCTTGACTTATATTTGAGTGGTCTACATTTATCTTATCTAGAAGTGATAGCTACAGCATGTAATATAAGAAAAATGCATGTGTATGTAATATACAACAATGGACTCAATATTGAGCCTTGTAATACTCCAAATGAGTTATTTACTTATTTTAATTTCATATTAATTACATTAATCTAAAGGTATACGTTAATGTCAATTTTATCAATATAATTAATAATATGGCTCCGTGGTCTAGAGGTAACGTATTTGCCTCGAAACCTGGGGGCCCGGGTTCGATTCCCGGTCGAGGACTGGCATTTTTTCGGAAAGAGGAATTAATCCCAGTATACTTGGATATTGGCTGTGTGTCCGTTGTCTCTTAATGTGTAACCCTCTCCCGCACAAAGTCATTCCAGACCTTCAGGGATAAAGGGGGTTGTAATTACATGTGGTGTTATTATAATTAAACCAAGTGGCTTGAACAATGTTGATGTTAATTTTGACTTTGTGGTTAGTTGATGGTAATAACTTTGCCAAATAATTTCAAAATATTCCCACGACCTTTGATTTTTAAAATGATAGAATGAAGTATTTTTCGACCGATTCAACTTCGACTTAGTATATTATAACTAAGAGTTCTGGGATCAATGGAGGGTAACTTTTTACCCTGATGACAATCTTTAATAAACCTATGAACTGAAGACATGTTTCAGGTAAAATTTGGGTTAATTTGGCCTTCAAATGAATTTAAAATGTCCGTGGGCTTTGAACACATTTTTTGAAATAAATTATAAATCATTTTTAACTCACCACATGTCTTATAAATTCGGTGGAACTTACAGACATCTTATATATAAAAAATAATTGCAGTCTGTATTCGAAAATATATGAATTTATATGAAAATACATTATTAATTCAAGTAACACTAGTTAATTACAAACTGCAATTACTGACGTTGCTTCTACCTGACATACGCCAGATAATGTTTATTTATGACCATCCAGCGATATTATTTTATTATTTACAAGTTGGCACAGTTTCAATGCACTTAACTGGATAAGGTATTAAAAACGGCTCGCATCCTTGGCATAACTGCATTTTGCCAACAGAGTAATATACAATTTGATTCAGACAGGACACTTTACGAATGCTTCCTGGCTCTCGGCATTCACAAATTAAAATTCCGCTGAATACAAGATTTATATTCATATGTCCTGTAAAAGCACGCGGAGGGATACGAGCCGTACGACACAAATATACATATCCTGATTCCGTGACTAAACTACATTAATATTACAACACAGGACGATCTCGATATACCAGTCTTCTGGCGAAACCCTTGTTTGATGCCTCGGTATTGGGTGGACCTGGGCACAAAAGAGGGATTTGTTGTATAATTGACTATTAGTTCTGAACAATCATACTGAAAGTGGTATTGGCAAAGGTGGACATGGCGTGAATAATAATTATAACCGGGGTCCAGTCACCGAAGAACTACAGGCTCGGCAGTTGTCGAATTCTCGTAATGAGGTCGATATCACTTTTAGTCCTACATTTTTAACAATATAATTTAAATGTTTTAAAAGTAAAAAAAGGCAAAGGAAATATTTAGGATATCCCTGGATTTTCAAAATTCAATTACATTTAGGCCATCTTGTTTTGCCTAATGGCCAATTATTTGATCACAATTTTAATTAAATGGTGACTGCTTAAGACAATTTTTTGTACAAGCTTTGCCTAAAAATCGTAGTATTTTTACCAGCGCGTCTACTGTTGCCCTCTTAGAAATTGTAAAAACCAATAATACTAATTTATTAGCCACTTGATTCTTATCATTTGTTGTTACATATTGTTTCCCACTGTATATGTCATAACGTAACTCAGTTTTATAGTTATTGAACAACTCAAAAACTACTTAGTTAATTTTCGGTAATATAAATTCTGGACAGGAAGATCTAGCCTCAACATTAAATATGTAGAGAGAAATGAAAAATAACGCTGAAATTTTTTTTGCTATTTATTATTTTCTAACTTTTACAAAATTTAACACAGATAAGTATAAGATATATCTCTTTAAACCATTATTTTCCCGGCCATTTGCCAAAACGCTGACACTTGGGTTACAAAACAGATAATATGCACATTATGTTCAGTGTGATTCACAGTGTGACTGACTGACTGGCTCTGAAGCTATTAATGTTTATTACATTAGGGTTTACTAAGTTTCATAGTTACTTTGGATTCTTTCAATGAGCCACCTTGATAACGCTGATAGCAGAAACACGTGTAGTCACATTAGAGGTTTCACCTCGGAATGAGAGATAATAAGCTGTAAACTTGTATAAACCTTTATTTTGGCATTCTAAAAGTTGTCTCAAAAGTCTCATAAAATCTCGTGTCCGCGTCTTAAGATATTCAAGGTCAAAGGTCACAAAAATCGGTTTTTTGCAAATATCTCGCTTCCTATGGTTTTAATGCCATTTGCATTTATTATAAAAATTGTAGAGAATAAAATTCTCGACAACTTTTGTCCCTAACATTTTTTTTATATACTCAACCGTTTTTGAGATACAGGGTGGAGAGCGCGCCGCGCTTACCTATTCACAGCATAATGCAAGGTCAAACATTAAGTTCCGGTAAATAATACGCCATATAAAGTCTATAAATCATTAAAAAATATATAATTATGAATGATTTGAATTGTTTATTAATTAATACATTATATTTAATGATATTTTTCATTTATCGAATATATATGTTTGTTTAATATTACTTACCTTTCCGTGTAATCAAAAAATTGTTGAGTGGAATACTTTAAGTATATTTTATTTATATTCTAATATATATGTTAACAGGTTGACTGCCGACCATATTTTTGAGGCACTCTCGGACTTTGTTTTGTTGCCTTTAGTTATGCCATAAATCATGTAAATTATAGTTTTATTATCATTTTAATTTTTTTTTGTTTCAAATTAGCGAAAAAAAAATTATACTCCGATCGGAGTTGCCGGCGTCAGGCATTAATATTTTCACGGGATGCCGAACACTCCGATTGGAGTCGCTATACACAACACTCCGATCGGAATAGGGGGCGTCGCCGATTGATGCCGGTACATTCCGATCGGAGTAGTCGGCAGTCAACCTGATAATTATATTTTAAGTAGAAAAATAATAGAGTAAATACATTTTAATTATATCTTTATTTAGAAATACTTTTTCATATATTTATTACAGTTGAAGTTCAAATGTGGGGAAGTTTTTCAAAAACTTTTATAATTAAAAGGACTTGAGTCTTAATTTTCTTCTTCTTCTTCATCCTCTTCCGGTCGCTCGAAAATTTCCAATTCAATATCATCATTTTCGTTGTCAAGGATATTTGTCTCTAGATCTTCGAGAATTTCGGGGTAAAATGTACTATCTTCATCGAGATCGCTTTGATACAGTGAAGCATTGAGGCACGCTTGCTCATTACACTGGCCACAAGGTAAAGAACATTGCAATCCCAATTTCCTGCATCCGCAGCGTGAACCACAACCATTCTTGCAGTTGATTACACGGAAAGATAAGTAATATTAAACAAATACATATTCGATAAATGAAAAATATTATTAAATATAATGTATTAATTAATAAACAATGCAAATTATTCATAACTATATATTTTTTAATGATTTATGGACTTTATACGGAGTATTATTTACCGGGACTTACGGTCGACCTTGCATTATGCTGTAAATAGATAAGCGCGGCGCGCTCTCCGCCCTCTATCTCAAAAACGGTTGCGTATATAAAAAATGTTTGGAACAAAAGTTGTAGAGAATTTTATTCTCTATAATTTTTATAATAAATGCAAATGGCAAAAACCGATTTTTACTACCTTTGACCTTGAATATCTTAAGACGCGGACACGAGATTTTATGAGACTTTTGAGACAACTTTTAGAACGCCAAAATAAAGGTTTATACAAGTTTATAGCTTATTATCTCTCATTCCGAGGTTGACCCTCTTCTTTGGCTTAAGTGACTGGATTAGTAGGTGGACCTCACTCGACTTTTTCTTCTGTGGCTAATTAAAGAATAAGGTGAACAACATGGGAGACTTAAAAGGAAACTCGTCTTATTCTACCATATGGCACTTGAAAAATTCACTATGAACACCATTTGCTGTGGTCGAAATTTCTTTCGAAAAAATTCTTGAAAAAATTGTATCGAATTATGCAACATATCGCTATTTGGAATAGTCAGCAATACTTAGACCAAGTATTTCCAAATAAATGAGTTGGTAGGAGACCTATAAAGTGGCCAGGTCACCAAACCTAAACCCACTCGATTTTTTTTTTTTTTGGACCACTTAAACAATAAGATCAACAGCATGGAAGACTTAAAAGAACGAATTCGACTGGAAACCCCACTGTCCGATTTCATTACAAATATTCACAAAATGTTTATATATTAACATTATTTAACATGTTCGAATGTTGTTTCGAAAAAATTCTTGGAAAATTTTTTATAGAATTCTGCATCACTTTAGGGGCACTATGTATAAACACACCATTTTGTAGTTGTTCTGACGTTTGTATTTATGGGGATCTTTATCCCAACGTGTTCACAGATTATGCGAACACACCCTTGAAAAATCAGCTATTCGTGAATTTGTTCCGAATATCAGTGTTTACTTTTCATTTCCCGAGGTCTTTCTCATATCAACATTAATTTGAGATAAAGAATTGTTTTATAATAATTAAAATATACTTCTTTGTTTGGTCGAGCGTTTTTTAACAAAGCTTTTTGCTAACCCGAGAGGAAGTTGTCCAATAAATTATTCTTCTTAAAAGGCTACGCGTAGTAATATATTTTCCTGTTTCTGTTATACAACCAAAAAACTAACTAACATTTAATTATTAGATTCATAAATTAAGGTAAGCGTGGCTTTCATTCAATAAGGGGCATACTCGAGCCCGCAGGGAAATCTTGTAGCATCACCCTGAGGCCTAATTTTGTATCATGACAGCAGCCATCAAGTAATGAAATATCTAAGAAATATTCAGCCGGCTCTCTCGAGCCCAGGAAAGCTTTTTGTTTTATTTTTTCTTAGCATTTGGCGCTATCAAAGAAGCGTTTGCGTTACTTTAGTAATAGTTACTGGCGTGAAAAGGTAATAAAAATTACATTTAACAGGATTTACAACATGCCAAAAGCGTCAAAGGGTCTATAATTTAAAAGAAATTGATAGCGGACGGTATTTCTCTGATCATGCAGATTAATTTACGAAGAAAAATATCTGTAAAGTATTATTAATCTGTAATAGTCTATTCTTTATGCTTTAACTTTGAAACACTAGTAAATAAGTTTGTATGTAACTACCATGTGTTTTAGAAGTATCGATCTCACACTTTGAATGCGAATTACAAGTTTTAATTTTGACAACTGCAACTTTCTTCCTCGACTGCCGCCAGACAAAATCGTGAGACTGAAGCGAAAGCAGTTCTGTCTGGTGTCACTTTACGTCAATATACTGAGATTTTTTCTCGGTATATTTACCAGGCAAGATTTCATTCAAAGTAAAAAAAAAATCCGATAAAATAAAAAGCTTTTTAAGGACAGTCGATGAAACTTCGAGTAACTTTTTGCTAGAAATCTCCTATGGTTACGCATAGTAACGTAAATAAAGGCAAAATGAATATAGAATCTGTTGCATCTTGGATTGTATGGATGTTGTTTACTTACCTTACGTCTATCCTACACATCTGAATACTGAAATTAAAATTTTTTGAGGTAATGATAAGATTTTTTAAGGTTTTATTTAAAGTGATCCGACAATTTTTTTTATTAATTGAATCCAATGGCCCCCTTATCATAAAACGAGTAGCTATTATCAGTTATCTGTTATTCATGAATTTCATGTTCTTAGGTATTATGAATAATTTGACAACACAGTTAATGATGAAACCGCGACGCTTGTTATTCTCCCGCAGCGTTTACAATTTTATACAAACTTGAAGCCACGAAACTGTGTTGTTTATTCATGATCAAATTGGAGTTTATGATATGCACATACTAAGAAACTATTATTAATTGTAGTTTTTAATAATTAACAGATCTAATTATAACAATGGGTAGTCACCGACCGAATTAAATTATACAATTAAAAAAATTAGTCATTTCATTTAGACACGACTATTCAGTTTTTTAGTTTGTTATAACTAGAGTTGCCATTTCGATCTGCAAATCAGGTAGAGAAATACCCAAGTACGTAAGCGAGATTTGTTTACTATTTTAGTCTACTGTTATGCGTCGAGGTGTCAATAGCGTAATTTATTTCTCTCCTGTGTATTGTTGATAATTTTATTTTTGGTATTTTATTATTGATATTAATTTAATAATAAAGTATGTCGGACCTGCCCAAAGGTAAAAAACGGCCACTCGCTGACAAAGTGAATAAATTTATCAGTGAATTCCCGGATTTATTCTACAATGGTGCTATAATAATTTGTAAGGTGTGCGAGACTGTCTGATGTGCTGATTGTAAACGTCACGTAAATTCTATGCTACATAAAATTAAAAAATGGTGTGCCTTCGACAACACAGTTTATGTTCCATTTACTCTTAATATTGATTGCTTGTGATGTTCTGTTGCACATACTCGATAAACAACCATTTCAGGAGTTCTGGAATAAATACAATCCCAAGGTGACGTTACCAAGTGGCACAACGTTGCGTAACTACGTACCAACTGTAAGCGAAGACATTGTAAATAAGATCAAATGTGTACTAAAAAATACACGGCTGTAGTTATGTGTTGACGAGACGACAGATTGTAAAAAAATTCTATTGTAAATGTTATAGTACGTGTACTGGATCCTCTTAAACCAACATTTTCACTGTTACTAGCTAGCAAAAGACTTACTGAATGTATTGGCCAAACAGTTACGCGGGTGGTGCTGTAAACGTTAGAAAAATTTGACCTGTCAAAAAGTCAAGTGTTGATGTTTGTGACCGATGGTGCCGCAACAATACGTTTAGTAGGCCGTTCTCTTCAAGAACACGGTTGCAGGTTAGTATATGTTACGTGCAAAGTGCATGCTTTACACCTTGTGGCAGAAACTATACTACAAGGTTTTCCAAAGATAGATGCATTAATAGCAAGTACTAAAAAAGTGTTTCTTAAATCTCTTAAATGTCTTTGCGCAGTTCATAGCAAGTGTTCCGGTATTCCCGAACAATCACAGCCGATTCTGACATGTTGGGGAACATGGTTGGAGACAGAATTTGATTATGCTGAATATTTCCAACAAATAAAAGCTGTGATACTACAATTCAATCCATACGAGATTGCAGCTATTAAGGAAAGCCAGACAAAATTCGAAGATGTTTCTGTTGAAACAGCTTTAAAAACTATTCACAAGAAGTATAAAGGATTACATGACGCCATACAAAACTTACAGAACAGTGCGTTGTCGTTAGCGGAGTCACTGTAAATAGTGGACAAAGTAAATCGACTGCTACACTCTATAGGTGACGCAAAAAATGAGCCCGTTGGAGAAAAGTTCGCGCGTGTGTTAAGCAAAACACCGGTTTTACCAGATTAAAACTTTGTGATGATACTGATGGTGCATCTGCAGATCCGTTAAATGAGTTCAAAGACTATTTTAAGTATGCTTGTATTACATCAATAGATGTTGAATGGTCGCTCTCAAAATATAAGCATATTTTTTTCACCACGTCTAACATTACTCTCGGAGACAACCATAGAAACATACATGATGCTGCAACGTTTTTACGCATCTTTTCCAGTTTGTGGTAACCAAACTAGTTAAGAGGGTAAGTTGTGCATACATTGTTATAAATTGTAACAGTTTATTGCTTTTATTACTAGTTAATTTCTATTTTTATACTTATTAGGTGCGTACGCCTATGTCCAGCGGCGCATTTTTGCCAACTGTAGTTATAACAATTATTTCTTTGTGCATCATCTTATAGTTAAAGTTAGAGTAATGTTGTATATTATTAGTTAGATCGGGGGGTAGCAATAAATGACGTGAATTCCACGGTTGATGCTTGGTGATATGTCACCGCGTAAATATTATTTTATTACATCCTAAAAGTCAGTACAAGATTATTAGTCTCGTTAGGCTATACTTTTCGACATATTGGGGAACAAAGTACCAAAATATCCACTTTCAGCTACTTGACAATATCCTAATCATTCAAAGAAGGTTCTTAAGGGGTTTTAAATAACGTGTAGGGATATTTCTCGAATAACCTTCCTAATTCGATTTTTCAAATCTTCTAACGATTGAGGCTTGGTCTTGTAGATAATTTGATTTTAAATGATCTCAAAGATCAAGAATATTCTAAATGGTTTAAATCTGGTGATCGCAGTGTCCGTTCAATATGTTCTCTTCAATTAACCCATCTCCGTGAAAACGTTTCATTTAGGTATTGTCGCACAAAGGAGGAAAATCCTACATGTCCAGGATTCTGGAGTGGTGAAGAAACGTCTTACCACTTCCTGGGACAATGTGAAGTGTCTGGGGCCTAAGACATTGTATCTTCAGTTCTGAGGCGCTTCTAAGGGAGCAGATGAGCTCCCTGGCAGTGAGTGACATCCTGACCTCCATTAGAAGTTCGCAAATATTCAACGAGGGAGCAATAGAAGCACATGGCTGAAGGGACAGCTAGGGGTTGGTAAAAAGGGCTCGTCTGCGGCCTAATTGTCAGGCATCAGCCTCCTCTACCATTACCATTAGGTTTTGTCACACAATAACTCCATAATAAGGCGGAGGTCCATCTTGCTGACAGTCGTTCTGAATTTGCCTGGTTTGAAAATAAACGGATTAAAGCCGGAACGATTTGGTCACGCTGAAGTGGTAAAGAGTGATTTATATTTAAATTTTCTTTCAAAAAGAATGGTATAATGGTATTTCCTCTGCTTATCCCCAACTATAAATTTAATTTTTGAGGGTATTGGATGTGAGTTTCTTCCATCGAATGAGGATTCTGATCAATCGACTATCGACAGTTATGTTGATTTACAGAACCATTACGACGAAACGTCGATTCATCGGAAAATGCTATATTGTTGAGAAAGTTAACATTGACTTGAATGGTTCTTGAGAAAATTGCATCCTTCTTTCATGTTCATGTATTCAATGTGCCATTTGTATAGACATAATAGCTGTGACCTCTAACCCTGATGGGCTAAACTATATACTGAATAAGATATACAGAAAATCACCAGGAGACAAAACCCCGACCTGTGTTGAATTATACCTGCAAGTTTAGTTTGGTAGCTAAGATCATTTGTCAATTTCTCAATAGACATAGACTGATTTCTAACTTGGTATGTTCTCGACAGTATGCCATAGGCAATGGAAAAGACAAATAATAATAGCAAATCAGGCTAGCCTAAAGTAGACTAAGCAAAACAGTGTATTCCGTCTGGTGGTCAGTGCTGCTGCCCGTCAGACTTCACTGATGCACGCAACCTGCAAAGCAGGCACCATGACTGTGACCTCTAACCCTGGTGGGCTGAACTATATACAGAATAAGATTTACAGGAAACAACTATTCAACGGATAAAAGCCCTGTCATGCTTCACGCTATCAGTCACTAAGATGTCTGACGGGTAGTAGTACTGACCACCAGAGGGATACACTTATCACTCACTATGATTGTCTTGCTTAGTCTCCTTTAGGCTGCCCTGGTTTGCTATTATTATTTGTATTTTCCATTATTAATGGCATACTGTCAAGAACTTAACAAGTTCGAAACCGGTCTATGTCAAGTGAGGAATTGACAAATGATCTTAGCTACCAAACAAGACTTGCAGGTTTAATTCAACGCAGGTCGGGGCTTTTGTCCGCTGAGTAGTTGTTTCCTGTAAATCATATTCAGTACAATGTGTATATGGATGAAGTTTATTTGTGGATAATATACTTCTTACCGATCTTTCATTAATATCGTGATATAAGGCCAGCTTTAGTACTGAAGTTTTTGGTTCTTCTTGCAAATTAAGAACATCAAAGTGCATTATCATCTTTGTTGCCGATTTACTTCGATCAGATTTTAGCTGTTTTTAACACTTCCTGTTTCATGAAACTTCTACAAAATTTTTGCACTCTTGAGTTTGAAATTGTCGAATTTGGAATATTGCACTAGTGACAATAATAGGAATGTTGATGCCTGCCAAAATACTGAATGTTTTTCATTTTACAAAAACCGTATCAACAAAAAATAAGAATATTATTTATTAAATAGCCTAAGAGGACAGTAGTAAATTAAGATGTAAAGAGCCTAAAAATCTAGTATCTCATGCAACATCAAAATCAGAGCACATTACTGAATAGACTATATTTTAATCTAACTAATAATTTAGAAAAAATCGACATGTTTCGACACATTTGCTACTCTGTATATAGTTAGAGCTGTAGTAATTATAATGCTCAACAATTTAGTAATAACTAGTAACCCACTGTTAATCAAATTTAATTGTTTAACGACCATCTAGCTCAAATACACGTAAACAATAATTATGCCTTTATTATAATTAGACGTATAACCATATAAGTAATAGGTTACTAATAAACTATTAAAAACACATGAATCACTATAACGTAGTTCAGAAGGGAATAAAGAAATTTTGACATCGAAATATTTAAATATATATTACAATTCAATTATAAGTTATATGAGATTGTTATTATTTAAATCTCACTACTCTTTCATAATTTATTCATGAGATTTCTTCAAAAGACATCAATAGAATCCTAAAGGAGTATAACATCACTATACAGGGTGTAACTTAAGTACGTTAAAATATTTCAGGGTGGCATTCCTTGGTCATTCAATTATAGACAATAGTTGCATCTTAAATTTTTTGCCACATCATTTTTTTGCTAATTTATTCCACCGCAATTAACAATATATTTATTTATTTATTTATTTATTTATTTCAGATACACCATCCAACAGTATTTGCATACTAATTATAGGATGGGAATACAGCATAATTAACAAAAAAAATTAAAATAATAATAATAATTACAAAAAAAAATAAAAATAAGAATATTAATTACAAAAAAAAAAAAATTGGCAATAGAAAATTGAAGTTAATGCTACAGATAAAATTATCCAAATTATCTTGAACTGAATGATAATTGTTGCATTAACAAAATAAAGGTGAAAATTTAAGTAAATTGGTCCTTGATGTTGGTAAATAGAAAGTGACAGTGTGCCTAGTTGCGAATGAAGTAATATTAAAATTAAGTTGACTTAAAATAGAAGGGCAGTCAATCTTATTATGAATAATATTACGTAAGAATGTAAGAGAATGCATTTCCCTTCTATCTTTTAGACTCATCATATTATGCCTAGTTAATAGTTGTTCATGTGGCGCTCCAATAACTGGGTAAATGCCATCAATCTTAAAGGATACGTACTTTAAAAATTTGCGTTGAATACTTCTAAATTATTACTATATGTTTGATATCCAGGATTCCAAATTATACTAGCATATTCTATCTTAGACAGAACAAAAGAATTAAATAGTAAAAATAAAACGTCAGTGTCATTAAATCCTCGTGAATGCCTTATAACGAAACCAAGGTTATTGTAACTAGAAAGTACAACAGCATTAATATGAAGCTCAGCTTTGAATCAAACATAACTCCTAAGTCTTTAAATTCAGTTACTCTATTTAGAGACATATTATTGGGTGTATAATTGTAAATATACGGTTCAATTTTTTTGTGAAAGACAGAACGTTACACTTTTGCACATTCAGTGCCAAGTTATCTTTTACACACCAGTCATTAATTTTATTCAAATTTATTTGCAATTGAAGGGAATCGCAGATAGAATTAATATCACAGTAAATTTTCAAATCATCTGCATACAGAAGATAATTGACGTCAATCATATCTACAGTGTCATTGATAAAAATAACGAAAAGAAGAGGCCCAAGTATGGAACCCTGTGGTACACTAGATGAAGCAATGAATTCGCCAGAATTGAAACCACGGTATTCCACGCATTGGCGCCTGCACTGCAGGTATGATGAAAATAGTTTAGACAGTTTATCTGAAAAACCAAACTGCTTAAGTTTATACAAAAGAATACCATGATCAAGATTATCGAACGCCTTACTAAAATCTGTATAGATGACGTCAACTTGTCCACCAGAATCCACAGATTCGGAAATGTACTGTGTTAAGCAAAAGAGATTAGTAGTGGTAGACCGACCCTGCATGAAACCATACTGAAAGTCGCTAATCAACCCATGAGTGCTAGTATAAATTGTTTTATGCAGTAACATTTCAAAAGCCTTGGAAAAGTTAGAGATAAAGGTCTATATTTAATCACAGATTTTTTATCACCTTTCTTAAAAACAGGACAAATTCTAGAATGTTTCCACACATCTGGAAATGTGCTGGAATTTAAACAAAGGTTAAAGATTTTCATAAGAGGACAGGCAAACACTACAGCACAGTCGCGTAAGATGAAAGCAGGTATGCCGGCAGGACCACAGGTAAATATAGGTTTGATTAGTTTTAAAATATCAAATACCTCATTTTCGGAAAAATTTCCAAGGGAGAAGGTATTATTTGTAACATTACCGTACTCATCAGGAACAACTAAGATATTTGAAGAAAAGCTAGATTTAAAGAAGGACGCAAAAGCATTTGCAATGTCAGCAGGTTGGCTGAAATCAATATTATCGAACCTGATTGTGTCCGGTAACGAATTAACACACCTTTTACCATTAACATATGACCAAAACTTTTGAGGAACGCAACGAATATTGTTTTGAATGTTATTTAAAAAACTTTTAATGCCATATTAACATCTTTCTTAATTTTTGAGCGAAGAAGTTTGAAATTGACGAGCGTGTTATCGTTTTTAGTACGGTTATATTCTTTCAATAGTTTAGCTTTGTGTTTTATATCAGAAATTATATTTTTAGAGAACCACGGTGGATATTTTCTAGGCCGAGAAATTTGTTTAGGAACACACAATTCAAATATATTATTAATTACTCTATAAAAGTGATCACAATATTACAACCATCACGACATAATGTGTAAATAATACAACTGCCGAGAGTTAAATTTAGTTGATATAGACTCTAGATCCAACACTTGCTACGCGGGCCCAAATATATATAACGTATAAAGAAAGTACAGAAATGAATTATGGAGTTACTTTCAGGTTACTATACCACAGATTAATCCAAATTCATTCAGTTTACGAAGAAGTACATAGTAAGTACGTTTATTTGTGGATGTATTCTGCAAAGTCCATTACTAAATCGGAGCACGTCTAGTTATCGAGTTTCTGGAAAGAGGATCATTGAGATACAATACTGCACACCCAGGACGTCCACATAGTGTACGCATACAACAACCGTAAGAAATTGTGCTGAATTTACTTTTTTATACTCAAAAATGATAGCAAGGATACTCAAAAGAATACAGCGTTACAAAGGAGCTGTATATATTTTATTAAATAAATTTTGTTTCTCGATAGGGAGTGATGCATAGTAGACTAGTGAAATAGTATAAAAATATTCACTCGCTCTTATTGAAACGCCTTTTATTAGATCCGATTTATAATCTGAAATCAAGAAAAAATATTAGACTATCCTGTCAAATATTCTCTAATATGTCCTAAATAATTTCCTGAAAAATGGAAGCTTGCCTTTGTTGTACCATTTTTTAAAAGTAGTACAAAAAATCTCGTAGCCAATCACATCCATTCAGCACGTTGATTGTTTCTTCCAAAATGTTAGAATATTTGTACACAACATAAATCAAATTCAGTTGAAAATTTAATTTATTTGTCAAATAAAACCGAGTAGGTACTGGATGTCAGTACTCTCCTCGCGTATACAGTTGTTTTAATTCTCCAGTAACACTAGAACTACCGTTTTCACGAGGAGAGTACTAAAATCCAGTACTCGGTTTTAGAAACTCGAGCGAGTTACTTGCACCGTGTAAATTCACCATTACTCTTTAAACACTGCGAAAGCTATAGATAATCAACTGCAGATTGCAAGGCTTTAGCAAGGCATTTGATAGAATTAACTACTCTAAAATATTGCTATCGTTAGCTCTACTGAAATCAATATAAGACGAGACATTCTGCATTGGGTGTATACCAAGGTGTATACCCTACATTTCCAACAAATTCAAAACAAATGTGGGCTAATTTAAAGTCAAGGAGAGTAGTAAAGGATTATATTACACAAATTTTTGCCGAAGATCTTTGTAATATTGAAATATCTACAAATTTTTTTAAGGATTCCATAGCAATTTTTAGAAACAAAATTTATAGATGAAATTTTATATTCACTTTCAAACCTGTTGCTGTTTAAAATATCTGATGTGGCCAGCACATAACTTTCTTATACCATCCTGATGTAAAAAAAAATATTCTATTAACTTCTCCACTTACCTCAATTGAATTTTAATAGCGTACCTTGAAATGTTTCATTAAATTTTTTAAATAATTAATTATCAGCGTCATTAGATACAGTCAATAATAATTCATGTCATACATTTTAATAATTTTTTGTCATTGACATTGACATTTTTGTAACCAAATTAGATCTTTCAAATGTCAAACTGTTAAATTTATCCTAACCCCATTTTATGAAGCCAAATTTGTAAAATATTTTAGTTTACATCAGCTTTATGTAAGTACCTGGATAAAATATTTTATTCGCTTGATATAGTAGACATGATTTAGAATATATAATCTTTCATCAATTTATTTTTTTTGTAAAGTCAAATACAAAAAGTTTCAGCTTCAGCTGGCCAATTTTGCTCATCACTGGATTTTTCAGTGTCTTTGGCCTTTAGAACAGTTGTACCAAATTTGAAAGCTTTATCTCAAAAACTGTGATTGCTATCGCGATACTACAGACATGCAGACAGATTTTTTTGCATAAAGTTATGTTTTTTCATTATAATTCGTCGAGATTCGTCCAAAAATGTAATACAAATTTTTATTATTTTTTCCTGAAATTGTACCTTTTTTCCTCTTTCATTTATTGTGTCTTTTTTGGTGGTACCACATTCACCAAATTTCATCATGCATCATTCGGAAAATAGTCAGAATGGATTCAGGAGGGCTCAAAACGTATAAATCAATCAAAATTTCGAGGTCGAAAAAAATCACGATTACTATACTTCCTAATAATATTAGGTACAAGAAAGTAAAAATTGAAGATATCATAAATAAACAAAAATATCACTCCTTAGACTCGAACAGAATATCAGCGCTTGCTTTACAGTGGATAACGGCCCCACCTCCACAATGGAAAATATCATATATTAAACCAATGCCCAGTTGTTCAGAATAAAATTCTGAACAACTTAAAGATCTGCGCCCTATTAGCTTACTTTCGGTACCTCTTAAAATCACAGAGTCAACTATACAAGAACAACTTTCTAAATATATCCTTATAAACTCCTACTAAGTAATATAACTGATGGAATTTTGAGAGCCATTGACAACACTCAAATTACCTCTTTGACATTACTTGATATAATCAAAGCCTTTGATTCTTTAGATATTAATTGCTTAATTGCAAAATTAAGTTATTATGGCATATCTGAAAGTACTTTTTCTTGGTTTCAAAACTATCTCTATGGCAAACAACAGTTTACTAGTGTGAATACAGGAAACTCGATATAAACATCACAATATAGAGCAGTTATAGTCCGGTGTTCCACAAGGATCTATTTTGGGACCATTTCTCTTTAATGTATCTATTGCAGATATATCGAAACTTCAACTGCATTAAAAGCTATACATGAATGCTGATGATATTTAGCTGATATATAGTTGTTACCTTGCGGAATTTCAAATTGCTAAACTTCACATATATGAATGGACAATCCAAAATACTCTTAAATTAAATGCTAACAAAAGTCACAATATTGTTTGTGGAACTCTTCAGCAGTTATTGATTCCTACAAACTTAGTATTCCAGTAAATAATTAAGTCATTGCATCAGCCAATAGCGTCAAAAACTTGGTATCCATTTTGATTCTATACTAAGCTTTTCAAATCACATAAATATTATTTGCACAAATCTTTTTATTGTTTAAAATAGTTACATTCATTTAAAAAATATCTTGATACATATTCCAAAATATTGCTTTCTGAAACTATGGTTCTATTATACTTAAATTACGCAGATATTGTATATGTTCATGTCTTTCACAGGATGACAATTACCGAATACAAACAATTTAAAACTACTGTGTATGATATTTTACAACTGTGCCTCAATATGGTCATATTACTCTGCAGTTACGTGCGTTTAGTTTATTGAATATCTATGAGAGGAGATTTATACACATTGTGGGATTTGTTTTAACCGTTTTGAAAACAGGAAAACCGAATTATTTTTTTTAATAAAACACAAAGGCGCACTGTAATTCACAATGGGGATCTCAGACAAATTGAAAATAAAGTTTGTATTCCCTCTTACAAAAATTCATCTTTTCGATCTCGTGTCAACGGTTAAATGTAAATTAAAAGAAGACATAGTTCTATCTAGATTAGAAAATTTTAATACATTAATGTTCTAAATTAAAAAGGATTTATTTTATTTGCTTTTATTTCATGCTGATATATTATAAATGTATATTTTTGTAAACGAGAAGTGTTGTAAAGCAACACCCTTGATACACTTCCTCTTGTGGAAAAAATGTCATGTCTGTACTTGTACTGCTTGTGTTTTTTTTAATAAACGTATTTTGTTTATTGTATTGTAATGTAATGTATTGTAATGTAATGTATTGTATTGTATTGTATTGTATTGTATTGTATTGTATTGTATTGTATTGTATTGTATTGTATTGTATTGTATTGTATTGTATTGTATTGTATTGTATTGTATTGTATTGTATTGTATTGTATTGTATTGTATTGTATTGTATTGTATTGTATTGTATTGTATTGTATTGTATTGTATTGTATTGTATTGTATTGTATTGTATTGTATTGTATTGTATTGTATTGTATTGTATTGTATTGTATTGTATTGTATTGTATTGTATTGTATTGTATTGTATTGTATTGTATTGTATTGTATTGTATTGTATTGTATTGTATTGTATTGTATTCTGTTTTGTTGTGCTGTGTTGTGTTGTATTGTATTGTATTGTATTGTATTGTACTGTATTGTATTGTATTGTATTGTATTGTATTGTATTGTATTGTATTGTATTGTATTGTATTGTATTGTATTGTATTGTATTGTATTGTATTGTATTGTATTGCATTGTATTTTATACATTAAAAAAATTCAATTTTCAATCTAGTAGGACATCCCCATTTTAATAAAGCAAGTCACTAATTTTATACAATATTTTTAAATAAAATAAATCTAGATTTATATGTATAAAGGATATGGTGTCTTACGGTGTTTATCGTGTAGTTATTCACACTTCAAAGATAATCTTTAAAATACCCCACTTATATCTTCTTGGAGTTGAGTCATCTAACATAAGCTGATACTATCAATAAACTTGAACTGAACGAAATAAAGTAAATCTGTTATGATTTTTACAATTTTTTATATTCAAAATCATGTAATCTTGTAACTGCATGTTTTAAAGATATTCCTAAGAGGCCTTAAAAGAAAATGTATGACTAGATGTACGGATTTGAAAAGAATATGCGGCAACAGAAAATCGATTTGTTCTCATGTAATATGCAGGCAATTCAAAATAAAATGTAAATGCGAAAAATTTAGTCACTCCGTTTTGTTTATATGCCAAACAAACGACTACGCTGTAGTAAATAAAGCCTTTAAAGATGAATAGAAAATACGGCTTCCCTTCTCTATACATCAATATCGAATATAATAGTGTTAGCTGAAAATAAAGGCGCTCCAGTTTAAAATAAATTGCTCTAATCTAAGCAACACGTGTGGCATAGTTCGATAATTTCAAAATGCGACTAAACGTTTTGTAAAATGTAAAACACAATACTGTAATTTAGACTAAAAAACCAACGTAACTCAAATATTCGCAGTTGCTTGGTGTAACATTTGTCTTCTTGACACTTTGTGCATTGTATTGCAACGTATATTTTCGAGACCCCAAAGTTTAGTCAGTTCGAATATTTAGTAGTTGGATATTTCTGGCGGTACCAGAGGCGGAAATTACGTTTGATTTCGGCGTTCGGGGATTTCGTTATGTGATCGATAATGTACTGTGATTTTATGCAAAGGATGTTGGAAATAAAATAAAAAAAGGATAGTTCAAAGTCTGAATGCATTTGAATTTCGCTTAAAAATTTAAATTGACTGGAAATGTAATGGAAAGTAGGTGTGGGGGAATCTCCGACTCTCGAAAAGCACAACACGTTTAAACTGTATTTATACAAAATTTCTTGTATACACGTGAGATTTGCTGAATATAAATTGTTTGTTTTCACACAGTTGTCAAATTTACTAGTACATTTACACAGGTAAAACTTCTTCACGTGTTTTAAAGATCCAAGTATAAAATTGTACTTATAATATGGATTTTTTTGAGTGATGATTGTGAAGGCGGTAACATCAAACATAATTCAGTTGAAATTGAAGAATCACGGAAAATTTTGTGTTATTCCTTCTTGCCTTTAAAATTCAGAGCTAGATACGGCAAAACATATGCAATGTTTAATGTATGATTAAATATGTATAAGAAACGTGGCTATAAGAAAAAAGTTTTATTGGCATACTTTACTGAAAGAAGCAAAAAATATATCACTAGGTAGTTTAAAAGCAGGGCACTCAATGTTTAAGTCCACCATAAATTTGAATGATTATATTAATATCAGACAATTTATCCAGTTATTGCGTTTTGTAAAGAAGAAAAATATTTGTCATCAGTTGGAAAAATCCAATCTTCACCAGAGAAGAAATGAATGAAATAATTAATGGAAGTTCCGGATGATACTTAGTTAATGATGAAAGTGGTAATGATAATGGGAATTACCGGCGCTTGACTATTGATAATGTCGAAGACAAAGGTACAATTGTAATTCTAAAGTTACCTAATACGAGGACAAATTTGGCGAATGTTCATAATTTTTACTGATAAACTTAATGAAGGAGGCAAGTTACTAGATTTTTTTCCGGCAATATGTAAGTTTCAGCCCAAAAATGCCAGTTCGCGGTGATTTTTTTTTTTTGTATATATGAAAGGAGAATGTGTAAATCAACTTATGGATATTTGAATTTGAAGGAACCTCATTTATATATCGGACATTCATTCAGAAGAACGCCGGCAAATCTACTAGCTAATACGGGAGTAGACGTTATGGGATTAAAACGGCACGGCCGATCAGGGCGGGTAGATATCGTCTGTAATAGCAGAGGACTATGTGAAAGAAATATGTTCATGCATATATGACACAATATCTTCTTACATTGTGGTTATTATGACGAGTTTGGTGAATGTAATACAAACACATACATGTATTGTTAACTAGCGATCAAAAGAGTAAAAGTATAATACTAATATTAATGCAAAACAGTTTTTGGAATAAAAAAATTAATACCAGGTTTTGGGGGTCATTTCAAACTGCTCTCGTAGCTCTTCAGGAAGCATTTTCGGACACCTATTGCCTTGTTATTTTTGAGTGAGGAATGTATCCCCCAAAAATGCTGATGATCTGCTGGGACACCCTATATAACTCGTCTATTGATTTCCGTAATTTCCTAGACTGAGAGAGTATTTTCGAAATTGTATAATGCCCCAATTAGGTGCATAAATAATTTCTAGGATGTCGATAACGCACACCCAATTATTTTGGTAAATCATTAAACGTGCCAATTAGAATTGTATTTTAAGACGCTGTAACTTCTCTAATACTCGTTTCCTTTGTGGGAAATGCTGCCTATATTCACGTATACCTCCTGTTTATAGAGCAAACGAAGTCTACTGCTTCTTGTTTCAGCATTTAACCGATCGGATAAATTACTGAAGTTCTGAATTAAAAAGGAAATCTGCATGAAAAACATGCTTTGAAATTCTCGCTTTTTATTTTACTCACAAAGCAGAATCATTTAAAAGTAAAATCAAGTTGAATTTGAAACAGATCTGACTTTCTGCAGCTGTAGCAATATGGAAAAAAACTATTAGAAAAAAAAATACACATATGATACATACCAAAAAAACAACACTTTGTCGACGTTTAGGTAAATTTTATTGCCATCTTCAGGGCAAATTTACCGAATAGCGACAAGTTAATGAAGCAATTTTCTCAAAATAAAGACCCTTACCCAATAAAATGTTTTCAACTATTAATAAACCGGTCTAATAGCTTTTCTATTTTATTTAATATCAGTCGAAACATACGGCTTGTCCTAGATTTTACTACTGCATTACAACGTGATTTGATCTAGGAGTTGATTAATATATTACGTCCCTATCATTTTCAAAGATAAAAATGTGAAAGATAGGATAGGATAGAATAATGCCTATTAATTGTGTATTTAATAAATTATTTATTACTCAATGTGTGTCAAAGCTCTGTCTGGGGCCACGCCTACACTTAATATATTTAAACGAGATGAAGTATATTATAGTCAATACGTCCTTTTAACAGATTGTTTAATGTGTGGCTCAAGGTTCTCTCTTTAGACCACACCTATTCTTAATATATGTCGAGATAAAATTATACCCTCGTCAAGTGTAACTGGCGTTCTATCGCCCACAACTTCAGAATAAATGGCAATAAGCGGATACATGGTACAGATAAATGCCATGTGACTAGTAACATTACAAAAAATCTTGGTGTTTTTTTACTGTAACTATAAACAATCGATGTACGTTCCATTCAATGATACCTCCTTATGATAATCAAATACTGTTTTGCATAAGCAACACTGGTCCAAATATCTATTAGCTCTAAATTGTTACAAATATTTTCATTTACAAATTAAATTCGATCTGTCATTTAACTAGAAATAATATGTTCATATTGTTCATGATTATTCATGTATTGTTGATTAAAGTACAAATATACAGGGTGAGTCAGTTTTTTGTAGACAAACTTTAACAGGAGATAAAACACATGTTTTCAAAAAGAAAAGTTCCTATAAACATATGTCGTAGAACGCTTCGTTTCCGAGATACAGGGTGTTGATATAATTTTTTTTTCTCGAATTTTCATTATAACATAAACGAATGCTTAGATTTTTTCCATGTTTGGGGGATAATGCCTATTAATTAAGGCGCATAAAACAAGCGATAAGAATGTTCAAAAACTTGCACAGTGGCGGAGTGGAGGGGGTGCTCAACCCCCTTTTTTTAAACAGAACTTCTATACCAATGACTATTTTTTTAAAAAACTAATATTTTCATTATCTACATACAGTTTAACAAAAATAATGTCCCTTCTTCTGTTTCGAAATTCCTGTGCGTTTCCGAGTTATTTTGATTTTTAATGTTTGATGTGGTAGTAAATTAAGTAATTTATTTATTATCAATTATCGGCTAAATATTTAATTCTTTCAACGAAACCTACCTAAATATGGTTTGTTAAGGATTCTAAAAAGCCGAAATCTCTTATTCTTTATCTCTTTCCAATGTAGTCAAAATAAATATTTGTTATATCAAGCCATACTCAAATACAATACATACAAATACATCCTCAAAAAATTCGAGAAAAAAAAAATTATACTCAACACCCTGTATCTCGGAAACGAAGCGTTCTACGACATATGTTTATAGGAACTTTTCTTTTTAAAAACATGTGTTCTATCTCCTGTTAAAGTTTGTCTACAAGAAACTGACTCACCCTGAATAAATTACTTAATTTATTACCCCACATCAAACACTAAAAATCAAAATAACTCGGAAACGCACAGGAATTTCGAAACAGAAGAAGGGACATTATTTTTGTTAAACTGTATGTAGATAATGAAAATAATAGTTTTTTTAAAAAATAGTCATTGGTGTAGAAGTTCTGTTTAAGAAAGGGGTTGAGCACCCCCTCCACTCCGCCACTGTGCAAGTTTTTGAACATTCTTATCGCTTGTTTTATGCCCCTTAATTAATAGGCATTATCCCCCAAACATGGAAAAAATCTAAGCATTCGTTTATAAGTTATAATGAAAATTCGAGAAAAAAAAAATTATATTCAACACCCTGTATCTCGGAAACGAAGCGTTCTACGACATATATTTATAGGAACTTTCCTTTTTAAAAACATGTGTTCTATCTCCTGGTAAAGTTTGTCTACAAAAAACTGACTCACCCGTATATAAAGTATGTTTTAAAGTTATTACGGTCATTTATGGAGTTCATGTTTTAATCAAATAATCTTCTGAACGTCGTCGTATCATCAAGTATTGCGTGTGCTCCCAGCGATGCGGCAGTAAAATCTTGTTTTAGACAGTGCAAATCACCGACTGTTCTTTTTCAAATAAATATTCTGCTGACGCTAACAACCATTCTATAAAACCCGCATATCCAGCCGCAATGAAATTTTGTTTACACGCGAGAAGTAAGTAAAATCAAATTTAATTAAATATTTCCCAAATAAATCACGTTAATTGTATTTCAGCGTTGTGTCGGACGTAGAAATGTCACGATGTACACATTACAAGTTGCTAATGTCGTTATAAACCCTTAACTTGGTAAAAGCCTTGATGTACCTAACATTATGGTAAATAAATGTAGTTAATCCTCCCATTCATGACCCTGGGGAGCTCTAATTACATACGAAAGCGTTAATAACTATACTTTCAGTTGCAAAGGGAATAAGACGTGAAAAAATACTTTTTATTATGGGTCGTAAATTTTCCAAAGTTCTCTAAATGACAAGTTTGAGAAAGTTTAGTCGTTGTTTTAAGTTAACGTCTGTGTTTATGTAGTTTGGCACTAATGGCATAAGAGGAACTGCAAATAGGGTATTATTTGTATAGTAATAAATTGTATACATTCCTTCATGTTTTCTCGTAGAACAGGGGGAACGATCCCTAAAAACAGATTTATTGTGTCACTTACGAAAGAAGGATTTAGTAAGTTTTCTCACATTGTTTGATAATTTTTAGTCAGGTTCTTGACAAATATTTTATAAAACTTGATATTTATTTGCCTATAATATGAGAATTCTACAAATAAATAATAATAGTAGTTAATTTATTATAGTTGATTGATTCGACCTTTACTTGAAGAAAATCCATTTTACAAATAAACACAAAATAAACTTTATACCAGTATAAAAAAGGTTTTTATACTGGTCTAGATATGTAGATGATATTATCGCATGTTTTACAGGTACAACAAGACAGTTAAATACTTTTGTAGAATTTATCAATAATTTACACCCCAATATAAAATTTACTGTAGAATATGAAAAAGATTAATTTTTTAGATTTAACTATCACAAAAATTAATAATTCACATGAATTTAATATTTACCATAAACCTTCATACACAGATATTACGATACATAATAGTTCAATACATCCTGTAAAACATAAACACGCTGCTTATATTAGTATGATAAACAGATTAACCAAATTTCCTTTAACTGAAGATAATTACAACAACGAATTAAATTTTATTAAACAAATAGCAGTGAATAATGGTTTTAAACAAACTTTGGTTAACAATTTACTTAAAAAGAAAAATTATAATATAGCAATAGAGTCAGTTTATCCAAAAGCAGAAATCAGTGAATTAAGTGATTTAAGATATAAAACCCTTACTTATATAGGCCAACCTACCGAAAAAATATCAGTTGAACTTAAGAAAGAACATAATATTAAAATAGCATTTAAAACTAATAACACTAGGAAAATTTATTAAGAACAATAAAGTTAAAACTAAAAAAAGAACAAAAAAGTGGAGTCTATAAGCTTACATGTGGTACATGCCCTAAAGTATACATCGGACAAACGGGAAGAAATTTTGGAAAAAGATTGTCGGAATATAAACGCAGTTTTAATAACAAAAAACTAGAATCGACGTATGCCAACCATTTGCTAGAGGACAATCATTCTTTTAATAATAATTTTGATATTTTACACATAGAAAATAAAGGCTTAAAATTGTCACTATTAGAGACATTAGAAATTAATAAATTAAAAAATAGTAATATTATTTTAAATGACCAGCTAGATTTAAACTGTTCACCACTGTTAAATATTTTCTAAATTATTTTGTACCTTATTTTATTATCGTTCCATTTTATTACCCTAGAACAGTTAGTTGATACTTATATATAACCTCACATTGTAATAAAGAATTTAGTCTTGTACTCACCGTCTGATGAAGCCACTGTGTGGCGAAACAATTGTCATAAGTTAAATAAAAATTGTGAAAATCAAACATAAGTTTATTTTGTGTTTATTTGTTAATTTATTACATTAGTTCGTAAAAAAATTCTGTCCGAAAGCGTCACCGGAAGCTTTGCGACTCACACAACAGAGTAAGCGTTCGCAAGTAACTAATACAAACTTTTCAAATTCCCAATCATTACATACCTTGACATCACATAATTTTTCTCATATTCTGGCACATTTATTTTTATGCAATGCAGTCCCAATGTTTTTTTCAATAACACAGACACTATGCTGACTATTTGACGACACCATTTGATCATTTTCTGCATGTCTGCACACTGAAGATTTATTGTAGCAGTCTTGCTGCAACCTCTGATTACTCTCTGCGGATATCTTACAGCATTTTTTGGTCATTGTCTGCACATCTGACGACTTTTTGCAGTAGCCTCAGGAAGTTGGAAGATTCACAGGCAATTACTAGGAGATTCAAAAGTCAATGCCCTGAAAACTGAACGGCACTTCCAATTCAGAAGTATGTTTGCATGCTGGCTTGATATTGTAGCCGCTTTTTTTCCTCTTGTTTGGCTGATAATCATCATCGTCGTAGATTATGGCTGATGCATTCTCAGAATAGGTTGCTTCACCGTCTTATTCAGCTCTAAAAACTCGTAGATATGTCCGTCATAATCGAGATACATTCCTTCCCTTTTCTAGGGATAGTTACATGGGATGTCTACCTGATGTTTTCTACCTTCCTGCAACCAAATTGTTGTTTTAATTGCCGAATGGATTTGTGATAGAAAACTAAACAGATTTAACACTGCGAAAGCCAATTACTATTATCAATTAAAATAAATTGTAATAATAAATATAGTTTAAAAAAACTAAAAAACACGCTTTTAAAGCACATCAAACTAAAAAGTGAAAAATAATTATTAATATAAACTGAAAACAATAATGAACGAAAAATACTAGTATTATTGTGAAAAAAGCGTGGGTTGCTCGATATACGAAAAATATGGCACAAAGCGCCCCACGCTTTTTTCACAATAATACTAGTATTTTTCGTTCATTATTGTTTTCAGTTTATATTGTTGCTCGATATACGAAAAATATGGCACAAAGCGCCCCACGCTTTTTTCACAATAATACTAGTATTTTTCGTTCATTATTGTTTTCAGTTTATATTAATAATTATTTTTCACTTTTTAGTTTGATGTGCTTTAAAAGCGTGTTTTTTAGTTTTTTTAAACTATATTTATTTTTCACTTTTTAGTTTGATGTGCTATGAAAGCGTGTTTGGTAGTTTTTTTAAACTATATTTATATTGTTTATTGATGCTGATATTATAACATATTACGATCCAACAGATATTTCTGAAAAAAAAAAATTTTTTTTATTTCAGCCATGGGATTTGAACTCACGCCCGAGGAGTCCGTCGTTTCGCGTCGACTAAGACTTGCCCGCTCGGCCAACGACCGAACTGAGAATCACGGAATATACTTACAATATTAAGCCTCTTGCTCTCACGCAGAGGATACGTGAGGAAAGGACTGGCGATCCTGATCAGGATAATGATATAAACTTATCAAATTATTGTATTGTTACCGGTTCTTCGTAAGTGTACAAAGTTTCAATTAAATCTGTCCGTTTAAAGTGGGTCAAAATCGAGTCCAAAAAGTCGGTTACAAACAAACAAACATACAGGTGAAGCTAATAAAAGCGTGTTAAAAAATAACATGATTATTAAATTGTGCATACAATGGTTATTTAGATAACACGGCCCGAAAGTGATTTTTTACTGAGTTGACAATTTCTGGGGCGAGCTCCGAAAGCCAGTAAAAACACTCTCCGGTTGTGATCATACATTCTTTTTTTCTGAAACCGTTCTTGCTAGTGTCAAAATAATTTTAAATTGAAACCTCTTATACAAACAAAATTCATAAAATTCAACTGATAGATTTCAGACGCTTACCTTCAAGAAAATTGGATTCATTTTTAAATGTTTTCAAATTCTGTTATATTAATATTGTCTGAAAGTTATTTGTGGCATTCTCTAAATGTTACAACCACATGAATAATTCTTTGTTATCTAAAAAATATAGTTAGTTACCCAGTATATTACTCTGCGCTTGTGACTTTACGTCAAAAGATTAGTCAGAGGGCATTTTTTGACAGCTAATATGAGACAAAAATAATAATGGATTTTCCTAACGTTTCGGAAAACGAATCTGTGCCTTTTCAAAATTATTTATCCTTTTTTTTAGAATATATCAAGAGCGAAATTTGACACATATTCTATTTGTTTATGTAATATCCACAGATACTTACATAGAACTGTTAGAGGTATGTATGACTTTCCTACATACAGTAAATACAGTTTTTTGAATTTTGCTCACATTTTACCGGTTTTGTTTTTGTCAAAGTATTACTCATTTGAAATACTGTCCTAACATGAAACTTATCTCCGACACGACGTAGTATTTCAGATAATCCTTGTATGAGAAGTTATTGTTGTATATTGGTATTCAGGTTTTTGTTGTACCAACAAAAAAATTCGGGATATTCATTATTTGTTCATACCTCTTTAATAATTTTTTTCTGATTATTTAATACTTAATCATTAGATGAAATTATTTTTGCCCTGTCATACAAACATTTAACAATACCCCTTTTAACATTAATTTCCTGCTTAGATTTGAAATTTAAATATCCCTTAATATGAATTATATTTTTCTATACAATAGTTTCAAATGTGTTGTCAATTTGTTAAACCAAAATATCCAAGAAGGATAATTCATTATTACTCTTTGCTTCCAAAGTGAATTTAATGAATGGTTCTTTACCATTAATTTTATCTAAAAAATTATGTAATAACTCAATATTATGAGGCCAAATTGCAAAAATATCGTCGACACCTCCACCAAATAATCGGTTTCTGTACATAATTTAGTATATAATTATTTTTAAAATCCTCCAATATTGGAGATAATGGAGATCCCATAGCTATATCGAATTCACTACTAATTGAAAATAAATTTCCTTTATACAAACAGTCAATAATTTCATTACATGTTTACACTGAGTTTAGTTCTTTCCGCCAAATTGTTATAATTTAGCAATTTGTTTTTAATTATTATCAAAGTTTCATCTACTGGGACATTAGTAAAAAGACTATCTATATCAAAACCCACCATTAGATGTCTATCATGAATATTAATTGAATAAAATTTCTCCAAACAGTGCTGACTATTGCCAGAAAGCGGATTATTAATTTTCAGTAAATATTTTGCTAAATTATGACACAAAGAATTAATTGAACTGACAATCGGTCTTAAAGGAATATTTCGTTTCTGTATTTACCTCAATTTACCAAAGATCATTTAGGTATGCTGCTGCGTCAATATACAACCATACCCCTGATGAAATAAAGGATCTATCTAAATGTACTTTTAAGTTTCGCTTTAAAAAAATGCTGCTTCAAACGCCCACCTCATAATGCCAAATCTTAATCTTTATATGTATTTATGTTTTTTTTATATCGTCTTTCATTTTGAACAAGTGTTAGAACCAGTATTGAAATAGGTAAGGAAAGTGGTATTCAAATGATGATTCTGGTGTTCAGTTATTTTTATATATAATCAATTAATTGCATGTGTTTTTTTCTCAATGTAGTATGTACAGTTTAGTGGTAGAACAGCTTTAGCTGAACTACGCTGTAAATAAAGGCGATTTATTATTATTATTATTTTTTCGGTTTCCCGATGCCGGTCAGTCCTCCCGTGGCCTCCGACGCCTCACGGGAGTCGCGCCGGCGCATCAACTACAGCCACTCCCCCGCATCCCGCAGGGTTAGTGACTGTAGATACCAGAATCGTGTGCCCTAAGTAGACGGAGAGAACCCAGAATGACCGCCTTCTGCATTTGACCCGCCAGCCACTCGGCTGGTTTTTGGCAGGCCGGTATGATCTTCAGTTCCGAGAGCAGCGTAGGCTTTATCCCTCCGAGTACACCGATAATAAGGACGACCATTTTGACCGAGTAGCCTGGGTACAGCACTTGGAGCTCGTACCGGAGATCGCGATATTTGGTCCGTTTCTCCTCCTCCTTCAAGGTGATGTTTTTCTCAGCAGGTGCCGAGAACTCGATAACATACATCACCTTGAGTTGATGGTCGAGGAGGACTATGTCAGGCTTGTTGGCTTGGATTAGCCTGACAGTCGGGAACGAGTAGTTCCAGTAAATCCGGCATTTCTCGTTCTCGACAACGGACTCAATATCTCCGGGGACGTAAGGCAGCACTGGTGTCTGGTCTACCCCGTACGAGTGCCTTAAATGGTAGTATAGCACTCGTAAAGCCGCGTTATGTCGGTGGATGTAGGCCGAAATCGCATATATGGGACATGCAGAAAGTAAGTGCATGAGCGATTCCGGCGCCTGATGGCAGGTCCTGCAGTTGATATCAGGAACCTCTACACGCCACACGCGGCTACGGTAGACCAAGGTGTTGATAACACCATCTTGGCAGGCCATAATGATTCCCTCGGTCTCCGACTTAAGCCCTGCTGACCTTAGAAAGGCGAAGGTCAGCCTGGTCGATAAACCCAGTGTTTCTATGTTCTTATAGAAGACACCATGCTGGGGTTTATCGACGTGCTGCCGAAACAGATTTTCCTGTTCGGCAGCTCTAATTCAGGCTTTCAGACGATTTGGCTGAAGTTCGGTGACTGACTCAACATCAGCACCTCGCCGGCCTCCTCGCCTGATGTCAAATGCGAGACTGAGTTCATCTGCGGCTCTTTTTGCTGCCTTGAACAATCCTGCTCCCACTCCTACAGTTTCGTGATGTTTTACGAACCGCAAGAGGGGATCTGAGCTCCTGAGTATGTTACATGCCATACTCAGTACTACTCTGCCATGCGTACACTCCAGGCTCAAGAGTCCTCGGCCCCCCCGTTGACGTGGGAGGTACACACGAGGAACGGACGATCTAGGATGAATACTTCTATGAATATTCATCATCTTGCGGGTATCTCTGTCTAATTGGCGCAGCTCATCTACCCTCCACTTTACTACTCCGAAGGAGTAGAGCAGAATCGGAACGGCAAGCATATTAGTTGCAGACACCTTGTTCTTCCCCGAAAGTTCGGAAGACCAAATCTTTCGGAGGCGGTGTCTGTACTTGCCGCGGAGAGAATCCTTTATTTGTGTTACATCTTGGATGTGCCTTTGTTGCACACCCAGGTATGTATAGGTCTCTCCGGCATCCAGATGTCGTAGGATGCTTCCGTCTGCGAGCTGCGCATCTTCAGGGAATTCCCCGCATCGTCCTCTCTTGAGGTGGACGACTGCACATTTGTCCAACCCGAACTCCATACCAATTGCCCGCGTATATTCTTCGACCACCCTAAGAGCGTTTTGTAGTTCGCGCTCTCCGGAGGCATAAAGTTTAAGATCATCCACATAAAATAGATGGGTGACCTTATGCCTCCGGTCGCTGGGTGGCCCACATTGATATCCGCGGGTTTGGCGGAGCCCAACAGACAACGGCAGCAGTGAGATGCAGAAGAGGAGAGGACTCAGGGAGTCACCCTGGAAAACTCCTCTCCTAAATGCCACCTGCCCTGTCGTGACCCGCTGTGCACCTGATGTTATGGTGAAGCGGGTCTTCCAGAACGGCAGCAGCTGTTCTATGCATCTCACTAGTGGTGCTTGTACCGCAAGACATTCGAGCAAGTACAACAATAGATCATGCGATGTTGTATCAAATGCCTTGCGGTAATCAATCCAGGCCATCGATAGATTCCGCTTGTATTGCACAGAATCCTGTGTAATACAGCGGTCTATCAGCAGGCTGTCCTTGCAACCTGCCATGCCCTTCTTGGCACCACGCTGTTCGTGTATCTGCTGGAAGACCGGATCAACAGACCTCAGCGTCCTAGCATACAAGATACGTGTAAATATCTTGTAGCAGGAGTTAAGGCAAGTGATCGGCCTATAATTCCTCGGGTCGGAAAGATCCCCCTTTTTGGGGATTAGCACAGTACGTCCCTCGACGAACCAGTCCGGAATCTGCTGCCCCTCGTTCAACCATGAGTTGAAAACTCGCGCCAGACGGCGGTGAGTGGAAGGAAATTTCTTCCACCACCAGTTGTTAATGCCGTCTGGACCCGGGGCAGCGAAGTTCTTGGTACCAACAAGTGCTTGTTGGACTTCCTCCGTACTGATTGCCGGGCACACTTCTTCTGGCTCTTCAAGATGTCTGTGACACAGAGCCTCGAAGTGTGCAATTGATGGAGTGTCGCTATTGAATGGACGCGGCGTTTCGTAGATTCCCTTCCAGAAGGTTTCGACATCTTCTACAGTCGGCGGATTCTCGACAACACGCTGTGGCTCTTGAAAGAGGCGGGAAGGATTCGTACGGAACAAATTGTTTTGCTCCATACGCTTCACCCGCCTCTTCAATGTTTTCTTTATCGCCATGAGCGCTCGGATCCTATCTAGACAGTGCTGCTTGATGGTAAGCATCACTGTCAGATTTAGAGTATGGTGTTGACGTCTTAATCCGGCAGCTATGCGCCGGATCCTGGGAGTAAAAACTCTACCAGTCGTCTTATATTCCACCACACTCTGGATCCGAGAAGCGTGTTGTCTGGCCGACTGTATCTTGCCTTCGATTTTTTGTACACGCCGCTTGGCTTTCTCGACCCCGTGATTGGTTGACATCTCACGGGGGACGAGTTGCTTCGCGGCGCTGTACACGGCACAGTTGATTTGCCAGATGTCTACATCTTCCGGAATTTCCTCATCGATGACCGCGTCCATTCTAGCCAGGTCTTGTGGCTTTAGGTTAGCCCTGGTGTTAAGGCTAACCCTCGTCCTTAAGTCTACACCGGTGAACTCTAAAGGATGTTCCCCATCAGCTGGTAATTGCCGCGGTGGGACTGCGGCTGGCAGTTCTTCTAGCTGACAGGGTGCCCTTACGTAACCTGTCCTGAGCAGAAAGGATACTTGATCTCTCAGATGTTGTTGAGAGAAGGCGCGATGCTCTGGATGCATTTCGCACCAAAGTGCATGCAATCGCGCCATGTATCCCCTTCGCTCAGGTTCGCTACTCTCGCGGCAGGTCAGCAAGTCATCCCGAAGTTCTCTCGTCCACTTAAAGCGTCCTTGTCCGTTGCGGTTGTTATCATTGAGACGTTCCGGTGAGG
Source organism: Rhamnusium bicolor (assembly GCA_029963845.1). NCBI lineage: Eukaryota > Metazoa > Arthropoda > Insecta > Coleoptera > Cerambycidae > Rhamnusium > Rhamnusium bicolor. Next base: position 482,896 of record JANEYF010003956.1, on the reverse strand, counting down.
CCCCTCCCACCTGTCTCTGACCCCCATCCGATTGGGGTCGGTCGTGAGGGGCCCTTCTTCTTAGGTTATAAGGAACCAGAAGGGAAAGGGGTACTAGGTGGTTAGCCTTCGTACCCCCCGGCCGGCATTTGTCAGGCAGAGTTGCCTCTGCCTGTCCAGGGTGCACCAGCGTGGAGGTTGCCGTTCCTTATTATTATTATTATTATTATTATCGGTAAACCATGAAAATGAGGAGGTTTACTCTAATGAGGTGCAAGATTTCTGCATTCAAAATCGTTAAATTCATTTTTGAATTTGAAAAGGGTTCTGAAATCTTGTTTTCAACTGATTTTGTTGGACCTTTATTTAAATTTATTAGTGTCACAATTTTTGCATTATATACATTAAAAAAAACAATAGTGACATAAGGAATCGGTAAAGCCTTTACCGATCCATTATGTCACTTTACAGGGCTAGACCAATAAATATGCGTTTTCCACTCAGAAAATTGATAACAAAATAGTTAACTTTCTAGGCAGTTGCGGAAAAAAGATGTATCAGTTTGTAATGATTACCCGGTGGAGTCACCTTATGTTGAAAAGTGGAATTCAATATTTTCTGCTTTAGTAAAAAATCGCTACTGCTTCAAAGGTATCAAACAGGTATAAGAATTATATTAACACTGACGCAGTTTTCCACGAAACACCAAAACACTACATACTGCACTCAACGCGCGTTTCGCCAACCAAGTTAGCATCATCTGGAGTTGATTAAAGTAAGTTTTAATCATCTCCAGATGATGCCAACTTGGTTGGCGAAACGCGCGTCTAATGCCGTATATAGTGTTTTGGTGTTTCGTGGAAACCTACGTCAGTGTTATCTTCACATCAAAGGTTCCAACCTATTCCAGGAAGAATTATATTAGTTGTAATTCAATATAAATATAGTTTTGCTGTACGCGAAAGACAAAACTAGTTAAAATATCGATAACAACTGAAATCAATATTTTATACAGTGTGGAAATTAAGTAACGCATAAATTCAGTAATTCCGTTAATATTAATTTTTTGGAAAAAATCTCGAAGGGGTATAGCGATTTTAACTTCAGCAAATATTTTCAGTCATCTTATGTCATTTATTTTTTAAATTATGACGTCATCGACTTTTTTTTAAAATGACAACCTATATTTTTTATTATTGATTTTGGTAGTAGTTTTTATTCCGGTTCCGACCGTACAAAATTTTCAATATGTTATATTTGAAAAAAAATCGAGAAAACAGTCTTAAAATTCAAATAACAAAAATTCAGTAAATTGAGAAAATTTATCTAGTTGCTTAAGTTTGACGGAAAGTTATCGACGGCGCATTCGTTTTTATTTTGAAATTATACAAATAGTTGAAAAATCGAACTAATGTGATACACCGGCAACTAGATAAATTTTCCCAATTTAATGAATTTTTGTTATTTGAACTTTGTAACGCATAAATTCAGTAATTCCGTTGATATTAATTTTTTTGGAAAAAATTCTATTTTCAGTTTCTTATATCACTTATTTTTTTAAATTATGACGTCATCGACTTTTTTTAAATTATAACCTATATTTTTTATTATTGATTTTAGTAGTAGTTTTTATTCCGGTTCCGACCGTATAAAATTTTCAATATGTTATTATTTGAAAAAAATCGAGAAAAAACAGTTTTAAAGTTCAAATAACAAAAATTCATTAAATTGGGAAAATTTATCTAGTTGCCGGTGTATCACATTAGTTCGATTTTTCAACTATTTGTATAATTTCAAAATAAAAACGAATGTGCCGTCGATAACTTTCCGTCAAACTTAGGCAACTAGATAAATTTTCCCAATTTAATGAATTTTTGTTATTTGAACTTTAAGACTGTTTTTCTCGATTTTTTTCAAATATAACATATTGAAAATTTTATACGGTCAGAACCGGAAAAAAAACTACTACCAAAATCAATAATAAAAAATACAGGTTGTCATTTAAAAGAAAAGTCGATGACGTCATAATTTAAAAAATAAATGACATAAGAAACTGAAAATAGACTAAAAATATTTGCTGAAGTTAAAATCGCTATACCCCTTCGAGATTTTGTCCAAAAAAATTAATATCAACGGAATTACTGAATTTATGCGTTACTTAATTTCCACACTGTATACACAAATTTATTTACCACTTGGTCTACGAAACATTTTTTTTCTTTTTGGAAAATACTGTGTAAAACAATAAATCGCAGAGTCAACACATTATATTAATTACTATGTTTGATAAATATAATAACAGAATATTAAAAAACGGATATTCGTATACGATAGAACAATTCAACTAAATTACATTTTGTTAAAATGTAGGAGGCCACAACGCGCTTATGCCGCTGACCCATAAATTCGATTCGGACTCCATCGGAATCAAACAACGTTCATAAAAGTTCAGTAAACTACTCGGCGTAGTACGTTGGGTGCATATTTTAGATTTTTTAAAGCTCTGAAGCTCAGGAAAACCACTGAGGTCACTAGCCGAAGTCCGTAAAAACGTTTCCTTAGAGAAATTGATGGCTCACCGAGGAGTTTACTTTAAGGGACAAAGTCGCTCGGGAAATACAACTATTTAAGCAAATTGTTGGCAGGTTACGAATTTGAGAATTGTATAAGGGGCATCGGAAGGGTGAATTTCAACGATTTTTAATTGGGCGTATTTAATTGGGATAAACGAATTGCTTTGAAACGGGTCTACAGTTCCATAATATTATTCTTTTTAAGAGCTCCGCGTTGAAATAACAAAGCCCAGTCGGAATGAGGACGAAGTTCTTAAAGATGAATTATTATTTTCTAGTGGAAATTAAAAATACCTTCAAAGAAGGTCGTTTTCAGTTAAAACAACCGCATCAATTATTTGGCGATCAGAACTTCCTCACCGTAGTAAAACTCGACGTGTGGTGGAGTTTATAGTAAAAGTAATATTTGACGTTTCAAGAAAGACATTTTTTGGCGTTTCAAAAAAACTTGATGTGTGACGTTTTAAAAAAGTCACGTTGGTGGAATGTCACTAATATATTTTTTGACATTTCAAATTGACGTTTCAAAAATATCACTAATATCCTTTTTGACATTTCAAATTTTAAGAACCGATTTTGCTGATCAACGAATTCAATCTCCTCCTTGATCTAGAATGTGTGTACCAAATTTGAAAACTTTATCTCAAACACTGTAGCTGCTATCGCGAACCAGAAAGACAGACACACAGACAGAATTTTTTTTTTAAATGCTGTGTGTCGTCGAGATTCGTCCAGAAATGCAATATTGAACGGCTTGACCGATCGAAACGCGGTTTGCGGCATTCTAAAGGGGTTGACTCAGCTTAGATTTTTTTGAGAATTAGAACCGATTCGGCCCGGTAGATTTTGAGAAATCTCAAAAATAAAATTATTAAAAATTAGTTTTTTTGGAATATCTTTTAAACTACTAAATCGATCAATTCCAAAATCTAATCAGCTGTTCTCCTTATAAAACAACGTCGACAGTCGCAAACCGCATCAAAATCTGTTGATTCGTTCAAGAGATATCGATTACGAAAAATTCGTAAAAATGTGCTTTTTTGAAATAACATTCAAAATTCCTGTCGGATCGATTTTTGGTACTAAGGTAACTTTTTATACCTAAAAAACTGCGTTCAATGCCGTAAACTGCATCAAAATCGGTTGATTCGTTCAAAAGATCGATTACTAAAAATTCGCAAAAAAGTGCATTTTTGATATAACATTTTTTTCACATTATCACACAATGGCCTCGTTTGTGAATTCACGAATTCTCCACAATTGTAACAAAATTTATCAGGTGCGGTTTTGCAACTACATCAGCGTTTGATTGGACATTTTTGTCGCAGCAGTAGACAAACAAAAACACTTTCTAACATACACAACTAGGCACTTGGAAGGTCAAAATAAGACTGATACTGAAAATGTCCCACCTTATTTAACTTGTTCTTCTAAAATTGTCGACCCATCATAAAATTTATTATCTGGCGATATAATAGGGAGTATTGTGTTCACACAAAAATGGTACGTATAAGGACATGTTGGATATTATTTCAGTTAATAGGGAGGTATTAATAATATAAAAACAGTAGTGTGAATTACGGCTAGTCTTATCATCCACATTATAGAATAATATTATTAAATATGATTTGAACGAAACAACTACTCAGCGGGCAAATACCCCGACCTGCATACCTTCAAATCATGATAGATCGGTAGCCAATATCATTTGTCAATTCCTAATCAGATATAGACCGGTTTCGAACTTACTAGTTCTCCTAAGTATGCCATAGGTTACGGAACAGACAAATGATAGTGGCCAACCTGCTAATCATATACTATCTATCATGAATCGAAGGTATAATCCTAAGCAAGTCGGGGTATTTGCTCGCTGAGTAGTTGTTTCGTTCAAATCATATTTAATAACAGTAGTTTAGTCCACCTGGGCTAGAGGTCGCCGCTCTCGGTACTTGCTTCGCAAATCGTTATCCACCACAGAGACATCTATGATGTCGGTTGGATAGTAGCATTTGGACCACATACCTCTCACCATTACTCAATTTACCTTAGTCACTATATGACTAGCAGATTGGCCACTATCATGATTACCTTGATTACCCTTATTCTAGTGGGTTAAAACGTAATCCTGAAAACATATATAATGTTTCATGATTTCTTCATAAATCATAAAATGAAATTTGTCAAAATATTAACGTTTTTCTTTCTCATGCTGCACTATTTATTGCTTCTGTGCATGGAAAGGTACTATAAAAATTTCTAGAATTGTCTCTTACTTTCATAAATATATTATAAGATTAATATTATATCGAGTGAAAATTTTGGATGTCTCTCCCTGTCCACGTCTATATATCACCTTTGGTTTAAAATATAAGTCTTTAAGAATTTATATTTATCCTTTATTTTAAGAACGTTCTTATTTTATATTAATAGACCTGCTTAAGCTCTTAAAAACCGATGTAAATTTAAACTTCCATGATTGGATGTCGTTCCACACATTTTCATTATTTACCAAAATACTCGTAATAAAAACACACCATTTTTTGTGTTATGAAAGAAAAATAATAAGTTTAAATCCCGTTGCCGAGAATAAAGTTTAATCTATGTTAAGCCCATATAAATAAATGTTTGTGAAATGAGTTTCAAGGAGATGAAGTAAATAAAATAAAATTATATATTTGTATATTTTAGTAATCTACACAATTTAATTACAGCAGGAATAAAAATAATACACCAGGATTATTCTTAGTAAATGAAAAAACGCAGATTTACTTTAACATGTATTATCTTGAGGGAATATTATTGAAAAATATTGTATTTTAAGAAAACAATGGTAGTAGTGATTAATAAGCCTGGCCAAGGTCATTAATCCTACAGAGACGTACTGGGTATGCATCATATCATAATACTTGAATAAGTACAATAATAAAAACAAAAATATTTTATATATTGTGACGTATGTTTTTGTACTATTTCGTTCGCTTTAAATTCTTTTTTTATGTATTTCCTTATATTTTGTAAGCTTAGTGCTGCACATTATTATTAAACTGTTAAATGACGTTCACACATGTACATTGTATATCTAAGTGATAACTAATAATAAATAAATAAAATAAATGGAAATAAATTTTATTAATACTGGTACACTTTATAAAAATATATACAAAACTCACCTTCTTAAGCAGATGTATGAAGTAGCTTGGTTGTCGTTATCACAAACTGGAGCACTTCTATAATAACTGTGTAGCATCAGATATCTTTCTACAGTTGTCTCAGTAAGCGATGTTCGCTGTGATGAAAAAATATGTTTGTATTTTGAAAAAGACCATTCGACATCCACGGAAGTAATACAGGCATAAGTAAAACCCTCTGTGAACTCACTTAACGCAGCTGTGGATGCACCATCACAAATTTGTCTTAATTGGTAAAATCAGGATCTTTCCGTAATACACTCTCGAATTTTTCAATAACGGGCTTATTTTTTGCGTCATTTATAATCTGTAACTGTGTATTTACGTCGTCCACTATTTGCAACGATTCCACTAACGACAACGAAGTATTTTGCAATTTTTCTATTGCGTCGTGTAGTCCTCTATAATTGTTATAAATAGTTTTTAAATCTGTTTCAAGGGAAACATCTTGAAAGCTTGTCTGGCTTTCGTTAATAGCTACAGCCTCGTTAGGGTTGAACTGTAGTATCACAGCTTTTATTTCTTGAAAATATTCAGTATAATAAAAAGTTGCCTTCAACCACGTTCCTCAACGTGTAAGAATCGGCTCTGGTGGTTCCGGAATACCAGAACACAGTGTGTGAAATGCTCGAAGCCGTTTAGAAGATTTGAGAAATACTTTTTTTGTATTTGCTATTAATGCATCTACCTCTGAAAAACATGTTCGAATCGTTTCTGCTACAAGATGGAACGCAACATGTAAAAACCTACAATCGTCTCTTTGAAGAAAACGGCCGACCAAACGCATTGTCGCAGCACTATCGGTCACAAACATCAACACTTGACTTGTTGACAGTTCACATTTTTCGAAAGTCTCCAACACCACCCGCGTAATTGTTTCGCCAGTACACGTAGTTAGCCTTTTGCTGGCTAGTAAAAGTAGAAATGTTGTTTTGACAGGGTCGAGTACACGTACTATAACATTTAAAATAGAATTTTTTTTACAATCTGTCGTCTCGTCAACACATAACCACAGCCGTGTATTTTTTAATGCACATTTAATCCTATTTACAATATCTTCACGAACACTTGGTACATATCTACGTAACGATAAACGACTTGGTAAATTCACTTGGGGATTGTATTTATTCCAGAACTCCCAAAATGCTGGTTTATCCAACATGCGCAGGGGAACATCACAGGCAATCAGCATTAACAGTAAATCAAACATAAACTGAGGTTCCAAAGAAGACACGCCATTTTTTATTTTTATGCCGGTTACTATTGACATGAATTTTGCAGCCGTATTTATTCCAGTACATTAAGTCTTGATCACAAACTTTACAAATTATTTTACATCCATCATAGAATAAATCCGTTAATTCACCGATAAATTTATTCACTTTATCAGCGTACGGTCGTTTTCTACTCTTTACGCTCAACATTATTTATTATTTATTAGTACTCTATGCATCGACCGACAGATAACAACTGAAGTGTGTCGTGTCATCGTTATCGTAAGCAAGTGCGCGATGGCATTGGTATTGCGCCCGACCCTGAATCTACCATCGCTTGGCCAGGCTTCGTGATTAACTTTCTTCCAAAATATTTATGAATTTTTATTATAGGTCATAAATTTTGCCTTTTGAACTAAACAGTTATTACTTTCAACTAACTTTTTACTGAAGATATTCTAAAAGCATTGAAATTAAAAATAACCTTACTTTGGTAAAAGAATATTAAATGTGAATTATCGTGGTTTTTCATCTACTGAAGTGTTAGCAACTTCAGGAGTTCCACAGGGTTCAGTTCTGGGTCCCCTGCTATTAATATTATTTACAAATAATATATGCCGAGACCTTCCAACTAATGTTCTATTATATGCTGACGATCCTAAATTGTTTGTAACTATTAATTCTGATGAAGATTGTAATCGATTACAGCATGGCGTCTCAAAAATTAGTTTGTAATGTCATAATGATAAGCTACCTTTAACCATTTCAACACCAAAATATCCACGTGTGGATATATGCAGGTGCTCTTGGCTTACCATGACATCTATATATCGATATTCTTTAATAATGTGCTGTTGCCACTTTTAGTGGTCATACCTTGGTATGACTATGCCTGAGCTATGATTTATCTGGTATAACACCTAAGATCCATACTAGGATATTCTGATCTTAGATAAGGTTCTGGAAATCCTGACAGTTTCAGGTATATGGATATCCTGGTATGGATATTGAAATGTAACTGCAGATTTTTACGATGTTTTTTTTTTCATGAAGAAAATTGATGCAATAATGACAATGCACAAGATTCTCACTAAATTTAAATTCTGGTACCTGAGCAGGCTCTCTAAAAATATGACTGGTGTTGAACGAGTTAAATTTTGTTGTAGTTCGAGACAGTCATCAATACTTGCAACTCTGAAAAAAAATCAATATCAATGAGAAATAAAACAAAAAACAGAGGTCTTAATATCGATATCTGGGGAACGCTCGAAATAGCAGATACTTCAACAGAATTGCAACCACGATTTTAGATTTTAGAAACGTTAGGAAGTCTTGAGAGGAACCAAAATTAATCCACTTATTTAATAGTGTATCATGGTCAATTCTGTCAAAGGCCTTCGAGAAATCAGTATAAATCACGGCTGCTAGAAATCTCTCATCCGATGGCATCAGTTAATAATTCTGTCAAACAAAACAAGTTTGTTATAACGTAGGTAGGTTAATCCCATATGAGTAATTATTCATGATAAGACAAACAGAAAAATTCTCATAAAATTCCTTTATTGGTGTGACCGGTTTCGTGAACAAGTAAATTTACTTCACATCATCAGACACAGCAATTTTTATAAATAAAACCAGGGTAGTCAAAAAAATGTTGACTACCCTGGTTTTATTTATAAAAATTCCTGTGTCTTCTTAAAAACTAGGGCGATCTTAGATAATTTCCGTTGCAAGGGAAAATATTCACTTTTAAGGATAAATTAAAAAGTTTAGGGGTTCTGCAAATATTAACGCACAGTCACGTAATAAGAAAGCTGGAATTCCATCTGGTCCGCTTGTCAGCTTGGGCCAGCATTTTTTTAAACAAATGAGAATATTATTTTCAGTTATTACAGGTGAATTTAGTTAATCAGTTATTAATATTTTTAACAAAGTGGTTATTGTTAGTAGGAGTATTATAGAATTGCTGTGTGCAAATGCATTACATCTTCTGGATCGGAAAGATTTATATTATCAACGGTCAAAATTTTTAGGTATACCAGCATAAGCGTTCTTTTTATTAATAAATTTCTAGAAATTAGAGGAATCTTGTACTGTATTATTTTCTAAGTTAGCAAAATATTCTTTAAAGGACTTTTCGTAGTCGGTTTTGAGCATACGCTTAAGTTATTTAAATTCATTTTACAAAGTGATATCATTAGAATTTTTGTGCTTTTTCCAGAGTAAGTGCTTTCACTTAAAGTATTTTATTACAGAATAACTGAAGCAGGGTGGATAGCTGCGACTTAGTGCAATTAATTTAGACACATGAGTGTTAAAAATTAAGTCCAATTGATTGTAAAACAATTGTTTAGCTAAACAACATCTACACAATTATCTAGAAAGCTCCAGTCAGTTTCAAGTAAACATTGATACAGGAGAGAAAAATTAGCTTTCTTAAAATTATACTTATGTAAGGATTTTTTAGGTTTCTTTACGACCTTTTCCTTTGAAATTTCACAGCATATGATAATAGATGGATGGTGCACGTCTTCACTAATTATGACATCAACAGCTTTTTCTACTAAGCAATCTTTATTTCCCAACGCTAGATCTAGAACGCGATTATTTATATTTCCCACAAATTTGGGGCACACTGTGCGGTTGATGTTGTAAATTATAGGGTATTCTATCGTATTAATAATAATAATAATAATAATAATCATTTATTTCCCAATAGATCAACGATCCAATTATAGGACAAATACAATAAAAAGCGATTAATAATATTAATAATGGTAAAAAGTATTACCTAATAATAAAAAATAATGTCACATAGATAAAATTAGACAGAAAGGTTACCTAATAATACTAATACTTAATAATAATACCTAATAATATTACCTAATAATAGAAGTAATGTCATATGGATAATGGTAAAAGAAAGGTTACAAATTGTCAATAGTATAATGTATAATTAAATAATAATAACAGAACGTTTAATGTAAAATAACATATACATACAGATACACATTTAAGAAATAAAAGGCTGGAAGAGGGACTAATATTGGTTATTAAACCTATTACTGGCAGCAGCAATAATTTCTGAAAATTTGCTACAATTTATGTCACATGTATTTGAAATCTCATTAAAGTTATTGCACATCACATATATGGGAGATTTAAGGAGAACGTTAGTTCTAGCTAGCTCACAATGAAAAGTTATATTTTGGCTAGAGGTTACTCGTGGTATGTGAAACGAAATCGTGGCTAGAAGTGGAGAGCAGTCCAGTTTATTGTAAAATAGATTAAATAATATTTTCAGACTATTTATTATGCGCCGTGATTCTAAAGTAGAAAAGTTGTATCTACTAAGTAATAAGAAATGCTGATAGTCTCTTTCTGGATAAAATCCATCGATTTTAAAAGATAGAAATTTAAGAAATCTGCGCTGCACATTCTCAATTGTGTTTTTATGGCAGGCATAGTACGGGTACAAGACTAATGAGCAGTATACGAGTTTTGATCGTACATAAGTATAGTAAAGTGTTTTTAGAGCAAACTCATTAGAGAATGAACGACAGTTTCTGATGATAAAGCCTAACATTTTTAATGCCAATGCAGTAACTTGCTCGATGTGATTCAAAAAAGTGAGTTTTGAGTCGAATATTATTCCTAAATCTTTTATTGTTTCGCAACGATCAAGTATAAGAGAATTTAAGGTATAGTCATACAATACTGGATTAATTTTCCGAGTGTACTTAACTACTTTACATTTTATAGCATTTAAATGAAGGTTGTTATTATTACACCAGTTTTCGATTGATTTTAGTTGTTCTTGAACTTCTTCGCAATCGTCAAGGCTACTTATTTTTGCATAGATTTTCAGATCATCGGCAAATACCAATTTCTCACAGTTTACTTCAGTGGTAAGATCATTTACAAATAGCAGAAAGAGTAATAGTCCAAGTTTGGAACCTTGGGGTACACCCGAGGTTGCTATAAAAAGTTCAGACTCATGCCCATAGTACAGTACATACTGTTTTCTGTTACTTACGTATGACCTAAAAAAAGTTAATAAAATGAGAGCTAAATCCAAACATATTCAGTTTCCCAAAAGAAGCTCATGATCTGTGCAATTGAAGGCCTTCGAGAAATCAGTATATATCACATCCACCTGGCCTTGAATGTCGGGTATCTTTGAAATATATTGGTTTATGATGCATAAATTAGAGACTGTTGATCGCTCTTCCATGAAACCATGTTGGTACGATGATATTAAAGTGTTTACAGAAGGATAGATGCGGCTATACAATGAAATTCGAAGACCTTTGCAAAATTACAGAGAATTGAAATGGCTCTGTAGTTACTAATTTCGCTTGAATTTCCACTTTTAAAAATAGGACATAATCTACTTAATTTCCAGCAATCTGGAAATGTTTCTGATGCGATGGATAAGTTGTAGATAACAAGAAGTGATTTAGCTAAGGCATATGCACAGTCTCTAACGAAAAAAGAGGGTATTTTATCATGACCTGAGGTCATTTTATTTTTAAGCTTCCTGGTAGCAAATACAATTTCATTCTCTGTTAAAGCATCAATATTAAAGCATAACACATTGTTAATTTTGGTATCTGTTTTATTCTCGCCAGGGGGTAGGTAAACACTGCTGAAAAAGTCTCCAAAACCATTAACTATAGAATGAGGATTTTCGTAGGTCTTATCTTCATGTATTAGTAAACCAGGAATCCTAGTTGTTTTGTTTTTATTTTGAATGTAAGACCAGAAATTGGAAGGATCACTCGTTACGGAGTTTTGTACACTATCGAGATAGGTTTTATAAGCAGTATTTATCTGAGTTTTTATTAAAGTTCTTAATCATTTGTATTCTTCTAAAAAGTGGATGTTTTTATCTTTTTTTATACTTTGTACGATACTTGTTTTTCAAAGTTATATTATTTTTAATTTCAGTAGTGTACCATATTACATCATTCACCTACTACTTGACAACATTACAAGGCACAGATATGAGCGAGGCGCTAAAACTTTTTGCATCGCAATTCACAAAACACTGAACTACAAATTGTCTAAAAGTTACTTTTTGCAATAGTGTACCGATGTAAACACTAATACAAACGTTATGTAAATGACGATCCCCATTCTAAACAACTCTGGCCCTTTGCGTATCTTTATCTCAGTGCCATATTTGTCAAGTAGTACAATAATCAATGGTACACAAAAGCTCACGGATATGGTGCAGAGCCGTGTTTAGGTTTTGTATTTACGGTACGTTAAAATTAACAATTTATGTAAAAATTAAATTACAAACATGAGAGGACAGTAATAAGTGAAATTAATTATTAACACCCATCAATTATGCAGATAGAATAATAACTCACAATTTTCATATAAACTTGTGATAACAAAATGAAACATATTGTTGGAATAAAACCATTCTCATTTCGCATGCAACAAATAATGAAACATGCCATGAAGTAATAAAACTTGGGAATTCTCTTTATATTTCAGCAATGACACCAATTTATCCGGTTTAATATGGTCATAAATTTATATTATACGATTTCCCAAATTAAAGGCGAATGTTCTATAAATAAATTATTAAATGTAGTAATAATTTATATCATTTCCGCTTTTATTACAGTAATCAGTGTTCCTCATTTAGGCTTGTACCCAGCAATCAAGCGGGTATAAAAATGAATACAATTAGCGCATTTATACCTAGAAAAATGAAAGATTTTTTATTTTATTTAACTATTTTATTGCCAACCCAAGCGATATCCGCCAACATTCAGTACGACAGGCATTATAACGTCACGAACAAACGATCTATCAACATTAAAAAAAAACCGTGGCCGATTACTTGGGGATCAGAACTTCCTCACCGTAGTAAAACTCGACGTGTGGTGGTTTATAATAAAAGTAATTTTTGACGTTTAAAAAAAGTCACATTATTTGACGTTTCAAAAAAAGTCACATTTTGAAGTTTCAAAAAAGTCACTTTGACGTTACAAAAGTCACATTTTTTTAAGTTCCAGAAAAGTCACATTTTTTTACGTTTCAAAAAAAGTCACATTATGATGTTTCAAAAAAAGGCGCATTTTGAAGTTTCAAAAAAAGTCACTTTGACGTTTCAAAAAAAGTCACATTTTTTGACGTTCCAGCAAAGTCACATTTCTTGACGTTTCAAAAAAATTCACATTATGATGTTTCAGAAAAGTCACATTTTTTGACGTTTCAAAAAAAGTCACATTTTGACGTTTCAAAAGTCGCATTTTTTGACGTTACAAAAAAAGTCACATTTTGAAGTTTCAAAAAAGTCACTTTGACGTTTCAAAAGTCACATTTTTTGACGTTCCAGAAAAGTCACATTATGATGTTTCAAAAAAAGTCACATTTTTTTACGTTTCAAAGAAGTCACATTTTGACGTTTCAAAAAAAAGTCACATTTTTTGACGTTTCAAAAAAAGTCACATTACGATGTTTCAAAAAAGTCACATTTTTTGACGCTTCAAAAGTCACATTTTGACGTTTCAAAAGTCACATTTATTGAAGTTTCAAAAAAGTCACATTATGATGTTTCAAAAAAGTCACATTTTTTTGACGTTTCAAAAAAGTCACATTTTGACGTTTCAAAAAAGTCAAATTTTTTGACGATTCAAAAAAGTCACATTTTGACGTTTCAAAAGTCACATTTTGACGTTTCAAAAAAGTCACATTTTTTGACGATTCGAAAAAGTCACATTTTGACGTTTCAAAAAAGTCACATTTTTTGACGTTTCAAAAAAGTCACATTATGATGTTTCAAAAAAGTCACATTGGCGGAATATCACTAATATTTTTTTTTAGACATAGGGACCGATTTTGCTCTTCAATGGACTCAATCTCTTCCTTGACCTCTAGAATGTGTGTACCAAATTCGAAAGCTTTATCTCAAAAACTGTAGCTGCTATCGTGAACCACACAGACACACACAGACAGAAAATTTTTTCTGTCTGAAATTTTACGTATCGTTATAATTCGTCGAGATTCGTCCAGAAATACAATAAAGAATTTCAAAATTTAAACTTCCTCACTTTGAGGGGTGAGGAAGTAATACATAAAAAAGAGTCTATGTTTGAAACATTGTCGACGATGTTTAAATTTTAAAATTTGATCTGAAAGTTTGTGAATATAGGCTTTAGCTGTAATTTGGCTACTGTTACCTGACTAAATTATTTCTACACGTTTCTTTTCTAACGTCCTTAACAGTAAATCGAATGGAACGTATGATTTGTAATTTCAAAGAGACAATATTATTTAGTAGACATATTTTACACTATTATCGCTGTCATGTGAATTCATTAAACTTTAGTTGGTTCGACATAATCAAAGGAAATGATAGTTATACCTTTCCAAATTCGATAATCTATTAGCTGTGGAAAATGTGTATTCGACATATATGTACAGCAAAACGTTAATACTGTTCTGCGTATGTAATTTTCCATCAATCTTTATAAAACAAAACATAAATCATTGACCATCAACATATCTCCGCCCTATAAAGCTATTATTACTTTATGACGTGTTTTGTTAATATCATAGATTGCATTTCGTAGTTATAGCAAATATAGTAAGCAATAAATCTATACAAAGTGTGTAAAAAGTGTGGAATATTGCGTATCAGTTTTAAATTAACGATTTTTCCAAAAATGATATTAACGAAAGTTGTTTGAAGTAATTCAACATACACGTTCATGCTCTCAATTTTTTTCCCTTAAGCCACTGCGTTGCTATGACAACCGTTTTTATTAAATGACAGCCCTACTTTTTTGTGTAAATGAGGAAAGAGTAAATTTTTTTTCTATATAGGATAGTAGGATTATATAAGAATTTTTTAAAAAATATTGATAAAACGTATACATTAAAATTTTTATTCTAAATATAACAGGTTTATTTAGGGAAATATATAATACTTAGATACTTAGAAAAAGCAAGAGTAACTTATATTCAACCTTACGCAGTAATACTAATCTAAGAGCATTACAATTAAAAATAAAGAGAAATACATCGACGGAGGTGTTTAAATTGTGCCCTGTCTACAGCCAGACAGTGACCCATGTGATGCTGAATGGGACCATATTTTCCATGATGTCGTGAGTCATGTGAATAATTTCAGTCTTTTAAGTCATCCAGTTTGTACAGTCTATTTTACTACACCTTATTGCTTAGATAAATCTACAGGAAAACATCCAGAGGCCTTAGATATGGAGACCTAGCGGATCATTTCATTGCTATTGCCTATCCACTTGCCGAGAAAAGTTTCGTTTTAGTATTGCCTAAGTTGACGTCTAAAGACTAGTAAGGCTCCATCTTGCTGATGCCATACATTATCCATGTCATTATTTCCATCTGGGAAGCGGGCTGCTAGTAGTGGACTCACATTCGTTTGTAAGAAATCTAAATATCGATCTGCAGTTAAATTGTGTTCCAAAAATAATGATCCTATGATATTCCGTCCAATAATTTTCGCACGAACAATATTATTTCATGCCCAATAACGTCAATAGTACCTATTTAATGTCCCATTCAGACAGAAAGTGGCTTCATCGGAGAAGACAGTTCTAGTGGCAAAACCTCCGTCATTAAATCGCAAAAAGTGACGAGCTCAAAAGCTAAATGTGCTCTACCACAGCCTTCTTTACATACCAGCCACGAACTAAATATGACAACACCGCGCCACATCGAAAATGTAGACCTATTGAAACTGAGCACAGGCACGGATTACTACATCGACACATTTGCGAATTTACCGTTAGCTTAGTTTTATAATAAGATAAGCGTATTCACTGCTCTCTGCTTGGTCAAGTAAATATCACAATATTTTACGTAAATTAATGCGTGTTTCTACATAAAAACATGTGATATTCAATTGTTCGGCAAAACTTTCAGTAAAATCTAAGGCTTGTTTTAAATACAACAAGGCTTGTTGACAAATATTTAAGTAAAGTTGGGAAAATAGATACAGAATATTTTGATAGTGTCCATTCTTCCCTAGAAACAGCTTTGAGCCGTTTTTGCTTTAATCCATCATCCTTGCGGAATCCAAAAACACTTTTTACGCCTTAAATTTTTATAGATGAATCGTAATTTGATTTACAACAGGGGATAAAACACCTTGCCGGTTTGTTTATTTAACTACTTTAGGTTATATGCGTACGGATGAAATAAAACACATAAAAACTCGCGAAAAATTAGATTGAATTTTAAATTATCACTACACAACACAATCTGTATTCAATGCACTTTAATTTACAAGAGTCTAGAGCAATTATCACATGTTAAAAACACTGATTTGCGGTAAATAAAGAGACGCTTTAATACAAGAAAACGTACACAACCGGCGATAATTCGAAACTACAGGACTACGTGCGACGTTGCACGATTTCTTATTTCGCGGCTGGTACGTAAAGGAGACTGTGGCTCTACACTATAAAGTATCTTATGATTTTTGTTTGACCTAGTTAATTGGAAAATTAGGCTTGCTATCTTGACATCGGAACATCACAGAATATTTATTATTTCATTATCTCATAGCTTTTTTTTAAATTTAATATAAACCATAGACCCCTTTTTTTCTAATTAATATTTCGTGTTTAGTGACGCTTTGTATCGAATAATTAAAAAAGTCAACACTGTTTCGAATGGTAACTTTTGTTATGAGAAGTCAATTTAAAGCGATTAATTGGAACCTCACACTCATCGTTAAATAAAAATTAACAATCAAATTCTAAACTACGTTACGTATAAATGCCGGCCCTTAATTACTTGTCAAATTCAGATATTTTAACTTCACGCTCTAATAACCATATGACGTCACACTGCAGTTAGTGTTGAAAATTGAAACAGTAATTGGCCGGTTAACTTTTGTTTAAATTAATTTATTTTAGATTGTCACTAAACATTTGCCTCTAGTTTAATTTAAATAAATAATGTTAAATTCAGTAACGTGAATTTTAATTAGTTTGCAAACATCAGAAGTGAGTTATTGGTTTTGTTATAAAATTTTGGTAGATTCATAATTTAACACAATTATTTAAATTGAAAATGCGCACGTCCTATACCTTGTCAACTAATTTAATCCTGACTCGGTAATTTATACTAATAATTTACCACTGCTTGTCCCAAAAGGCAAATGTTAGCCACTTTACCTGCTTTGCAGATCGATATCAGTCACTAAGACATCACTAATGTTTGACGGGTAGTAGCACTGACCACCAGAGGGATACACATATCACTCACTAGGTCTGTCTTGTTTACTCTGCTTTAGGCTAGCCTGGTTTGCTATTATTATTTGTCTTTTCCATTACTTTTATGGCATACTGACGAGAACATAACAAGTTAGAAATCAGTCTGTCTAGTGAGGGTTTGAAAAATGATCTTAACTACCATACAGGACTTGCAGGTTAAATTCAATGCCGGTCGGGGCTTTTGTCCGCGTAGTTGTTTCCCTTAAATCTTATTCAGCACTTTAAATAAGTTTAATCCGAAATATCACTAATCACCGGGTCGATCGACTTGTAGATGGTATGCCAGGTACATAGATCTCATTCACACACATTTTTCGAAAACATTTGATAGACTTAATCATGGTAGATTACTACAGGAATTGGCACAGCACGGATTTACTAATGGATTCACAAACTTTTTGTTCCTCCTACTTAAATAAGAGAAAAAACAATACATATCGTACTATGGCCTCTAGTCTGCCAGTATTATGGCTATCGCTGATGTCCCTCAGGGCTCCATGCTTGGTCTCTGTTATTTCCTATATCCGTGAATGACATCACCATCAACCTGTAATGACCCTACTTTATGATGATGATTTGAAGTTATTTTCTTATATAAATACAGTTGAGAACTATTGCTTACTTTAAAATGAACTAATAAACTAAACAATTGGTCTATCAAAAATAAATTATATCTAAACATTGTAGTGTTGTTAGATATTCCTATAAACTGGAACTCTTTAAATTTAGGTATAATGTATATGGTACTACTATCAATTAATGATGTAGTCAGTTTTAGGACCTGGGAGTCTATTTTAAACTTTGAACATAGTGTTTGAAATTTCCAGTATGTTGGGACGCCATTTAGATTGAGCCATGAAGGGCGTCTTAAACCAATATTACAAGTCCTTAACCGTGTTTGCAAAGCACTCTGTATATGTGAAATAAAATTAAAATATGATAGGAACAGGTAGGATATATCGAACAAAAATGTTTCAAATACAAACGTCGAATACACCTGAAAATTGTACATTATGCACACAAGTTTGAAATAGGAAATGCGTGTAAAAGGAAAATATTACTTTGGACACTGTTTTAACTAAATTGAAGGACAAACACTTAGTCGATCTCTAGAGAACAGGACTTCCGATCTAAAAAACATGGACTTTAAATAAAAGAAAGAAGATAATCGAAAAACATTGTGTAAAGAAAATAGTATTTCTTACAAAAATATATAATTTTTGACATACCACAGCCATTTAATAGCATAGGGTTATGCATTTATATATTGTGGTGAAATTATAATCCGATACTATGCATTTATATGTACAATGCGGTGAAATTATAATCCAGTACGGTCGTAAATTCGTCGATGATCTGTAGTCGAATGGTTGGCTACATACAGAATGTATAGAGCCATAACTCAAATGGGAATGGGACTCAAATTGAAATGGGAACACCGCATCTAGCATTTAAAAGCAGTATAATATAAAATCGTGTCCCATCCATTTAGGACACCCTGTGAGAACTATCGCAAACAACAAGCCACTTAGGGCCGGTTGTACCGAGTGGTTCAGCCAAAGTTCAACTGAACTTCAATTATAATTCAAGGTTACGATTGTTAGCAGTCTTAACCTTAGAATTTAAAAGAAATTTAGTTGAACCACGTCGATAAAAGCGGCCTTAAAATCATTATTAACATTAAACCACCAATTTAACGACACTTTAACCGAAAAACTAACAAGGTTTTGGGCTAATTGGTGTTCAGGACTTGTAACATTTTCCTAATCTACTTACTGTATGCGTATTGCCAAAATGAACGAAAAATGAAACATACTTAAAAATATACTCACTGAACTAATCTCCTAATGGAAAGAAAATTTGTTGCCCACTCTTGTATGGTTTAGCATTTAAATAAATTGAGCTGAAAATGATTAAAATGTTAGTATTACAACACGGATCTATTTGTATGGATAACAAAGCTAATAAATATCATTGATAAATGAGACAAACAACAAGGACCCCATCGCAGATACTTTGTGCATGCCATGTGTAAAATATGTTAAAGTGTGATAAATGGATTAGTAAGGCGGGCGATCTTGGTGACCAATTAATACTGCCGCGTCGATAAATGGGACATCAGAAAAACAACTGAATTGTTTTCCAGTGTCAATTGTTCAGCTCACCAGGTACAAACATGTGAAGCTTGTAAACATACTCAATTGAATTTACATATGCTGTTCGCCCATTTTCCTTAAAAAATACTCCAAAAGCGCTATATACAGTAACTTTTTCTGAATGATGAGTTTGCTCACACATTTGTGGAGGCTGGTTGGAGGACCAGTATCGGCAGTTTTGTTTGTTGACATTTTCCAATAATTGAAAATGTGCTTCATCAGACATAATTTAAGATATCGGGATTTTCATTTAATCGACTGGTAACAGTTGCTGCATGATTTGAATATTTATACAGGGTGTCTCACCAGGAACTGCATCGATCGATATAGGGAAAAGTACGTACCAGAAAATTTTGAAAATTTAGGGAGCTATTAATGCCAGTGTGGCCAATCCAACTAAAATAATTACAAGCATCTGGCACTTCTGGTTATACCGGAAGTCGATACCCACTTGCTCACCATATATATTTTAGGGTTTTCGAAAAGAGCATAAAATCTGAGTTAAAAATATGATACCCTATGCCTAAACCCAGCCGTATCAGATATATTTGACATTTAAACAAATTTTAACAGGTGTAAAGGTTTACAATAATCTTTATAACTTTCGTGTAAAAGATAATCATTTGCTTTTTGGTATTCAAAAAGATCATAAGGTGAGCTACTCTCTACAATTTAAAAAAATTCAATAATAGTATACCAAGGGGTCCATTTTTGACGTTACATTTTGTAAATTCCAAACCGCGAAAACTTGCTTAAGTCAAATGGAACATCCTTTTTTTTTTTCAAGTTATGTACAATTAAATTCCTATTTTGCTGATATGAACATTGTGGGGGTTTAAGTTACAACTTTTTGAAATATTTGCGATTTTCTTAGAAAGTCAAGAATTTTTAGTAAAAATCATATTAGCCATGATTAGAAACAATCAGTAATGTCAGTCATTCTCTTACATGAAAAAATTCCACCGCATTTAAATTACACTCACGAAGACTTTTTAAATTTGTTTATTGTTTATGGAGAATGTGATAAAGTAATATCAAGAACTTGTAATACATTTGTTACTACATATCCACAAAAACGGAAAACAACACTAAGCACAGTAACATGCCTATTAATTGAATCACTTATTTGTGAAACACCAGAAGTCAGAAAAACGAAACTTTGAGAAAGCTGAGGAGAACTGTTTTATACCTTTGGAAACTTAAGCCTATTAGTCAGTGACTTGTAGGGTTTTTCCACTAAACAGATATATTTTAATAATGTTAAACACGGACATGGTTAACCGACTCATGGGATTTCACTGTAAAACGATGTATTTATATGTAAAGAACAGTATTTCATCATAAAATCAAAATGGTCGAATTAGTGACTTATGGGGTTTCTCAAATAAGTGGTTCAATTGGATTGAAGACACTTTGCATAAACTAAAATAGCTAGGATAAAATCAACTAAAAACATGATTTCCTTTTAATTTAATAATTGTTCAAAATTCCGCCCTCGAACACATTCTTCGCACCTTCGGATTAATTCTTCATGGGAAGCTCTTCTAATTGAATCCTGTGATAAGTTCTGAAATTTCTTACTCTCTGCATACAATCTTCAATAGTTGTTAATGCGCTCTCATAAACTTTATTTTTTATCTGGGGAACTATCCCAGATAAAATAATCTAAAATTGATAAATCGGGCGTGCGAGGAGGCCATAGGAAGGGTCCATTATTGGTGATCCATTGATCGTAAAAATTTTCTTGTAAAAAATTATTTATCAAATACGCGTTATGTGGGGGAGCACTGTCGTGCTGATAAAAAATGGTTCTATGTTCGGCGAGAGGTAAATTTTCTAAGTAGTTATTATTCAAATTTTGTAAAATATTTAGATATCTTCCACCTAAAAAAAATCAAAAAAAAAATTAACTATACATATTAGCAGAAGAAGAAATCTGTATAATTTACTGTGTAAATTTTCCTGATGAAATTCTAATGCCACCACTCTATCAATTCTTATCGCACAGTAAAGACTAAACTGCCAACATTCTTGAAAATTTCGCTCCCTGAACACACGAGGATTCGAGTCATTCCAATATTGCGAATTGTGTCGATTAAAAAGTCCATTTTTGTAAATTTAGCTTCATCTGGCCATATAATATTTCCCAAATAAGAATCGTCGCCTATAGACCTTATTAGAATAAATTCACAAAAATTTTCTCTTCTTAGGAAATCTGTTTATTTTAATCGTTGAACCATTTGGAATGAAAACGGATGGAACTTGTGTTCAATTAAGATTCTATGAGGTGAATCCTTGCATAGTCTCGATTCCAAAGCAGTAGTTTTTCTTAATGACATCATTGGAAATGCATGAAAATATCCCAGAATTACTATTTCTGTTTTCGTCATTAACAATAGGCTTCCGCTTTTATTCTTGCCTTGACAGTGCCATAGTTTTTAAAATTATCCAGTATGCGTTTTACAGTGTTTGGTGATGGTTTCCGTTTTTGTGGATATCAAGTAGCAAATGTACTACAAGTTCTTGATATTACTTTATTATATTCTCCATAAATAATAAACAAATTCAAAAAGTCTTCGTGGGTGTAATTTAAACGCGGTGGCATTTTTTGAAATAAGAGAATGACCGACATTACTGATTGTTTCTAATTATGGCTAATTTGCTAAAATTTTACTAAAACTTCTTGAATTTCTAAGAAAATCGCAAATATTTTAAGAAGTTGTAAGTTATACCTCCACAATGCTTATATCAGAAAAACAGGAACTTAGTTATACATAACTTGATATAAAAAAATACAGGGTGTTCTATTTGACTTAAGCAAGTTTTCGCGGTTTGAAGTTTACAAAATGTAACGTCAAAAATGGAACACTTGGTATACTACTATTGAATTTCTTTAAACTGTAGAGCGTACCTCACCTTATGTTCTTTCTGCATGCCAAAAAGCAAATGAGTATCTTTTACACGAAAGAAGTTGTAAAGATTATTGTAAACCATTACACCTGTCAATTTTTTTTTAAATATCAAGTATCTCTGAAACGGCTGGATTTAGGCATAGGATATGTTTTCGACTCAGAATTTTATGCTCTTTTCGAAAACCCCATGGTATTCTATTTAAAATAAGCAAGTTGATATCGACTTCCGGTATAACCGGAAGTGCCAGATGCTTGTAATTAATTTTAGTTGGATTGACCACACTGCCGTTAGTAGTTCTCTAAATTTTCAAAATTTTCTGGTGCGTACTTTCCCCGATATCGATCGATGTAATTCTTGGTGAGACGCCCTGTAAAGATGTAATCCAAGATCTCTATGAAGAATAGATTTCCATTTGACAAATGTAGTGCCTGTGATTGTTTGATTGCAGAGCGCTTTGATCTTCTTTTCATGGCTAAATGAACTGAATAATCTCAGCTGTACGTACCGTTTTTTATGAGCTAGCATAAATTGATTTCACAGTATCATTGTTATGAAAAAGTTGGTACCAATTTAAAATTCTGTTTCGTGAAGGAAATCTGCCTTGTTCAGGCACATTTAATTAAAATTCTGTTATGAATTCAATTTTAATACTTGTATTTAAACAAAAAACACGATGTTTAATAGACAATTATTATTCATATTTCAAGTTTCACACAGAAAACTTTTTCTTAAACCTCATTCCGCTTTCGAAAATTTAGACCTGACCTGCTGCAATTTTCGAAATGAGAGTAATATACAACAAATAAATTGCATTATCCATTAATTCGATATCATTCTTAAATCTATATTTTAATTATTAAGTGGCTGCTTGTAGTGGTATTTTAAGAAACTTCAGAACTATGGCCGAGCCCTTTACCTGAAAAAGTAAAATGAATTTTATAATTTTTGTAATTAATTCTCCTTTTAATAAATCCATAAATCGCAAACTTTTTGACATTTTTCCTCCTAGACAGGAACGATAAAAATGCTAATAAAACATTGAAGCAAACAATAAAGTTTCTTGTTTTTTCCCAGCTTAAATAATGTCAAGAAGTTAAAATATTTATTAAAAATTATCCCATCTAAGTGAAAACATTTGTGTTTCATAAATCTCCAGAGAAAAAGTTTCACTAACTTGTGTGCTTTACACATTCCTTTTAAACTTTAGACGTGTATAACAGTATATTAAAGGAAATGTTCGCTTGTATTAAAAAACAATTTATAATGCAGTCAGACACACAGGAGCCAGCTTACTTAGCCTGTTAAATTTTTAATTCTGACACGTTCATGAAATATTACTCAAAGCATGCCTATTCTGAAGCCCTAGGTAATGTTACGAAACTTTATGACAACTTTTTGCGTCTCAGCCTAAACCGATTTATTTTTTTGTTGCAAATAATGTTTTTTTTCTTTTAGATATTTAGAAATATTTCTGAAACATCATGACAATGACATACTGACGTAGGCAAATATGAATAAAATGAAAGTATAGTTTCTTACAGAAATATTATGTGTATAAAATTTCCAAGGCTGCCGAGTGGCGACCCATCTACCAACAGTTATTTGAAGGGAGAGTGGGGCATGCTTTATTTTTTTATACCATGTTAAATACAGTAAATCCTCTATATTCGGCCACCTTTTAAAAGCGGCCACCTCTAAAAACGGCCAATTTTCAAATTTCCGAAATCAATTATATGGTACTAATGACCTCCCTAATAGCGGTACCACCATAAAACGGTCACGGTCACTTCAAAGAAAATTTTCTTCATAAAATACCTGCAAATGTACCTCTCATTACCGGTCATAAATTTTATTGGCAAATATGTACCTAAAATTTTTCAAACCTTCGTAGGTAGAATTTTATAAATGAGACAAATATTGATATTTCCCATAGTAATTTCAAAATCCTAAGCGATAAAAAGGCTGTAGTTTCATAGATTTTGAGCTAGTTTATGTTCAACTGTGATTGTGTTACAATCATCATGTCGCTAAAAAGAAAACGTTTGTCTCTTAAAGATAAAATTGATATTATTATGGAAAGGTCAGTACCAGTGCTCGACAGTTGGCTGAAAGGTGTGGTATTGGAAGGACACAAGTTAACGAAATTATGAAAAACAAATCCGACTTAAAGAAACTCTTTGAGGAAGGTTCCAATCCAGAACAGAAGAGAAAATTTCCCAAAACTGAAGGATTGGCTATTGACCAAGTAGTTTACAATTAGTTCTGTAAAGCCAGATAACTAATAAAAGAAAAAGTGTTAGAAACAGCCGAAAGTTAAAAAATGATGAGTTTTAAAGCCTCAAATGGATGGCTACAAAAATTTTGTCAAAAACATAACTTAGGTTTAAAACAATTTGCTTAATCACCGTATTACCGTGTCGCACCGCTTGTACGCCCGCTTGCTGTCCCCGCTCGCCTGTAATTAAGACCGCTTGTAGTATAAGTTGTAAATAACCTAGTAGTGTAAGAACCGTTGGCCGTAGGCTAGTTACTAAGATGTATATGTATACATCTTAGTAACTAGCCTACGGCCAACGGTTCTTACACTACTAGGTTTAGTGTAAATAATAATTAGTGTGTAGAATAAATGTAAATATATTGAATGAGAGTCGTTTCATTAACTGTAGTGTGTAAGTTACCTTTTCCCTACCCCTGGCTTATCCGTTTCTTCACTGTAGTTGCCCGGCCTCTATCGTCTCGCCGATAGAGTAAAGTGGTGTTTCTGCACTCTAAACAGAAAGTGGCGCCCGAGATATCCGTACCGTGAGCACCGCCGTAGTGTTGGGCGTCAAAGTGACACTTCTGCTCGTGCGAAGAACAGAAGAATGCGTCACAGTGCATAATAAGTAACTCTTATTTTAAAAAAAATTTTATACAATCTGTAAGGATCCTGGTATTTGACACGTGGATATTAGGTTTTATTTAATTTCCTTCCATAATATTAAGTATTTCCAACCTAAATACGTTCCGTGGTACCCAGTTGTAAGTCTAATGTGCCATTTTGTGTTTACATTCACTACATACCCGTTGGCAGTAATAAATTAACCAATTTCAAGGAAGCATTTAGTTCAATTTTAATTGCGCGGAGCAAGTATACGTACATAATTTTCCTAGGAGAATAACATTAATTTACAGCAATAAACAATGATTTTCATTACATAAATTTCCTCAGTCCCTGAGCGAAACAATGTTTACACTGGCATGAAGACGGAGTTGCTTACTTTTATTTTAATCTAGAATTCGTCTCACGCACATCTCATACAATACGAGGGTCATATTTATTTTTTTATACTAGACACAATATAAATCAATTCCATATCCTGACAAATCTCGACGGTGAAGTTGCTGCTTGAGATTAAGGGTCATGTTTTTCTGCAAATGCTTCATTAACAGAGGCCGAGTAATTCAATATATTATATGCAAGATATATAGGCGGTGCTATAATGAACCCATTTACTAACCGCATCTGTAGCTCTTTGATGTCAGAGTAAAGATATGGCTTAATCTAGCAGAAAAAATTAAAATCTGGGAAAATTAAGGCATATTTTAATTGAATTAGTAAATAATAACAGGGGTTAAAATACTAAAGTTTGATATAAAAAAAGTAAACACAGAGCGTGTCTTATCAATACAGGGTGTGCCAATAATGTTCGACATAAATTGGGGATAATTAATAGCAGGATCATTTTTTTCTGCCATGAAGATTGAATGGTGAATCATAGCTTGCATTTATGAAAAACGATTTACCGGAATTGTTTGAGGGTGTACCTAATAATATTATAATTGTAATGTCATGTAATTGTAAGAACCCATCTGAATAACGTGTATGGTTAAAGATGGATTGAAAGAGCTGGACCATAACCCTGGTCAGCCCGCTCACCAGATTTAAATCTCCTTGATTTTTATGTAACACTCGTTCCAAATATTGACTATCTACCACAAATAGTTATAAATGGCAATTAGAAATATACCCGGCTTGTTGAAATGTCAATAAAAAAAATGATAGAAGAGTTCGAAGAAGTATCGAATGGAAGATGGCCGTTTTGGATATTTTCTATGAATACATTTAAATTCAAACATGTTATCCTTGTACTAAAACAAATTTCATCAAACTTCGGACATTGCTCCCTAATGGATCAGGAATACATTATGTCATTTTTTGGAAAACGATTCATCTTACAACGGCGGTTCGTGGGTCAAGAGATAGGGAAGTCAATTAGAAAAGTTTACTGTATTACCTACCTTTTAAAGTGATTTAAATTCCAAGTCGATCCTCCAGTCTTTTTGAGAAGCAAAGTGGTCAATTACTTTTTCATTAAAGTCTTTTATCTTCTTTATTAATGCCCTTTCTATGGTAAGCATAGCTAAAGAAGATAACCTTTCCTGACCCATGGTATTTCTTAAAAATGTCTTTATTCTTTTTAAGGTGGAAAAACAACGTTCACTTTCGACGGTAGTCATAGGGAGAGTACACAAGATTTTTAACAGTTTGAAACTTTCAGAAAAAGTATTGCACAAATTATTGTTAATAAAAAGCTGTAACAAAGTAACTGCACCTTCATTATTGGAGAAATCTTCTCGGCTATATAATACTTCTAATTCAGTTTTAAGTTTCAAATGATTTATGACTGATTACTCCGATTTAACTAATTTAAACATATCTTGAGGAAAGCTTTTTTTATAATCTTTAAATCAATTTGCGTGAAATAACTGAGACACTGCTAAATGATTACTGGAGCCAAACCTGTTTTTGATCTCAGATGTAATTATATCACAAACTTCTAATGAAATTCTCCTTTTTGATTCCTCCGTTTTACATCTCTGGGCAGACTGCATGGATGTCTCCTCTAAATAGTTATTCAAAATTCTGTTTCTGATATCTTCAATTTTACTATTAAAAACGCCAATACACTTATTTACTGTTAAGACATCGATATTATATTTTTGTAATTGATTGAACAATATATCACAATGAGGCATAATTAAATGAAAAAAATTGAACCAGTAAAGGAAATGTTCATTTTGTAAGTAGTTTTTTAAACCAATAGCTTGGTTTAGAGTGTTGTTTTCTGATTCATTATCAATGATTTTTTCTAAACAATCTAATAATTCTGTTCGATAGGTATAAACAGTCTCTATGCAATTTGTATTAAAATTCCATCGTGTTGGAGCCGCTTTAGGTAATCTCACCTTAACAAGATTATCTAACACAGCTGTTCTTTTTGGCGATTTTCCAAAGAATGAAGAAAAGCTATGTAAATTGGCAAAAAAATTTTTAAGCTTTTATCCTGATTTGATGCGTTTTGTAAAATTAAATTTAGTTGATGAGCGTAACAATGAATAAAATTTGCTGAAGGATAACTTTTTTAATTTTGGCTCGTACACCTCCAAAAGCACCACTCATTACTGATGCTCCATCGTAACTTTGTGCTATCAAATTTTTCAGGACTTTCGTTAATCAGACATTTTAACTCTTTTAAAATTACGTCTGTCAAATGATGCGATGTCGTTCCTTGAGGCTGAATAAATTTCCAAAATCTCTCACATACAACACCGTCTAAAACGTATCTAAATACAAAAACTACTTGTACTTTATTCATAACCCAACTTATGTCCATCTTTCAGTTTTAATATATTTTGTACAACAATCATATTTAATAGTAAACACCAAAAACACTGTTTTACTTAATTTCACGACAAGTAGAGATTTACTAATAAAATGTTCACAAATAAAAACATTAAAAACAACGCGACAGAATTTACCGACCAACGCGTACCTAGTCAGCATTAAGACTGCTGACTGGCGACTGCTCTACTAAACTTCTTGCGTTACCATGTCACGGTCGTCAGGGACATTGTCCCCGCCAGTGTTTTCTGTCTCTTTTGCTTTCTGACGATTCGCGCATAAGTCTATTTCATTTTAATTCGTTGTAAATTCGGTCCGTAGCTAGCTTTGAGGACACGTTGTGGATTGACCCAAGATTTTTAAATTCTATAAATGAATGATGTTATGATCTAGATAATTGAATAGTATTGTACTAGAAACTTTAAAATATTTTTTTAAGGATATTAAAAATATATATATTATATATTTTTAAACTTCAGAAAATGAATAGCTCTATTTTTTTATTTGTATGTGGGAGGTCATTGACCAAATGATCCTATAAAAGAACCGCCAGTGGCATCTTAGCCATTTACTACAAGAGGAGTACATTTCTATTAATTTTCAAGGTGTTATTGGATCCATTATCATTTTGGATAATATTTCAAAATCATTGTGAATGTACACCTGAAATTTTGTCGCGCTCAAAATCATTTAAAATAGTTTGACTGCACTTCGATTAACATATTTAATTGTTTTAAATTTAATGTGTACAGAACTGTTAAAGAATTTTTTTAATCTCAGTTCGTTCTAATGGAACAATGGGCAATCAGCACGTTCCTTCTTCAACCATTAAGTTTGAAGTTATTCTGGATTTCTCGGTGCACGTCGTTAACATTCTTTTTATTGTCACAGTTTGTCATTAATTGTAGAATCTACATGTCACATAATTTATATCTGTAATTACGGACGATTGCCAATTTTCCGTTATTTTAGCTTTAATCCAGTATAAATTTTTTAAGTTTCTACCAGTACTTGCACATTTTTTTAAAAATTAACAATAATTAACTAAACCACTAACTTCAAATTTTAAAATCTGTGATCAATTATTTAAGCATCTGGATGTTTACAATATGTCATTACAAATAAGTTTATTATCTTAGGTGATTTAAATATAATTTAAATAGATTTAATAATTATTGCCACTTAGTGGGCGTTGTACAATATAATCATATTCCAAATAGCATAAATAGAAACATAGAACTGTCGAATGAGATCTGTTTAGTCGATAAAGAAAAAATATCCCCATATTTGACTAAACAAAAACAATTCGTAGGAGTAAATAACATTGTTCTAGTTTTAGCGTTCCACAGGGATCACATTTGAACCCTCTTCTGTTTTCGTTATTTATAAATGATATAACACTTTATGTAGAGAATTGTCAAATATTAATGTTTGCAGACGACATAAAAATCTTTAGGCAAATTAATGGCGTTAATAAACATTAATAGATCATTGGATTGGTCAGTGGAAAATTGTTTACCATTTAATAAAAGTAAGTGTAAAGTTATGAGTTATACACCCTCCAAGCATACAATTTAATTTCAATATAGTATGGAAAACATCACACTAGGAAGTGTTATTACAGATCTGAGTGTGAAATTTGATTCTAAGTATCCTTTAATGATAACGCACTTTATATTTCCAATCCGGTTTATAAGAATCTCGGGTTTATAGTATGAAACTCTAAACCTTTTAAATCCGAAAAAAACTCTACTAATGCTAAATTATAGCTTTACTTTGTTCGTTCCAAATTGGAATACTGTTCTATAATATGGAGTCCTAAATATATCTAAACACTAGAAAATGTACAAAAAAATGCATCAAGCATTTTTTTCTTTGGTCAGTATACTAGTAATTCTGAGTATTTAGAAAACTTAATTAATTACAAACTAAATACTCTCTATAATCGATGCATTTATTTCAGTATAATATATCTATACAAATTAATAATCAATTTATATTACGACTCTGTCACACTAGCTAAATGTTGTTTTTGTATTCCTAAGAAATTATTTTTAATTTTCCTACCCCCTCTAGAAATTATAAACTAGGTCACCTGCCTTATCGATAACAAAAAATTACAATTCTTTTCAACAGTACTGCGATTTTTTCTGCGCAAGCTGATTATAAATAAATCACCACCGTATCTATATAATAAATTACATATAGAACTGATGTACACAATCTCAACCTGCGACATAATAAACTTTTAACTATTCTTTCTCATGCAACATCTCTGTATCAAAGTTAATTCTCTTACGTTGCTGCCAAAAGCTACAATAATTTACAGCAATTTAGAAGTAAACACAGTTTAGAAGTAAACTTAAAAAAATGTTAATGGATGATAACATTAAATTTTAGTAACAATCAATTTAATGTCATCAAATATTGTCATTTTAGATTCTAAATATTTTTAATTTTTTTATTTTTTTTGTTACACGTGGGTTAATATAGAATGTTAATTTTATAGGTTGCGTGTAAAAGTGGAGTAGCTTATAGTCTCTCCAAACTCTACCCTTTGGCAGACTGTAATATACTCTGGAAATATTTGTATTATTTTTTTTTTGTAGTACATCTGTTAATAAAAACTATTAATATTTTTATTATTACTATATTTTTGATGATTCATTTACAAAATTTATCAAGGAACTAAAAGTTAAATTACTTAATTTACCAGCTGAAATTGTAATATATGAAAATTAATACTATTGTTCATTTATAAAAGTTTTCTTATGTAAATTTTCATAAAAAACTTTTGTTTAACTGATTTAGTTTAGGTTACTTTAGGTTCATTTAGTTTAGTATAATAGTTTAAATAAGCTAATTAGTTTTTTGTAATTCCTGAGAGGTTCGCTCTCTCACTTCAAAGACTTGTTTTGAAGGGATAAGGCGGACTATCTCAGGGCTATTTAAATACTGTCTGCAATTGGGATTATATTCCTGTAGACATGTTAAATAAATAAATAAAACAAGATAAATCATTAAAAATGTTTTTTGATAAGCTATAGAGTTGGCAACACCGAAGTGTCCACTAGTAATTTTACGAATAACGTTAAAAACTCTAATTATCTAGCAATAATTCAAACTATTCACAAGAGAAAGCACGCTGAACTCCTGTTAGTCAATTTACTTTTGATTCTTGTTTAATTGGTTCAATGTCCTTTTGGAAACTTTCAGCAAGTTAAACACAGTAAAGTTTGAAGTAGGTCGGCAGAAGATACGCTTAGTTAGATGGCAATAAGCAGAAGTTATTGGTACATTGAAATTGGTTCTGCGGTTAGTTTGTGGTTCGAAATGAGTGTTATTATCTCCTGGGAACACTAGATGGAGGGTCAGGAAGTCGTTGTTAATAGATCGCGTATTACTGCTACATGGCCTACTATTGTTCGAGATCTTGATGATAGTTATATCCCACTTCTGACCAGAAGTATTATCATTATTATCTGTTATTATTATGGCTAGGCCAGTGTCTATCTGCTTTAATGATTCCGGTCCAAAGGTATAAAAGTAGAAATTAGATACTTACCGAAACTCAGATTACGGCAGAAAGTCGTCGACTATATTTCGAACGCACGCACACAACATAATTTTAATTTGAGAACCTATAACTCGTAGTAAAGCAATCGTTTTAAAATGTTCATTTTGTAGAATGCACAGAGCGCGAATTAAATATGTCACTATTCGTTGGCGATATACATTGTGCTTCACTTGTCGTGAACATAGCTGTACCTCTATTTTATTTGGGACTGAATCTAAACTATTACAAAATTTAAATGGAAGAATATCTAGGGAAGTTCCGCATGACAGTTAGCAAGATTATGCATAGGAATAGAGATTCCAGTAAGCTGTTAGTATCAAAAAAGCAATGAGTGGGAGACAAGACGGATTCTTGCGGAATGCAATAGTTTTGGTAGAAAATAGTTCTCTACTTTATCCGTCACAATGTAAAACAGGCGGTTTAAGAATAAATTCGTTATCCACAAGCACAACTAAGCTAGAAATTCTGTCGGTTTTTATAAAAGTATCATATTACATCGTTATGTCGACTTGCTAGGCTCGAACATAATATTTCTGTATCCAGCACGCATACAACATTGCTCTCATGGATAACTTTCTCAGTTTACAGTGTATTTTCTCTTCATTTTCAGTAAGATAACGAAGTAATAATGAAGGCAATTACTATGCAATGCACAACTAAGTTACCCCCGAGATCCAATCATTTAATGCAACTTATGCTGATTGGCATTAATTACTATGTAGGGGCATGAATTTCTACTTTATCACGATTCTCGCTTTAACAAAATAATTTATTACTGTTTTTCATTGTTAAAAGTTGGATGAAGAGAAGAACTGGGCTTTCTATTTATTACATTAATTTTATTCATTTAGAGAGAGAGTGATTAAAATTTATAAGGTATCACCGCTTAACAATTAAAATTAGAGCTCCGAGTTTCCTAGCGAAAGATGAAATGAAATACTTGTAACTAAATAATTAATAAATTGTTTATTTATTACTGAAAGGAGCTTTCCACTTGTTTGCTCATGATACTCTTTTTATAACAAGTTGAAGACTAATAACGAAGATTTGATGAAAACATGTGTATGCATATTTTCTTTAAAATTTAGGGTCTTCGTTATAACGTGTCAGAAATTTGCTTTTATCAGCTTGTAAGTAAAAACAAAATATGAAATTACCCATATAATGCAGTTGTAAATTCTCTCGCCTCTGCAAAGCGGTTTGACAAAGTAAAATGGCGACTTATTTTTTATTTTATAAACACTACACAATACTTAGATACAAATACAAAATTCATTTAACAAAAGTAGATATAATAACATATACAATTAAATGAAAAAATGCGTAGAAAAAAATGCAAAATTTAAAACAGTGCCTCCGATGAATAAAATTATTACAGTAAACAAAAATTGCAAAGAGTTCATGGTTAGCATTGATAAACATTCAATTTATACAAATACCTTACGTCCCCAGAGATATTGAGTTCTATATCGAGAACGAGAAATGTATTGATAATATTATCCATGCCAATAGGACTAACTTCTACCATTCATTAGTAATGTTGTGGATGTGAATAATTAAGAGAAAGGTTTGAATGAAATGTAACTCGAGAATCATGAATTAATTTATATCTAAGTAACAGTTATCCCGAGCATGATTAAAAATGATTTTATTTTTTTTTATGGAAAATATCGCACTGCAATATTTGCTTACATTTAGGACTAAGTTGTCGAGACATGTTGTATAGTCAAGTCACCTGCATATAAAAAGCAGTGAACGTCAATATCGGCCACAATATCGTTAATAAAAAGATTGAAATGTAAGGCACCCAACACAGAATCCTGCGGAACTCCTGGCGTTGTCGAAAATTCGGTTGAATAATGGCTAAAACATTCTAAATATAAAACCCCGTTTTGAGATAAGTGCTACAGAATTGCTGTAAAATTTCAGGAAATTCAAATTTATCGAACAGTTTGTCAAAGGCTTTCGAGAAGTCGATGAAGATAACTTCGACTTGAGTACTGTAAATAATGGTAGTGGTAATGATAAGCAAAACAAATTTGTCGTTGTTGACTTTCTATGCTGAAATTCAGTTATCCGACTCATCATATGGCACGCTTTTGGAAGATTATTGATCATAGTGATTTGTCTGTAGCTTTCAACACCTTGCTGATCCCGTTTTTTCTGGGATTAAGCATATTGTTTCAGAGAAAAAAATAAAAATAACGGTTATAGGCCTAGCAAGTACCTAAGAGCAATTATGAAAAATAAAAGCAGGAATTCATCCTGACTTGTGATAATTGAGATGAATTTCAGGAAAAATTGAATTTGCTTTAACTTTGTATTCCAAACCCATTTTGCACGGGAAATGTAAAACATTAATCTCGAAAGGGATAATTACAGTGAAACTTTTGTCCTTTGTTTTCCTCATTACACTGTGTACTTGCAGCAAAATATAAATGTTTGTTTTCTGGAAAGAAACATTAGTGATATGTGCTGTATCATGCTAGATAACCTATCATTTAATTACTAATAACAGTAACGATACAATAAAATTAACTTTGCCGTTATCGTATATTATATACACCTTCATATTTAGTAATTATTTAAAACAAACTTTTCTTTTCGGTTTCCCGACATTCGACAGTCCTCCCGCGGCCTCCGACGCCTCACGGGAGTCGCGCTGGCGCATTAACTACAGCCACTCCCCACATCCCGCAGGGTTAGTGATTGTAGATACCAGAATCATGTGCCCTAAGCAGACGAAGAGAACCCAGAATGACCGCCTTCTGCATTTGGCCTGCCAACCACTCGGCTGATTTTTGGCTGGTCGGTATGATCTTCAGTCCCGAGAGCAGCGTAGGACTTATCCCTTCGAGTACACCGATTATTATTATTATTAAAAAATGTTCGTATTATTATTATTATTATTATTATTTTCCATCACTAGTCTAGACTGTAGTGAAAATTCTTACTTTTTGTAGGTTTCGATAAGGAGTTTTTAAGCAACCCTACATCAAAGAAAATTTCTATTCATTTATCTTTCACAAAGTCATAATGGTTTAGTAATAAACTATCGATAATTTTTTCGGAACAGTCTTGTAATTTGTCAACTTAAAAGCAACGGGAATAGATACGTGTTGTTAATCAATACTGATTGAAACGTCAGACATGATTTATTTGTTTTTATTGACTTTTTTATGTTGGACATATCTACTGATTCTAAATGGAGACCATTCTCTCATAACAATTTTTCATTCTTGCTGTGGGTTTTCCTCTTCAATTGATAAGGATG
Organism: Rhamnusium bicolor; assembly: GCA_029963845.1. Classification (NCBI taxonomy): domain Eukaryota; kingdom Metazoa; phylum Arthropoda; class Insecta; order Coleoptera; family Cerambycidae; genus Rhamnusium; species Rhamnusium bicolor. Next base: position 448,071 of record JANEYF010003956.1, on the reverse strand, counting down.
CCTGATTCTCTAATTGCATCTCTTTTCAGTGGCGCAGCTAGGAATTAAGTTGTCAGTCTACAGACGAGTTGTAGTAATATAAAATAATGTCACAAATTGAATTAGCAGTTCTCTTAATGCTCATTAAAGTTAAGTTAGATTGGGTTAGGCTAAATTGGGCTAGTATACCACTCTATTTTAAAAAAGAAAATTGTAGCGAATTGTCGAATTCTACACAAAAAATTAATTAAAAAAAGTTGCCTGATTCTATGTAACTGCCTGATCATGTATATAAACATAAAAAATGTTACTAAATAAATTTTTGTTGATAATTACCGAATCTTTTCTTGTCCAAATAAATACTTCAGACATGAAAACTCATGAATTGTGGATAATATTTTCATTTTTCTAACGTCTGAATTAAGAATTGAAATAATATTGCATTCCTCCAAGTTGTCAAATGCCTAACTTTCAAACTCAACTGTATAAGGATTTCCGTTTCAATTTTTATATTATATAAAAGTATTTGAAAATACCCGATGACATGTCCAGTTTTTATTTGAAAACCGCAACTTCTGACATATTTCAAAGTGGTTAGATTGGTTGAAAGAAATTGGATGGATCTGCTTCTCTAAACTTTATGAATTTAGAATGACTTTACAAGTAATTGTTTTGAATGAATCGATATGTTTGAATATATTTAAATTTGTATTAAGTATAAGAAGTATGAATCATTTGTATATTGTAATTGTATGTATAGGCGATGGCATTTTTTATTGAAATGGATATTCTAGAAAAATTTCTAAAGTGACAAATCCATATGAGCAGCTGAATAGGCCCATTTAGCATAATTTTTTGTATCGTATCATTCTGAGAATTTGCACTGCACTTAATGTGTACAAGGAATTTTATTTAGTTGGGGTAAAATCGATAGAAGGGCAAGGGCACACGTTATTATCTTCCACTTCCGGCAAATTAGAAGAATCTGCATTTATATAATTAATATCATATATTTATTATTAATATAGAATGTGTCCGCCACCTTCTATGTAACACTGAAGTAGTTTTTCTCGAAACACCAAAACAGCATACTGTACTCAACGCGCGTTTCGCCAACCAAGTTTTCATCATCTGGTGATGAATAAACTAACCTTATGCTAACAATGTATCCTACTTTTACCTAAACTATTTTAGATAAAGAGGATTATTATGAATGGACAGACAATCTGATTGGTAATGGTCCTTATAAAAAAATTTCTAGAAATCCATTACCAAAAATGATTGCTGAAGTAAATGTTAGGTTTTTCCAATGGCTAGATGATTATGTTGACAAAAATTATACACATAGTATAATCCTCACAGGTGATTTTAATACTGATTTTTCCAAAAATGATTATGTAAAAAGGTTTAAAAAAAGTATTGAGAATTATGGCATGAAACAATTTATAGAAAATTTTACTAGAGTAAGAAGTAATTCTAGTAGCATAATTGATCTTGTTGTCAGTAATGATTATACAATAAATGCGTATGTAGAGCAAGATTATATCATAACAGACAATGACAAATTTGTTAATTGAAAAGGAATGGGAGTATTCTTGCACAAATGTAAATATTGTTAGTCAGACATTTGTAAATAATATATTAGATATACTAAATACAGTAGCACCAAAAAACATTATAAAAGTAAAGTTGCTAAAAATAGATGGTTAGATGATAAGTGTAGCGAAGCTATTGCAAATAGAAATAGGGCTTACAAAAGATTTGTTTTTACACGCGAGGATGAGGATTGGAATTACTACAAGCCGACAAGAAACAATACTGTAAAAGTTATCAAGGAAGCGAAAACAATATTTTATGATAGAAATATAGATAGTAATAAGTCAAATTCAACATTAATGTGGAAAAGCTTAAAGCAGTTACTTGGGAAAAAAAAGCGGGGAACACGCTCTGCAAAGTTTGATCTGTAATGGAGTATTATATAATAATAACTTGACGGATGTATTGAATCAGTATTTTGTAGGTAGTATTGAGAGTATTATCATAAGCATAGAGACAGATGATGTCGATATTGATATAATTAATGAATCTATAACTAGTGTAAACTCTAGCATGACATCATTTAATGCTATAACCCTACAAGATCTAAATAAAGTTGTGACTAAACAAAGAAAAAAATATAGCACTTATGAAATAGGACGTGATATCATAAAAAATCTTTTTCACATAATAGGGTATCCTTTTTTTAAATTTGATTAATTTGAGCCTGGAAAAGGGTGTTATGCCTGAATGTTTTAAAACATCTGTAGTGGTACCTATACCAAAAATACCCAACACGAATCTGACCGAACAGTTAAGACCAGTAAATATGCTGCCTTTTTATGAAAAAATCTTAGAATTAATAATTTATGATCAAGTAATCAAGTACATAAATTCAAATAATATTCTATGCACATATCAATCGGGATTTCGTGATAAACATTCATGTGAAACGGCTTTGCAATTAGTAATTTCAGATTGGAAGCAGTTGTTGGACAGAGCAGGAGTTGAAATTTGCGCAGATTTCATTGATCTTAAGCGTGCTTTTGAAACAATTGACTGTAATATATTACTATTAAAACTAAAGAGATATGGATTTGAGAACACCATTATAGACTGGATTACAAGTTATATAACAAATAGGTACCAAGTAACAAAAATGAATGGGAATTCAGAAGCCAAGTTAAAAAACTTTGGGGTTCCTCAAGGCAGTATACTCGGTCCATTATTATTTATTCTTTATATTAATAACTTTGGCAATGTGTTGCAAAAATATAAAATCCATCTTTTTGCTTATGACACTCTTATGTACGAGTAGTACTAATTTTGAGGAAGATCAATAGACTAAAATAAATGAATTAAAATCCAAATTTATGTTCGTGGGTAATAATTATCTATATAAACAGTTTGCTAGTCTAAATCTTGGTATCGAATTAAATAATAAAAAAAGTTGAAATTGTCAGGAAATAAAGTATCTAGGCCTAATAATTGATCGTGAACTGAAATTTAACAAACATGTATAATATATATCAAAGAAAATCGGCAAAAGGATCGGATTTTTTAGCAGAGTGGCTCCATTTATATCAACTACTACTAAAGTAACTGTGTATAATACTTTAATACTACCTCATTTTCTCAATTTCTGTTCTGTGTTGTATACAAGTTGTACAAATTTTAGTAGACTCCCGGTTCTCCAAAATAAGGCAATGCGAATAATACTAAGATGCAACTGCTTCACTAGCAGTCAGCTAACGCTTAATACATTAAAATGGATTAACATTAAACAGTTCGTCTTCTTCCAAACTATGACATTTATTTTCAAAATGATACATAACATTTTACCGGAATATCTCACACGACAATAATTGTTGCCTGTTACAGACGTGCACATGTGTAACACACGAACGACTAGTGCAAATAACTATTTTAAAATTACTTCTAGGAGTAGTACAACGAGAAGTCTGCTCCACAAAGGAGTTATACAATTCAACCTTCTTCCTTACGTAATTAAGACTAGTAATACCGTTAACAAATTTAAGAGTCAACTTTTATGTTTTATAAAAGATAATGCATATCAGCCAAATTGATGTTGCTTGAGGTTTGTGTTTTTTAACACGCTTTTATTATTAGCTTCACTTGTATGTTTGCTTGTTTGTTTGTTTGTTTGCTTGTTTGTTTGTAACCGACTCTTTGGACTCGATTTTAACCCACTTTAAACGGACAGATTTAATTGAAACTTTGTACACTTATTAAGAACCGGTAACAATACAATAATTTGATAAGTTTATATCATTATCCTGTTCAGGATCGCCAATCCTTTCCTCACGTATCCCTGCGTGAAAGCAAAGGCTTAATATGTCAGTAGATTCCATAATTGTTAATTAGCCCGGTGGTCGAGTGGGTTAAGGCAGTCGACGCGAAACGACAGACTCCTCCGGCGTGAGTTCGAACCTCACGGCTGAAATAAAATTTTTTTTTTTTTCAGAAATATCTGTTGGATCGTAATATGTTATAATATCAGCATCAATAAGCAATATAAATATAGTTTAAAACAACTAAAAAACACGCTTTCATAGCACATCAAACTAAAAAGTTAAAAATAAATATAGTTTAAAAAAACTAAAAAACACGCTTTTAAAGCACATCAAACTAAAAAGTGAAAAATAATTATTAATATAAACTGAAAATAATAATGAACGAAAAATACTAGTATTATTGTGAAAAAAGCGTGGGGTGCTTTGTGCAATATTTTTCGTATATCGAGCACCCCACGCTTTTTTCACAATAATACTAGTATTTTTCGTTCATTATTATTTTCAGTTTATATTAATAATTATTTTTCACTTTTTTAGTTTGATGTGCTTTAAAAGCGTGTTTTTTAGTTTTTTTTAAACTATATTTATTTTTCTATATATTATATGTCTATATTATGTAAACTAGTACCAGTTTGTAACTATTATTTTTATATCTATTATTTTTATTAAGTACATACTATCTATCTATGGATAAATAAAGAATAGCTTACCTTATCTTATCTTATCTTACTTACTTAATGTACCTAATGTATGGTAATCAAACACAAAAACCTATCCTGTGTTTTCTGTCTTTGAATTGCTATATCATTTACAGTTTTTGCATTTATAGGAATAAAAGTTTAAAATGTGTCTACTACAGAAAAATTATAGTTTATAAATAGATAATATTTCAGTATTTCTTATTGGAACTCCACAAATACATATATATAGAGCGAAATATTTCTCTCTTATCCCAGTCACGTTTTATCCAACTAAAATTCCCTCCAAACACTATTCTATTCAGAATTTTCTTTCTTTTCCAGGGCGAACTATTTATTTTTCGGCCTACAACCGATGTGGTTTCATTTGACGAACGTCCTTCTGCACGCAGCCGCCAGCATCCTGTTTACCCGGGTGTGCCTGTGCGTGGCTGGACTGAAACCACCATTTGCCGCAATGGCCGGTCTCCTATTTGCAGCCCACCCCATTCACACTGAGGCGGTAAGTTTCCTTCCTGTAAGAAACAATAAAATTTAGATGCGAAAGTTTAGTCAAGTGTTAAAGCCCGCTACAATAAAATAGCTCACGTAATGAAAATTAGGAAGTAATGGGAGGAGAAAATAGGGAAGAAGTATAATTATGTAGCGTAAAGCCTGGAGTCGGAGACAATCGAAATAGATATTTACCGAAAAACATAAACTTCACATAAAAGCATTGGAATTTATTAGAACGTCTGTAGACGATTGTTGAAAACATACTGCCTTTAACGGAATTTTGCCCTTATTTACTTATACAGGGTGTCTAGAAATGAATAACACACTGATTATACATATTTTCAAGTCAATTATTGGATGTTAATTAAGTACGTGGGCCAACTTTAAGCCGCAATTCATTGTATAATTTTAAGACAAAATGTTCATATAAACATCTCGAGAACGGCTGATCGGATCGACCTCAAATTTGGAATCTATCCGAATCTCGAGATTTCTAGAAACTTTCCGTCTGTCCGAACTCCGGAACTCCGGAAGTCCGGTAGTCCGGAACTCCGGTAGTCCGGAAACTTTTCTTTGAAATGCGATAACTGTCCCAAATATTGACCGATCGATTTAAAATTTTTACCAGAGGTAGACCTCCATGGTCTACATATGCCTATTGATTTTGAGCCGGTGCAAAAACGGCAAGTGGGGCAAAACGACCTAACAACCAATTTTTTTACCTTCCTTTGAAATGCGATAACTGTTCTAAATATTAATCGATCTACTTCAAATTTTGAACAGGTGTAGACCTCTAAGGGCTACATATGCCTATTGTTTTGGAGCCTGTTCCGAAAACGCGAAATGGGGCAAAACGGCCTAAAAGCCATATTATTTTTCTTTTTTTTTTGAAATGCGATATCTATTCAAAATATTGACCGATCGACTTGAAATTTGTAACAGGGGTAGACCTTTACGGTCTATATATGCGTGTTGATTTTAAGCCGGTTCCGAAAACGAGAAGTGGGGCAAAAAAAATTAAGGATTTTGATTTTTTTTTTTGAAATGCAATAAATGCCCCAAATATTGACCAAATTGGTACAAATATAGGCATATTAGCATAAGACTCAATAAAATGGATCACAAGGAACCGATTCCGACTATTCACGAACCGCTCCGATCATTCCCGAAGGCGTTATAAGCACTTTTAATAGCGTTTTAAGAAATTAAAAAGGGCAAACGAGTTTCAAGGGTGTTAACAGCCACCGAGGCTACAGTTTTAACCGCAAAACACGAACTGGACCCGAACCTTTCCGAAGTCACCCGAAGATTCCCGAAGGCAAACGGGGCTTGCGGGATATCATTTTTAATAAAACCGAACACGAAAAACTGATTCCGAGCATTCCCGAACTGCTCCGATCATTCCCGAATGCGTTTAAGGCAAGTTTAACAACGATTGCTGGAACCGAAAAACAAATTCAATTTTCGAGGGAGTTGACACATACCCAGGCTGTTCGTTTAACCGAAAAAAACAGAACTTGGTCCGAAGATATCCGAAGTCACCCGAAGTTACCCTTACGCGATCCAGGCTTGTGGGGTATCGCTTTCGAAGTAATCGGACCCACGGAATCGATTGGAATCACTCCGACTGATCACGAACCGCTCCGATCATTCTCGAAGGTGTTATAAGCACTTTCAATAGCGTTTTAAGAAATTAAAAAGTGCAAGCAAGTTTCAAGGTTGCTAACAGCCACCGAGGTTATTGTTTTTATCTCAAAACCCGAACTGGACCCGAACCTTTCCGAAGTTACCCGAAGGTATCCGAGGTCAAGCGCGGCATGTGGGGTATCATTTTCAATAAAACCGAATATAAGGGAAGCAATTTCGAGCATTCCCGGACCGCTGCGATCATTCCCGAACGCATCTTAGGCAATTTTAACAATAATTGCAGGCATCGAATAACAAATCATTCTGAAACCGATCCGATGTACTTTGTCCGTCTTCTGAAAATCTATATGGCATCTTCACCGCAGCGGTGAATGTACCTCACTTGTTTTATTTATTTACTTATTTATTTATACACCATCTAACAGTACAAGGATCATTTACAAGATGGAAAAAATACATTTAGTACAAAAAGAAATATTGAAAATAACAATATACATACATAATATATATAAATACTATAATACACACATACAGGTAGATATACATATAAAAATATAATAACTGCAACTGTATTAGATAGTCTCCTATTTTTTAAAAATATCAATGTCATTTTCACTGTTATTGTAGTTAGAACATATATCATAAATAAGTGAAAACTTTTAAGATGTTAATCCGTGCTCTAGGTAGATAAAAAGTTTGTTTATGTCGCAAAAATTTAACCTATGAAGTATATAGCTACAATCTGTTTCATGATGGATGATTTTCATTAAGAAATGTATGGCAAAGTTGTTACATCTATCACTTAAATTGCTCATAGAGAACATATCAAGCAGATCACTTTGAGGGAAACCAGTAGGTGGATATACTCCATGAGATTTCAAATAAAGATATTTAAAAAAATTGCGTTGCACATTTTCTAATTTATTAATAAGAATATTATAGCACAATTGCCATACAAGGAACCCTAGCTTAAACCGCAAAAAGAAAGGAAAAATAATTTTAAAGTTGCAATATTTGAGAAATCACGTCCATTGCATATAATAAAACCTAGTCTTATTTACGTCACCTATTTACGTATATATTTAATATAATATCTTCAACAAAAGTTAGGTTTCTGTCAAAACTTACCCCTAGATCTTTAAAAGTGAACGGTCGAGTTAGCAGTTCGTTGTTAAGTGTATATTCAAAGGTATATTCAGAATCTTTTGTGGAAAATGTCATACCATTACATTTTTGCACATTTAACGTGAGACTGTTCTCGAAACACCAAGAGCTAAGTTCGGTGATGTTGTTTTGTAATGTAATTCAATCATTTAAGTTAGAAATTTTATGTAGGAGTTTAATATCATCCGCATGTAATGAAAAATAGACATCAAGCATATTACATATATCATTTACGGAAATGTTAAAAAGCAACGGTCCAAGAACAGATCCTTGTGGAACACCTGAAGACGAGACATAATCAGAAGACTTGAACATGTTACACGCGACATATTACAGCTGATTAGTTAAGTAGGATTCAAAGAAAACTGTCAATTGATCAGAAATAATAGAAAGTTTTCTAATAAGTATGTTATGATTAAGCCTATCGAAAGCTTTCGTGAAATCAAAATATATTTCATCTGTTTAAACCTGCCTGTCAATGGATCCAGAGATGTATTGCGTGGCGCATATTACATTAGTAGTTGTAGAGCGGCCTTTTTTTAAACCCATGTTGCTGAATGGAAATATTATTTTTAACATGCGGATAGATAAAATTATGCAATAAAATCTCAATAGCATTGCCGAAATTATAAATGATCGTTGTTGGTCGAAAATTGGTTATATCACTTTTATTGCCTTTTTATATACTGGGCATATTTTGAAGTAGAAAGGTAAGGTATTGTCGATGTCGTCAGTTTTCTGCGAAACCATATACCAGGAATGTAATATCTCTTCCAAGCTTCCTCTTGTTTTCTTTAGTTTACGATAATTTTAGTTTTAATAAAGACCCTGTAGACTGTTTCAAAAGTTAATCACGTTGTTTCATGGTTACCATTAAAAGTACGTATGTACTGAATTTGGATAAATTATCCTTAAAACAAAGCATAATTTTTTATTTTTGGCAAATAATTTCCAAACTGTATGTACAAGATAGTGAAAAACGTCAAGAGAACGAAAAGTTTAAGAACAGAATAGTAAATTAGATTTTATTCCCAAACTTAGTCAGTGTCGTCGAAAAAAGATTCGGGTACTAAAAGTGGGGACGACTCCAAAAAAAAATAGAACCCTATAGATTATTTCCATAATTAATAACGTTATTCCATGGGAACTGTTAAAAATATTCTACTTGCTGAAATTGAATTATTTATTCTTAAAACTGTATAAGAAAACTTAAAAAAAAAACTAAAAAAATTATCACCCTGTATCTCGAAAACCCAGACGTTTAGGACATATGTTCATATGAACTTTTTTGTCCTAAAATCAAACAAGAATTTACTACTGTTTGATGTTTAATGTTTAAAGCATGTCCACGTACATAATAAACACCCTGTATAGAAGAAATGTTCTGTTTTATATTATTAACAAGGATGGCAATACTAAATGTTTCAATTTCAACAGGCAAACTTTCTAGTTTTTAATAAACCAATAAAGAAACGGAACATAGTTCACGTATTACATATCCTATATCGATAATAATCGAAATTCAATAATTCCCACGATGAAAAATTCTTTAATATCTATAATAATATCACAGACGATATTGTCATCTTCCGAATCCAAAGAAAAATGAACATAATAACATAAAAAGTGTAATACAACATAATAACAGAACATTTGGTCGTAGCGACGGTCTAGAAACCCAGATAAAAGCACTTGGAGGGAGAAACGTACGATTCCACCCCGGGCAGTTTTCATTCAGTATATTTTTAATCCCGGCGTCTTCGATTCAACCTCAATAAGTGAGGTCGGCAAACCAATACCACCGATAGGCATTTACGACGCCATAAGTTCAGAAATAGAGAAATAAAACTGACCACTTCTGTGTGGATTGGGTGGGCAGGGAATATGAAGCCGGGATCGAGGGGCAAAAGCATGAACACGCGAAATCTCTTACCGGGGTTGTTTTATTATATTACTTTGCTGATATCTATTATCTAATACAATTTTTCATACTTTTAAACGAATATTTATACAGGCTGTTTTACAAGAATAAATAAATTGTCCTACATGTCTTTGTTGTAATGCCGCAAATCGATTAGCAATCGCTGTCAACAAGCAATATGACTTTAGAGCTCGTTTGTTTTTATAATACGTGTTGGAACATACTTTTTCTACGACTACTAGGGAATCTGTTCATTATATGCGTGCCACTATTAATAAATCTAGTATATTCTATACGACTTTCTATTTCCCACTAGTTTCCATAGCAACTAGTGCACAACAGGCCTATTGTGATTCAGGTACAATTAAATCGGAGAATTTAAATAAAATACAAACAAAGACGCGCTGTTAAACGTTCTTTGAATTTAAAGGAATAACAAATTTAGTCGTAGAAAATGTATAGTTCGTACGATTTGCAAACTTCATACTCGTAAAAAAATGAGTTTCATTCCGTGCTCGTTATACAAAATACTATATCTATTGTATGCATGTAGTTACAACAAATTATTAATTGAATTGATAGAATAGATTGCTGGTGAACAAGAGGTTATTATGAGTGGGTCCTTGTGGACCCTCCACTGCGGTCATTAGCAGGCCTATTGTGGCTCACTCCTAATTATATTTCACCCAATAAGCTCAGTCTCTTAATGAAACTGAGAACTTTATTGGATGAGAATGTGTCCAAATCCTCTGGCAGCAGTTGTCCTTTGCCAAATATTGAGAATCGGATCCTCTCCACAGCGGGACAGGTGCATAAGATGTGGTCTGCGTTATCATCATCTTCTAAGCATAGACGGTACTCTGCGTTTTCCGCTAGGCCGAGTTTTCGTAGATGATGGTTTAATCGGCAGTGCCCGGTATATATGCCTGTTAAAGTTTTCAGGTTTATCTTGTTTAACTCTAAAAGTTTCTTAGCTCTTGATTTCAAGGGGTATTTTACAAACGCCTTAGAATGAACTAATACTGGTAGTTCTTGCCAATACTGGAGAGTTTTCCTCTCAACCCAGGTTGAGATGGCCATCTTAGCAGTACTCGAAGATATACCAAGTATTGGTTCTGGTCCAATAATTCGTGATCCTGCTCCTTCTCTGGCCAAGGAGTCGGCTATTTCGTTACCTTCAATACCAGATTGGCCGGGTATCCAGACCAGAGTCACTTTGTTGTTTTTGCTCAAGTGATTTAGGGTGTAAACGAGTAGGAGAATGCTGAAAAATCTGGTCGCCAACTATATATCGACCATCTTAGTGCGTATTTGTTCACCGTTCAATTACTTAAGAACCAGAATATTACATCAAAATTTATCTCCACAATAATTGTCTCTAACTTTGTTTATGTACACGTTTTTTATGAATCTTTATAATATGACAGTTATTCCTCAAAATTATTTACTATATCAATGCCCACAAATCTAACGTCTCAACGGTAGATCGGCCACTTTGAGAATCATGCTAATTATAATTTACAATTTGGTTATTTTAGAGATAGGACTATTCTTAGCAACGATTTCTATTATTTTGCCAAAGTAAGAGATTATAGAAATAGGTTTATGATTTTCAAAGTAGTCTATATCATCTTTTTCGAAAATAGAAATCAGTTCAGTTAACTTAAAAGATGAAAGAAAGTCCCTTGGCTGAAACACAAACTTATGATGTAAACTAGTACATCAATTAAGAAATCTACATTCTTTTACGAGTTGACTATTGATCTGATAAATATCATGGCATTCATTGTACTTAAAATTCTTTATTGCATCCTCAATTTCAAACCTATCTGCGAGGAACAAGACAAAAGAATGTGAAACTATAAGTACTAGGCATATTATAATACATACATAAGACATTTAGTTCTATTATTATGGATGTATTTTCTTCATATATCTCATCTAGTCAGGTTTTACAATCTTTTATTACAAGTCACTTACTTAGATTAGCTCAATTTCCCAGTACTGGACCCTTTATTTGTAGTTGGTGCTTATTCTGTACTGATGACGTCTAACAGCTAGAAATCAGTCTGAAAATGCCATAATGTGCTTACCCACTTGAAGTGCCTCTGTGGTGAATTTTACTAATAATACAAAGAAGGTTTAGTGCCATATCCCCCAAAAAGAAACAATTATGCAGCTACGGACACGTGTTTCGGAGTTATTACCCCTCATCAGCGTAGCGTAGCTTATAGGAAACGTGAGCTGGGTTTAGACCGCCGTGAGACAGGTTAGTTTTACCCTACTGATGACTCGTCGTTGCGATAGTAATCCTGCTCAGTACGAGAGGAACAGCAGGTTCGGACATTTGGTTCACGCACTCGCTCGAGCGGGCGGTGGTGCGAAGCTATTATCCGTGGGATTATGCCTGAACGCCCCTAAGGCCGTATCCTTTCTAGTCAAAGGTGGCAACGATATCTCTTGGAGTTCCGAGAGTCGAAAAGCTCAAAACAATGCGACTTTACTAGGCGATCGCGGCTCGCGGTGGGATCGATCCTTGCCATGTCCGACCTGATCTGTCATGACGGCCGATCATGGGTCGCACAAACGTTTCGATGTTGGAACTCGGAATTGTCTGTAGACGACTTACGTACCTAGCAGGGCGTTGTACTCGGTAGATCAGTTTCCACGCTGCGATCTGTTGAGATTCAGCCCTTAGCTTGGGGATTCGTCTTGTCGTCGAGACGAGACCCCGTCATCATCGTTGCCAGCCAGCAGCGCATGCATTCGGCGTTGTCGTCGGCGGAGTGTTGTTACAAGGCACACACGAACTTGAAAGATAGTGTGTGTCGTTGCCATCGTCGTCGAAAAGCGCTGGCGGAATAATATTTATATATATGTAACTAGTAACGCTACGCTGATGAGGGGCAATAACTCCGAAACACGTGTCCGTAGCTGAATAATTGTTTTTTTGGGGGATACGGCACTAAACATTCTTTATTTTATTTGGAACCCCAATAAATCTCTCTTGTTTTACTAATAATGATTAGAGCTGTTCTACATTGGACCTCCCAGAATTAATTGGATGGTTTCAGATTTCCCCATTGATCTGTGTTCGAGAAGAACATATCGCGTCATATGCTAAAGACATACAGATAGAGGTCGAGAACTATCGATAGCCGACATCATCGATAGTTATCGATATTCCAACTCTCAACTATCAATAATTTTCGATAGTCAAAAGTAACTATGGCCGTTCACGATTGGATTTCAGTGAACGATAGGGATGGGAGATTATTGGATGGGTAATGAAATAACCTACGTAAATATAATGCAATAAGACATAGGACATCAGCGTCTGACGTCACAGCTAACCTCAAAAATAGACATTTTTTAGGTTACCACACCATTTTCTACTCCAGTATTTTCTTTAAAAAATACTCTTCAATGTGATATCTAACAATTTTCTAGTTACATGTCCTAGGCCATTTTTATAATGTAAAAGGTGGATTTATGCAGACACACTTATAATTTAAAATTTAACATTTAGCATTTAACTTTTACGAGTTAAAATCTCATATCGTAGGTTACAAAACCGTAAACCAAATTATTTATTAGTTGTCATCATCTGGACAGAAGCAGAAACATCAACTTTGATTGGATGCTTCTTAAATGATAAGTTTATAAATGACTTATGCATTTGACATTCTTAAATCTCCCATTTATATGCTATATGTTAAGTCTTTAATGATAAGTGGTAAATGTGTCTGCATAAATTCACCTTAAGTTAAACTCGGAGACGGTAGTTTAAACTAAACATGAACCAATCAGCAGTCCTATCTATGGATAGATGAGACGGTTAAATTATAATTGAAAATACCTGTTCTGATCCATTTATTTCATGATCTCAAATTAATAATGTGACTGAAAGTCTAATATTTCTTTCCAATTTTCGCACTACCTATCCTTGATTTATTTCTCAATTTATGAATAAAACATCACCTTAATGAGCAAAATCTGCCTGTTATTTTCCCTCTATAAAACTAAAAATAACTTGCGGCTTATATAATTATAAAATAAGTTCGAACTCCTGCTCTTGCACGCTTCATAGTAAAATGCCAGCCATTGTAAAATTTTATTATGTGTAACATAACGAAAATTCATATAAGGAATTGTGCACTAAACTTTAGTTATACGATCGAAGCTTTACTCTAAATTTTATGGTCAAACTTTATTTTAATACGTTTTTGATTTTTTCTGAACTGATTTTATGAATGTAGGTGATACTCCTACTATTTAAAAAAAAGTCACTTAATTATAAAAAGAGATCACAAACAAGTTTAATTTTCTGAAAAAAAACCTTTCATATTATAACAGCTACATGCGGTGTTTAAAAATCAGTTCAACAATCTTCGACAGCGTGTTTAGAGCCAAAAATAATCGCATAGTGAATCAAAAGTCATCTTTAAGACTTAGACACATTTCAACAATCCTGAGGTAGTTATTATATTATTATAAGTGGAGTTGGGATCCGTGGGGTACATGACGTCAATATCAGAGGCGTATCCAGGAGAGAGTAATACCACACTTATGTAAACGCTCATAAAAAAAATGTTAAACAGTTTCTTACTATATAAATTTGACTGGCCGATGCAGCGATGCTACAAGAATCCTCTCCAATTATTAACTTGTGACACTGGAGTTCAAATAAATTATTAATTGTTCCATGTGGTCTGGGGTTAAATTGTGACGGTTACTAGTTAATATCCATTTATATGCCGAAAACTTTCAACGTCTACAGACATAATTGGGACACATTTGAAGTATAGGAATTTCTTCACAAAGGGCACGTTTATATTAGGTTCCGAAAGGTCTATCCGTTTTTCTGCAAAAAGGTCCACAATTCGACATATAGTGCGAAACCCAGTATAGCAGTCCCAGTTTCGGCAATTCGATGGAGCCCATGTGCCAAACACATATCATGAACTAAATTAATAGGTTTTTTTTAGGCGTTGTCAAGCTGCCGTCATATACGCCGCTGCGCCCGTTACAAACAGCAAAACACGACTTTTGTTGCTTTCAAAGTTCTCGCCCCAAAGTATTTTAAAACATCTGTCGCCACATTGACATATTGTTGCTGCATTTCTGCGTTTCAGTACTCTGGATGAATTAAATGAGCTCGCATTGGGATAAACTCATCCATCCCATCAAGTAAGACGTGTGCGACCTTCTGGCATCTAAGATCAGTGGTTTCGTCGATGCTAACCCAGATATATTTCTCATGCAACTCAGAATAAATTTCTGCTTTAATTTTGTCGCACACTGTCGGCAAATAATTTTTTCGTACTCTTGACCCCACTGGCACTTTAACATCATTGTATTTGCCACTAATACAGTTTTGTAGAAATTATCTAATCTTGGGATGGTCTAGTTCATCATTTGCACTAAATCAAAATTTTTCGCTGTTCGCATGCCGTCCAACGTGCGTTTTAACTTTCCACGACAGTATCTGGTCACAAATTGTGCATCTTAGTTCAGTACCATCAAATTCTAGTTCGAGAAAGTCGTTTATTCAACGCTTTACAATATGCACTCTCGATAGTTACACTCCAACTGAATTACAGGGATTCAGATAGGTGACTGTGGGGTGGAATGGGTGGGGTATCTCCGTGACCTCTGATATTTACTTCGACATACCTACTAACCACTATCTGATATATACGTTTACTGTCTTGTTTATTTCTTTGCATTTCATTGTCTTTGTATGAAACTGTTTTATTTTAGAAAAAACTCTGTCAATTACTTGGGGATCAGAACATCCTCACCGTAGTAAAACTCGACGTGTGATGGAGTTTATAATATAAGTAATTTTTGACGTTTCAAAAAAAGTCACATTTTGACTTTTCAGAAAAGTCACATTTTTTGACGTTTCAAAATTTGGGACCGATTCTGCTCATCAGCGAACTCAATCCCTTTCTTGACCTCTAAAATGTGTGTACCAAATTTGAAAGCTTTATCTCAACTATCGCGAACCAGACAGATAAACAGACAGAAAATTTGTTCCTTATGAAATTTTGTGTATCGTCATAATTTGTCGAGATTCGTCCAGAAATGTAATAAAAATTTTCAAAATTTTTTTCACAAATACAAACCTTACTAAGGGGTGAGGAAATAATTGAATAGTATATTATTAGAATTATTCTAAATAACTCTAATTAAATAATATTACTATTAATTACAAGTATTTATTGTAAGTGTTTATTATTAATTTCAAAAAGTCAAATTGCCTGTCATTAGACGAAAAATTTTGTTCTCAAATTCAGTTCGTTACTGGAATATACCCCGCGGGTCCCAACTATAGTTATAAGTAAGCCTGGCCAAGCGATGGTAGATTCAGGATCGGGCGCAATACCAATGCCATCGCGCGCTTGTTTACGATGACGATGACACGACACACTTCAGTTGTTATCGGTCGGTCGATGCATAGAGTACTAATAAATAATAAATAATGTTGAGCGTAAAGAGTAGAAAACGACCGTACGTTGATAAAGTGAATAAATTTATCGGTGAATTTCCGGATTTATTCTATGATGGATGTGAAATAATTTGTAAAGTTTGTGATCAAGACTTAATGTGCTGGAATAAATACGACTGCGAAATTCATGTCAATAGTAACCGGCATAAAAATAAAAAAAATGGCGTGTCTTCTTTGGAACCTCAGTTTATGTTTGATTTACTGCTAATGCTGATTGCCTGTGATGTTTCCCTGCGCATATTGGATAAACCAGCATTTCGGGAGTTCTGGAATAAATACAATCCCTAGGTGAATTTACCAAGTCGTTCATCATTACGTAGATATGTACCAAGTGTTCGTGAAGACATTGTAAATAGGATTAAATGTGCATTAAAAAAATACACGGCTGTGGTTATGTGTTGACGAGACGACAGATTGTAAAAAAAATTATATTTTAAATGTTATAGTACGTGTACGCGACCCTGTTAAACCAACATTTCCACTTTTACTAGCTAGCAAAAGACTAACTGCGTGTACTGGCGAAACAATTACGCGAGTGGTGTTGGAGACTTTCGAAAAATTTTAACTGTCAGCAAGTCAAGTGTTGATGTTTGTAACCGACGGTGCTGCGACAATGCGTTTGGTGGGCCATTTTCTTCAAAGAGACGATTGTAGGTTTTTACATGTTACGTGTAAAGTGCATGCGTTCCATCTTGTAGCAGAAACGATTCGAAAATGTTTTCCAGAGGTAGATGCATCAATAGCAAATACAAAAGAAGTGTTTCTCAAATCTCCTAAACGGCTTCGAGCATTTCACACACTGTGTCCTGGCATTCCGGAACCACCAGAGCCAATTTTTACACGTTGGGAAACGTGGTTGAAGGCAGCTTTTTATTATGCTGAATATTTTCAACAAATAAAAGCTGTGATACTACAGTTCAACCCTAACGAGGCTGCAGCTATTAAGGAAAGCCAGACAAGCTTTCAAGATGTTTCCCTTGAAACAGATTTAAAAACTAATTGTAACAATAATTATAGAGGACTACACGGCGCAATAGAAAAATTGCAAAATACTTCGTTGTCTTTAGTGGAATCGCTGCAAATAGTGGACGACCTAAATACACAGCTACAGACTATAAATGACGCAAAAAATAAGCCCGTTATTGAAAAATTCGAAAGTGTATTACGGAAAGATCCTGATTTTACCAAATTAAGACAAATTTGTGACTGAGCATCTACAGCTGCGTTAAGTGATTTCACAGAGTGTTTTACTTATGCCTGTATTACTTCCGTAGATGTGGAACGGTCTTTTTCAAAATACAAACATATCACAATATATAAAATATTTTTGTTTTTATTATTGTACTTATTCAAGTATTATGATATGATGCATACCCAGTACGTCTCTGTAGGATTAATGACCTTGGCCAGGCTTAATTATAAGTAAATGATAATGTAAATGGGATGAAAAAACTGTTCAAATTTAATGTGTTAAGATATCAGTACTACGATTTTCATCCAAAATGTAGTTTCATTATCTTTAAACCATAGACTATGTTTTATACACCCTGTGTATATCAAATACCACACCTAAATTTTCGCTTTGCTCATGACTCATGAGAGACAAGATATTGTTTATTTGATATTTTTTTTGGATATCGTAAGAGGTTGTAGAACAAAAAATCGTAAAAGCTGTTTCTTTCGTGATTTAATATAAGTGTGATATAAAATGGAATTTTTTGCGATATACATAAACTGTCTCTAGATCCTTTATCACACACTTTGATACCCTATCATCTTTGAATTGTTTAAATATGAAGAGCATTTGCGTGCCGTCGTCATAAGTTTGTGTATCCAACAAATAAATAACATTATATATGAGTCAATTACTGCTTTTTCATATTTTTTCAGTAATTAAGGATTTTTATTTGTCATAAAGAAAACGTACAGCAGTATTCTGGATTGACCCTTTGTTGGAACGCTAACAGAATTCATTACTGTTTAAATTTCTTTTGAAATGATATGCCTGGCATTATTCATGTTTACGTGAATACCTAATTGCAAGTTTTTTACCGCCTTACTACGTATTTGTGGATTTCTCGTATTCAGCGGTGACAAAATATTTCATAATAATAAAACTTCTTGCTTGGATGTGTCTTTGAAATACACCAATCCGTGAATTAAAACCGTCGTCACGTATTCGATTAGGGATTTGGGAAAAAAGTGGTTTAAAATTATTGGAGTTTTATTTTTAAAAAATCCGGAAAATACAACGAGTAGTACGTGATTTTTATGTTCTGAATTATGTTGTAATGAAATAGGGCAAATTTAATCTTGTCCCGGTGGAATATTAATGTGACGTTGTTTATAAAATGCAAATATTTTAGATGGCCACACTGAGAATAATCATCTCGGGCATCAGACGATCGATGTATGTCATCTGGGCAGTTGCTGAGAAAAATATTACCTGCGAACGTGGAAGAAAATTCAAATACTATTTCGATGTTAGTATTGTTAGTGTGTATATTTATATTTTTTTTTCTGACGGAGAACATTTCATTTGGCGCTCACACAGTAAAAGGTTTGATCCTCGCTTTACGATAAAAACCGTAAAATTTGGAGGTAGTTCTATCATCATATGGGGCTGCTTTTCTTGGAATGTTGTGTTGGCCCAATTTACGGAATAAATGGTACCATGAATCAGTATGAATACATTAATATACTGGAAAATGGCATGCAACCCTACGCAGGAGAAAATTTATCGGTACTTTAGAAATTTCAGCATGACAATAATCCTAATCATTCTGCTAGAAGAGTAATTGCCTGGTTTCAAGATAATCAGATGGAAGTTTTACAGTGGCCTTCTAGTACCCCAGATTTTAACCTCATAGAAAACGTCTGGATGATAGTTAAAAATCAAGTAGGATCGAAAACCTTTTAAAAATTTTGACGAATTATTTGATGGCATGAGGCAAGTCATTCCAGTAAAAACATTTAGTAGAGTCTACTACTAGAATATGTTTGACAGTCATTGAAGCTAATAGGTATCCAACTAAGTATTGTTACGTGTTTGCTACCCACACAAACACCTATACTCGTAGATTCGTTGACTGAAAGTCCAGGTAACACTTACTCACTACTTTATTTATTAATTAACAATTAACAACAATAGATTAATTACTGTCTTCACTATAATCACACTTGAACACTTATAAGTTTTTTTCGTATTCTTTACTCATTCACGTTCGACTTCAGATTGAGACTCGGCCACCGTGTGTCTTATTTATACATCCATTCACACGATCTAGATCAGTCCAGAATATTCCCGGCCGTTATCGTACAATTCCAGTCTCATCTAACCAGTCTACACAATCCAGTGGCGTACAGTATTAATCATTAGATTTAGAGAAGATTTATTTGTTGTTAGAAAATTATAATTTAAATATTTCGTTTACAATTAGTTTGCAGTTTAAAAATGTGGTTTTTTCAAATAAGTTAAGAAATAAGTTGTTAAAAAAATTTCCATCTTTAACTTTACACAAAAATATCCATTCTAATAACAGTAGCATCGAAATTGTATTTGAATTTTCTTATGTTAATTTCAGAATAAAAAAAAGAATTGAATTATTATTTGCCGCATAAATGCATATGTTGAACAAAATTATATAATAACAGACCATTCAATAAATCAAGTAAAAATTGGAAAGGCCAGGGAGTCAATAAAGTATCAAACAAAGGAAATTAGAGCCCGAATTAATTTTAACGAAATGACGAATTTGTTAATTGAAAAAGAGTGGGCATATTCATGTACAAATGTGAACGTAGTAGGTCAGACTTTTGTAACTAATATATTAGATTCATTAGGTGTTGTAGCGCCAAGAAAAATTGTAAAATTAAAATCAGCTGAAAACAGATGGTTCAATAAAAACTGTAGGGAAGCAATTGAAAACAGAAATAGGGCATATCAAAGATTTGTATTTACAGATGAGAATGAAGATTGGAATAACTATAAGCACGCTAGAAATAATACTATAAAAGTTATAAAGGAAGCAAAAACAGTATTTTATGAAAGAAATATTGACGAAAATAAAGCAAATCCGAAGTTATTGTGGAAAAACTTAAAAGACGTAGTTGGAAATAAGAAAGGTGAACATATCTTTCAAAGTTTGAATTAAGATGGAGTAATACATAATGCCAATATGGCGGACGTATTGAATCAGTATTACGTAGGTAGTATTGAAAGTATTGTTATTAGCATAGGAACAGTTCATGTAGATATCGATAGAATCACTGACACTATACCGGTTGTAAACTGTACCATGACTCGTTTTGTGTAATAACATTACAAGATCTGAAAAATGTAATTATAGAAAATATAGCACTGATGAAATCGGTCTTGATGTTATAAAAAATCTGTTCCATATACTAGGCTATTCTTTTCTAAATCTGATTAATTTAAGTTTAGAAAAGGGTGTTATGCATGAATGTTATAAAAAATCTGTAGTGGTACCAATACCAAAATTACCTAATACAAATTTAGCTGAGCAATTGAGACCAGTAAATATGTTGCCATTTTGCGAAAAAATTTTGGAATTAGTAGTTTACAATCAACTAATTAGTTACATAAAGTCAAATAACATCCTATGTACATACCAATCGGGTTTTCGTGGCAAACATTCGTGTGAAACGGCATTACAATTGGTGATTTCTGAGTGGAAGGAGTCGTTGGATAAAGCAGGGGTCGGAATTTGCGCTGTTTTCGTAAATCTTAAGCGAGCTTTTGAAACAATCGACCGTAAAATACTACTATTAAAGCTAAAAAGATACGGATTTGATCACACCGTCTTAAGTTGGATTGAAAGTTATATAACTAATAGGTACCAAATAAAAAAAGTGAATGGGAATTTATCTAAGCAAATACTAAATAACTTTGGAGTCCCTCAAGGTAGTGTTCTTGGTCCCTTATTATTTATTCTCTATATAAATAACCTTGGGAATGTGTTGAGGAAATGTAAAATCCATCTATTTGCTGCCGACACCCTTATCTATTATGAAAATACTAATTTTGAAGAGATGGTAGCTACTGTAAACTTAGAATTAAAGGTTTTGACAGAAAAATTTAAAATCAATAAAGGGTAAATTAATTGCAATCTAAATGTATGTTTGTGGGTAATAATTATTTGTACAACAAATTTATCAGTTTAAATCTTGATATTCTAATAAATAATGAAAAAGTTGAGCTTGTTCAGGAAATAAAATACTTAGATCTAGTAATTGACCGGGAATTGAAATTTAATAAGCACATTGAATACATATAAAAAAAATTGGCAAGAAGATAGGATTTTTCAGTAGAGTTGCTCCATTTATATCAATGTCCACAAAGTTAACAGTTTATAATACACTAATATTGCCTCACTTTCTCTATTGCAGTTCAGTGTTTTATGTAAGTTGTACAAATTTTAGTAGGTTGCAGGTGCTTCAAAATAAGGCAATGCGAGTAATATTAAGATGCAACAGGTTCTCAAGTAGTCAAATGATGCCAGATACCTTGAACGGGCTTAACATTGAACAATTTCTTTACTTCCAAACTATGACTTTTATTTTTAAGATGATTAATAATATTTTACAGGACTATCTAGTACGACAGTTATTTCCTGTTACTGAGGTACACCTACGTAACACTCGTACGGCAATTACAAATAATTTTGATGTAAAAAGAACAACTAAGGGTAGTACTATGAAAAGATTGTTCCACAAGGGAATTGTACAGTTCAATCTTCTTCCTCATGAAATTAAGGCCAGTAAAACTGTTCAACAGTTTAAATCTCAACTTTTATACTTAAAGAAAAATACTGCTTAGTAATCTACGAGTAGTTAAATTGTTCTCAATGCAATTTTTGTTTAGTTAAGTTATTTTCAATGCTATATTTATTTACTATTGTATCTTTTTTGTATTATTATATTATTCTGTCTTGTTGAAACCGTACGTCTACTATGTCACTATGTGTATTAATTGTATTTACTCTCTTCTTTAGATAAATAAATAAATTTATTATTAAAAAAAAAAAATTAGTCTGTCGCCACTGTATATTGTGAAAAAAAATAAAACTGTAGGCTCTTACGATTAAAGGACTGATCGTTTGCTAAAAATCACATAATATTAAGAAATAATTACAGTTAAAAGATTCGAAAAACAAGTTTTGCATTTACCTTATGCAAAGACCAAGTTTTGCAAACAAAATGTACAAATACCAGTAAAGCAATAAAACAACTTTAATTAGTCATTTGATTATTAAACCGGTCCTGGAGTCTGGTCAAGTTTCCTTTCCCTACAAATTACCCAATAAGTGTGATAAGAAAAAAAACTAAAGTGATTCTATGCCACGATCATAGGGTAACGTCTTTCACCATTATTTTTTTCAATATAAATATCATAATCGTCAAGCCCTTGGAAGAAGTTCATTTGTATTTGTGACACCACCATTAAAAAAATTCATGACATCTTATCTGGGTTCAAACTTAAGCTAATATGATCATGTCTCGTGGGAGCACCCTGTCCCTAAGATTTGGGTATGGAAGCTCTGGCATCTACTTTCGATAGCGAACAGATTTAGAGCATACATATACTTAAAAGAGCTCTGCCGGTAGTTGTAAATTACAAATAATTATTCCATAAATTGAGTACCAAAATACATTAAGATGTGGCTAGGTATGGGTATCTACGATATCGTCCAGAAGGTCTCCGATAAATTAACTCATATTAGAGTCCTGATTTACATGAATTTGCGAAGCGCCTGTGTGGCCAATGAAATTACAATGTATTCTCCGAGTTGAGTGGGATATCAATACTGAGATTACAATAAAGCCTACCACATTATCCAGCTTGATGTATATCCAAGCATTCAAGGATAATCAGATTTCAAAACGTTTCGATCGGTTTCAACGATTGCTTCTCATAGTACATACGGCAATAATAAAAAGGTGATTTGATTGTATTTATTTCCTAATTCAGGTGCTTTAAATCTGCATTATAAAAACGTCGATTTATATCTGGAATTTAACGCTGTAAATTTTCTACCTGAAAGTAGGACGTAGTACGTAAATAGCAATATCCGTCACTGAGTCAATACTGAATTTTTATTTATCTCGACTGGATGAAAACCATTTAAAAAACTGAATTTGCTTTATCTACTTCGTTCCCTTTTCAGTGTCGTAGCCAAGGGCAAGCGAATTGTGGCATAGCTTTGATTAATTTCGTTTCAGTACTGCTTTGAAAGGGTTGTGCTTATGGTATAATGAATAAACTTTATTAATACCTATTTGATAACTTTTTACAGTTAGAAGTTAAATATTGAATAACTTAAAAAGAATAATAATAATCATAATAATAAATGTTATCACATAAAGTTTTTGTAATAACACTGTCCTGCAAAATAAAACTTATGGAGGGGGTTTCTATATTTTAATGTAACTCTATATGACTGTTTCATGCCGAATCCAAAAATGACTTGCATTTTGCTCTATCACGCAAGGTTTTTTCACAAAGTAAAAATACATGAACGGTTTTCTAATAAAATGTATTAAAATAATGCATTACAGTAAAATACTTCTCATTTTTAATTACAAAATTTAAATCAAAATTTACAAGTACCTACAAGAAAATAATATTACAAAAAAGTTGTTAACATTTTTACTTGTCTCTTTGCAAATGAAAACGCTTTCTTTTAGTTTCAAATGAACACTTAGTTGAAGCCCATTTATGTGAAGTTTCACCTTCAGAATATTCTCTCTTTAAACACCAACAATAGTCAGCCATCATGGCGACGTTCCATCTTCCTTGATATCTCATCTCCATCTGTTTAATGTCCTGGTGAAACCTTTCACCTTGTTCTTCACTCACCGCCCGGAGATTTTCTGGAAAATAGTCAAGATGGGAATGAAGCACATGAAGTTTCAAACTCATATTGCACCCCAATGTTTTATAATCTTCTAACATATCGTTGACCATATTCTTGAAATCAGCATCTCTGTTATTACCTAAGAACTTTTGAACTACATTTTTGTAGCCAACCCATGCAGCCTTTTCTTTATCATTCATTGTTGAGTCAAACACTCTGTCTTTCATTAACTTTCTAATTTGTGGCCCAACAAAAATACCTTCCTTAAGATTGGCTTCTGATAAACTAGGAAACTTTGAACATAAATACTTGAAGCAGTTACAGTTTTTGTCGAGAGCTTTAACAAATTGCTTCATTAGCCCCAACTTAATGTGTAACGGAGGCAGAAGAACTTTTTTCGGATCGACCAAACTTTCTTGTAAAATATTTTTTGAACCAGGTACTAAATTAATTCTACGTGGCCATTCTTTCTTTTGCCAATGTTCACCTCATGCTCTACTGTCCCATTCGCATAAGAAACAGGGCATTCTAGTATAGCCAGACTGTTGGCCTAAGAGCATACCTAAGATTTTAAAATCTCCACATAACATCCAGTTGTGGCCTACATATTTCACCTTTTCAAGTATGAGTATCAAATCTTCATATCTTTCTTTTAAATGAACAGAGTGTGCAACCGGGACTGATGCGTATATATTACCAGTATGCAACAATACACCCTTTAAACTCCTTTTAAATGAATCTATAAACAACCTCCAGTCATTTGGTTGATAAATGGATGCTCTTAACTTGCTAACCAATCCTGGAACATCATGGCAGTAAACAAAGGATCCCTCTTGATCAAAGTATTCTAAAAATTCAGTTTCACGTTTTCTATACCGTGAGAATGTCGTTCCTAGAAGAAGTAAATTCTCTTCACTCAGTCTAGATCCCAAAAGTTCAGCAGACTCTTTTGAAAGTCCTATGTCACGAATTAAATCGTTTAGTTCATTCTGAGTAAAAAGCTGAGGCTGAGTACTTTTTAATGAAAAGTCTTCATCCGAATCTTCAATTTCTGATTGCGAATCAGAATCGGACGACAAAAGAGTATAATTCTCTGGTACAGCAGGTACAGATACATCAGGCCCATGCGCTACTGGCCTTATTGCTGATGGAAGGTTCAGATAAAATATTTTTTTCTTATTTTTAGTATTAAAGCCACTCACGTCACACAAGCAAAAGTAACAATTTTCTGCATGATTGCTGGGTCCCCGCCACACCATTGGTATGCCAAAAGGTAAGGATTTCTTTTTATTTTGAGTCCACTTCCGTAACGATTCAACACATGTATGACAAGCTCTGTCTGGCGCCCATGTTTTGTCTTGGTCTCTAAGCTTTACACCAAAGTACGCATAGTAACTTCTTTACACGAATTCCGTAATATTTCTTTGTATTTTTTTAACTGTATATGAACCACAAATGTAACAAAACACATCGGCGCTGTTTTTACAATGTCTTGAGGACATGACGAATTTTTAATAACTTTATCACGATATTATATACTGTAAGTACACGTTCAACCACAGTTAACTTACTACTGACTGCTGTATGTGCTTTTCGAAAACTATGTGTATATTCTGGTTCTAACTAGAACCGTCTACATTAAAAGGCAGTGGTCCTTAACAATTTTATTTTAAAAAGATATGTATTAATTACTAATAATGTCGTTATGTATGTTTGGAGTAAACACGAAAACTAATAATACTGCAGAGTTCAGAACGACTTAATTACTCTACAAATGTAAAAAAATTGTAGACCCCTAAAACCATGCAGGCCTGTGTAATAGACATTAGACAAACCTTTTTCGTCAAAAATATATGATTAGAAAAAAAAGGAATCATAGATATTTTTATGTCAATTAGCTGTAAATATTTACGAATAAAATTACACAAATCAAATAATCAACTGAGTAATCAACAAACACTACTTATAAATAATTTTCGTTACGCCCTCCATATTGACCAAAACATATTTGGAATCATTTTCTTGAATATGATGTAGCTTTTAAAATTGTAGCACCTTCTATGCTTGCAGAGGCATCTGTTATTTTTTGCTTTAGATGTTCTATATTCAGGGACGGTGTTGCATATACCATATTTTATTCATGGGAAATAGTTTTCTAAAAAAATGTAAATGCATAGCCTTCAAAACAAGTATGGCCCTATGTTTTCCAATAAGTCCACACCAAAATTTTACAACAAAGTGACCTTTATGTTGTATTTCATGAGCAGTGTGAAGATTTTCATATGTCTATTGATGATTGTTATGCCTTAAACTTAAACTTAAACGTACTTCCAAAAATATCTCACATTATTTTTGTATGATATATGTCTTTTCTGCAAGTAAAAGCTTAAATAATTTTTCTTAAACTAGATTCTAACTTTTTAAATATTTTTCCGTCTGGTAAAAGGCGATCTGGATATTGTTCAGCATATAGACGACGAGTAAAAGTTGTATTTCTATTCGCTTGTCCATATACAAGAATCATCTACTTTTTCATTATGAGTTTCCATTAGTTTTAAGTAACTTAACACAGTAGTCGTATATTTATTACAAAAAATGCCTATTTTATGACATAAATGTCAAAATAATCAAGTGTTTTCATGGTAATAATTCTATTTATTTTCCTAACATTGCTATTTAATTACATCAATCATATAAAAGGTATAGGTTGGAATTATGTATCAACCATTTGGTTTGCTCATGTCTCGAAAACTAATGATTTTTGCGAAAGAAATTATTAGAAAAACTTTTTCAAATTCGTTTCATCTACCAAACTGTGCAATGAAAATGTGGTATCCATGGAAAAATAATAAGACGCGTCGCGACGACTAGCATCGATGGACCAAAAACATGATTTACCAACAGATTTGTAGAGTAAGTTGAACTCAATGAACGCTTTTGATTTTTCAAATATCTCTTTCCGTTTAGGAAATAAAAGCCCTGGGCGGGAATTATGGGACACCCTATACAATATTTAATACTTTTTTTGCATTCCGTTTTTGTATTTTAACTCACATACAGGATGGCACATCGAAAAAAGTCCACCACGGTTTATGCCATTTTGACTCACTTTTGAAAATGCGGTTAAACAACTCGATTTCATTTTCAAGGGAGACACCTCAATTCACAATTTGTATGTGTTCCACCTTATGTAAAACATGTTTCAAAATTGTGTCACTTGATTGCTCTTGCCATTTTAGTTTAGCAGTCTAATTTAAATGGTGGATTATCTCCAAGTCCATATTGTCCGTCACTATATTTGCAGATGGTTTGACACCAGTAATATGGACTTTTATTAAATATGATTTGAACGAAACAACTACTCAGCGGGCAAATACCCCGACCTGTATTGGATTATACCTTCAAATCATGATAGATCGGTAGCGAATATCATTTGTCAATTCCTAACCAGACATAGACCGGTTTCGAGCTTATTAGTTCTCCTCAGTATGCCATAGGTTATGGAACAGACCAATGATAGTGGCCAACCTGCTACTCATATACTGACTAAGGTAAATTTAATAGTGGTGAGTGTTATGTGAAACTTCTCATATGGTCCAAATGCTACTATCCGATCGACATCATAGATGTCTCTGTGGCGGATAGCGACTTGCGAAGCAAGGACCGAGAGTGGCGACCTCTAGCCCAGGTGGACTAAACTACTGTTATTAAATATGATTTGAACGAAATAACTACTCAGCGGGAAAATACCCCGACCTGCATTGGATTATACCTTCAAATCATGATAGATCGGTAGCCAATATCATTTGTCAATTCCTAACCAGACATAGACCGGTTTCGAGCTTATTAGTTCTCCTCAGTATGCCATAGGTTATGGAACAGACCAATGATAGTGGCCAACCTGCTCCTCATATACTGACTAAGGTAAATTTAATAGTGGTGAGTGTTATGTGAAACTTCTCGTATGGTCTAAATGCTACTATCCGATCGACATCATAGATGTCTCTGTGGCGGATAGCGACTTGCGAAGCAAGGACCGAGAGCGGCGACCTCTAGCCCAGGTGGACTAAACTACTGTTATTACCACACTACACTCACCACTACTCAATTTACCTACCTCTATTTATCTATCATGATTTGAAGGTACATTCCAATACAGGTCGAGGTATTAGCCCGCTGAGCAGTTGTTTCGTTCAAATCATATTTAATAACAGTAGTTTAGTCCACTTGGGCTAGAGGTCGCCGCTCTCGGTACTTGCTTCGCAAGTCGCTATCCGCCACAGAGACATCTATGATGTCGGTCGGACAGTAGCATTTGGATCATATGAGAAGTTTCACATACCTCTCACCACTACTCAATACGGACTTTGTTGTAACGTCAAATCGAATCTTTCAACCGCAAAGTCTGTTTTCAATTATGTTATGTAATGTATGTTGCGAAGCAATTTCCAATTCAATATGTATTTCCATTATTTTAGTAGAAATAAACATATTTAAAATTTATTACTGCGAGTTCAGCTCCTTTTGTTGAATCAAGCAACAGAACGAAATAACAAAAGGAAAAATACTGTGTGTGATTTTCTAAAATAATGAATAACTGTATAAGTGTAGAATGTTTTATGAAAGTAATTTTTACCCTATTGTTTCACGTTGCGTGTCTGCCGCCAGCTCCGGGAGCTTTGAGTTCATACAAGTTTCGCCACCATAAAATGGGGTGCTCAGATTATTGTTAGAATAAATAAGAAAACTTGAATTATTCCTGTTAAGCCATTTTATTTTCACATTTCTACTTTCGAGACGTATGCGCTCCAACGTAATATAAGTTTATATAAGCGAAATAATGTGGAGGCGGGCTTTTCTTTATTTTTATACCTGTTTGTTGTATTTTTATTTTAGTTGTTGCAATGTTTGCATTATTACTTTTTTTTACAAGTGCTACTTAACTTGAGGTATGTTAAATAGTTAATAAATCAGGTCCAAACAGACCAAGTTGTAACTCTTCACTCTTGACCATAACACAGGACACAATTGACAGAAAATTTGTCGTACCAAACACTATCTAGTTGGCACCTTTGAGGGCTTGTAGTTCTGAAGGAAGCAATTTTCAATCAATTGATTTAACTGTCTTGTGTCAAATATTAATTAGTGTATTTCATAATAATGGCTTTTCTAGTAGTAGCAAACTTTTATTCCAGACATAATCTTAATTAAAACTTCAACACGTCATTTGCAACAGAATTAATTCTAATCTAATGTCAAATTTGCAGTTCCGCAAGGATCAGTTTTAGGGCCCATATGATTTATAGATCTATATATATGACTTATACAACTCAGAAATAAATGCAATATTAATTATGTGTCCAGCTAATTTAAATCTAACTAACTAATTTGGTCATGTCAGTCTTAGTAAATGAGCTTAAGCTCACACAATCTAATGATGAAATTGTTTTTTTCAAACACGTGAAGACTGAATAATTCAAAATCAGAAACAGTGACTTTTGGTCTATATATCATACAAAATTGCAGTAATACTGTAAAGTTCCTAGGAGAGTATCTATACCATAAATTAATATTGAATCAACGTTTGTATGTAATTAAATATCGAGGAATATCATAATTAGAAACATATTTAACAATGTATCTTCTAATCGCATATCACGACCTTAGCCACTCAATCATATGACTAACTTATTTGGAGAGCATATTTCCTCTTGTAACAATACTTTTTGAATACAAGGGAATCCCATCTGTATATACAAATCACGGAACTAAAACTAATGACTAGGCCTGGCCAAGCTCATTAATCCTACAGAGACGTACTGGGTATGCATCATATCATAATACTTGAATAAGTACAATAATAAAAATAAAAATATTTTATATATTGTGATGTATGTTTTTGTACTATTTCGTTCGCTTTATATTTTTTTTTTATGTATTTCCTTATATTTTGTAAGCTTAGTGCTGCACATTATTATTAAAGTGTTAAATGACGTTCACACATGTACATTGTATATCTAAGTGATAACTAATACTAAATAAATAAATAAAATAAATGGAAATAAATTATATTAATACTGGTACACTTTATAAAAATATGTACAAAACTCACCTTCTTAAGCAGATTTATAAAGTAGCTTGGTTGTTGTTATCACAAACTGGAACACTTCTACAATAACTGTGTAGCATCAGATATGTTTCTACAGTTGTCTCAGTAAACGATGTTCGCTGTGTTGAAAAAATATGTTTGTATTTTGAAAAAGACCATTCGACATCTACGGAAGTAATACAGGCATAAGTAAAACACTCTGTGAACTCACTTAACGCAGCTGTAGATGCACCATCATAAATTTGTCTTAATTTGGTAAAATCAGGATCTTTCCGTAATACACTCTCGAATTTTTCAATAACGGGCTTATTATTTTCGTCATTTATAGTCTGTAGCTGTGTATTTAGATCGTCCACTATTTGCAGCGATTCTACTAACAACAACGAAGTATTTTGCAATTTTTCTATTGCGTCGTGTAGTCCTCTATAATTGTTATAAATAGTTTCTAAATCTGTTTCAAGGGAAACATCTTGAAAGCTTCTCTGGCTTTCCTTAATAGCTACAGCCTCGTTAGGGTTGAACTGTAGTATCACAGCTATTATTTGTTGAAAATATTCAGCATAATAAAAAGCTGCCTTCAACCACGTTCCCCAACGTGTAAGAATCGGCTCTGGTGGTTCCAGAATACCAGGACACAGTGTGTGAAATGCTCGAAGCCGTTTAGGAGATTTGGGAAATACTTTTTTTGTATTTGCTATTAATGCATCTACCTCTGGAAAACATTTTCGAACCGTTTCTGCTACAAGATGGAACGTATGCATTCTACACGTAACATGTAAAAACCTACAATTGTCTCTTTGAAGAAAATGGCCCACCAAACGCATTGTCGCAGAACCGCCAGTCACAAACATCAACACTTGACTTGTTGACAGTGCAAATTTTTCGAAAGTCTCCAACACCATCCGCGTAATTGTTTCGCCAGTATACGCAGTTAGTCTTTTGCTAGCTAGTAAAAGTGGAAATGTTGGTTTAACAGGGTCGAGTACTCATACTATAACATTTAAAATAGAATTTTTTTTTACAATCTGTTGTCTCGTCCAACACATAACCACAGCCGTGTATTTTTTAATGCACATTTAATCCTATTTACAATGTCTTCACGAACACTTGGTACATATCTACGTAACGATGAACGACTTGGTAAATTCACCTGGGGATTGTATTTATTCCAGAACTCCCGAAATGCTGGTTTATCCAATATGCGCAGGGGAACATCACAGGCAATCAGCATTAACAGTAAATCAAATATAAACTGAGGTTCCAAAGAAGACACGCCATTTTTTTTATTTTTATGCCGGTTACTACTGACATGAATTTTGCAGCCGTATTTATTCCATCACATTAAGTTTTGATCAGAAACTTTACAAATTATTTTACATCCATCATAGAATAAATCCGGAAATTCACCGATAAGTTTATTCACTTTATCAGCGTACGGTCGTTTTCTACTCTCTACGCTCAACATTATTTATTAGTACTCTATGCATCGACCGACAGATAACAACTGAAGTGTGTCGTGTCATCGTCATCGTAAACAAGCGCGCGATGGCATTGGTATTGCGCCCGACCCTGAATCTACCATCGCTTGGCCAGGCTTAGTCATAAGTTTCTCTCTTTGCAGAAATATACATTACATTAGATTTGCCAGCATTGAGGGGTAGACCATTTTGATTATACCAACCTTTTATGTTTCAAGATTTCTTTGACGTTGATGTTTGTGACCGACGGTGCTGCGACAATGTGTTTGGTGGGCCGTTTTCTTCAAAGAGAGGATTGTAGGTTTTTACATGTTACGTGTAAAGTGCATGCGTTCCATCTTGTAGCAGAAACGATTCGAAAATGTGTTACAGAGGTAGATGCATTAATAGCAAATACAAAAAAAGTATTTCTCAAATCTCCTAAACGGCTTCGAGCATTTCACACCCTGTGTCCTGGTATTCTGGAACCACCAGAACCGATTCTTACACGTTGGGGAACGTGGTTGAAGGCAGCTTTTTATTATGCTGAATATTTTCAACAAATAATAGCTGTGATACTACAGTTCAACCCTAACGAGGCTGCAGCTATTAAGGAAAGCCAGAGAAGCTTTCAAGATGTTTCCCTTGAAACAGATTTAAAAACTATTTATAACAATTATAGAGGACTACACGACGCAATAGAAAAATTGCAAAATACTTCGTTGTCGTTGGTGGAATCGCTGCAAATAGTGGACGACGTAAATACACAGCTACAGACTATA
The DNA here is from genome assembly GCA_029963845.1 of Rhamnusium bicolor. NCBI lineage: Eukaryota > Metazoa > Arthropoda > Insecta > Coleoptera > Cerambycidae > Rhamnusium > Rhamnusium bicolor. Next base: position 415,577 of record JANEYF010003956.1, on the reverse strand, counting down.
AATGAGGCAAAAAAATAAGCCCGTTATTGAAAAATTCGAGAGTGTATTACGGAAAGATCCTGATTTTACCAAATTAAGACAAATTTGTGATGGTGCATCTACAGCTGCGCTAAGTGAGTATACAGAGTGTTTTACTTATTCCTGTATTACTTCCGTAGTTGTCGAACGGTCTTTTCAAAATACAAACATATTTTTTCACCACAGCGAACATCGCTTACTGAGACAACTGTAGAAACATATCTGATGCTACACAGTTATTATAGAAGTGCTCCAGTTTGTGATAACGACAACCAAGCTACTTCATAAATCTGCTCAAGAAGGTGAGTTTTGTACATATTTTTATAAAGTGTACCAGTATTAATAAAATTTATTTCCATTTATTTTGTTTATTTATTTATTTATTATTAGTTATCACTTAGATATACAATGTACATGTGTGAACGTCATTTAACAGTTTAATAATAATGTGCAGCACTAAGCTTACAAAATATAAGGAAATACATAAAAAAGAATTTAAAGCGAACGAAATAGTACAAAAACATACATCACAATATATAAAATATTTTTGTTTTTATTATTGTACTTATTCAAGTATTATGATATGATGCATACCCAGTACGTCTCTGTAGGATTAATGACCTTGGCCAGGCTTACTTATGACTATAAACTAGATATATGTACTACAAATTAGACATAATACTAATACTGATTGAATTATTTAAAGATTTTGGTGTACATTTGACGTTAAACCTACTTTTACTGACATCTATCTCAACACTACTTTTTAATATTTTTATTAAATCCATATTAGAACATGCGTCCTTAATCCGTGGTGTGTCACATATACCAAATTCCAAGTATTCAGAGACGCTTCTTAAAGTAAGAGTAGATTGTATAACGCAAATATTTTTTATTACAATATTTTACGAGAAGCTGTATGCTGCATATGACTATCTTTTCATCTTTTTACTATAGAATCAGCCGATCCCTGTGTGTATAATGATAAAATAATACGTGAAATTCCTTAGGCCATCAAAAATAAGCACCCGTATAAACAGAGGTTCAAATTAGAATAAAGTGAGCGGAAAGATTAATTTTAAACTCCACGATAAAGGTTTCACGGATTTTGTATTATCTAATAATTGGAAAAACTTAGTGATAATTGGTTGAAAGACTGTTAAGCCAACATTTTGATAAGGCCCTATCTCGAGTGCGATCCTCAAAACAATTATTGTCCGCCGGTTGCCGACTTGAGTGAAATAAAAACAAAATGCGGCAATTTATTTTCGCTTATTTGAAGAATAATTTTATTCAAATTAATTGCACTTCTGCCTCCTCAATGAAAGCAAAATTAATATTTAAAATGCGCATGGAACAGGGAAAATATTAAATGGCTATGGAAAAATGGATAAATGGTTTCGTACCGCTGGAAAAGTTTATTTAGTTGAATATTTTAAAAACCTATTTTGTTCGGATTTGTGTTACAGATTGCAAGGGATGAAAGTGGGTTGTTTTGAAAATTGAATAGTATAGAAAAATTATATACACGGAATCGATGAAAAATGGTGCATGTGTATAAATTGCAGTTATCTGTATGAAAGACACTTAGAATCTATCCAATATACAGGGTAAGTCAATAATATGTTCTCCTTCGATAACCTTTGAACCGTTAGTGATACAACAATTTATTAAATACAAAAGTTTTTTGGGTCGATAAGATCTATCATTTAAAATGATTGTGAAATGTACAGGGTGCTTATATTTTCTGTTACACATAAAAAATACTTTTTTTTAATGGAACACCCTATATATTTTGTCACTATTTTATTAAATGAGAAGAGTATTATACAGTGACGTTTTGTTTTTAGATTTGCATGCAACGTTGCCAAGTTATTTAACATTTTCTGGAAATTTAATGCTTTATAAGGGTCCGTTTAATAATTTTTATTTACCTATGAAAACAAGCTGGGTAAGCAAATATTATACTATGCTTAGTTCATACTACACGCTAAGTATTAGTACATTTTTTACATTATTCTATTTTACAGGGTGTCCATGACGGCATGTCAATTAATGCGAATATCAAATGGGAAAAACTCTGATTTTTTAAATAGAACACCCTGTATTATTTTACGTGGTTGGATTCTTCCTTCAAATTGCTTTCTTTTTTTGTATAACACTTCTTATACCTAACTGTTGAAGTTTTGGAGATAATTAATGTTTTCTGTTTAACCTCACAATCATACTAAAAATTAATACAATTTTATCAAGAATGGCTTTGGAAAAACAAAAATTGCGGTCAGGCGAAAAATTATTTTCTATAAAATCGTAAAGAAAACAGTAAAAGTAGCAAATTTATTGAACTTGAATGACAAAATTTACACCTCACCTTAGGTATGTACATAACAAAATAAAAGTGTAATTTTGAACGTAAACAGTAAATAGAAGAGAAAAAATAAAACAAGTTACAAAATATGCTCAACGTGATTGTGATTGTAAATTACAAATTCTGATTCTATGAAGAAATGAGTCACTTACATTTTGCAACATGTTAGGCGTGATGGTGTCGAACGCTAGTCGAATGCTGCATGTCTTCTCTTATAGTTGGTGATATTTTGTACACTAATCCTTTAATGTACCACCAAAAAAAAAAGTCCAATTTTGTCAAATCTGCCGACCTTGGTGGCCATTGAACTGGTACTCCTCGACCTATCCAATTGTCACCAAATGTAACATTTAAAAAGTTTCTTACGGCAATATTATAATGGGGTGGAGCTCCGTCGTGCTGGAGCCACATCCTCTGTAAGACATATCGAGGACACCCGCTAAACAATCCTCCCAGTGTATTTTGTAAAAAATCGAGGTACACATTCCCAGTCAAGTGACCATTAAAGAAATGCGGTCCAATTACATATTCACCTACTATCCCTGCCCACACATTGAGTGACCATCGGTGTTGATTATCTACAGTTCTCGTAAAATGAGGGTTCATGGTATCACAGTAGTGTAAGTTATGTCTATTAACACAACCATTTTTATGAAATGTGGCCTCATCAGTGAATAGCACGAAATCAAAAAATTGCGGCTGTTGGTGAATCTTATTGAGTGTCCACTGACAAAATGTTACCCTACGTTCGAAATCATTTGGCTCTAGTTCCTGAAGCAGTTGAATATGATAAGGACGAAAGTTTTCTGTCCTCAATATTCTTGTTACAGAGGATTGACTTATATCAAGTTGTCCATTAATTTATCTCGTACTTTTATGCGGATCTTCAACGACAGTTAATGTAACTTGAAACATTTTTTCTTCATTTGTTGCTAGTTTTGTACGTTCATGGAAGTGCGATCATTCTCATCTTAAGTCATGATAAACTTTAAAGATTTTATTTCATTGCCTGTCTATAAAAAAAGTCGCTCCTCTACAGTGCAATTTAGAGCAAGTAATGTAGTTTTCAACTCCCTTTTGCTCACATCGGCGAGTCCTACCGAAGTACAGCAAGAATATATCTTTTCTACGAGGAAAGAAAGTTAATAAAAGTAACATGCAATAAAGTTGGGGTCATATTTACCACTGCCTCCGTCCAGTTTGACACACAATTGAACAAAATTTTTAGATTATTGTGATGCTCCATTTTTAAGCATAAAATGGTTTGTTTGTGATTGTACAAAATCTCATTATTTGATCTGAAACGGTTTTGAAGATATTTAATAAAAACCATTCTAAAGGACCCACCATTATGTGGCTGTGGCTCCATTAGCAAGCACCTTATTAAAAAACTGTATTATTAAGGTTTTCATCATTACTTGACGTGCTTTATGTACTCCTAAGTGTTGATACTCATTTTGAAAACATCTTTTACATTAAATCTCTGCGGTATTTAGGTTGATTTATTTGTTTTCGTTTATCGATATTATTAACAAAAACACAATGATAGAATAAAAGACTTTACTTTGTTTTTTATCATTATTTATAGTTTCTAACAGTGGCGGTCGGTCCATGGAAGCAAGGGAAGCAGTGCTTCCCCTGGGATTATTAAAAAAAAATACATAAATAGAACCTAATTATTATTTATCACATACATTAATCATTAAAATTTACTTTTACGCAATATCAATAGACACGGCCCTGCTTTTGAGCAGCTGAGATAATGTTGCACGCTAAAACCGTAACTATGACGCACTCGATTAATCGAGCCAACACGAACTCGCGCGACCTCGATATATGTAAGCAGAGACAACTGTCTCTGATGTAAGTAGGTAACTTATTGAAATGCATCCCATCCCCACTTCATAATCTTGATATCTGAGCTGTATAGCATCGTAATACGTTTTATTTTATAGATTTTAATCTCGATTTTAATATCGATTTTAATATTATACTTAATATTAATCTTCCTAGTATTATTCTCAGCTTTTGTGCTATATTTGTAAAAACTTTTTTTGGTGTTTCTAAACCTGTGATGCGGCGACAAGTGATTTTTAAAACGTTGAATATTAGTGCGCATGTAAGCAGATTTAGAATTACTTATTAAATTTGGAAACTGGTTCTAGCACTGTGGAAAATATTATTTGCGTTTGTGTGGTGTGCAATTTGTTGAAAAGGGGATTTTCAACATATTCGTTTCAAGATAAACTGGATATTATTAGAAATGGGAAACCAACACCTGATTTAAAATTCTTAAAAACGAAAGTTAAATCATGCTATAGGTACTTTAACGTTGAAGAGTACAGTGCTAATCAGTGGTTAAGGGGTTGTGAAAATTTGTGTAAATTGTTTTGTTGGCCATGTGTACTGTTCACAAATGAAAAAGGTGTTTGGAATAAAAATGGCTTTTCAGATTTAAACAACATTCACAAAGTGACAAAAAGGCATGGTAAGTGTGAAACTCATTTGCGAGCGGTGCTAAAAGAATAAACATTTGGAAAATCACGAATTGAGCATTCATTAGATCAGCAGTTGAAAGAAAGTGTTAAAAGGACTTATTGACATTGTTTGTTTTCTCGACGAAAATGAACTTAGTTTTAGAGGTCATACTGAATCTCGAAGCGTTGCTAAAATAGGGGCAATATTATCAATTTAGTTGATTTATTAGCAAAATACGATACAATTTGAAGTAACCATCTGGAACACTCCACGGTATTTCGCGGTACATCAAATCAAATTCAAAATGATTTGATTCAGTCGATAAGCAATATTGTTTTAGAAAAGATCAAGTAAGAAATAAAAAAGCTCCTTTTGTTGCAGTTATGTTAGATGAAACAACCGATATTACGAATATTAGTCAGTTGTCAATCGTAGTACGATACATAAATCCAAATGGGAAAATCCAAGAGCGCTTTTTAGGATTTTTAGACGTAACAACGCCATGAACGGCCGCAGCTTTATATACTATAGTTTGTCAGATAGTCGATGATCTACAGTGTGGTGCTAAACTTATCGCCCAAAGTTATGATGGGGCCGCTGTAATGGCTGGTGAATTGGGGGGCTTGCAGGCCAAAGTAAAAGAGACTTTTCAGAATGCAATATTTGTACATTGTTTTGCGCATCGATTAAATTTAGTTCTAGCTCAATCTGCAGCGTGTCTTAAAGAGTGCAAAGTGTTTTTTTCAAGTATTAGTGGAATGACTGCCTTTTTTTCAAAATCATCAAAACGGACACGAGAATAAAAACTTTTTCAAGAAATTCAACCAGTGAAGAGCGGCTTTCAAAATTGTCCCTGTTGACAATAGAAAGTGACTTTGTGAAGGAAATGTCCAAAAATTCAAACTTTTACGACGAAGTTATTTCCGACATCGCAAAAAAGGAGAGGCGGATTAAACTACATTGTAAATAGGTAGGTATGTGCATGTTAACTACTTAACTAGCTGGCTCAATTTATAGTTGGCTAGAGAGTGCACGATGGCTAGTGTGACTGAACAAACTCTCTATTTCGCTGCGGGTTCAATCCTCGCCACCGGCGCTGGCAATGTCGGTGGATATGGCTGTGTGTCTGCGTTTTTTTCATAAGTGTAACCCTCGCCCGTGCAGCTTCAGCTTTGGAATCGGAGGTTGTCTAATTTTTGTGATGTTTTTATGTTCTATGTTTATTGAGGAGTGGCGGTCCTACAAGTGTACTTTTTTCTAGATGTCATAACTTTGCAGCTTTCGATATTTTCTTTAAAATGAGTATACGGAAGCCACGTCCCTTTTCTTAAAATAATTTTTGCCTCGCTTCGCTCGGGGCCTCGCGCTACCCATCACTCTATATCACAAACTGCTTCCCCTGTATCAAAACTCACCGCACGCCCCTGGTTTCTAATTAGATAAATTGGATACCAGGCTTCATTTACATTACACTTTAGATCTTTATATTTATCTATATGCTTAAAAGCGTAAGACGCAAATATTAGACCTCCACGTAGTGGTATTATTTTTATCAGTTCATACAATCGAAACAAAATACTTATGCAGATTGGAATATGACTCGCAGTGATTTCAATTATATCTGCTGCATACGCGCATATAGTGTTTGCTACGTATGGTTTATTTCAAACTTATTTGCAACATAAAAAGCATCGGCTTCTTTGACGGCGGTAAATTGATCAAAGAAGCCAACGTTTTTTATGTTGCAAATAAGTTTGATATAAACTGAACATACGTCCATGACCAGCGTTAGATTTGCCACACTCTAAATTAGTAAGTGATGCATCGGTGGTATTAATGTCGCTTCGTATGATCATTATTCTGTGTAATATGCTTCACTGTATAGTAAAAAATGTCTATAAAGCTCCCACAGAAATAACAATTGATTCAAATTGCAATATGCATTGTCCAGGAATATAATTATCTGCTCCAATAATTCACTGTATGCATCGGCAGTAATTTCTCTCCAAAAGCAATAAAACCTCCGGAATTATAATGGTCCGAAATTTGAATATAAACTTTTCCGTTCTCCCGAGACTTAACCTTATCAGAAAAATCCTGGAACTACATAAAATGACACTGAAATATTAGGGACCAATTTACATGAAATAAATGAAAGTAACCATCTTCCATCAACAGACACTGGGGGTGAATAATTAAAAACAAAATTGAACGAAATGTCGCATTCCAAAAACTTAATTAAGCGAAAGATGTTATCTGCGTACGCAGAATTTGAAATTAAAGCTTTAATTTTATTTAGATTTCACCCAGCCCGGTTTACTTCGGACTCGGAGTTGAAAAAAGTTTTTTTTTTCGTCGACTTGCTACTCAATTACAGGATGCCTCGGTTGACTTTTCTGCCCTATTTTATTTATACAAGTGTGGTAATCTGACAGTAGCAAGTTTGTTAATTAGTTAAAAATTTTAAAACACTTGTTTCAACTTCCACGGATTTGCGTCTAGATAAACAGACCGTTGCGATGGTCGGTGAAAGTGGTTTAGTAGAAATTTCATCTCTAAAATTTAGTGGAGCGGTCGAGCCACTCCAGCGCATATAAAAAATTTTCGAGGTGTAAAGTAATGCCACTTTAACAGAAGTGTTCTCTCTCCTGGTTGATCGAGACAAAAGATAGAGACAAGAATATGAAATAATTGTAAAATAATTAAAACAATTATCTTTTCGTTTATATCTCTTTAACTCAAAAACGAAAAAATGAACTGGTCTCAAACTTTTACCGTGTTATCATTATATATTTGTTAACAAAATGTGTACGATATAATCAGAATTTTATAAAATCCCCATAGAAATAGTCTAATGGTGATAAGTACAGCTGCAAATCGTTTGTGTGTGTATCATGGTCGTAGAGTGCAGATGTATTTATTGTCGCCGGCATTCACCTTGACCGCGATACTCTTTCCCCAGTCCAGTCTATTATTAGCTTTCGAGTTGTGTACACGTTAAGTCTCTTGGGCGTATTGCATATTATTTTTGTGTTTTTATTTTATTTGCTGTACTGTATTGTTGATATTAATTTAATAATAAAGCATGGCAGACGTACGCAGGGATAGAGAACGGCCATTTGCTGACAAAGTGTATAAATTTATAGGTGAATTCCCAGATTTATTCTATGATGGTGCTAAAATAACTTGTCAAGTGTGCAAGAAAGATTTGATGTGCTGGGATAACCGTGATTGTGGACTTCACGTAAATAGTGTACACTATAAAAATAAAAAAATGGCGTGCCTTCGACAACACAGTTTATGTTTGATTTACTATTAATGCCGATTGCCTGTGATGTTCCGCTGCACATACTCGATAAACAACCATTGCGAGAGTTCTGGAATAAATACAATAACCAGGTGAAATTATCAAGTCGCACAACGTTATGTAACTATCTATCAACTGTACACGTAGACATGGTAAATAAGATGAAATGTGAATTAAAAAATACACGGCTGTGGTTATCTGTTGATGAGACAACAGATTGTAAAAAAAATTCTATTTTAAATGTTATAGTACGAGTACTGGACCCTCTTACACCGACAGTTCCACTGTTACTAGCTAGCAAAAGACTAAGTCAGTGTACTAGCGAAACAATTACCAATGTGGTGCTGGAGACGTTGGAAAAATTTGAACTGTCAAAAAGTCAAGTGTTGATGTTTGTGATTGATGGCGCCGTGACAATGCGTTTGATAGGCCGTTCTCTACAAGAACAAGGTTGTACATTTATACATGTTACGTGTAAAGTGCATGCTTTACATCTTGTGGCAGAAACTATTCGAAAAGGCTTTCCAGAGGTGGATGCATTAATAGCAAGTACAAAAAAAGTGTTTCTTAAATCTGCTAAACATCTCCTTGCATTTCATAGCAAATGTCCCGGTATTCCTGAACCACCACAGCAGATTCTTACACGTTGGGGAACATGGTTGCAGGCAACTTTTTATTATGCTGAATATTTCCAACAAATAAAAGCTGGGATACTACAATTCAATCTAGATGAGGCTGCAGCTATTAAGGAAAGCCAGACAAAATTCGAAGATACTTCCGTTGAAACAGCTTTTAAAAATATTGCAAAGAACTATAAGCCATGACATGAAAGCATAAAAAAATTAGAAAACAGTGCGTTGTCGTTAGCGGAGTCGCTGCAAATAGTGGACGAAAAAAATCTACCGCTACACGCTATAGGTGACGCAACAAATGAGCGCGTGAAAGAAAAGTTCGCAAGTGTGTTAAATAAAGACACCGGTTTTACCAAATTAAGGAAAATATGTGATGGTGCAGCCCCAGATAGATTAGGTGCGTTCAAAGACTATTTTACGTATGCGTGTATTACATCAGTAGATGTCAAACGGTCGTTTTCAAAATATAAGAATATATTTTCACCAAAGCGAACATCACTCATGGAGACAACCATAGAAACATACTTGATGCTACAAAATGGCTACACATCTTTTCCAGTTTGTGATAAGCAAGCTAGTTCATCTAGCTAGTTAAGAGGGTAAGTATTACATACATTGTTATAAATTGTAACAGTTTATTGTTTCTCGTATTAGTTAATTTCGCGTACGTCACTGTCCCACGGAACATTTTTGACAGCCCTAGTGATAAGTCAGGAGAATGCGCTGTCCATAGAATTGGCCTTCCTCGATCGGTTTGGAAATTGTTTATCTAAATACTGATCATGTTGAAAAACTATCTCATTGGTTCTAAATTCTTCTGGGTGCTGCTCAAGTATTTCCTTAATTCTTGGCATTATTTCCTCTTTTTTTAATGAAACTTCAACACCCTGTATCCAAGTTATAGTACATTTTTCTAATTATGTTCATAGAAGAAATTCCTATTATTTTTACATACTCCATACATTCCTGAAATTTGTTCCTGGGAAATTGGACCACATTGTATATAAAGAACACTGAAAAGTTTCTTTAAATTTGAATTGCACACACCGCATGCTGTATCAGAATAAAAGCAATTTTAAATGTGTTCTGCCGGTTAGTATTACATAATAGCAATTAATAATTATTACGAAAATTGTTAATAACGCCCCACTTTAATTTGAGCAAAATACTGGACATAAATTGCTTTCGGCTACACACTATTCGAAATTCGAAATCCGACTCGTCGCTTAGGACAAAAGGGAACTCCCTACTGAATATATAGTTATATAATAAACTTCTGAAACTGCATGGGCTATGTTAACAAGGGTAGAATAATCTATTAGCAGAAACAATATGAAACTATTTTACAAATTTCAATTTAGGTTGCATCGTTTTATGTACCGTGTACAGGAAATTCTCTCCTATCGATTGTGCTGTACCCTTGTAAGTCCTTTTTTGGTTAATAGATTGTAAGCACCAACACATTAAGGGTATATAACCCTCAAGTTTAAACAATGAATAAAGGAGGCTGAGAGTCACGAGAAGTGGGCCAGATTTTGAGTTTGACTTATGTTAAAAAGAATTATACAGGGTGTTTCGAAATCTTCAGTCAAATTTGTATCGTACGTTATAAACATTATACACTCTTTGAGGTTTAATGACCGCTCAGCCCTAAATGTTATAAACTAACAGTTATAACTAGGGCTGTCAAAAATGTTCCGTGGGACAGTGGCGTACGCGAAATTAACTAATACGAGAAACAATAAACTGTTACAATTTACAACAATGTATGTAAAACTTACCCTCTTAACTAGCTTGATGAACAAGCAGCATCAGGTATGTTTCTATGGTTGTCTCCATGAGTGATGTTCGCTTTGGTGAAAATATATTCTTATATCTTAAAAACGACCGTTCGACATTTACTGATGTAATACACGCATACATAAAATAGTCTTTGAACGCACTTAATGGATCTGGGGCTGCACCATCACATATTTGGTAAAACCGGTGTCTTTATTTAACACACTTGCGAACTTTTCTTTAACACGCTCATTTGTTGCGTCACCTGTATCATGTAGCAGTAGATTTACTTCGTCCACTATTTGCAGTGACTCCGCTAACGACAACGCACTGTTTTCTAATTTTTTTACGCTCTCATGTAATGGTTTATAGTTCTTCGCAATATTTTTTAAAGCTGTTTCAACGGAAATATCTTCGAATTTTGTCTGGCTTTCCTTAATAGCTACAGCCTCATCTGGATTGAATTGTAGTATCACAGCTTTTATTTATTAGAAATATTCAGCATAATAAAAAGCTGCCTGCAACCATGTTTCCCAACGTGTAAGAATCGGCTGTGGTGGTTCAGGAATACCGGGACACTTGCTATGAAATACACGGAGACATTTAGAAGATTTAAGAAACACTTTTTTTGTACTTGCTTTTAATGCATCCACCTCTGGAAAACCTTTTCGAATAGTTTCTACCACAAGATGTAAAGCATGCACTTTACACGTAACATATATAAACGAATAACCTTGTTCTTGCAAGGAACGGCCTACCGAACGCATTGTCACGGCGCCATCAGTCACAAACGTCAACACTTGACTTTTTGAGAGTCCAAATTTTTCTAATGTCTCCAGCACCACCCTGGTAATTGTTTCGCCAGTACACTGACTTAGTCTTTTGCTAGCTAGTAACAGTGGAACTGTTGGTTTAAGACGGTCCAGTACTCGCACTAGAATATTTAAAATAGAATTTTTTTTACAATCTGTTGTCTCATCAACAGATAACCACAACCGTGTATTTTTTAAATCACAATTCATCTTATTTACCATGTCTACGTGTACAAGTTGGCAGATAGTTACATAACGTTGTGCGACTTGGTAACTTCACCTGGGCATTGTATTTATTCCAGAACTCTCGAAATGGTTGTTTATCGAGTATGTGCAGCGGAACATCACAGGCTATCAGCATTAATAGTAAATCAAACATAACCTGTGTTGTCGAAGGCACGCCATTTTTTTTAATTTTATGGTGTACACTATTTACGTGAAATCCACAATCACGCTTATTCCAGCACATTAAATCTTTCTCGCACACTTTACAAATTATTTTAGCACCATCATAGAATAAATCCGGGAATTCACCTATGAATTTATTCACTTTGTCAGAAAATGGCCCTTTTCTACCCCTGCGGACGTCTGCTATGCTTTATTATTAAATTAGTATCAACAATATAGTACAACAGATAAAATAAAAACACAAAAGCAATATCCAATACGCTCAAGTGACTTAACGTGTACACAACTCGAATGCTAATAATAGACTGGACTGGAGAAAGAGTTTCGCGGTTAAGGTGAATGCCGGCGACAGTAAGTACATCTGTACTCTACGACCATGATACAGAGAAACAATTTGCAGCTTTAGTTATAACTCATGATACAGAGAGCTCAATCATTATCCTATCCAGAAGTCCATTTAAAAATAGCATTAAACACTATAGAAACAATAACCTTAAACAATGGTTTTCAGGAAATTACTATAAAAAATTTAATTAATAAAAAAACAGTTTAAATTGGCCTGTTGTAATATTTACCCTTACATTAAAGACCACGACATTAATAAATTTGTACCTTTAACATACTTTGGGATAATTTCAAAAAAGTTTCTCACATTTTGTCACAACAATCTAAAGTTTAGTTTTAGAGCAGAGTAAAAATGTTCTGACATTATGTATAATTCTAAAGATAAAACTAACAATTTGAGGAAATCAGGAATTTATAAATTGACATGTCGAGATTATAATGCCTGTTATATGGGTCAAACTGGTCTTTTGTTTGAAATTAGATATAAGGAACACCTACATTCTTTTAAACCCCAAAAATCAGATTCAACTTTTTTTAAATCATATTTTAACAGTCAGGTCACCAATTTCGAAATTTAAACAATCTTAACATATTGCATGTTAATGAAAAAGGTTCAAATTAAATTTATATATATTTTTAAATTAAGCAAACATCTTTAACATAGTAAATAGTCATAAATAATTTTAATATAAATATATTGATATTATTTTGTTTATTCACTTCAGAATAGTTATATCATCATGATTAATAGTTATCATAAGAGAACGGCTTACACAATTCAATTTTTAAATTAGGTTTTGTTAATTGCACCTAAAAAGACCATAATTTTTACATATTTATTTAATATTTAATGTCAGTAAGTGATTTTAGTCGTGGAAAACGTCAGTTAGTGTTTGCGATATCGACGTTAACGAGCAGGAAAAATTATCAATTCCTGACAAGTTGACATTTATTCAGATGAGGTCATTACAGAAACGAAGCCACTGTGACCATGTAAATCATTATCTATCACGGAACTGTGCAAATATAAATTGTGCGGTTTCGGTTTTATTTTTAGTAGAATATCGACAGGTCAGAGAAATATCGCATTTATACAAAACTAATATTGCATGTTTTCTGTCAAACAATAACTGCGTTCCCAAATATTGCAATATATATTATTATTAATTGTGGTTTCACAATTCCTATTTTAGGCATACCGCTTATGAAAATTTATATAATTATTAATATGTGACGTAACATATAGCCGTTGGAATCATATTAAAACTTTAACAACAAAATTTATTGTTAAACCGGTGTTCGTAACTGCGTCTTGCTCAAAAATGTTTTTAAAGGTTTCCTTGTCCGTTTCTCAAGTCACCAAAATTATCCCCTGAAAATTCCCTTAGTTTATTGTGGAGTTGACCTACATACAGAGCTCTCTTCCATTTTATTTCGCTGCAAATTACAAATGAAATTTCTAACTTTCTCCAGGTTGGAATCGAAACCACGACCTTTGGTATCGGATAAATAACTATAAGCACACTCGGCTACCATACCCAAAGCTCAATAGCTGTATTTATTCAAGTGTGAGGGTTTTGAGAAACATACTGTATGATGATTTATCACCACTTATAGCTATAAGTGGTGATATGTATAAGCTATACAACAGTTTTTGAATTTTAGTTCTACTTTTGTAGCCTTCAAATATGCTTCTAATTACTATATTTGTATCCCGCAGAAATCAGCAGATTTTTAGTGAATGGTCTAGTAGGCTTAACTCATAATTTTGACAATTCTAACATCAATAACTGATAAAAGTTATTTTTGAAGTGAGTTGGAACCTTTGATGTGAAAATTAGTATTAATAAGGAAGGTTTTCTCATTGCATTCATATAAAAAATAGCTTAATGTAGTATGTAGTAGTATGTATGTAGTATGAAAGCCATTATTGAAAGCTATTGTTTGTATAGTGTCTAATTCTGTTTTTAGATTTTGCTCTGAAAAAGTAATTATAGAGCTCTCTGTATCATAGAATTATAGGCTGCTAGTTTATGACATTCAGGACTCAGTGTGAATTTTATATTGTGGTATCTGTGAATGTCGGTTTTCTGTAAATATTAAATGTAATTTTGTTATTGTTTCGCGTTAAAATTAGGTCTAAGAAATTGGTTCTATTATCTTTTTCTGTCTCTAACGTAAATTTGAAAACTCAAATCTAACAAAATCGAAAATTTCAAAAAATTCAAAAATAAAAATGTGAAATTAAAAAATAGTGATGCACAGGTTATTAAATCAGTCAAAAATAAAATAAAGAAAAACAACCTAGTTCTAATAAGGGCAGATAAATCAAATGCAACTGTAATAATCGTTACTGGGAATAATTAGTATTCCCAGTAACGATTATGATGACAAGATGCAAAATTTCATTCAATCTGAATTATCAGAAGTAAAAAGTGAGCCCACAAAGAATTTCCAATTAAATACTAAACAATTTTTATCAAATAATAGTATTTTATTCAGTAACTTTGAAGAAAAGAAATGAACTAGTATGAACCCTCGTTCACCCAAACTTTATGGCCTTATTAAAATCCATAAAGAAAATCCTCCAATACAACCTGTTGCTTCATATATTAACAATCCCACACACAAATTAGGAACTCAAATTAATTATATCTTTAAAAAACTAAATTTCAACCTAAACATACAATAAAGAATTCCATGGAACTCACAAAGGCATTAAATAAGGAAGAAATTCCCGTAAATTGTGTTTTAGTGTCTTTTGATGTGTCAAATATGTTTCCAAATATCCCTAAGGAAGAATGTAAGTCTCTTATTTTAGACATTTTTGAGAAATCGCATATAACTTTTTTTAGTAAAAGATGAATAGGTGTTGGCTTTCGATTTATGTTTTAATCAAAATTATTGCCAAGAGAATAATAAATATTACACTCAGATTATGAGTCTAGCAATGGAGTCTCCGTTGAGCACCCTGTTAGCAGATATTTTTATGTCTCATTTAGAAGAGAAAATAATGTCATCCTATCTAGCAAAAAAAAAATACATCAAATTTTGGTCCAGATACGTAGACGATGCGTTTGCCTGTTTTACAGGTACATTGAGGCAATTAGAAGCCTTTTTAAACTTCATAAATAGTATTCACCACAATATTTCTTAGACCTAACTTTAGCGCGGAACAATAACAAACTTACATTTAATATTTACAGAAAACCGACATTCACAATATCAAATTCATCACTGAGTCCTGAATCTCATAAACTAGCAGCCTACAATTCTATGATACACAGAGCTCTATCATTACTCTTTCAGAGCAAAATCTAAATACAGAATTAGACACTATACAAACAATAGCATTCAATAATGGCTTTCAAGAAAAAACAATAGAAAATTTAATTAATAGGAAACAATTGAAACTAGCATACCACAGTATTTATCCATATATCAAAGATAAAAGAAGCACTAAATATGTCTCGTTAACACATTATGGAAATATTTCAGAAAAAAATTGCCAACATCTTGTCACAACATAATATTAAAGTTAGTTTTAAATCACAGTCAAAACTTTCACACCTTTTGTTCAATGCAAAAGATAAAACTGGTAATCTGGAGAAACCTGGAGTTTATAAATTATCATGCCCGGATTGTAATGCCACTTATTTAGGTCAAACTGGTCGTACATTTAAAATTCGGTATAATGAACACTTACGTTCTTTTAGACTTAATAAAACTGAATCAACTTTTTCATATCATTTTTTAGAATCTAGTCACACTTTTTCAAAATTAGAGAACCTAAATATTTTACATACACAAGAAAAAGCTTTAAATTAAATTTATTAGAGTCGTTAGAAATATTCAAATATAATCACAGCGAACCTAATAAACTTCTTAACGACCAGTTGGATCTATATCATACACCTCTCTTTGATGTGTTTAAGCTATAGAATTTCCGTCATCTAAAAAATTGTTGTTAATAATGTTTAAGTACCTAGTTATTATTGTTAAATTCTTAGATATCCGGTCACCCTAGATATATGTAAAACTTGATTAATCCGAACAGAATTTGTAAAATTTCCATAATCTCATTTGTATTTTAAATACTTAGATAATCCGGTCAACTTTATAGGTACAAAACTGCAAATATTCTTTTATGTCCTTCATTCACTTGTTATAGAGAAGGAAGAGAAAAAACAAAAACAATCGAAAATTAAAAAAAAGAAAATAGTGGTGTTGTAGATCCTCATGTTGAGGAGGTTATATGTTCATTTATTTTATGTTTTCTTTCTTTTTTCTTTTCTTCTTTTTTCTTCTTTTACTTTATCAAAAATATGACATAATCATCTTAGCGATTATTATACAAGCTGTACATGTTATACTCTGGAGAATATTTCAAAATATTAGTACACGTAGTTGGTATATAAAAGCACTGCTTTTGTCTAGATGTGGGCAGGGGATATGAAAATTTAACTAACTGACTAATTCTGTGCAGTCGAGTATACCATTGCATAATTTGTGGAGAAATGAGATAAAAAAAGTATTCTCTCCGACACTCCAGAGAGATCAGAGAAAATCTGTTCAGCAAAATTTTTTGAGAAAAGTCTATGACAGGATAGGAACCATCTAGTCTAAAGGCCAAAAGTTTTAGAAATCTCCGCTGTATTGATTCAACATTATTTATTTGAATATTGTAGTGCTGATTCCAAACAAGGCAAGCATATTCAAGCTTTGTACGAATAAATGAATAATACAACAGTTACAGTATCGCAGTTGTTAAAATCGTTACTATTGCGTAGTATAAATCCCAGTGTTTTGTAAGCCTCTGCCACAATGTTCTCAATGTGCGTCGAAAATGACAGCACTTCATCGAACGTTTCGTCTAAATCCCTGAAAGTAATTTGTCTGCACAATGTTTGGTTATTTATATGATAATTATGTGTGATTTCAGATTTTTTTATGGTATTACATTTTTAAACATTAAGATCCAAATTGTATCTTATCGAAAAAGAGTATATTTTTGAAAGATTTGCTTGAAGCTTAATGCAGTCATTTATGCAATCAATTCTTGAGTATATCTTGGATCGTCTGCATATAGTATACAGGACACATCTAAACCATCGATAATGTTACATACATATTAAAGAAAAGAAGGCCCGGTATTGACCACTGAGGGACTCCAGACGTAGCGGTGTATTCGGCAGACTTGTAACCATTGTAAGATACATACTGTACTCTATTAGTATGATATGAAGTAGAAACGTTATTAAGTCTATGGAGATGTAGTGATTGCTAAGTTTATGAAGTAACCTATTACGGTCAAGTCTGTCGAATGCTTTAGAGAAATCAGTGTAAATAACATTCGTCTGCATATGCATGTCAATCGATTCTGCTATGTACTGCATAATACACATAAGATAAGTGACAGTAGAGCGACCTTCCATAAAACCATGTTGTTGTGGTGATGATAAGGCATTTTTTACATGTTCATATAAAGAATTGTGTAAAAGAAATTCAAACATTTTGGAAAAGTTGCACATAACTGTTATTTGTCGAAAATTTGTGATTTCAAGCTTATTTCCTTTTGTATAAATAGGGCAAACATTGAGTATTTTCATATTTTTAAAAAGATATTATTTTTCAATGACAGGTTAAACAATTTAGAAAATACAGAGGAAATTTGTAAAGTTTCTATGGTATAAGTCGGATGGTGTTTATCCCCCTCAAGGTATTTTCAGCAATATATTATTACAGAGATTTCACATGAGTGACTCGAATACTCGACGAAAATATTATTCAATAGCAACCTTATATAAAATTTTAAATGACCAAATTGACTGCCTAGAATTACTTAGTTGTTTCTCTCTTCATGTGTCAGCTTTTCAAACTCGTTCTGGTAGATTGTTTAATTTGCCAGTTTCCAGAACAAATCTGTTAATATTTTCACCGTTATGCGCCATGTGCTCAAACTATAAGTCGGTTCAAGAAAACGTTGATATTTTTAATTGTAATATTAGGGTTATTAAAAATCATGTTCTTTCTGTGGACCATGTTAATATTTAAGTTATTTTGTTTAGTTAATTAGTATCGATTATGTATTGTAATTTCCGGCCCTGTAATTTAATTCGTCTATTGGACAGTTGTGATTATAAATAAATAAATAAATAAGAGTTGCTTAAAACTTACATATAACTTTTAGATATATTAAACTAGGATTTATATTCAGATCAGCTTGCATAGCAGTTTTTTTCTCTTGTATGTATGTATATCTATATTGACGCGTGGTGCATAATCTGCCTGCATAACGTATCGGCAATTGAGTATGCATATAAGTGGAGTAGATATGTCGGCTTTTCGAGGTTCAGGTATTGATATATCTTGCTCCGACCCAGGCCAACATCCAATACAACCACTCGTGTTAGATTTATGGCGCATAAAGTTGCTACATTGAAAGCTCAGCTGACTGCAATATCCCGGCATATTGTGTCTTGTATGAAGCTGAACCCCACTTCGGCATTTCAGGAAAACTCTTGAATCCTGCTACTAACGCACAACTTCTTAAGATTGTTGCAGAATATTTGTCGTGCCTACCTCTGGAATTTTATATACTCGTGCTCTTGAGATGCGAGCCGCCTTGGGTTACATAAAAAAAGTACTGGTAGGTGATAGGTGTCGTCATATGTGAAGGCTTTCAATTAACGGTGGTTGGAATAATTTATAACAACAAAGCAAAATAATCCAAGATAAAAAGTAGGGGTGTATAGGATTTAATAAAATGAGAAATAGTAAAAATTACAAAAAGCCCTGTTCCTCTATGCCTTAATAAATCAAGGAAATAGAACTACACAAATGTCAGTGTTGCCAACATCAGAATCTGAAAAATCCTCAAAAAAATCTCAAAAAATCCTTAGATTTCGTTAAATCCCAAAATCTCTACAAAAAACTGAGAAATTAGAATTTTGCATTTTTACTTTCTTATATGAGGAAGTGTAGTTGTCGTGATTTTTTTAGATTTCAATATTTTGATTGATATATACGTTTTGAACCCTCCTGAATCCATTCTATTTTCCGATTGATGTCTGTCGGTTCGTGTATGTGTGGATGTGTGTGTGTGTATATGTGTGGCCACGATAACACAAAAAATACTATTGGAAGACTACCCAAATTTAGCAATTATGATTTTTAACAACAAAAGGTACAATTTTAGGAGAAATTTTTTTTTTATTAAATTTCTGTACGAATCTCGACAAATTATAATAAAAAACATAACTTTATGGAAAAAAACCTGTCTGTATGTCTGTAGTATCGCGGAAGCGCCACAGTTTTTGAGATAAAGCTGTCAAATTTGATAAACGTGTTCTAAAAGCCAAATTCGGTGATGAGCAAAATTGGCCAGCTGAAAGGAAGCCAACGGGACCCAAACTTTTTTGTATTTTCTTTACAAAAAAATATATTCTTGATGAAAGATTATAAATCATGTTTACTACTATATCAAGCCAATCAAATATTATTAGGATAAATTTGGCAGTTTGACATTTGAAATGTCTAATTTAGTTACAAAAATTTCAATGTCAATAAGAAAAAATTGTTAAAATATATGACATGAATTATTAATTGACAATATCGAACGATGCTGATAATTAATTATTTAAAAATTTTAATGAAACAATTCAAGGGACGGTATTAAAATTTAATTGAGGTAAGTGAAGAATTAAATAGAATGATTTTTTTACATCAGGATCACGTATACTGGTATAAGAAAGTTATGTGCTGATATTTTTTTTAGCAAAAAAAAATATATTGTAAATGTATAAAATATATAACAAAACAAGCAAAAGAAAAAACATTCTACAAGTCCCGTATCCACATCTTTACTTATTTGGTTATTATACAAATTTTTCACATATTTTATTGCAGCAACTAAATCTGATCATACTTACATCTTTGGAGCTTAATTGTCAATTTGTTATTGTTAAAGAGTTACTATTATTATTAATTTGAATTTGTTAAACTTAATTGTTCAGCAATAGATTTATAGATACCAACTTAACCGCTAGACTAGAGCCACAAGAATAAGTTTAACTATATTGTGCTAGCATGTCGCAAATTTTCATTTTTTATGCAACGAGACATAATTGTCGATGTATACCAGGTTACAGAGTTTTATGCCAAATAAAGTGTCGGGACCTAAAATGAACTTAAATTTTTAACTGAAACATGATTTATAATGAAATGAAAATCCTCAAATTTTGGGCATTTTACAAAAATCCTTCTAAATTCCTATTTGCGTATAGAAATCCTTAAATCTAAGGAATAAATCCTTCACTTGGCAACACTGAGTAATATTGGCATACAATTGTAACAAGCTATCATCATGAGATTATTTCAAGTCCGAAGATTTCTTTGTGGGCAGACACAAATACCATACACAGATCCATTTGCCTTCAATATGGATCAGATAAGGTGCAATCTATCGTAGTTGGTCTTGGCCTGTGGTATGCCATCGATTTGACGCTTGCCACAAGCTGAATATTTTAATGAGTAGCTATGCAGTCTACCAGAACCGAGATCAGTTAGTAATAGGGACTTAACATGATATCAGCAACTTGAAAGAAACGCCATCTAGCAAATGGTATTTGTGTTTGTCCACACAGGAGTCCACGGACTTACATTAATCTCGTGATGGTAGCTTACCGTTTTCCGATAAAACTAGTTTAGGTATTAACATTTTAAAATGAAATAAAATTGATGTACACTCCTTATCATCTAAGCACTTATTAAGATACCGAAACTATGTACTTTCGTCATGTCTAGGTCAACAAATATTATCTACAGAAAATTTAAACTAAATGTTCAAATGCTAACCGTTACTGCCTAATAACGCATAAGATGATATTTCAAATAATCTTCTGTGTAAAAGTTCTAATGTTAAAATATTCAATTGACATTAAGTCCGGTTACTTAGTAGGCCGCTCCAAAGGAACACTCGACAAATCTGGATTTTTTCGTTTGAAAATACAATTCCTAAGGCATGAATTAAATCAAACTGTAGTATCGATTCCCTGTCAGTCTATATTTTATGACATGGACTTAAAGGCTGCTGCACAGTACTGCCTAGACATTAACTTTTTGCGGTAATTGAGTGTAAAATGGTCCCGTATTCATTTCTTTTTATACAATTTTTAAACATTTAGGGCCAGTTTCTCTTTATTTGTATTGCTGGTAAGCAAATTAAAAGTTATACAAGAAAACGAAAATGGAATATGAGTTACTATTAATTTCACTGAATTTTCAGTTTCAGGATAATACTATTATCTAGTTATTATTATAATGTTGTTTTATTACCCGTGTTACTACATTGTATCTTTACTGTTCAGCTTGTATTATATTGTTCTGGATATTAGCTTTGAGGTTTCTATATCCATTTGTTGTGGTAATTAGGGTGTTCAAATATTAACCGACACGAGAACAGTACTAGTTAGTGCTTAGTTCTGCATATCACTGGGGGTAGTTACTCTGAATAAATTATCAGAGTTGCGTCCTGAAACATTTTCATCATTAAGAATGAGATATTAAATTATATAAATAAATAAGTGCGTTTAAATAACACCGTACGTATTACGATACATACAAAATCATGATTTTGTCTTACTTTTGGGGCATTGGCAATGGACAACAATTTGACCATTTGTATTGACAACGTCGGTTTTCCTTCAATTTAAAAAATATGCTATCATCATTTCTTTTTTGCCGTAGTGAGAAGAGTTTTTTTGCTATAAATAACTCATCTTTTCAGTTATTGTAAATGATAAAATTGCAACTAACAGAACTCGGTTTCAACTTAAAATTAGTCATTTTTGAATCATTGCCGCACTGGTAACACATTCACAATTTGCTTTATAAATGCAGCGTTAATAATACCGTCCACCAAAATGCAATCCCACGCTATTAGTTTTTAGCATCATCTTTGGATGACCAATTTACTTTGTTTCAATGCACTTATAAACAAAACAACGGTTATTAGGTCAAAAGGTCAATATCAACCATCTTCTCAAAAAATTTACAACTAGGCCATTTCGCGAATAGCACAGGCACTATAGGGAAACGTCGCAGAAACACTGTCTACTGTGGCACTGGCCACAATAGGATAAACGGCTTCTCTGCCCTCCTGATGATGCTTAGAGACATCTTCTGCGCTAGCCGTTTGAGCAACTCTCGTTTACTATTTATATAATTTGCTCTATTTTAATGTGTATTTGTGGTTTAAGAAAATATAAGCGTATGTCGCGTACATCTTTACTGATATTGACAACTTTATTTCTAAATTAAACAGTCGTTTTGCGTCAGTTAAATTTACATATGAAATTGTGCAACATATAATGTTCTGGTGTTTTATGAAAAACCACATCATGGTTAGCATCACATTAAATGTTCCAACTCACTTCAGAACCAGATAATCACACAAATTATATTTTCACCAAGTACTTCTATTTCTGAAATGGGTTGGAGCCTTTGATGTGAAGATAACATTGACGTAATTTTCCACGAAACACCACAACACCATATACTGTACTCAACGCGTATTTCGCCAACCAAGTTGGCATCATCTGGAGATGATTAAAATTGTTTTAATCATCTCCAAATGATGTCAACTTGGTTGGCGAAATGCACGTCAAGTGTAGTGTGTGGTGTTTTGATGTATCGAAGAAAACTACGTCAGTGTTAAGTACTTCTACCTTCCATTCTCCCCATATTCTTAATTGCCTTAAATCTAGAGATTTTTTGAAATCTTTTAAAGCTTTGTCCGCACTCTACTAATAAGATGCCATGTGCCGTAATTTTCTATATTTTCTGAGATATCGGGGCTGAAACTATTTCAAATAAATATAAAAAAATGTATATTTTTACCTTTAAGCGTCAACTGTTTGCTGCTAACACAATCTCCTAATTTTAATGCACTTATATAGTCAATTGCACTGATGTTAATCATTCGGAATCCCCTTTTTTATTCAGGAGGGCAATTGAACGAATGCAGACATCAATTTAAGCTGTCACCGTAAAAAATATTTCTAATAAAAGTCGTTTCCCTTACCGTGTACCAAAAATAAATACGTATTGTCATTATTAGTTGGATAAACGCAAACGTGGATCTGACAAGTCAATTATTTTCCTATGCTTGACATTATTAAATTGTACTTCCACACGTTCAATATCAATACTGGAAGTTGGTGAATAGGAATATGTGGGCCTCACGAGTCTCATGACTGTCTGCGAACTTTTTAAATTTATTTTACTGTGGTAGCCCATACATTCAGATGATAGAAGCTATTTGTTTCAGAGGCGGTTGCGGCTATAAATTTTCTCTAATTAGTTTCAGAAATAGTGGTTGATAGAAACGGCCGCTTTAAAATTAGTTTGTTATCGAAAACTATTGGGAAACAAATTTTAATTAGAACATATATGCAAAAGTTTCTGCAGAATTGATATCAATGCACATATAGCATTAAATAGCGACATAGGCGTGGGTATTGGCTTATTTTCATTATAAATAAATTAGACTCTTTTGTATGCGGAAACAACGTACGAAGTTTTCGCTAAAATACTGTTTTTGCTATTTAACTTTTTTTATTATATAAAAAATATCGGTATTTACAAGGCATATTTACAAATCAATTGTTCGTCTCCTGTCAAGCTACATTCTTCTTATTATTCCTTATCCTCTTCTTTCCTTTCTTTCTCTTCTTCTGTTTATTTTCTTTTCCTAGTTTTCAAATCCCACTTCTTCCTCGCATTTCTCTTCATCTTCGTCCTCTTATTCATATTTTTCCTCCTCTTCATCTTCTATGTCTTCTACTTATTCTTCATCTTCATTAGTTCCTTCTTTTTCCTTATTTGAGAGTATAAAACTTAATTTAATGTGGTTGACATCTCAAGGATCTGCTAAACAATTTATTTGAGAAATCCTTTCTGCTGAATCATAAGACATTATATTTGATTGTCTAAAATTAAATCAGTTAAACAATTTATATACTTGCTATTCCTTATATTTCTGACAATATAACTTTGTTTGAACATAGAGCAAAGAGTTGATCTACCTCTACCTTTAATAAAAGAATGAGTAATACATTCACCAATATTGATATTTGGACACTTTAGATGTAACGAAAATTTGATTATTCTTAAACCGATGTAGTATCTCAGATTTAAATTAGTTTTATGATTGCCACTATGAGACAGATTAATAAAATATATTTATTTTACTATGCTATTCCTACACTGTGGGAGGTTGAAGTTCTAGCATATGCAGATGATCTAGTCATACTCGGAAGAGGTAATATCGACTACCCTTCAAGAGACCCTGGTTGCAGTGAGTAACTGGTGTGGCAGGGGACAGACGTCTGTACACCCTCAAAGAACAGTAATAGTACCATTCACCCGGAAAAGTATGCTGGAGGACTTAAGATCGCCCTCCTTAATAGGTGAAACTATTCCATTTGCGGAGGAGGTAAATTGTCTAGGAATCACCCTAGATAGATCACTTAATTGAAACTCCCATCTGGAAAAGGTAATCCACAAAGCAAAGTTATCCTTATGGACATGCCGTCATATTTGTGGCAAATCCTGGGGCATGGGTCCCCAACAATTTTACTGGATCTATGTCACGTTCAGCAGACCAATGATAATATGCAGATCTATTATTTGGTGGCCGAAAGGATCGCAACGGACGGCCAAATCCAAACTCTCTGGATTGCAGAGATTAGCATGCATGACGGGGGCAATTAGCACCACACCGTCAGTTACAATAGAAATCCCCCTGGATTTACCTCTTCTTCATATATATTTGGAGAGAAATGCCAGGTGGGCAACCTACAGACTTCAACAAGCGGCCATTAATATGCCGCAAACTAGTATCATGGAGCGGAACAGATTGCTGGATGACATAGAGTATCACAGCATCCTGGGCATGTCCTGGGATACCATGCCTACCATGACCAACTACGATCTGAGCCTCAATATCTTTTCTCAGGAATGAGATGAGTGGGATCAGAATAAAGCCAACCTACTGAGGGTAAACAGTTGCTGGTTTACAGACGGCTCCAAAACTCCCGAGAGAACAGGAGCCGGAGTACACAGCTACAGACCAATGGTGAGAATATCCTCAAGTCTAGGTACCAACGCAACTGTTTTTCCGGCCGAGGTTCATGCCATTGCACTGTGTGTGCGAAGGCTGGTATATATGCATCTTACACGCAAATCAAAAAAAATGTTCTCAGATAGCCAGGCAGCTATAAAAGCTCTTGACTCCTACCGTGTAACTCCAAAACGGTATGGAATTGTCAGAAGGATCTAAATCATTTGAGCAAAAACAACGAAGTGATTTTGGTCTGGATACCCGGCCACTCTCATATGGAAGGTAAGAAATAGCCGACTTCTTGGCCAGAGAAGGAGCGGGATCACGAATCATCGAACCAGAACCGATACTTGGAACATCTTCAAGTACTGCTAAAATAGCTATCTCAACCTGAGCTGAAAGGAAAACTCTCCAGTATTGGCAAGAATTACCAGGATTGGTTAAATCGAAAGCGTTTATAAAATACCCTTTGAAATCAAGAGCTAAGAAACTTTTAGAGTTAAACAGGGTAAACCTGAAAAGTCCAACAGGCCTATATACCGGGCACTGCCGACTAAACTATCATCTGCATAAACTCGGCCTAGCGGAAATCGCCGAGTGCCGGCTATGACCACATCTTATGCTCCTGTCCCGTTGCGGAGAGAATCCAATTCTCAATATTTGGCAAAGAGTAACTGCTGCCAGAGGATCTGGACACATTCTCACCCAATAAAGTTATCAGTTTCATTAAGAGACTGAATTTATTGGGTGAAATATAACTAGTGAAATATAAATAGGCTGATAGCCGCAGTAAATGGTCCACAAAAACCTAATCCTAATCCTATTCTACTATGTTTGCTGATTTTTATTATTTCACCGATAGAAAAATTGTACCAATGCTTCTAAAGAAGATGTAAGTGTAATATCTAGTGCCACCTACAATTTAACAAAGAATTAAAATGTGCTTCTATGGTCTTATAGCCTGCAGCAAGATTCTGATTTCTGGATTCGATACGAAATAGTTGTTCTGTCTTTGTTTCTGCCTTACCGAACTTTTATCTCTATTACTACGACAAATTGCTGTCGAATCGAGTGTTCAGAATCTGCTGCTGATCTATAACATAACGATATAAGCAAAACATGTTAACGTCAAAATAAAATAACGTTTTCCAATATTAAAATACTAACAAGTGGCAACAACAACAATATTATCGTATACTTGCAATCTCATTCTCACCGACACTGACGCGCTATAGGAAATTATTTGCAATCCTTTCAATAGTGCCTGAAAATTGAGTCTAATGGTTTATATTTGTTGCAGGTGACAGGAATCGTGGGGAGAGCTGACGTCTTGGCCTGTGTATTCTTCCTTGTCTCTTTGCTGGCGTATCATGGGTAAATAACAATTTACAATTTTGCAGAGCATAAAATTTGTTTCGTATTATTTTTACCTCAAAGTGTAATCGTTTACTCTTGACAACGTGTCTTTGAACTGAACAAATACGTTAAAACCTTTCTTTGCATTTTACATTTTGTACAGATTTATTCATTATAAATTACCCACCCCTTATCATCGATATTATTGCCTATAGAAAAAAAAATTAAATAAAACTTGTGTGGTTATGACTGAATTTAGTTAAAATGCTATTAAAAGTACAGTAGCGTGCAGATTTCAGGGGATACAAAAAATTATATATATATTTTTAAATGGGATACCATGTATATTATTAAATTTTTGAGATGATCCTTTGTTCCTAATTTCAAAAATATACCATATGTTACCCCTACCGTATACCGTTTTTGAGTTATTAAACGTCGAATATCTAAGTTAAACTAGTTACTGTCAATATTAAAAAGTTAAAGTGAGCTATGAAAATGACAACTATTATGTTTGATAAGTGACATTTCTTTAATGAAATAATCAAACTGGTTGACAGTGAGAAAGAAGAAGTCCAAATATTTACTTGTTATATACAAAATAACAAAAATAAACGTGCAGCAAAAAGAGTATATAGAATGTTGTATCCAAATCGTCCAACACCATCAGAAAATACGATCAAAAATATTTACCGGAAGGTGAATAATACCTCCAGATTTAGTAGAAAAAAGCATGTAGTTCAAGCAAGCCAGGAAGAATAACTAGATATACTGCTTCATTTCGAAGGTAAACCCATCCTTATTTATTCGCGAATAGACTTTTTTGAAACATTGTATTATTTTTTTAGAAAATTCTGTATGTAGTATAAATAATTCAGTCGATCAATTAGGTAAAAGTTATTCCAAAATCCAACATACGTTAAAAAATAACAGCTACAGACCATATAAAATTTTACCCGTACAAGTTTTAACAGAGGTTCATAAAAGCAAAAGGCGGGAATTTTGGCGCCAGATGATTCAAAAGTTGGATGAGGATCCCGATGTTTTTACTAAAATATTATGTACTGGTGAATCATCATTTTCTACGGCAGAAGTTTTTAATAGGAAAAATTGAAGGTCGTGGGAAAACAAGCACAACAGAAAAAGATTGGTAAAACAAATAAAAAAAAATCAGGAAGAAAAATTGTTAGCGTTTGGTGTGGAATTTTCAGCAACAAAATTGTTGGGCCTATATTTTATGATTATACTTTAACTGGAGTTGCCTATATGGAAATAATTATCCCAGAAGCAGGAAATTTACTTTTGCAGAATTTTCCGAAAGCTGAACTTGATGATATGATTTGGATGCAGGATGGGGCAACTCCGCATAGTGTCCTACCCGTTCGAGATCATTTGAATAATGTATTCCCAATATGGATAGGGAATAATGGACCTATTAAATGGACACCTAACAGTCCGGATTTGACCCCTACGGATTCATTATTTTGGGGATTTCTAAAAGACATTGTCAATAAAAATAATAGTATTCAAGTCATTAAAGACAGGATTCGACTTGAAATAAACAATCTGAATGTAAATAATGAAGCCATTTCCGATGCAATTATAAATATAAGACGTTATCAATTACGCATTGATAATAATGGTGGAAACATCGATCATCTTTTATGAGTTATCATTTATTTATATTTAAATTTCCTAAATAAATCTTTGTTATCTATTTAGTATAAATATTTGGTTTATTTCTTCCTCACTGTAAAACATTTTGATTTATTTCATTAAAGAAATGTCACTTGACAAACATAATAGTTGTCATCTTCATAGCTCACTTTGATAATGTTAACTTTTCCATATTTACAGTAACTAGTTTAACTGAGATATTCGACGTTTAATAACTGAAAAACGGTATACGGTAGGTATAACATATGGTATATTTTTGAAATCAGGAACAAAGGATCATTCCAAAAATTTAATAATATATAGGGTATTCCATTTAAAAAAAAAATTTATTTTTTTGTATTCCCTGAAATCTGCAGGATACTGTACTTTTGATAGCATTTTAACAAAATTCAGTCATAACCACACAACTTTTATTAAAAACTTTTTTTTATAGGCAATAATAACGATAATAAGGGGTGGGTAATTTATAATGAATAATCTTGTACTTTATACAAAAGAGTGATTTGTTCCATACTAATATTTCAGAGACAAAACTTCTTTCTCTATGAAGATAATTATGGCTGTATAATAAATAGAGCACTACAAAAAAATATACAACACCAGCAAATTAAAAATAAGTAAAACTTCTGTACACATACACATAGTTCTAACTTCAGGCAATATTATACTCGCAGAAGAGAAAAAACCCTTGTGCTTGCGAACAAAACAAGACTTTACAAAAGCGACAATTAAAATAAAAGAGGGTTAACTCAGAAACTTCTCTACTTTTAAACAGGTACTTTTGAAACCAGAAAACAACCTAACAAAACTCCGGTAGTAGTGTTCATGCATGACGGTTTCCGCGCTGCAATTGAAAAAGCTCGCTACTGACTATATTTCCGCACGAGACATTGTTCGACGTAACTTTTTTTTAACAAATCCATGCTATATCTTGATTAGTAAAAAGAGCGAAGTAGTTTCTGATTCTCTACACCTGTTATTTTGTTTCCTATAACGTATTGTAATACTGAAAAGAAACCAGCGAGATACAGGGTGGGGCAATAGAGCGTCGGACATCGATATATCGAGTTCTACGATAGCTAGAAATTTAAAAAAAAAATACAATTAAACTAGATAAAAGTCTATAACTGGAAATTATTTTCGATTATACAGAGCGAGCCAAGACAAAATTACAGGATCAAGCGTCTTTTTTTAAAATAGAATGCTATGTATATCGGTACGTTTTTTTAAAGCCTCTTTTTTAGACTCTCTTCATTGCTGTATTATTATTGACTATCTCCCAACCACTTGGATGTAATGAATTTTTTTGAAATAATGCCATCTGCAGATGCATATCGTTAGAGTTTGTTTAATTTCTTTTATATTTTGTATTTCATTAATGTGTAATATATTGTTATTTTATGTTATGACATCACCGCGCACCTTGCGCTTTAAACACACAGGACTCGAGCCCATCTCTATTATCATATGTCAGGGTTGCATGATGAAATTCGTTGTTGTGTTACTTGCAATAAAAATGAGTGTATAAAAGCAACAAGTGTTTTTATTAAATGCCAAACAGTTCAAGTGAAAATAATTTACAGTCCACTTTAATCAGTAACACAATTGAAAAATTCACCAAGTCACAATTATAAGTTTTAAGAAAAACTTATGTGAACACTAGTAACGAGACATCTAATTAATGTTTTTGAATCGTTTTTACTTCCTATAAATGTACAGGGTGGCCAAAAATTATTTTTCAATTAAGAATTTTTTAAATTGAATTTTCTCAATTTTTTCAGACGGAACACCCTGTATATTTTTCGACGATATGATGTAAAAATGAAAAACGAATATGTTTTGTAAGTACTTTCCTATGGCTAATTGCAACCATTTTCTTTTTATTGAACAATAAGTACAAAATTCAAGAATAAACTTAAAAAATAGAGGTTTCTTCAAATAATTTATTAAAAAAAATTATAATAAGTGCTCCACATGTTGTCCATTTTCATTGATACACGTCTTTATGCGTTTTTGATATAAGGCCATTTAGTGGGACCGTTTCTTCCAATCCATTGAAGTGAGTAAATAGTATTTAACTGGTACCTTACTGTAATAGTTTTTTTGTACATTTTTTATTATTCGACAAGCTATAAAACCTCGGTTTAGTATAAATTTATTTATTTATTTATTTCAGAAACACCATTAGTATTTGCATACTAATTACATAATTAACAAAGAAAAAAATGAAAATAATAATAATAATAATTAAAAAAAAATAATAAGCATATTAATTACAAAAAAAAATTGGCAATTGAAAATTGACAATTATTACAATGCATTTGCAGCAGCAAAAAAGGAAATACATTAAAGAGCACTTACATCACTTTTTACAAATAACTTTTTGATCGAGTTAATGCTACAGATAAAAATATCCAAATTATCTTGAACTGAATGATAATTGTTGCATAAACAAAATAAAGGTGAAAATTTAAGTAAATTGGTCCTTGGAGTTGGTAAATAGAAAGTGACAGTGTGCCTAGTTGCGATCGAAGTAATATTAAAATTAAGTTGACTTAAAATAGAAGGGCAGTCAATCTTATTATGAATAATATTACGTAAGAATATAAGAGAATGCATTTCCCTTCCATCTTTTAAACTCAACATATTATGCCTAGTTAATAGTTGTTCATGTGGCGCTCCAATAACTGGGTAAATGCCATCAATCTTAAAGGATACGTATTTTAAAAATTTGCGTTGAATACTTGCTAAATTATTACTATATGTTTGATACCCAGGATTCCAAATTATACTAGCACCAGTCATTAATTTTATTCAAATTTATTTGCAATTGAAGGGAATCGCAGATAGAATTAATATCACAGTAAATTTTCAAGTCATCTGCATAGAGAAGACAATTGACGTCAATCATATCTACAATGTCATTGATAAAAATAACGAAAAGAGGAGGCCCAAGTATGGAACACTGTGGTACACCAGATGAAGCAATGAATTCGCCAGACTTGAAACCACGGTATTTCACGTATTGGCGCCTGCACTGCAGGTATGATAAAAAAAGTTTAGACAGTTTATCTGAAAAACCAAACTACTTAAGTTTATACAAAAGAATACCATGATCAAGACTGTCGAACGCCTTACTAAAATCTGTATAGATGACGTCAACTTGTTCACCAGAATCCACAGATTCGGAAATGTACTGTGTTAAGCAAAAAAGATTAGTAGTGGTAGACCGACCCTGCATGAAACCATGCTGAAAGTCGCTAATCAACCCATGAGTGCTAGCATAAATTGCTTTATGCAGTAACATTTCAAAAGCCTTGGAAAAGTTAGAGATAATCGTGATAGGTCTATAATTAATCACAGAGTTTTTATCATCTTTCTTAAAAACAGGACAAATTCTAGAATGTTTCCACACATCTGGAAATGTGCTAGAATTTAAACAAAGGTTAAAGATTTTCATAAGAGGACAGGCAAACACTACAGCACAGTCGCGTAAGATGAAAGCAGGTATGCCGTCAGGACCAGAGGTAAATTTAGGTTTGATTAGTTTTAAAATATCAAATACTTCATTTTCGGAAAAATTTCCAAAGGAGAAGGTATTATTTGTAACATTACCGTATTCATCAGGAACAACTAAGTTATTTGAAGAAAAGCTAGATTGTCTTGTACAAACGAACATTTTTCACACTTATCGGTCGTCAGTTATCATTTGTATCAATTTTAAAATATCTCGAGTTTTACAAAATAAATTTTAATAAAACGGAACTTGTAGACGTGCCTTTTATTTTGGGCGAGTCAGACAGAAATTGCCAATAGAATTTATAATCAAAAGTATCCTGAAAGAAAGATTTCTGATGTTAGCAGCTTCCAAAACCTTCTCGATAGATTCGTGGAAACTAGAAATGTCCAATATAAAAAAAATTAAAAGAATAAAGCAATCTTTGGTGTTGTGAACGAAGAAAATGAGTTTTCTGTGGTGCTGGCAACGGTTGACAATCCCCATATTAGTCAGAGAGAAGTGACCACATTAGTAGAAATAAGTAGACGGTCTGTGGTTGAATCTTAAAAACAAATAAGTTTCATGCAATGACTTCAGAATCCTATTTCTGAAGTCATTGGTTTCATGCAATGACTAGTCATTGGTTTCATGCATATCATATTCAAATGCAGCAGGAACTATCTGATACCGATTTTCAAAGGCGTCTAAAGTTTTGTAATTGGGCCAAAGATAAAATGCAAGATGTCACCATCTTCAGTAATGTTTTATTCACTGATAAGGCAACCTTTCATAAAAATGGATTTGTTAATTTCCATTATTATGCTTTGGAAAATCCTCACTTTTTAGGCAAGTTGATAACCAGCACAGATGGTTTATACACGTTTGGGGAGAAATTATTGGAGAACATGTAATATTGTACACTAGTGCATGTTTTAAAATGACAAAAAGACTCTTAACGGAAAATTAACTAGTCGCAATTCATTCAGCAAATATTTCGAACATGGCCTATTTTTCTTTGACATCGTTTGGTATTATGGACACATATTTAACCCGAGTACTTGCATACAATATTGTAAACAAGCAAAAGCACACACACAACATATTTCATTTGGCAGAAAAACCCATAAAAATTTGAACACATAAATTTTAATTAAACGCTGTACAGTGTAAGTGCCCGTTTAGGCTTTTTAATTATAATAAACTGTTAGCGGGCCCTCGTTGATAAAACAAATTCGTATCGGCCAGCATCGAATGTTATTTTTTCCAATGAACGATTGGCAAACAAGTAAAAATCTATATCAAACTCGGGGGAACAAAATTAATTAAGTCACCCGTGTATAGGTAGTCGCAAACCGTATTTTTCAATTACATAGGACAGGGAGTTCGGGTTTGCCAGATGGTGCAAAGTGCCAGATAACATGGAAGACAACTCATATGCGCTCGGCCAAACTTTAAAAAAGTCCGGCACCGGCCTTTGTACTCAGCATTTGCATTTTCAATTTCCCATGCTGTGCTAACGGATGCGTGTCAAAATATGTGAATATCAAGCATAGAGGATGTGAAAATTCCCCAGGGCAGATACTTTTAGTGTAGTATTAAAATTCCGGGAGTGAATTTTTCAAATAATTAATCCACATTTTGGCTAGCCTACAAGGCATAAGGCGGCCGAGTTAGACTGAAGATTTACTCTCTTTTTCATGCATGAATATTCGTTCTCCCTCTAGTTTATCCTTCATTATAAATGAACTTGAGTCTGTTTTGAAACGGATTTTGCAAATGGTATTATTCCGTTTCATGAACTTTATCTGAATCAAAGAGGACGCGTAGATTATAGGGTTACCAAAACATATATGTATACATACAACTCTAGTGGACAATAAACGTAATATTGTTTTTAGTTAATTTGTGGTGAAGAGAGATTTTTCCGGCTTATTTCTGAGGCTTTTGCCATATCTAAAACTAAAAAGATTATAAAAATGTTAAATTTGTGTGAAGAGATTAAAATGTATTAATTTATTCATTTAATAACTGTACAGGCACAGCCCCATTACCCAGTTGGACAGGCATAATTTAAAGATTGACAAGAAATATAATAAATAAAAACCGCATCTCATCGTTAGTCATTTCGCGAATAGCAGTTATAAAACCACGCATTGAAGCGGGAGAAGCTTTTAGTTTAACAGAGGTAAAGAATCCTTTTTAATTTAGAACATAGTACTTTAAAATTTTCTAATCTAGATAAACTTATATCTTCTTATAATTTAGATTTAACCGTCGACACTGACATGTGATATTGGATTGGCAAATTATTAATAATGTATGACCTATGAATGAAAAGAAGATCGAAAAGATAAATTTCTGTAAGAGGAAATACAAATTTTATTTTTAATTTGTCTAAGATTTCTATTGTGAACTACAGTGTGCTTTTGTAATTTATTAAACAAGTAATTTGGTTTTTCTGTTCTAAAAATGGTTACAACAAATCCCACAATGTATATAAATCTCCTTTCACACATTTTCAATAAACTGAAGCCGAAAGTGCGGAGTAATATGACCATTTCCTACACAAATGCACCGACAAGTAAGTTATCTGATTTACTTAACGAGTTTAAATCTATTACAAAATGTAAGCCATATTGGGGCACTGTTGTAAAATATCGCAAACTGCAGTTTTCAATTTTTTGTATTCGGTATCTGTCATCCTGTGAAAGACAGGGTCCATATACAATGTCTGCGTAGTTTGAGTGCGATAGAATCATAGTTACAGAAAGTATTATTTTAGTATTTGTGTCAAGATATTTTTTAAATGAATGTAACTGTTTTAAACAATAAAAAGATTTTTTGCAAACAGTATTTACATGATTTGAAAAGCTTAGTAAAGAATCAAAATGGACGCCAAGATTTTCGACGTTATCAACTGATGCAATGACTTATACAATACATTATTTACACACAAACAATAATTTCACTTTTGTTAGTAAATATTTTGGATTGTCCATTCGTTATATAAGACTGAAATCATTATTTATTTGAAGTTCAGCAATTTGAAATTCCACCCGAGAAAAACTATTTATCAGCTGAATATCAGACATGTGTAGTTTTGAATGTAGCTTAAGTCTCGATATATCTGCAGTAAAGCTATTAAATAGAAGTGGTACCAAAATAGATCATTGTGGAAGACCGAATTCAACTGATCTATATTGTGATGTTTGTATCGAGTTTCCTGTATTCACACTAGTAAGCTGTTGATTGTCATGGGAATAGTTTTGAAACCAAGAAAAAGTACTTCCAGATATGCCATAATAACTTAATTTTGCAGTTAAGCAATATCTAAAGAATCAAAGTCTTTGGTCATATTAAGTAATATCAATGAGGTGAAAAGGGGTGATTTGAGTGTTGTCAATGGATCGCAAAATTCAGTTATTACTTAGTACTGAAGAGGTCCTGTGATCTTTTTGGAATCCAGACTGATTAATAGGAATTATTGAGTTTATAACGGCATATTCAGAATGTTGTTCATATATAGCTGAATCTGTGATTTTAATTGGTACCGAAAGTAAGCTAACAGGGCGCAGATCTTTAAGTTGTTCAAGATTCTTTTTCTTGAGTATTGGCTTTAATACATGATATTTTCCTTTGAGGTAAATCATCTAGTTCTATTGACATATTAATAATATGTGTATGTTGCAACTGTAAGAAGTGTATACGTAAAAGTTGCACGTGTACCTCGAATAGAGTTTCATGTTGTTCAGTTTGTTTCTGCCGTACAGTAAAGTCTTGTAAAAATCCTTACGACGACGACGTTTAGAAGCTCGACTCCAGCACTGCCAATCCTTCTGACACACTGCATCAAATACTGCATTGAGACTTTGTTTTAGTTTCATGTCCACTATATTGTTTCTTTCTTTTAACATTTCGGGTTTTATTACTTTGCTCTACAATTGTGGAGAATTTATTAATAATAATATTTTTTCCTAAAAAATGCAATTATTCTCGGGAAGATGTAATTAAAAATCAAACGGGCAGTTTAATCGGGTGTTACCAACATCAGAAGACTTATTTTAGTCATATCCAAAACTAAACCTTGAATTGCATACAGCCCCATAGTACAGCGACTGGACTATATATTTTCGTGACTTATTTTTAGAATGTCAGCCAATAAAATCCTAAGTTTTCGCTTGTTATTTACCTATATGCATATTTGAATGTGGCGGCGGAAAATGTTTACCATGTTGTAAATTATAAGGAGACTTATTTTAGTGATATCCAAAATAGTAAACTTTGAATTGCATACAATCCCATATTACAGCAACTCGACTATAATTTCCGTGACTTATTTTTAGAATGTCATCCAATAAATTCCTATGTGTTTGCTTGTTATTTACCTATATGCATATTTGAGTGTGGCGGCGGAAAATGTTTACCATGTTGTAAATTAGCAGTTACAAATATGCCTGATGTACGACATAGGGGAGAGCGCCTACCTGCAGACTGATATTTCAAGATAACATTACGAGATTTCTAAAACAATCAATTTCCATTTTCTGCAGGCTGCAAAGGTGAGACGTACATCACGTTAACTAAAGATTAACTCTGTTTTTCATGTATGAACATTCATTTTCACACTGTATCCTCCATTATAAATGAACCTGTGGACTTGATTTATAGTTTAAAAAAAAGACTTTTTATGAATATATATGCGAGTCCCTAATGTGAGTTGAAAAACAGATTTTTATCTTATGATTACTGAACACCGCAGTCCTTTCCTTATCTCCGGTTTCCAGTGAATTTATGTAGCATTTTCTATAAATTAAGACTATATACCTGATGTAGCAGGGGTGATACGAGATGTGTGATAGAGGCTGAGCTAAAAATAGCTAACGTCTGGGGTAGGATTGCCAAGCGGTCCCATATTTGCTAGGTAAATTTTTAGAAATATTATAAGACCGAAGGATATTTCATCCTGATCCTGTAATATAAGAAGACGATTTTTATACACGTATTAGACTTTGTCGAATGCGCATATTTAACACAATATATCACGAATGATGTGTAACAATTTTACACACATGATTTATCTTCCAATATCTTTAGTAAATTTTGCGACCACACGGGGTATTTCGAAAATATGGTACGGTATATGGTAGAGTCTCCAGAACAATTAATAAAGAAAAATCAAATCAATTTTCTTTCTAATGTCAACTAGTATAGCAGAGTATAGTGTTGTGGGGTATCGTATCGTATAGAGTCATATCGTGTCGTGCCGTATCTTGTCGTGTCGTATCGTATAGTATTGCATTGTATTCTGTTGTTTTTTATTGTACTATTTTTAATGACCCATAATGGCTTAAGATTTACGAAGTACATTCCGCGGGCAAATTCTCTTTCTTAAAATACGTTTAAGTAAATATTCTAACCACTGAGGTAGTTTCTTAAGAGTCGTAAAGCATATCAAGGAATCTCTCCGCGTTAATTACAGGTGCTCCAAATAATGATTTTATGACAAAGACAATATATACTAATGCACTTATCTTTCTGCTCTATTTCTTTGAAGTGGATAGCTGAGAAGTTGTGCCGAATTAAACAAAATGATGCAAGTTCACAGGAGAATTCATTCAGCATTGTCCATTCCTTGTCAACGGATGAACCGACGACTCTTGAGCCTGGAATATATACTTGACAGAGTAATATGGCATGAAACATCCACGGGAGCTCAAATTTTCTCTGAGCTGTTAGTAAAAGGTCAAGCAGACCTAGCGCCGCAAATGAACTCGGTGTTGTATTCGGCCTCAGACGAGGCCAGCGAGTTGTTGACGCAGAATCTGTCCCAATGAGATGGCATTGGTTGTTATGATTATTTAAAAGTTTATTTAATGTTTAAAAGACAACATTATATAAACGTTTAAACGACAATGTGTCCACGTAGGGTCTGAGCCTCAATCAAATCGTCTGATCTGTCCAAAGTTTCACCTTAAACCTTCGATATAGAAACAGTTCGACAGGTTTTTAGCAAATTTTTTACGTGAGTTGTTCTGGTCGCCAGTTAAGTTCGATTAAATTGTTAAAATGTCTATTTCACGGAATTGACATGGGGTAAAATATTCTTAATAGTCATGCAGTATGCATACACGCATAGTATACGAAATGTCATTTATAAAAATGTTGGTATTATATTGTGTATATGTTTTTCATACAAAAGCACTTTTGAATGGGACAATTAAATACAAATATGTAAATATTCTAGAATAAACGGCCGAGGGTGGTGCAGTTCGAGCAATGGGTTTTATAATGGCATTAATGACTGTTTTAATTACACGACGCGCTTTAAAATTCCAACATGTTAAAATATTATGTGACAGATAGTTTTGTTGGTCACATTAGTTCGGTCGATGATGGTTTTGAAGGTTTTATTACATCTCTAAAGTATTAAAAATTTAACAGTCCCTCTTACAAGAAACAAAAATTCTAATAAAAATAATAATTTGTGGCTTACGAAAGGTATTCGCAAATCATCTGAGAAATTAAACTTTCTCTACGGCACTGCTATGCAAACAAAAAATGTTGACCATCTGACCTTTAAAAAATATAAAAAGTGTATAAAAAAGTAACAAAAGCTGCAAAAAAAAGTCAAAATTATTTTGGAGCCCATAATAAATCTAAAGCTACTTGGGATATTGTTAATAACACTGTAACCAATAAAAAAAAGAATAAAATAAAAG
The DNA here is from genome assembly GCA_029963845.1 of Rhamnusium bicolor. Taxonomy (NCBI): domain Eukaryota; kingdom Metazoa; phylum Arthropoda; class Insecta; order Coleoptera; family Cerambycidae; genus Rhamnusium; species Rhamnusium bicolor. Next base: position 377,056 of record JANEYF010003956.1, on the reverse strand, counting down.
AAATTATTGTAGACAAACTGTCATTGATGATCTAACTGATATGACTAGTCTTTTTAATAATCTTTTTATCGAAGTACCAAAAAAACTAAATGATATGATAAATTTATATCTGCCAATAAGTAACAAATACAATTTAATTGAAAACAAATATATCCTACAAAAATTCGGTAAAAAACACATTTTTTTCAATGCACACGAAAAAATCACATGTTGTAATACTCCTACTTAGGGCTAAAGTTGAATTACTTTCAATCCAAAATCAATAGACTTTCTGACAGGTTCTGACGTTATAAAACTGGAAGAAAAGGCTTATACAAAATTTTGCAGTAAGACGTTGATACTCGATTTTTTTTTAACAACCAAAAATTATTTAATATCATTTAAGACAAAAATTGAATGTCAATAGAAATGTAGTTATCCACGGGAACAAAATGCATCATAAACATCATTTGGTACTAGATTTGTAGAATAAAATTGTTTTGAATTTTTAAAATATCTATTTCCGTTTAGGAAATAATATCCCTGGTCGTAAATTATGGGACACCTCGTATATAACTCAACTGACATATATTGCATAACAAAATGAATAAATCAATAGGTTCCGATGGTATTTCAACAAAGTATTTCACATCGGCAGGTATCATTTCTGCAACGAGCAGTAAAATTATGAAATCCATTGTCCAAGTATCTTTTCTATTCTTATCGATCCTTTAAGGTCAAAGTGAATAATTAATTACCTTCTCCAATCTTTCCGGTCCAGCACCACTGTGGCTCTGTGCATGTTATTTATGAATTGCCGCTCAATAAAAAAATAATAGAGTATATTTTTTGATTTGCCGCAAATAGTAGGACGAGATTCAAGCCTATTACATTCGAATACAGTAATACAGTTTTACCATATAAATTTTCCTTGGAATTCAACGGTCCGTTATTGATGTGTTCCAACACTTCCAACCGAGGGAATTTCAAATATATTATTAATTCATGTGCATATATTTTATACTACAGTCTAACAATGGTATCCCATTTTCATTTATTGGACCATGTAACACGATTTGCGTAGACATTTCATGATTATTTCTAAGTAAATCTTCTCATATGCAGAATGCACTAGAAGATATCCTAGACTGTTTTCAATATCCCCAGACAACAATTTGTTTATTTTGTTTGATATTATGTTTGTGTTTGCATCAAATCTAGCATGATACGCTGCTGTTGCCAACACAATGTTCTGCGTAATAAACAGAACAAATCAAAATATTATGCATACATTATTTAATTTCTGAGCTTTAGCTTCACTTCAATGACCTATTTCGGATGCACTGAAATATGCTTTGTATATATAACTTATGAGAGAATAGTGAATTCTTTTGCGTTTTGACAAATAAATAAGATAGTTGATTTCATAGATAAGATTGTGTAAATATGAACAGTTTATTACAAAAATGCCATGCACATTTAAAGGCTACCGACCCAGTTACCGACAGTTATTTGAAGGGAGAGTGGGGTATGCTTTATTTTTTTAATGTTAAATGATAAATATGATGTTATTCTTTAATAGACGAAACATCATTATTCTTATGTAAGTGTGTTCTGACATAATTAAAAAAAGAAATTAACAGAATCATACTTGTTTTAATTAAGATTACTAAGCCTTCTAATAGCAGTGCGCGATTCGCCCCTATAAACAATACATTTAATTATCCTTGCGGTCTCTTTTTCTTTCTCCTGCGTCATCCTTTAGATACAGGGTCGAATTTCGATTCATCAATTCACGGAGGACGACGGGAGTGTATCAGGTGAGTTAATAAAATATTATAGTAGGTTAGTAGGTGGTATTTTCAAGGATATTTTTATACTGCTTTTAAGAATTAGATTAGTAATTTTCATCGGTGTGTCAGTGATATAAGTGTGTTTCATACAGTTTGTGTTTACATTATATATTTTAGCAGATTGTGATAACTTAAAGTGTTTAGTAGGTGAAATTTTCCTGTGATTAAGTGTATCCTATAAAATTGTGTTTTTTAAATATTTTGACGAGCGGTGACTATTCGGGTGTCTCCTGTTTACAAATGGCTGTGGTAATATAATACTGGAAAAATAGTCAGGCCTTGGGATAATCCTCAATCCGCCACCAGCAAAGAATGTCAGGAAGATGTGGAAGGTGGCAGTGTTTCACAAATTACAATAAATAGTTTCAAAACAACATACCAGCAGTCACAAAAATTAGTTTTAAACGTATACAGAAATATGAAAGAAAGTAAGAGAAAAAAAGTGCCGTGAGAAAAGCAGTCTACTTAACCTAAGTTCCAGAACTGTTTCTAAATTAATTCAGGAAGGGCAATATGAACGAAAACCTAGGGAACTATATAAATTTAATGTGTTCCCAATAAGAACATTTGGTTGTCTAAATGTTTATATAACGTTAATTAACGTTTGTGTAACGTTAATTAACGTTATATAAATGTTTAAATAACAATTCCCATTGGGTTAGATTACTGTTGGTGAAACTGAGCAACAAAAAAATTACTTGCTAATTTTAATTTAGAGTTAGATATTAAGATTTTAAGAGTAAAACAAAGATTTTTTAAGTTAACATGAGCAGTATCAAATATCTAATGGATTAATGTGTTCATTGTAGTACACAGAAATTTGAAGTACGGCTTTGTATGCCGCTAATTATGTCTTGTTGGCATGTGAGAACACTGGCTTTAAAGTATTTGTGGCAGTTTTTCGTAGCCTATTTTATGCGCATAGTATTTCTGTAATAAACTATACTATTAAATCCCAATTAAAGTAATCGATTTTTTCGAAACATTTTCTTTTGTAAATGGGTCTTTTTATGTCAGTTATATCATATCAATGATGTTATTTTGACAGCAAATCATTTGTAAGGTAGTAATTAATATTTGGTAGAACCACCATTCTTATCTCGAATACTTTGGAATCGTTTAGGCATGAAACTAATTAAATATTGCATGTTGTAATTTTCTCCCAAATTCTCCACTCATATTGAATGGCATCAGTTAGTTTATCTTTATTTCTTGCTCTAAAATCATATTTGTAAATCTGTTTTACAAGATTACCCCAAATATTTTCTATTGTGTTTAAATCGGGGCTTTTCGACGGCTAGAGAAGCGTTGTTACATTATTTTTTTTCAGCTCAGTTACGGACAACATGCAGTTTGACCTAGCGAGTTATCTTGAAAGTGAAACAGATTTTTTAAGATTAGATATCTCAAAAAGTGGTTGAAATATAAAACCATTACTGAATCTAAGTTGCATTGATGGAAGCATAACGTCATTCAAAATTTCCACGTATCGGCTACCAGTTAATTCTCATTCTACGATATGCATACCACCAGCGTCTTCTGAAGATATCCACGCCCACAATTGACAGAATCTCTTCCGCTATTATCTGTTTTGTGCAGGTATTCCATCACCGAATTTATAATCTCTGGAATGGTAAACTCGCAGGGCTGAAATATCTTTTCATCGGAAAAGCCACTCGCTACCAGTAACAATCTTTTTCATTAACAAAATTATTTGCAAACTGCACTCTAGCCTCTTTATCAACGTCCGTTAGTCTGATCTTTTTAGCACTAACGCAGTTAAAAAACTTTGCTGTCACATCCGTTTTGTTTATTACCATCTTAACGATCGCTGTGAAGTTGGTTTTCTCTTTGGTTTGAATAGAGGTGGAAAATGGGTTTTGCCTCACATATTTCACCATGGAATTGTCGTTTACTGGAATTGTTTTTCTTGGCCACCCAGAACATACTGCTCTACTCATGTCACGAGTTTCGGTTTAATTTTTGATTCCTGCCACTACTGCAATTAACTTTATGTGCTATGCGTTATTGAGACCACTCTTGTCCAGTTTTGGCGATGATATAGCCCTTTTCAGGTTCACTTAGAACATGGTTAAGCACAATTAAGTAACAAAAATATGGTTTTATTCGATTGTATTTAATAGTGACGTTTTTTTGTTCGAATATCTGAACGAGAAAATTACCTTTTTATAATAGATATTAGTTTTTGTTGTAGTTACTAAGCGACTACTTTTACTAGGACTTAGCAATTGTGTATGAAAATGTTATTGGATTCTGGTTTTTATCAAACGACACGATATTTCGATATGTGAATTTTAGATCATTTTTAGTACATTTTGTAAGAAAATAGTCATCTGTGGTGCTTAATTCAGATATCTTATAATCGTCTGCAAATGCAAAGTGAGAAAAATTTTTGTCATTAGATAAATCATTGACAAAAACAGAAACAAGAGTTGCGCTAAGTTAGAACCTTGAGGGACACCAGGTGTAGCGAAAACACTATGAGATCTATAACCACTATATTTGACAAGTTGTGTTCTATTAAATAAATAAAATTACATTAAGAACAACAAAGTTTCTAAAATGTCAGTAGCATTAAACTTTAGTAATAGTAAAAAGTGGTCTATTTGACCAAAAAGCCTTCTGTATGTCGGTGTAGATGACATCTATTTGACCTGTGACTCAAAAATATCAGAGATGTATTGTGTAACACAGGTTATGTTCAAAGCAATTGATCTTATGTTTACATTTCTTGTTAATAAGTGGTTTAATGTATTTGATATTTCGTTAAAATTTATTCTTATTCATTTCGAAATAAATTTTATCTTGATGTTGATTATTGTTGAAAACTGACTACTTTACGCCTGGTTTTATTTTATTTTGTGTCATGATCAATACAACCTACTCAAACAAAAAATTAATGGGTTTAAAACTGTAAGTGCTAATTATTTTGACGAAAGACACATTTCATTTGTTTATTTTGTATCCGAAAAGCAGGAAGATAAATATTTATGGGAAAAGAGTAAACACATATCTATTACCGTCCTCAAATATAAAATCGTCTACCCACGATCCTGCCTTAAAGATATAAAGCGAGATCGACAATATATTGTGGAGTACTTATACCCTCTTCTATTGTATTTTGGAACTACTTCTCTTTCGACACTTTGTTTGACATAATACACTTAAGCAAATACATCATGTTTTTGTTTTTATTATATAAACTTATTCATTTTTATTTCTATTACTAATTTTATAATCTAGTTTTATAAAACATGAAATTATCACAGCCAATATTGAACTAGTTTCTACAAACACCTTAACCAAGTCTTAATCAACAGGAGATGATGAAAACTAAACTTAAACTAACAATAAGGCATAACATATAAATTTTATGACAAGTAATAGATACATTATACAACTAAATGCAATGCGCTGCAAATTTGCTGTGACAAGTTTGCAGTTGCGTACTAAATGTCCCCATTCCAACAACATATCTTACTATATCACTTATCCTCGTAGCTTCGCTGAGCATCGACATTATACGGCACCAAATACCATACAGGGTGTGATTGGTGATGATAGTATATTTAAATAAACTAATTACAATTTGTTGCCTAATTTTACTACGAATTTATATACAAACTCACGAAATTTATGTGGAAAGCAAAATTATTAACCATATGCCTACTGGTCGACACATAACACGATAATAGATATTAATATAACGAGATTATTGTGATTTATAATAATCGAGGACGTTGCCAGGCAACGTCCGAGATGGTTTAAATCACATAAAATCGAGTTACATTCAAAGCTTTATCGTATCATTGACAACGATGACGTGAAAAAATCAAAACTTTGGTTATCATTTTAGCGTGCCATAAAAATTAAGATAGTCTTAATTACGACAAACTTTGGCGAAATCATGGAGATACTGATATTTCTGAAAATGTACTTGCTGCTGCTAACACTGTAAGATTAGATTTGCTTCCGGATAAATCAAAAATCCATTACGAAAAAGAATATCTTCACTTTTGTAAGTGGCGAGATAGAGAATAGGTTCAAGGTGCTGGAGAAACGATAATACTTGCTTATTTTGTGAAACTCTCAAATCAATACTCCCCGTCATCTTTGTGGCCTAATTATTCTATGTTACGAGCTTATTTGGGGTTGAAGGAAAGAGTGGAATTCGACAAATATGGCGCTTTGATACGATTCATTAAGAAAAAAGATGTGGAATATAGAGTTAAAAAATCGAAAGTATTCACGAAAGAGCAGGTTATTGAATTTGTTTGTACTGCCCCAGACGAGACATTTTTAATGATGAAAGTAGCTTTTTTAATTGAAATTAGCGGAGCTTGTAGAACCAATGAATTTACGAAAATGTCCATGGAAAATGTTGAAATTCTAGAGAGCAAGCTAGTAATCACAATTCCTGACTCAAAAACCCGCAAGAAAAGGTTTTTTGCGGTGATATCTGACGGAGACGTTAATCCTGTGGCTTTGTTTAAAAAATATATAACATTACGTTCAACTCATACTCCGCATAGAAGATTGTTCGTATCATATAGAAACGGAAAATGCACCGCTCAGCCTTGTGGTATCCATTTCTTTTCTAAAATACCTGAGAAAATTGCTATGTATCTCAAACTTGAAAATCCTACTATGTATACTGGTCATTTGTATTCGAAGATCTCCAGCAACTTTTCTTGTTAATGCTGGTGGAGACATATTAGATTTACAAGAACTTGATGGTTGGGAATCGAGCAATGTTGCAACAGGGTATTTAGAAGATAACTTGAGTAAGAAGGTTTCCATTGCGCGAAAAATTCAAGTTGGAGACGTTTCTGTAAACACTATCATGTACTAAAGAGACCATCGAACTGAAAAATAATGTTGCTAGGCAAGATTCAGTGGACATGCCCATCATTTTGGACAATAATGGTGTATCAGGTGTATCTATCAAATTTGAAAATTGTCAAAATATTCACGTCAATGTTCATAAATAATAGCTATAAAATAAAATTCGTATCTAGGGTATTATGATATGGTAACTAACATATTATATATTGTAACTAACGTATTATGTGCTACTAAATTATTGTGAAGTTATAATGTTGTGATATTAATAATTATCAATAATGATTTAACTTAAAGGAACCTTAATTTTCAATGATACGATAAAATAAATATTTTAATTAATCTTTGTCATCATTAAACTAACACAAAGTTCACATGTCATCGGAACTTTCCAAAAAACATTTTGAAATGGGAAAAACTACTACTGATGTTGTGAATGCATTCCTGCAGGATTTCTGGGTCATGCACTTAAAGCACCTATGCAGCCCCACCTATTTTTCTTGCATGTGCACACTTTACTTCCACAATCTATAATGATACTGAGTTAGTCGACTTAGGAGTGAAATTTTTTTTACCATTTTTGCACCCACATGAAGTTAATACGGTTCGTTTTTCTGAAAATTAAGGCAGTGCTGTCAAATAAGTAAAACATCTTCACTTTCGTCCAAATACCAGCTAAAATTTCTGCAGGCGTCCTAGTCGAGTCAATGAAGCCAGAAAATCGTCAAAACTTCGTAACCCACAAGAACTGCGCAAGTGTATAGAAAATTTAGGAGCAAAACTTGTTGTAAAATGAAAAATAATACAAGAAACGTGCTCTAAATTTTTGTACTGTTAACTAAATGTATCTCCAACAGTTATGCAAACTTTCATCACTATGCAATAAATATTTTCAACACAGTATACGATCGTTGTGACGAACGTGTCGCTGATGTGCGAAAATCCGTGAAATAAACTGTTCTAGAATTGAAAATATTGAACTTAGAGGCTAAAACTTTCAGAATGGTTAGGTCAATACGTCTCAAATAAGCACAACATTTAGTCAAGATAATCATCTTGAAAATCAATTCTGAAGTGAGCCCAACAATGATCTCAAAGAAAATTTCATTCTTGAGGAAGGAACGGAAATTAATGTTTCGTAAATAAGAATAATATATAATGATTTTAAACAATTTAAATTAGTAAATGATTTACAGTTTCTTATGATAAATCCTAATATACCTTAATCTTTAATTGTTTGTATGCGCTCTAAAACAGTGTCATTAATGCTGTAGTTGTAGTTAGAGCAATTTTTCTTTTTTGTATAAGACACTACTTTACAGTTAGCAGAACTGATACCAACTTTTCTCAGGCCGCATCACTTGTTGACTATATTAAGCTTTTCTTGACGATATGTACAATCGTTTACGGAATTTATGCTCTTAAAGATTTTTAAATCATCTACAAAGATAAATTTGTCGCATTTCAATTCAGTGCATAAATCGGCAATAAATAATAGAGATAGTAATGGCCCAAGATTAGAACCTTGCGGAACTCCGGAAGTGGCCAAGTATATTGACGATTTATATCCATTGTAAAATATAAATTGTTACCTGCCTGTTAAATACGATCAAAAGTAATTTAATAGATTTAAATTAAATCCATACTTTGCTAATTTCTCTAAGAGTGACTGGTGGTCGATGCGATCAAAGGCTTTGGTAAAATCGGTATACAAAGCGTCTACCTGTCATCGTTCATCTAGAATATTAGAAACTGTTTGACTGAACATTACTAAGTTCGTAGTTGTTGACCTGTTAGATACAAAGCCATGCATGCTGATCTATTGACAATATGTGTTTAGTGGGCATATAGATGTGATTGTATAAAATGATTTCAAGAAAGAATTTTAGCAAAATTACACAAAAGAGAAATTTATGTGTAATTGCTTATATTTGACGTATCGCCTGCTTTAAAAATCGGAAACACCTTTGCCACCTTCCATCGGTTGGGAAAAATTGATATGTTTTTAGTGAATTTCAAAGTGTATTATATTTCTCAAAAATGAACTAAAACAGCGCCTTGAATAACTTCCGTAGGATTAACTAACAGAGTATACGCGAACATAATGAACACAGGGATTTGAAACAAGATAGGATCAAGGCATAAGTCAAAGAACAAACATATTTGTAGTAGTATCACGGAAGATAAAGGCCAGGTGGTTCAGCTTAAGTTTCCAACTTCAGCAAAGTGTAAATACCAGGCAGAGCTTATCAAGCACATGCTAATAATCTGTGTTGTAGAGCTCTCTAAACGAGCGTCTTGCTAAACCTGTTAGTAATTTAAGCCCGTCCGCAATGCACGCTACTATCGGCAAGTAATCCATCAATTTCACGAAAAAAGTTAGAAAACCTCAACATTCTTTTCGTGCAGGACTATCATTGCTCATTCTTGACTTATCGCTGTTTTATATGGGTGTATGGGTGCCCAAGTTTACCATATGTGCCACTTTTCTGCTGTTGTTTTGTAACTAACACAACTAATGGTTTTTTTCTAATGAGGGAAGTTCGATACAAGTTTGTTCCTGCCCATCGAATTAATTTGGATTTTAATCAAGTGCGTTCCACGTTAGGTGGCAGGTCTAATTTCTTTCTTATCAGGAAATCTGACGGCTAATTTGTCACTCCTACTCGCTATAAGACTTATAATACCTGTGAAGGATGGGAGACAGACATTTGTTAATTAACTCTCTATACAAGTAACTAACATTATTAGGTTTTACGCGAATTTATTGTCTCTAAGAAACTTAACAAATGAATGTTTCAGAATGAGGCTTTACTTCGTTTTCCCAGTTAAAACAAATTAATGGAATTAAGCGGTCTAACAGAATTTGTGCAGAATATTTTCTGAATAAAATATGTACAGTATCAAAAGAATTCTCTCCAGTCAATATGGCCTCTTTACTCAAACACATGACAGTATCGACGGTTATTATAATAAGTTTATGGTATACTTTCAGTGGTTTTAAATGTTGCATGTCCAAAAGAAGAAATAAAAAAGTCAAATTAAGGAGGAGGATTGGAATTACTACAAGCAAACAAGAAACAATACTGTAAAAGTTATCAAGGAAACAAAAGTAATGTTCTGTGATAGAAATATAGATAGCAATAAATCAAATCCAAAATTAATGTGGAAAAAATTAAAGCGGTTAGTTGGGAAAACAGAGCGGTGGACACACTCTTCAAAGTTTAAAATGTAATAGAGTAATATACAATAATAACTTGGCAAAAGTACTAAAGCAGTTTTATGTGGGTAGTACTGAGAGAATTGTCATCACCGTCATCAGCATAGGAGCAGATGACGTCGACATCGATTTAATAAATGAAGCTATACCGGGTGTAAATACTGGCATGACATAATTTTGGTGACGCTACAAGATTTGAAAAAAGTAGTTACTAAGCAAACAAAAAACTATAGCACTGATGAGGTCGGGCGTGACATTATGAAAAATCTTTTTCACATACTAGGTTACTCTTTTTTAAACTTGTTTAATCTGAGTCTGGAAAAGGGTGTTATGCCTGAATGTTTCAAAACATCTATAGTAGTACCAATACTGAAAATACCCAATACGAATCTAGCAGAGCAATTAAGACCAGCGAATATGTTGCCTTTTTGTGAAAAAATCTTAAAATTAATAGTTTATGATCAATTAATCAATTATCTAAATTTAAATAATATTCTATGTACATATCAGTCGGGATTTCGTGGTAAACATTCATGTGAAGCGGCTCTACAGTAATTTCAGACTGGAAAGGGCATGATCTGGGATATGTGTTGTTTTCGTTGACCTTGAGCATGCTTTTGAAACAATTGACCGTGATATACTCTTATTAAAACTAAAGAGATATAGATTTCTAAATACTGTTATAAAATAGGTACCAAATAACAAAGATTAATGAGACTTTCTCTGAAGTCAAGTTAAATAATTTTTGGGTCCTCAAGGTAGTGTACTGAGTCCGTTATTGTTTATTCTTTATATTAATGATCTTGGAAATGTATTGCAAAAATGCAAAATACATCTTTTTGCTGATGACACTCTTATTTACTATGATAGTACAAATTTTCAGGAAATGTTTGTGGGTAATAATTATTTGTACAATCAGTTTTTTAATTTAAATTTTAGTATTAAAGTAAACAATGAAAAAGTTGAGTTCAAGAAATAAAATATTTAGGCCTGATAATTGATCGCAAACTGAAATTTAACAAACATAGAATATACATAAAAAAAAGACAAAAAGATAGATTTCATTAGCAGACTGGTTCCTTTTATATCAATCCATAAAAAACTAACTATGTATAATACCAAAAAAAGCAAGGCATGCGTACTTTGTACAATCTGCGTACAATCATACAAAGTGTACACGTCTTGCTTTTTTGGCTTTTTTTTGCAAAGAAATTATTTTTTACTTTTTAGTACGGCTAAGAAAAGCTAGTTTTAAAAAAAATGTATTTTTTATGTATCTTGTATCTCTTAACGTTTTTATTATTTTTCGTTCATACAATTTATAAATGAGTATTGATTATTATTTTTACTAACATAGGGTTTCAATTATTAATACTAACATTAATATATTGTATATAATACTTATATTCTACTATTAATTTTATAACTTTAAATGCAATAATACTTGTTGTTGTTTGTATTATCTTAGGATGAATAAACCACATTCATTCATTGATTCATACATTACTTTTACATTGCACTTTGTTAAATTTTGTTATAAACATTAAGCCAGCTCATAATAATGTTGCATAATATAACTATTTTTCATCTGTCTCGAGAGCCAGAAACCTGTTTTTATCTATTGAGAAACGTAAACATCTCAATAAACGTTCGCACAGATTTTCACTATGGTTTATAAAATAAAACTTTTGTATATAACGATATTTGAACTTGTGTAGTAATAATAGTTAGTGGCCGATATTTTTAACTATAACTTTAGAAAAGTATCAGAGAACTGCTTTTTTTACGATTTACAACTGATAATAAAATAGTTTATTAATAATGACGATGACATGGAAAACTCCCTGTATAGTCTAGTTCACTAGTTAAAAACGGTGTTAATTATTGATAAAGGTCGTAAAAATATGGGCGATAGCTCAGTGGATTCGGAATGACATCTAGACAAAATGTTTAAAATTGTTAATTAACACATAAAATTTGTTAATTAACAATAAGCGCATTTTATGAAAAATGGATGAAAAAATTTTTTTAAGTGGATATTGCTCCTTGGGATGTCTTGATCTGATAATTTTTTTGAAATTTTTTAATTAATATTTTATAGCTAAAATAATTTTTTTGTTGCTACGGTCGGATTCTGAGCGTCGCGCTCGCCGCGCGGAGCACTATTTTCACCATCAAATTAAAATTATTAATAATGGAGGTACAGTTACGGGAGTTAGGACTTTTTATTGGAAATTTCGTCCTCTTTAAGAATCATTTTTTTTTTATTTCTTAATTATTAATAGTTTCTGAATTATTTGCGAAAAACTAACCCTAATAGCACAACGTAGTCCTATAGACATCCGATGAACGTCCTCAGCGGACATTATAGATAATTCAGGACGTTCCATGGACAGCCTTTTTTAGTCCAAGGAACATCTTATGGGCGTCCTTGGCCAAATGTCACAACTTTGAACCATATTCGGACGTCTATATGGAACATCTGAAGGATGTCTATAATGGGACATTACTTGGATATCTTTTTAATACCCCATAATACCCATATTAGTTTATTTTTCTTTCTTGGGTCTACCTATCACATAAATTATTTTTAAAATTACACTCGAAACCAAACGTATTCCTATAAATTCCACAATCACTACATCAATACTTGACTTTTATTATGAAATGCCTAGTTAAGATTTTATTACGCTTATTATAAATAATAGTACTTACAATATAGTATTAAAGAATGTACTTACGGTAATATTTTATATTATATTTCACAAAATCAAAATAACTACACAAACTACACCAAAAGCGAAGCAAAATCTAGCAAGTAAACTGCCAAAATCATCCATCACTTTTTCCAGAAGGACGCTTACTTAGTATTGTTGCCAAATCAAATACCTTCATTTCCCGCCACGGCATAATTTTGGTTCATAAGATGATAATAATTGTAACTGTAACATCTCTTTGTATAAAAAAAAAATAATAGTAAATGACGATAATACCTAATACACACGATTTTATTTAGTTGTTTAGATATTATCTGTTGAATATTGAAATCAATTGTTAAGAATTTATTAGTTATCCACTTGGCAACATGGAACATGTACGTTTCCACTCGCGCGAATTTTGAATTGCATTTGTAGCTTTCACATCATATATTAATATTATTCATTCTACGTGCATAACACACGAAGTATGCTTAATACTTTAATACAATACAATACTGTATTATGTATTTTTATAATCCAGATATGATTTATAGGTGTTTTTACTTTTTCACTTTTTATGTAATAGATTTAATTTTTGAATTTATTGTTATCATTATGAATACATAGGACACGCCCATATACCAACTCACAAGGAAACATAACAAACCTAAAAATATTTTTTTAGGAACTAGAATCAGAATATCACCACCTAGTGGAAATAATTTGAAAAAAATTTACTTAGTTAAATCAATCAAATCACGCTATCCCTGCAAAAATCTATAAAACGTGAGTGTTCATCTATTCGCAAAATGAACATTTTCTACACAATTTCAAAATATGTTTAAACAGCAACGTCCGTCAGACGTCCATTTTAAGTCCTTTGAAGTTGGTATATTAAATGTCCTAACATGGACGTCCATCGGACATCCATTTTATGTCCTTGGAAGTTTGTACATTTAATGGTCGGATACGGACGTCCTTTAGATGTCCATTTTATATCCATGGACGTCTGTACATAATATGGACTTAGAATGCACGTCCCTAGGACGTTGTGTGCTATTAGGGAAAAGCCTTTTTTTATCTTAATTTGTTAATAACTTTTGCAATTTTTTATGTGCTGGTAAACAATTTTAAACGTTTTTTCTAGACGTCATTCCGAATCCAATGAGCTATCGCCCATATTTTTACGATCTTTATCACTAATTAACACCGTTTTTAACTTGTGAACTACTAGTCTAGTTCATCGCATCACTAGCGTCGTGTAATTCCCTCTCTGGAAATTTCATTCGAAATACGCGCTCTACTCATAACTTGAATATGTGTAATAATATAAATATGACGCCAAATAAAATAACCCCTAGTATATGATCACAACTAAAACATAATAAACAAACATTTATACAATAAATAATATCGAGGCATTTCTGTCCATATTTGAGAATAGAATTATTTGTTACTTCAAAATATTCCATATTACTGGACATTGTTGAGGTAAATTTGATTATTTTAAAATGGTTCTGTATTTCAGACTTTTTAATATTCGTTCAATAACGTGTCCAAAATATGTGGCCCTAATTTATATTTCCACGATGGGCCTTCATACTATCAGCCCGGCCCTGCGCCCCGATATACAAATTTTACAATAATTAGTATCCACTCAGCTCTTCACTACTCTAATTTAACTGCATTCCACGTATGTAAACAAATTGACACTTCTTTAATAAATTATACGAGTTAATCCACTTTTCTGACTCACTGTACTGAGTGGCATTGCACAAATGCAGCTAAACATACACAGAGGTAATTTCGAATTCAAGAGTAAGTACCTCTAGAGCTGCATTATTGTCTGTTTGGGATCCCCGGCTTTCTGTCTGCTCCTTGCCATATTATAAGTGCAGTATTTCGATTCAACTAAATGTAGTCCCCATATTTTATTCATGTTCCTTGACCCAGAACACAATAAAAAAAAATTGAGTTGTTCGTTTTAGACACGTCCCCGCTGACATCATAAAGGATTCGGGATATAAAGCATAACCCACAATATCATAAAAAATTTCATTATCTGTTGTGAGAATCATATGTCAAAGTTTCTTTAACATGAATAAAATACAGGGAAAATAAATCATTTATCTCCGTACAAAATTTAATATGTTTTTAAGGCCATCTCTAGAGATTTGTTTAATTTTCAATTATGGAGTGTCTCACTATCTTTGTTAGTTTGGATGCGGATTAGTGGTTACAGTTTAGTCTTGAGATGGATTTTCTTTAAATCAATGATGTGAAATTTAGTTGCATAGTGGATTCCCTTTAAGATGATTATCTTTAATGATCTTTTAGAAACAGCTGAGAAAAACGGATTAATAGTGTTACCAATAGACTAGTTCTATAATATGTATCAACTTAAACTATAGATTTATCGAAAATTTAAACTTAGACTTAAACTTAAAGTACATACCCTCTTCAGTGGTGGTTCGTGGGTCAAGAGATAGGGAGGTCAATTAGAAAAGTTTACTGTATTACCTACCTTTTAAAGTGATTTAAATTCCAAGTCGATCCTCCGGTCTTGTTGAGATGCAAAGTGGTCAATTACTTTTTCATTAAAGTCTTTCATATTCTTTATTAATGCCCTTTCTATGGTAAGCATAGCTTAAAAATGTCTTTATTCTTTTCAAGGTGGAAAAACAACGTTCACTTTCGACGGTAGTCATAGGGAGAGTACACAAGATTTTTAACAGTTTGACACTTTCAGAAAAAGTATTGCACAAATTATTGTTAATAAGAAGCTGTAACAAAGCAACTGCACCTTCATTATTGGAAAAATCTTCTCGACTATATAATACTTCTAACTCGTTTTTAAGTTTCAAATGATTTATGACTGGATACTCTGTTTTAACTAATTTAAACATATCTTGAGGAAAGCTTTTTTTATAATCTTTAAATCGATCTGCGTGAAATAACTGAGACACTGCTAAATGATTACTGAAGCCAAACCTATTTTTGATCTCAGATGTAATTATATCACAAACTTCTAATGAAATTCTCCTTTTTGATTCTTCCGTTTCACATCTCTTGGCAGACTGCATGGATGTCTCCTCCAAATAGTTATTCAAAATTTTATTTCTGATGTCTTCAATTTTACTATTAAAAACGCCAATCAATACACTTATTTACTGTTATGATATCGATATTACATTTTTGTAATTGATTGAACAATATATCACAATGAGGCATAACTA
Organism: Rhamnusium bicolor; assembly: GCA_029963845.1. Lineage (NCBI taxonomy): Eukaryota > Metazoa > Arthropoda > Insecta > Coleoptera > Cerambycidae > Rhamnusium > Rhamnusium bicolor. The sequence goes on along the minus strand of JANEYF010003956.1, from coordinate 361,206 downwards.
AATGAAAAAAATTTAACCTGTAAAGAAAATGTTCATTTTGTAAGTAGCCTTTTAAACCAATAGCTTGGTTTAGAGTGTTGTTTTCTGATTCATTATCAATGATTTTTTCTAAACAATCTAATAATTCTGTTCGATAGGTATAAACAGTCTCTATGCACTTTGTATTAAAATTTCATCGTGTTCGAGCTGCTTTAGGTAATCTCACCTTAACAACATTATCTAACACGGCTGTTCTTTTTTGGCGATTTTCCAAAGAATGAAGAAAAGCTATGTAAATTAGCAAACAAAAATTTTATGCTCTTATCCTGACTTGATGCTTGTAAAATTAAATTTAGTTGATGAGCGTAACAATGAATAAAATTTGCTGAAGGGTAACTTTTTTTAATTTTGGCTTGTACACCTCCAAAAGCTCCACTCATTACTGATGCTCCATCGTAACTTTGTGCTATCAATTTTTCAGGACTTTCATTAATTTTCAGACATTCTAACTCTTTTAAAACTACATCTGTCAAATGCTGCGATGTCGTTCCTTGAGGCTGAATAAATTTCCAAAATCTCTCACATACAATACCGTCTAAAACGTATCTAAACACAAAAACTACTTGTACTTTATTGGAACTATCTATTATTTTATTTAAAATATATCTATTTTTAGAAACGTTTTCGTTGTAAGCTTTTAAACTTTTTCTATAGGCACTGTCTAACTGCATTCTTATATCAACTGTACCAAGTGTTGCTAGACTACAACAGTTATTTATATGACTTGATGCGAGCGAATGTTTCTGTACTTTTATTTTTAAATGTTTCGAGTCAGTTACACCTATTTTGGACCATATAGGATCAGGATCAAAACAAAAAAATGCATTTTTTATCTCGCATCCGCAAATCCACTCGGATAAATCGTACATTGAATTTCGAAAATACCTATTAACTTCTTTTTTCTTATCAAGAGATGTTTGCTTTATCGTCATATTAGGTTTTGGACGGCCACCACCTTTGAATTTCACTCGATCTTCATAACCCAACTTATGTCCATCTTTAAGTTTTAATGTATTTTGTACAACACTCATATTTAATAGTAAACACCAAAAACACTGTTTTACTTAATTTCACAAGTAGAGATTTACTAATAAAATGTTCACAAATGAAAACATTAAAAACAACGCGACAGAATTTACCGATCAACGCGTACCTAGTCAGCATTAAGACTGCTCTACTAGCGAACTTCGGCGTTACCGTTTCCGTAAAATGTGTCAGGGGTATTGTCCCCGCCAGTGTTTTCTGTCTCTTTTGCTTTCTAACGATTCGCGCATAAGTCTATATCACTTTAATTCGCTGTAAATTCGGTCCGTAGCTAGCTTTGAGGACAAGTTGTGTATTGACCCAAGATTTTTAAATTCTATAAATGAATAATGTATTGAATATGAATGTAGAAGCTCCATATTTGAATAGTATTGTGCATAGAATGAATGAACTAGAAACTTTAATATATTTTTTTAAGAATATTAAAAATATATATATTACATATTTTTAAACTTCAGAAAATGAATAGCTCTATTTTTTATTTGTATATGGGAGGTCATTGTGCATGACTATCAACCTATGTTTTTGCTTTTGGTTTCAAAGATTTTCTTTAAAATGAATATTCTCACTTTGTCGCAGATATGCTCGCTTGTACGGTGGAATAATTTTTAATTTCCCTCTAGTATTTTTTCTTGTCAACAGATATTACTCCTTAAGTCGTTTTATTCAATAAAAGCTATGTTATTTTATAGGACAACAAGACTGGTACATTGTCAACAGATACTTTTGTATCGTACATTAAATCACATTCTATTCAGTGATCGTTAAAGTGCGACACTCTGCTATACCTATACGTATTCCCTTTCTGATTTGCATCCCTAAAAAAGAAGGTTCCCTTGGAGACCAGAAACAATGTAATAAAAGAAGTCCCAGCTACAATGTAGAATTTAAATAATTTAATACCAAGTGCTTTGGCAAACTCTAGTGCGGGAAGAATACAATGTCTACAGACCCGCTGATGTATTAGTTTTTTTACAGCCTCGCAGCCTTTACACAGTATTGCCCGGATTGAAACGAGGAAATAGAAACTACTACATGCGTTTTACTACCTTAGCTCACATGAATTGCACTCGGATTTATTGAATGTACTTTGTCCAATTATTTATTAAATCACATTACTCGCCCGGATCATACGCTTTTATTTGGTTTTTGATATATTGTACTCGGTGTCCTAAAATCTTATAGTAGAAGGCTCGGCGCTCAAATATACGCATAAATAATGTTCTCGTTGCTATAAGCTGAATTTTGTATGAAAGGATTACTGATGTGTTGATATTTCAAAATTTCGAGGTCGTCAAAAATTGTCGTATGCAAAAAGTCACTAAAGTTAAAAATCAAATTCACCCAGATAACTCTGACATCCTACAAATAGGACGAAGCCTTTAAAAATATTTGTGCGCGCCCCTGGTGAGAAATTTAGGTCCGCCATCTATTAATGACTTTCCAAACAACCCTATTTGACAATTCGCGCTGCTTACACAGCGCTGCATGATTTTCTAAAAGTTAGTTCTAAAAGTGCTTTAAAATGGCTGAATATAACATCCGATTTGCTAGGTAAGTAAATTACTCAAGAAACTTTTAATAATTAGTAAATATTAGGTTTACTTTCATGTATATGTTCCAAAATAATAATATATTTATTCATAACCACCATAAGCATGGTAGTCGTTGACAGCAAGCCGTCATTGATTGCCGTCCTTTATTTAGGCCGTTAGGAATAAGAGCTGCTGTGTTCAAAATATAAATATAATTATTTATATTATTTTATAAGGGATGTGATACAATATAAAATAGCCGTTATTTTTTTGTTTTAGAGGATTATCGATGCATGAAGCTTTAGCAATGCTTGAAGAAGGTGATTTTCCGCATCCTTCAGCAGACGTAGTTATATTGCCGCCCGATGACGACTATCAAACTGACGGGGATTAAGGCCCGGAGGATGCGATGTCCCCTGATAACTTACCCTCTACACAACTCAGAGCTCCAGCCGAAATACAGGTACCTTTTTAGGATTTTGATTCTGAAGATGACGATATCCCTTTGGCGACTCCAGCCGGAATACAGGTACCTCTTCAGGACTCTGATTCTGAAGATGACAATATACTTCTGACACGACTTGCTTCCAAAAAGTCAGAATCTGTTCCAAAAATTGCTAAAGTCTACAATTGGACTAATGACCACATTTTATATAACTCAAATAACTTTGATTTAGGTCAGCCTAAATTAGAAAACGCAGATGAAAGTTCACCGGTTTCGTTATTTTTAAATTTTTTTTGATGAAAACGTTTTGGACTTACTAATTGAAGAAACCAGTCGTTATGCGGCAATAAAAAATAAAAATGACAAACCAGTTACGGTCCGAGAAATGAAGTGTTTTGTTGGTATTTTAATTTTGAGCGGGTATGTACCATATCCGAGACGTAAAATGTTTTGTGAACAGGAAACATTCATGTTTCAGATGCACTTTCTAGAGATAGATTTGATCACATAATGAGCGTTTTTCATATGGCAGATAACAACAATTTAGTTCCCGGTGATAGTCCGTCCTTTGTTTACTTTATTCAACCAAAATTTCCTTCGGTATGCACCTAAAGTTGAAAACCATAGTGTTGATGAAGCCATAGTACCCTATTTTGGCCGCCATGGCTGCAAACAATTATACGGGGCAATCCCATTCGCTGGGGCTACAAGCTTTGGGTAGGTTGCTCAACAAATGGATATATAAATTGGTTCGAACTACATCAAGGAGCTTCGACAAATATCTCTCCAGAATATAAAGAAGTTGGTTCAGGCGCTGGAGTTGTGCTCTCTTACGTATGTAGATCAACTTTTGAAAAGTTGGCCTGAAAATAACTTTCACATTTTTTTATAATTTTCTTTCCAATTTGTCTCTTTTGGGCTATTTATCTACTAAGGGCATTCGGGGAACCAGAACCATTCGCTCAAACCGCATTCCAAGAAACTCCCTAAAGTCAGCAGGGGAACTCAAAAAAATTCCCACGAGGTACTTATGACCACAAATGGATGTAGGAAAAAAATTAACCCTTAGTTGGAATGATAACAGCGTGGTTTCGTTGGTTTCTAATGCTGTTGGTGTAAATCCCATGCGAATGGTAAAACGATATTCAAAGCAAGAAAAAAAATCCGTTTCAGTTCCTCAACCTCATATGATAAAATTATACAACGAAAACATGGGCGGTGTCGACAGAAGTGACCAAAATATGTCTTTGTATAGAACAGGAATTCAGGGAAAAAAAATAATACTTCTGTTTATCTGCTCATTGTTTGGATATGTCTATTCAAAATGCTTGGCAACTAAGTTGGTCATCCAACAACGAGTCACAGTTGGACCATCTTGCTTTTCGCAGAGGAGTTGCCTGTTCTATACTCCAGACCAATGCAAAACCCATAAATCAGTCTTTTGGGCGACCTAGCCAAAGGGAAAATATAGATTCGCGTTATGAAGGAATACAACACTATCTTATTCAACAAGATCGGCAAACCAAATGCCATTACTGCCATATGAAAACTACCACGCGTTGCATAAAATGCGATACTGGTCTTCATGTAAAATGTTTTATACAACATCATACCAAAATATAATTTTAAAAAAATTTTGTAGTTAATATAGCCATTAAGGTTTTTTCCTCTTTAGATTTTAAGGCATTTGTCACCCTTGGTAAATTATGTTATGATATTCTTCTAACGTCCTACATATAGGACGGCCATTTTTTTTATGCTCCTGAATTTTATAAAATGTATGATGGTTAAAATGTGTTAGTTAAGGCTTAATAAATAACTTGACAAAAAATAAACGATTTTTTTACCTTTCCATGTCTCAGGAATAAGTGGGTTAAGCAGATATTTGCAAAGATATATTTTTCAGAATAGGTTTTATGCAGCAAATATCTCTATAATAATAATTTTATATTATACATTGGAGCTTACGAGAAAACTAAACAAATGTTTGGATAAGTCTGATTGGAGTAAACGGACACGAGCGGAGAAAATACGGTGGAACTTCGTCTTGTTTTGGATAAATTGCTATTTGCTAATGAAACATCTAAAAGAATTGGTAGGTAAATCGTAGTGCACATCCCCGTAAGATGATCATTGAGAACGTGGTCCAGCTTGTTTCAAATGATACCACAACACACATTCACAGAACACTTCTGTTGAAACCGATTTTCAACAGTTGCATGAGGATTATTACGAACCCATACATAACTATTCCTCGTGTTATTAAAAAGTCGACTAATTAGTAAATAAAATGAATCTGGGAAGTTCGGGGTTTGCAGTAATCCATCGGCAAAAATTCATCCTCCCACCGTAATCCTCTGGTTTAATATTTAGAACTACTTATAAATGATAAGGATACAAATCCTCATTGTGTAATGTTATCCACACAGTAGTTCGAGGTAAACCAAAACATACAGAAAGTCTGCGAGTGCTAAGTCAAGGACTACGATGTATCGAAGGATGCCATTTCGGGCTTCTCCAACAGCCACCCAATCTGACTTGTTATAACTTTTTTTGCTTAAAATTCCTGAAGGAACATATCCCTAAAGCTTGCCAGACTCCTCCTGGGACACTCTGTATAAAGAACAAATATAATGAATTCATTCTATTCCATTGTATCATACTTCCATTAGAGTGAATTGTATATCATCCTAGAGGTCGGCTGTTGCTCCATATGTCTAGAGGTTAAATCAAATTTAGCTCCAGCTAAAGCTCAACAAGATTAATCTTGTTAAGAATTCACCAAATTTAGGTTTACAGTTACACAGCTCCCTGCATTGTATAATACGAATACGATAATCTCATACAAATGCAGCAATTTGCAAGATTTCTACGTACTGCAATCGAAATATAATGAAATATTCAGGACAACAACGTAGTTCCTCCAGTCCCTCGTTTCACATTATTTATATTTTCAGAGTTAGATATTTTCTTGAGGAACACCTGGGAAATCGTTTGTATCAACTCTGTGAAATGAATATGAGCAATATTGAGCCTTTGAATTTTGCATGAATAAAATAATGTGTACTTTTTGTGAGGTACCCATGTTGCTATAAGAGAATCAGTTTTAACAATTTAAATACTACAGGGAATTTCGAATTCAGGTGTACTGTTCCCTTATTCAAGCGATGTTCCTAGCACGGTGCGGGATAAAATGTATACAGATCAAATGAATGTTATAGAATAGTAATCTGAAGCTGGCTGTATTAAATCTGCTTATATCTTCTTGGTTGAAAACATACAAAGTTGACAAATCAAATTAAAATGTTTTAAAATCAAGGTTCGGGCATGTAGAATTATTGAAAAATTAACATGTCATTCTACGAATCATTTAAATGTTGATTAAATTTGCAGTTAGTAGTCTGATTCGCCATGATGTCGTTTAGTAAATTGCATCCGTACAGGCAGAGTTATGTGAAGACGATCCTAATAGTTAATTCCACTGCCACGACCGGGATTTGAACTCAGAACTTTTTGGTGAGAGCCCAACTATGTTGTCTTCTCGACCATCAGTCACATCATGGACATGTTAACCGTCAGAAATACAGATACTGGTCCTGGGAAAATTCTCACTGGATGCGAGTGTAACATACTTAAAAACCGGAAAATTTGATGTCTGAGCAGGCATAGTAGTGTTTCCTCATTCATAGCATTATATCGTGTATATACGAATCCCTTTAAAATTAAAAGCGACCTGAAATTACCAAAATCTTATTCCATCAACCAGTGCACATGTTACTAACAAGTATTGTTTCATCTACAAAGATTATTGTTATTCTGTGGCCAATATACTACGGATTAGTTAAAAGAGAATAAAATCGTTTTTTTGTGTGCGTTATAGTTTTGGAATAGAGTTTTTAAAGTTTTTAACACTATGGACTATTTGTTGGTGGCAAATGTACACACAGCTTTGCCATCTGTCATTGTTTTATGAATGGGAAAAGCACCAGTTGCATCACGCACGTTCTGTCAATTGTGGTAAGAGAAAGTCAGTTCTAGTCAAGTATTGATTCAGTGAGGACGATCAAAACACTTGGACGGTTGGTCATCCTCTTTCAACTATTAATTTGCATCAACTAGTTAAAAAGATGCAGACTTTTCAGAAGGTACTGGTTCTTGTCATGCTCGTAACTTACAAAAGAAATTAAGATTGTTTGTGAACAACATTGTAATTTCTACCAAGGGAAGAAGAAAATCTTATAGTAACCTATAAGAAAACTGTTGCATACATTATAATATTAAAAATAAGAGTTGTTTGCCTGCTGTTTTATTAATATTTGCTGATTTATAAATATTATACAATGTACAAATAGAGAAAACAAGGATAATGTAGATCAAAAGGATGGAGAGAATTGAGTTAATGAGGATTTCTCTTCGCAACTGTATTTTTAGAGAGATTATGATAATATTTCCAAACAACATTGATGTGGAATAAATTACATATCTCATTAATTTATTCTGTTTTCCAGTAGTTTTATTTGCATGAACATAATGTAACTGCATATTTTTGTTATGTTGTGCTTTGAAACAAAATTAAACTTTAGATATTATTGTGGGAAATGGATCCAAGTTCGAGTGATTTTTTTCTATAGTACCAAGTACTCTACTAATAGTTTCTACTACATATGGATATATCAGCATTAACAACAATCCATACCCCAAATTGTTTGATTCACTTTTTCTGTCATATCCCCAAAATAAATGATAATTTTGATTTGTTTTCTTTAAGAATACTTAAAATTTCTAAACATGAGTATCCTACATCGTTAATTATTGATAATAGTGCTATATTACGCTCTAATTGACTATCATATTATAAAGTTGAGTTTTAGTCGATCCACCTGAATCTTATAGTAATTCTTAGCCTCAATTATTATTAAGATAAGTATTACATATTTTTTATGTGTAGCATTTACTATGTACGTATTACAATCTGGAAGATATACGACTGTTTCCAAAGTTTCAACCCATATTCACTGAGCACGAAATCAAGTAGGTGGAAGATGGAATTTCTGGAATCTAGATCGAATAATAGGGAATATGATAATAATAAATAGGAAACTTAATCTTAAAGGCCATAATGCCTATCTTAACTTTAGTTCACTCCAGTTCACTTCAAATAATAGGGTAAGTTAGGTATCACGTATCAAAATGTCTGCTTCAGATTATTTGATATACTTGGCTGTGATAATGCATCATTTACCTTGATGAGAACATTTACGTCGTGTACTTGATGATATTGTATTATTATTATAGTTGACAACCAGAGGCACTTTAAATAGAAACGCTCGGTTCGTAATAATTATAATAATATGTTTATTTTCATAAGACAGTATCCGAATTATCAATTCGATTTTGACTTTTTTTTAATTATTAAACAACATTGCATCTCATCTGGGCCAGGTGAATTTTTCCCGCAAACAGAGTTGATAATATCGGAAATTCAGCCTGTGTAATAGGCATTAAATACATGGAATTATTATTAATTTCTTGTACATTTGTTACATCAGAGAAATCAATATTAAATATGGCGGTAAGCAGTGGCGGTTTGTGGGTCAAGAGATAGGGAGGTCAATTAAAAAAGATTACTGTATTACCTACCTTTTAAAGTGATTTAAATTCCAAGTCGATCATCCGGTCTTTTTGAGATGCAAAGTGGTCAATTACTTTTTCATTAAAGTCTTTTATCTTCTTTATTAATGCCCTTTCTATGGTAAGCATAGCTAAAGAAGATAACCTTTCCCTGACCCATGGTATTTCTTAAAAATGTCTTTATTCTTTTTAAGGTGGAGAAACAACGTTCACTTTCGACGGTAGTCATAAGGAGAGTACACAAGATTTTTAACAGTTTGACACTTTCAGAATAATTATTGCACAAATTATTGTTAATAAAAAGCTGTAACAAAGCAACTGCTTCACTATTGGAAAAATCTTCTCGGCTATATAATACTTCTAATTCAGTTTTAAGTTTCAAATGATTTATGACTGGATACTCCGTTTTAACTAATTTAAACATATCTTGAGTAAAGCTTTTTTATAATCTTTAAATCGATCTGCGTGAAATAACTGAGACACTGCTAAATGATTACTGAAGCCCAACCTGTTTTTGATCTCAGATGTAATTATATCACAAACTTCTAATGCAACTCTCTTTTTTGATTCTTCCGTTTTACATCTCTGGGCAGACTGCATGGATGTCTCCTCCAAATAGTTATTCAAAATTTTATTTCTGATGTCTTCAATTTTACTTTTAAAAACGGCAATACACTCATTTACCGTTATGACATCGATATTACATTTTTGTAATTGATTGAACAATATATTACAATGAGGCATAACTAAATGAAAAAAATTTAACCAGTAAAGAAAATGTTCATTTTGTAAGTAGTTTTTTAAACCAATAGCTTGGTTCAGAGTGTTGTTTTTTGATTCATTATCAATGATTTTTTCTAAACAATCTAATAATTCTGTTGGATAGGTATAAACAGTCTCTATGCATTTTGTATTAAAATTCCATCGTGTTGGAGCCGCTTTAGGTAATCTTACCTTAACAACATTATCTAACACGGCTGTTCTTTTTGGCCATTTTCCAAAGAATGAAGAAAAGCTACATACGTAAATTAGCAAAAAAAAATGTTCATGCTTTTATCCTGACTTGATGCTTTTTGTAAAATTAAATTTAGTTGATGAGCGTAACAATGAATAAAATTTGCTGAAGGATAACTTTTTTTAATTTTGGCTTGTACACCTCCAAAAGCACCACTCATTACTGATGCTTCATCGTAACTTTGTGCTATCAATTTTTCAGGACTTTCATTAATTTTCAGACATTCTAACTCTTTTAAAATTACATGTGTCAAATGCTGCGATGTCGTTCCTTGAGGCTGAATAAATTTCCAAAATCTCTCACATACAACACCGTCCAAAACGTATCTAAACATAAAAACTACTTGTACTTTATTATGTCCATCTTTCAGTTTTAATATATTTTGTACAACACTCATATTTAATAGTAAACACCAAAAACACTGTTTTACTTAATTTCACGACAAGTAGAGATTTACTAATAAAATGTTCACAAATAAAAACATCAAAAACAACGCGACAGAATTTACCGACCAACGTGTACGTACTCAGCATTAAGACTGCTAGTGCTCGACTGAACTTTGTGCGTTAGCGTTTACAAATGTATCAGGGACATTGTCCCCACCAGTGTTTTCTGTCTCTTTTTGCTTTCTGACGATTCGCGCATGAGTCTATTTCACCATAATTCGTTGTACATTCGGTCCGTAGCTAGCTTTGGGGACAAGTTGTGGATTGACCCAAGATGTTTAAATTCTATAAATGAATAATGTATAATGAATATGAATGTAGATGCTCGGTGCTCGGAGGGGATACGAAATCCTGCGATCTAGATATTTGAATAGTATTGTGCATAGAATGAACTAGAAACTTTAATATATTTTTTAAGAATATTAAAAATATATATATTATATATTTTTAAACTTCAGAAAATGAATAGCTCAATTTTTTTTATTTGTATGTGGGAGGTCATTGACCAAATGACCCTATAGAAGAACCGCCAGTGGTAGTAAGTTCATTAATCGAATCGATGAAATTTTTGATTCAATATCTTGTACATTGTCAAAAAAGTCTTTTTCGAATTTATTATTTTAGAACGTAACTCTATTTTTATTATTAATATTAGTTACCACATAAGTTTATTATTTTTTCCACAACTATTTTCACATTAGGATTAAAAGAAGTCGGCCTTCTTATAACATGTAGGCACTTATTTTCTGAAGTTGAGAGACGATGTATTTACTCTGAAAAGCAATACAAGTATACATCTAGCTTCATAAAATTTTAGAGTGCACTTATCACTCATCGTTGGGTTTCAAAACAACTTAAAAGACTGATAAATAGTAAATTTAAATGAATTATAAATAAATGGCATTTGGTCGTTTTTATTTGCTTATGGCTGTTCGCAAACATGCCAGAACTTGTTTTATTTATTGGTACAAGAAGGCTGTTTTATTGCTACAAGTTCACAAGTTCAAAACCATTAATGGGGATGCCCCAATACATAGAATGTTTTTTTAAGGTACCTATATGATTCTGCATTATACATGTAATCAATTTCTATTAATTCTAAATTCGTCCGCATTGTAAAAAATTTATGCAGTTTTGTCAAAAATTACCTATTTCGTGTTCGTAACGACTTATTGGAAATTGTGCCGAGTGCATCTATTATGCGTTGTCTTCTATAGTAGTTACAAGACTCTGGTCCACAATACGTTTTATATGTTCCCAGAAAAAAGATATATAATTTCAAGTCTGGTAATCTAGGTGGCCAACTGATGGAACCGTCGTGCTTCAACCTATCCAACTGGCTTCGATTTCTTAATTCCAGAACTCTAAGAGCTAGTACGAAATGTGCTGGAACACCGTCGTGTTGAAACCATATATTTTTCATTAGATTTGAAGGGACATTTTGCAGGAATTGAGCACAAAATGCAAATACTGTGCAATGTCTATTAAAAAAAATGAAGTCCAATCAGAAAATCACCCACAATACCTCCCCAAAAATATCTCTGAAAATACCGATTTTAGGTCCAGTACACCGCTTTTCTACATAACTGCAAAATTTTTTTTTGTTAATCGTAAAACCCATAGAACAAATTAATTTGTTAAACCATCTCCCGACATAAATTTACACATTTTTTCGAATGACTCGGCAACAGCACATTAAAAAATCAAAAAATTCGGAGCCTTGAAAAAAGAATTTTTATACTGAATTCAAAGATGTAAAAACATACAGGGTGTCCCAACCAAAAGTAGGCACCATGAATATCTTGGTTTCCAAGGGGGACATATTTTAATGTAATACTTGTATACCTATCATCATCCCTCTACCCTACACGGCCACCCCTTCAAAAAATTCAGATGGCAAAGGGGGTCGAGTGATACATCTTTTGCAAGGTCTTTCAATTCTCTATATAACTGTGTATTTTTTTTAAACATTTATCGATTTGTTCCTGAGAAATAATTGTTTCATTATTTTAGGTTCGGGAAATAAAAATAAAAGAAACAGTTTAAATTATCGTATATATTGCTCAAAGTGACCCCCACCGACTTCCATACAGTAGTATAATCTGTCTTGAAGTTCTGTACGAACATTTCTGAATACATCTGGAGTCAATAAACGGCATTCTCGAACGATTCTGTCACGTAACTCTTCCAGAGATGCGGGTTTTGTTGCAAATACCTTCAATTTCAAATGTCCCCACAGAAAGAAATTCAAAGGCGTTAAATCGGGTGACCTAGCGGGCCACTCCACAGGACCTCTTCTTCCAATCCATCGCTCAGGAAACCGATTATCCAAAAATTGACGGACTGCTATAGCAAAATGTGGGGGTGCCCCATCCTGTTGGAAAAACAGTTCGCCCTCTAAAAGGTTATCGTCTTCTTCGAGGATTTGGGTAATCATTGGGTCGATGTTATTTTCTAACAGATCGAGGTACCTTTCGCCAGTTAAATTGTCAGGAATAAAAAACCGCCCGACAATGTGATCCCCTAAGATGCCAGCCCAAACATTTAACTTCTGAAGCCTTTGGGTATGAGTTTCCAGGAACAAATGTGGATTGATTTTACTCCAATACCTACAATTGTGCCTGTTTACCTCCCCATTTAACAGAAATGTCGATTCATCAGAAAAACACGTATTGTACAGTAGATCGGTATTGCCGTTTAATTGTTCATTAAAAATCACACAGAATTCAAGCCGACGATCGGGATCATCTTCGTTTAATTCGTGTACCTATTTAAATTTATATGGATGAAATCTGTGGGTCGTTACAATTCGATGAACACTGCTTCGTGATACACCGGAAGCCTCAGCTACTTTCCTGATCGATTGAGTATTATCCATCTGCAAATGACCCAGAACTGCCACTTCGACTGTTTCATTCCTAATCGGTCGCTGAGGTTCATGCTTTTTGTTTCCTACAGAACCTGTTTCCATAAATCTTGTCAATAATTGTAAAACATACTGAGAACCAACCCTTCTATCTGGGTAATTTCTATTGAATATGCGCTTAGTAGCTCTAGCACAATTATCGTTTTTTAAAATAAATGCTGACAATTTCTATTCTCTCCTGAAGAATATAAACCATTTTGAGAACTCACTCTAGTAAAATGTATCTTGTTTTAAAATTGGATGTGAATAAATTAATGTTCAAGGACTATCAAATACTTATGAGTAGAGCTGTCCGATGTGCCTGGAGTACAGCCACGGTCTTGCGCTGTCGTCACACGTGCCGATTTAGAAGTGATTTACGCTGCAGTTTTATTTGAAAGGTTAATGCGTGAGGTTGTACCTATAAATTATACATAATGTCAAACGCGCCAAAGGGTAAAAAACGACCGTACGCGGACACAGTGAATAAATTTATGCAAAATAATTTGTAAAGTTTGCAATCAAGACTTAATGTGCTGGCACAAAACAGATTGTCGTCGTCATATTAATACCGTGCAACATCAAAATAAAAAAATGGCATTCCTTTGACAACTCAGTTTATGTTTGATTTATTGTTAATGTTAATAGCCTGTAATATTCCGCTACACATACTGGATAAACAACCATTTCGGGAGTTTTGGAATAAATACAATCCCCAGGTGAACTTACCAAGTCGTACATCGTTATGTAGATATATTCCAGCTGTTCGTGAAGACATTGTAAATAGGATTAAATGTGGATTAAAAAATACACGGCTCTGGTTATGTATTGACGAGACGACAGATTGTAAAAAAAATTCTATTTTAAATATTATAGTACGTGTACTGGACCCTCTTAAACCAACATTTCCACGGCTTTTTATTATGCTGAATATTTTCAACAAATAAAAGCTGTGATACTACAGTTCAACCCTAACGAGGCTGCAGCTATTAGGGAAAGCCAGACAAGCTTTCAAGGCGTTTCCCTTGAAACAGATTTAAAAAGTATTAATAACAATTATAGGGGGACTACACGACGCAATAGAAAAATTGCAAAATAGTTCGTTGTCGTTAGTGCAATCGCTGCAAATAGTGAACGACGTAAAAACACAGCTACAAGCTATAAATGACGCAAAAAATAATCGCGTTAGTGAAAAATTCGAGAGTGTATTACAGAAAGATCCTGATTTTAGCAAATTAAGACAAATTTGTGATGGTGCATCTACAACTTCGTTAAGTGAGTTCACAGATTGTTTTACTTATGCCTGTATTACATCCGTAGATGTCGAACGGTCATTTTCAAAATACAAACATATTTTTTCACCAAAGCGAACATCGCTGACAGAGACAGCTGTAGAAACATACCTGATGCTATTATACTATAGATCTTCCCCCCTTTGTGATGACGACAACCAAACTACTTCATAAATCTGTTTAAAAGGGTGAGTTTTATACAAATTTTTATAAAATGTAACATTATTGTTAAAATTTATTTCCATTTAATATACTTATTCAAGTATTATGATATGATGTAAACATATGAGTCATATGACGGCTCTGGCGGCCAGGTGACCTCGGACAGCTCTACTTATGAGTCTTTTATTATTCTAAAACTAAACGGACAAGGAAAATGTTTTTTGTCGAAAAAACTCTTGTTGATTTGAGAGCACTAAAAAATTTCGTTTTTTTATAAATTTCAATACCCAGTGCCGTGTATTTTAGATTTTTTTAAACGATTTCGATTGTGTGTAATCATCAAGAATAAAATTATTTTTCTTAAGAACGAATCGATAAAAGTTAAAAAAAAATACACAGTTATGTAGGGAATTGAAAGACCTTTCAAAAGATGTATTACTCGACCCCCTTGCCATTTGAATTTTTTGAGGGGGTGGCCGGGTATGGTAGAGGGATCATGATAGGTATGCAGGTATTAGATTAAAATATGTCCCCCTTGGAAACAAGGTCGACGTGTATTACTAATTTTTCAAAAGAATTTTATCTTCAAAGTTATTCAGAGTGCCTATTTTTGGTTGGGACACCCTGTATAGCGAATACCCTGTATATAACGTTCAGACAATAGTCAGAACGTTATTTGTGGCATTCTCTAACTTTATCTTTTTCTTTTTTGGGACTTACCACATGAATAATTCTTCGTTAACTAAAAAATATATTTAGTTACCCAGTATGTTACTGGAAAAAATAAACCTCTGCCCTTGTGATTCTACGTTAAAATATTATACAGAAAGTAGTCATTTTAGTTTCTTGTTCAAAACTTGAAAGAAAGTATGTCAATTTTGATTTTGTTATTTTGTTTCTTTCCATTGCTAACCAGTGAAAGGCATTTCTTGTTATTGTAAATAAATTAGGTATGTACACTCTGTTGAAATATTTTTCCACTGATTCAATAAACCTAAAAAGTATATATCTTAATTCTAATGCCTTGAAATATTTTTTACGCCTGATAATAAATAAGTAGCCCACAATGATATATTTATTACGGCTGGAAATAAGTAATTTACAATACACTCCGCTACTTCGCCCATTGTAAATCGGGCTTTCTAGGTCCAACTCACCACTGCAAAGTTTAAGTGAATAGACTTGAGATAGATAATGCTTGTCAAAATGTTTTATCCGATGAAAATTACAATTTAGTTTGGTCACGGTGTAAATTCCAATTTGTTTGCAAATGGCGAAAACAAGTTAATGTAATTTTAATGGAGAAAAACGTAGTTAGCAGAAATGGGGTACTTTTTTCATCATTTTACACTATATTCATAAAGCAACTTTCGAGGGCCGCAGGGAAATTTAATTTAAAACACGTATGTTAATATGGTTATTGCCACACAACAGTATGCTTCACAAAAACATAAAATAACTATACGCACACATTTCATGAAAGGTAAATTGACGGAGTAGAACAAATGAACGGCGACCCCAGCGACTTTAATAATATTGCGGTGTTGGACTAATTTAAATAATTAATTTAAAAAAGCATTTTCATGAGGCTAAATATGTCCCTTTGTTGTGTGTTCGTATAATGGATATCATTAGGAAATGTGACAAAAAAATCGGTTTGTAAAAGGTTTATTTTTGCCCAGAAGTATTATCTGACAGGGGTGGTCTCTCTGCTCGGAGGTCACAAAGGAAAACTGTTTAATAGTAATCAGCTGTCCTGGAAAATGTAAAAAAAACTTGGATATTGGTAAAAAATATGAAAATATTTCTAAAGAAATCCTTATGGCTGTTGAAACGTGTTTCAGTCGTTCCTTTTTTCATTACAGTATGTATTTATTTATTTTGTTGGATGTTTGTGAGTTTGTTTTTTCATTCGCCTGTTTATTCGTTATATCATTCACTCGATAATTCAATCGTTTGGTTGTTTATTTATGCATTCTATCGTTTCCACATTTATGCAATCAGTTATATACTATTTCACCAATACACTATTTGGCTCTTAATTTTAAATTGTCTTAAAATGTCCGCTAACGATAACGCACTGTTCTCTAATTTTTTTATGCTTTCATGTAATGGTTTATAGTTCCTCGCAATATTTTTTAAAACTGTTTCAACGGAAATATCTTCGAATTTTTGTCTGGCTTTCCTTAATAGCTGCAGCCTCATTTGAATTGAATTGTAGTATCACAGATTTTATTTGTTGGAAATAGTCAGCATAATAAAAAGCTGTCTGCAACCATGTTCCCCAACGTGTAAAAATCGGCTGTGGTGGTTCAGGAATATCGGGACACTTGCTACGAAATACACGGAGACGTTTAGGAGATTTAAGAAACACTTTTTTTGTACTTGCTATTAATGCATCCACCTCTGGAAAACCTTTTCGAATAGTTTCTGCCGCAAGATGTAAAGCATGCACTTAACACATAACATGTATAAACGTACAACCTTATTCTTGCAAGGAACAGCCTACCGAACGCATTGTCTCGGCGCCATCAGTCACAAACATCAACACTTGACTTTGTGACAGTCAAATTTTTTAACGTCTCCAGCACCACCCTAGTAATTGTTTCGCTAGTGCACTGACTTAGTCTTTTGCTAGCTAGTAACAGTGGAACATAACATTTAAAATAGATTTTTTTTTACAATCTATTGTCTCATCAACAGATAACCACAGCCGTGTATTTTTTAATTCACATTCTTATTTACCATGTCTACGTGTACAGTTGGTAGATAGTTACATAACATTGTGCGACTTGGTAACTTCACCTGGGCATTGTATTTATTCCAGAACTCTCAAAATGGTTGTTTAACGTATATGTGCAGCGGAACATCACAGGCAATCAGCATTAATAGTAAATCAAATATCAACTGCGATGTCGAAGGCACGCCATTTTTTTTATTTTTATGGTGTACACTATTTACGTGAAGTCCACAATCACGCTTAACCCAGCACATCAAATCTTTCTCGCACACTTTACAAATTATTTTAGCACCATCATAGAATAAATCCGGGAATTCACCTAGTAAATCCGGGAATTCACCTATGGATTTATTCGCTTTGTCAGGAAATGGCCGTTTTCTTCCCCTGCGTATGTCTGCCATGCTTTATTATTAAATTAATATCAACAATACAGTACAACAAATAAAATAAAAACACAAAAACAATATGCAATACGCACAAGTGACTTAACGTGTACACAACTTGAAAGCTAATAATAGACTGGACTGGAGAAAGAGTTTCGCGGTCAAGGTGAATGCCGGCGACAGTAAGTACATCTGTACTCTACGACCATGATACACAGAAACGATTTGCTGCTTTAGTTATAACATTTAAACGGATAGGATGAATCTTTGAAAAGTTTTTTTTGGCCAAAAAGAGTGTTCCTTTAGTAGCGAGTGTGCATAGTTGCATTCATTTATGGTTATTGATATTGATTTTACAGGGTGATTTGTAAAGCTATGATTTTGCTGTCAATTTTTTTGATGTACACCGAGGTAAACGAGTCACCCTGTATATTTTATTTGAAGGTCATCATATAGCACGTGGTTAACCAGCGCGGCGTTGCCACGTTGATTAATTTGTTACCAACTGCCACGACGATGCCCAGCCTTTTGTGTGTATGCTGTAAAAAATCTTTTGAGGACCATAAAGTGGTAACATGCTGTGTTTGCAAAAATTACTACTCCAATACCTGTGTTGAATTAACATCCTCTGAGACAAGAATAATTAAATCGAAGAAAAACTTTAGCTATACCTGTCAGAATTGTTCGCAACTGGGAGATAATATTAATGATCTTAAGTCTATCATACTCACACTGCAAAAAGAAGTCGAATCCCTTAAGTCCTTAAGAAATCAACCCACTGCGGTTAATAACAATGCTGACTATGAAGAAATAATCCAGGAGATAACGGAAAGGAATCGGCGAAAGCGTAATTTGGTAATATTTGGTGCTGCCGAAATAAACAGCAACTCTAATGATGAAAGATTACAGCATGATAAACGGGAAGTAAACAAAATTCTGCAATACCTATCTTCTGATATTACATTTGATAACATTAAACCAGCTAGACTCGGTAAATACGATGCAACAAGAAATAATCCACGTCCAATTAAAATAACATTGTGTGATGAGGAAACTGTTCACAATTTGATCCGTAAAGCAAAAACACTACGAGACAGTAATTCTTTTAAGAAAATCAATATATCGTTGGACCGTACCCCACGACAATTGGAACACTACAGGAAGTTGAAAAGTGAATTAGACCAACGTATGTCTGATGGCGAAACGAACTTGAAAATAAAATATGTACGAGGTATTCCGAAGATAGTTTCGGTAAACTAAAGAAGCCCAACAGATTTTCCGATGTTCAATGTTATTTCCAAAATGTCAGGGGTTTAAACTCTAAAATAATCGACTTTTATGCATCCGTTAGTATTGCAGAGTATGATTTTATTGCATTAGCAGAAACTTGGCTATCAAATGATGTTCAAAGCTCCGAAATATTTCCTGAAATGTATCAGGTAATACGTAGTGATAGACATTTTCAAGAAACCAATACTACCCGTGGGGGGTGGTGTATTATTGGCGTATAGAAGTGAATATATCGTAGAGTCTTTGAATTTTGACATTGTTAACATAGTACCTTTTATAGATATTCTAGGGTGTAAATGTACATTAAGACACATATCTTTTTATATTTTGGTAATATATATAGCACCCAGAATAACAACTGCTGAATTGGAGATTTTCCTCGATTACATTGAACAATCTATCTTTGATCATTCAAATGTGATTATTATAGGTGATTTTAACATCACGAACTTTGTAAACGAGGATCTTGCCGATCCAAAGTATAGAACTCTGAATAGCTTCATCAACTTCTCAAACTTAAATCAGCTAAATGCCACACGTAACATATATGGGAGAATATTAGACTTAGTTATTACTGACATTGAATGTTCAATTAATCGCGATTCTATACCTTTAACTAAAGAGGATAACCATCATCCGGCTTTAATAATTAACTTTAAGTTAGGCTTTGACGAACTAGGCAACTTCCCAGTCAGTCAAGATAATAAAAGCTATAATTTCAGGAAAGCTAATTATTTGGGGCTTTATAACGATCTACTAAACGCTGACTGGTCATTTTTGGATAGATATTCAGACCCAAACATTGCATGTGAGGAGTTTTATGGAAAACTATATTCCTTTTTAGACGTACACGTCCCGCCTTATAAAAGTAGTAAACCAAAGAAGCACCCTAAATGGTACACTCTAGAAATAAAAAATAATATCAAACTAAAAGATCACTATCGCAAAAAATATAAAAAATCAAACAACAACTTATATTATCAAGAATTTTCAAGGCTACGCTCACTAGTCAAAAATCAAATATCCGTGGCATATAACAATTACATTATTTCAGTTGAAGGCAATGTCACCATCGATCCAAAAAATTGTTGGTCTTACATAGAAGAAAAAAAGGTTCCACTAGAATTCCAGGCAAAATGTATGATGATGTAACATGTTACAATGATCCTAGGAGCATAGTAAATGGCTTTGCGGGCTATTTTAAAAGTGTATATTCGCCTGTGGATGACTCCGACACTGGTTCGAATACTGTAAACTGCGGAAACTTTCCATGCATAAATATCATCAGTTTTAATGAAAATGATGTAATAGCCGCTATAAAGAAACTAGCAAATAAATTAACGTCTGGCCACGACCGAATACCAAGTTTTGTAGTCAAAGACTGTGCGCATGTCCTAGCCCCCCCATTGCTAGTTTTATTTAATTTAATTCTCAAATCTTGTACATTTCCATATGTCTGGAAACTAGGAAGGGTATGCCCGATATTAAAAAACGATAAAGCTGACAACATAGAAAATTATCGACCAATCGTTATATTGTGTAACTTTGCAAAGGTCTTTGAGATGTGTTTGTATGCTTACATATTCCCACAAGTAAAGTCTTTAATTTCACCCCAACAGCACGGTTTTATTGAAAAACGATCAACGGTTTCAAATCTAGTAGAAATAACTCAAATAATATCTAATACCCTAGATAACCATGGTCAAGTGGACGTAGTATATACCGACTTCTCAAAGGCCTTTGACAAAATAGTACACTATATTATTATATAAATTAGACCATTACGGCTTTAATAATCCCTTAATATCATTAATTACTTCCTACCTTAGCGATAGGAATCTTTATGTTAGCTACAATGGTTTTAATTCCAATTTATATACAGCAACATCTGGTGTCCCGCAAGGGTCCAATCTAGGACCCCTGCTGTTTATTATATTTATTAACGACCTAACAACGCTTCTCAAGTGTGGGAGCCTCCTCTTTGCAGATGACTTAAAACTATATGCAGCCATAAATAACATAAACGATTGTCTTGAATTACAGACACAAATAGATCTTGTCGAAGATTGGTGCAATCGAAACAAACTCCTCATGAATGTGTCCAAGTGCAAAACTTGTTCATACACAAAAAATAGTGATCCCGTATATTACAACTACTCTTTCAACTCTTCTGAACTTTCACGTTGCACTTTAATGCGGGATTTAGGAATTTATTTTGATAATAAACTCACCTTCAACGAACACATTAGGTTAACTTCTGCATCCGCACTTAAGATGTTAGGGTTTATGCTGCGAAACTGTAAAACTTTTACCAATATCAAAGCCCTCAAAACGTTATACTTTTCGCTAGTGCGTTCTAAACTGGAATATGGTGGATTGATATGGCACCCTTACTATAATACCTATACAAATTTGCTAGAACGTGTGCAAAGACGCTTCCTGAAATTTTTAGCATTTAAAGTCGATGGGATATATCCGGCGCGTGGTATTGAACATGATTTATTAACCTCCAGGTTTGAAATACAAACTTTAGACCACAGGAGAATATTATCAAGTCTTACGTTTTTGTATAAATTATTACACAATACTGTAGATGCACCAGTCATACTATCAATGATTAACTTCCAAATTCACAGACCGAACCTAAGAATTAATCAGACATTCTATCTCAGTCATGCCAGAACCAACATGCTTGTTAAATCTCCGATCTATATTATGAGTGATAATTTCAACAAAATATCCCATTTATGTGATATTAACCACTGTTCTTTAAAAGAATTAATGAGTATTGCCAATAATTATTTCTCTTAATCTCACCTAAATGATATAAAGTATACTCCAACTTTATTGATGCATTTATTTTGTATTAATTTGCTAATAGTTACTAAGTGTGTCTTGAACTGTATTTACATCTGTGATTTTGTGTAATTTTTTTTATATTGGCATTTTTTAAAAAATATGTATGATATTATATTTACATTATTCTTTTGTTTTTTACATTTTTTTTACATTTCTTGTATACTGTTTTAATACTACACTTTTGTAAGTTGTCCTGTAATTGGATTTTATCTGTTGGGCAATAAATAAATATTATTATTATTATTATTATTATTATATAGCCTCATGTCTTAGCTACTCATAATTTTTGAGTTTTGGTCATAACTCATTTGTGTCAAAAATTTTTACTATAAATTTACGAAAAAATGCGAAATGTCAAAAAGGAAGTTTATTATAAATTTTTTACGCAATAACAATAAAGAATGAATTTTAAATTTTAAACATTAATTAATAATGGATGGGCCACCTCCACTCCTTATCACCTCCTGACATCTTTGAATGCGTTTTCCAGCTCCCATGTGGTTCCATTTTTCCGATCCAACATTCTTCTTTGGAGCTCATCCCACACGTTTTCGATGGGGTTAAGGTCCGGCCATTCCATTCTCGTGATATTTCCTTGTTGAAAAAATTCATTCACTATATTGGCTTGATGTGGTCTCGCGTTATCGTCCATATAGACAAATTGTTCACCCATTTGATGAGACAGGGAAGAATTATTTGTTCCAGAATTCTTTCCAAGTATCGCAAAGTTGTTACTGACTCATGGACAAAAAGTTCGACGGTCTATTAATATTCCACCCCAAACTGTAATTGACCGACCACCGAAAGGTGTATCGTTTACCATACAATCGTCTTCGTAATGTTCATTCACTCTTCGCCACACACGCAAGCGATTGGTATCGGAACTTTCAGAAATCCGTGATTCGTCTGTGAAAAGTCATTTGCATTCCAGTTTCGATGGTCAAAGCAAATTCTAGAAGTCGCCTTTTATGCTCACGAGTCCACTTTGGATGCCTAACTGGTCGTCTGGAGTGGAGTTCACCATCTTGCAATCGTTTTCTTATTGTTGATGTGGAAATGATGTTACCCGTGGCCACTTGGAATGCTCGTTTCAGTTGTGTAGCATTAGTTCTTCTATTCTGCACAGAGGTTCTTCTTAGAAAACGATCTGCTCGATTTGTTATCCTTTGACGTCCACCTACGTGTGTATATTGCCGGAGTTATTGTTTTGGTATCGTATCCAAGCGCGATTGACCATACTGTATGCAACATTAATGCTTCGAGCTACTTTTCTCCGTGATACACCAGCCGAAACCGTTCTAATTATTCTTTCAAGAATTGCACTTTGTAGACGCGACATTTTTACAAATTGACACCAAAGCAATCTGGTGGAAAAAAATATATCCTCAAAGGAGAGTGACTTCTGACCAAAACTCAAAAAGTTATGCATAGCCAAGACATGAGGCTATATGATGACCTTAAACTGAAACATACAGGGTGACTCTTTTACCGAGTGTATATCAAAAAAATTGACAGAAAAATCATAGCTTTACAAATCACCCTGTAAAATCAGTATCAGTCATCATAAATGAATGCAATTATGCACACTCACTGCTGAAGAACACTCTTTCTGACAAAAAACTTTTCAAAGACACATCCATCCGTTTAAAAGTTACAACTCATCAAAGTGGATCAATTTTTTAGGCAATCTACTTCAAAGAACGATCAATTTACAATACAATACACAAATTTTAACTCCAAACAAATAAACACAATAATATAAATATATAGTAGGTACTTTTCTGTCGGGTAATGCAATTTTCTGATTCTGATTGATGTGTACTGACTTTTTAGCAACTCTAATTAATTTCGAGTTCCATGACATTGTTATTTGTTTGATTATAATGCCATAAGCACTCTCATGAAATTAAATTGCCGCTACAAATAATAATAATTTGTATGAAAATTATCTGCGAATTAAACATGGAGTTTAATTTTTACATTATTTCTGCTATTTAATTTTACTTATAATTTGTTGATCATGCAGAAAATAATATAACTTTTATTTGCAGGATGTTTTAATTTTGATATAATGGGTGTCACGGTTTAAAAAGGTCATTTTTTACCATGGTATTTATTATAAATCTAGCAAAATAAATTTAAATCCCTAATTATGCATATTTTTCTCCAAAGTGGTTCTCTGTACGTAAAAAAAATCAGAGAACTCTGTTGTAGGGCATAAAAAAATTATAATTTAGCCAAGGGTGCACAGTTAGGGTAAATTTTTATGGGGTTGAAACCCATTTGCCACTAATCCTATAAGTAGCATATCTTTTCATTCTATATTGCCTATAATTTGTTACAATAGTCGTGTTTTAAATGCACCGATGTACAAATCTAGCTAGACGGTAAATAAACATACATATTTTGATTAGAATCTAAAAGACCAAGACCATGAGGAGCTTATTTTCAAAACGCACAACTGACAAAACGTTTATTGAGATATAGATGGCGTTTAACTCTTTTAAAAACCATATATTTAATTTTAGCAAAATATAGTTCCTATATTTTAAAATACGTGATAAATATAGGGGACATATTTTTTTAGTTATAGAAAATTATGCAATCATAAAAAAGTGTTTTGTAGAAATTGAGTTTTGAAAATAAGCTCCTCAAATATGTTTTTCGTTCTCTGTCACTCCCTTTAACGTCAATCCTCTTTTTTATACCACTTGTTTTTGTCATTTTGCGTTAAATTCATGTTTTTATATAACCAATGAAACCAGCTAATTCCTTACTCCTATTGTTAAAATTAATGGAAGGTCCCGCAAGGTTCATTAAAAACTATTAATAGCTTTTAAAACAACCAATTAAAAGTTAAAAAAACTTTTATAATCATTTTCCACGTTGGTAAACTGTGCTAGTGGAGATAATTTTCCGATAATTCAATTATGGAAAGTTTAAGCTTTGTTTAATATTTTGTTTTAGTGGAGTTTAAATATTAAGTAAAAATACCTGATCTGGCAAATTATAAATTGCCAATATAATACTGCTTTTTTTCTAATATATTAGATAAGATAGATAGATAGGTCTTTCTTGACCACGTTACATTAAATAATATATGTGGCAAGTCGTAGATTACAAGCAAACAGTTTTTAAGATACTATGATACACAAGAACAAGAAAATAGATGCAAAAAAACTCATTAAAGCAGCATAGACAATAACCAAACGCAAACATATTGAACTAGAATCTCTATTATCAAAATTGTAAAGCTAAAATAGACAATTAATTCTATATAAACACCAATCTGTCGCAGTTAACGTATTCCTCAGTAGAATAAGAGCAATATTCCATTAAGCTGCTAGCCGTACGCGACTAACCGCGCGCGATTCCTATTTACATGGAGTTTACATTATCAATACCCACTGACGCGGCCACGACCCGTATTATTAGTAGCCGCGCGTGACTGCGGTCGCGCGTGGTTAGCCGCTAATGCAGAGCGTCCACTAGATCGGTGTGACCTGTTAGTATAGCTAGCATAGCTTGAATAGAGATTATTTACAGAGGTGCACTGCGTTCTGTTTAGTAAATACGATCTAGAAAGTTCAAATGGGATGCCTTTTACTCCATAGAAATTATGTTTTGTCTCCGGAATCCAATACGAGCCAAAAACTTTGCTAAGATCACATAAGGTATTTCTGTAGTCAGTTGGAACGCTATAAAAATGTCTACAAAAGAATTTATCCATTAAATGAGTATATCCCTTTATCGGGAGTTTAAATTCCTTTGTCGGCATTTTTATAGCGTTCCAGCTGACTTTAGATGTACTCTAATGGAGGTGGATATAGAGACTGATAAGTATTCCTCTAGTGGTAAGTACTACTACTTGTCACACATCACTGATGACTTAGTAACTGATACCGACCTGCAAAGCAGACACCAAGAGCTGCGACTTCTAGCCCTGGTGGGCATAACTATATACTGAGTAAGATTAACAGGAAACAACTATTCAGCGGACAGAAGTCCCGACATGCGTTGAATTAAACCTGCAAGCCTTGTTTGGTAGATCATTTAGTAGTGGTGAGAGGTATGAAACTTCTCGTATGGTCTAAATGCTACTATCCGACCGACATCATAGATGTCTCTGTGGCGGATAGCGACTTGCGAAGCAAGTACCGAGAGCGGCGACCTCTAGCCCAGGTGGACTAAACTACTGTTATTAAATATGATTTGAACGAAACAACTACTCAGCGGGCAAACACCCCGACCTGCATTGGATTACACCCTCAAATCATGATAGATCGATAGCCAATATCATTTGTCAATTCCTAACCAGATATCGCCCGGTTTCGAACTTATTTGTTCTCCTCAGTATGCCATAGGTTATGGAACAGACAAATGATAGTGGCCAACCTGCTAGTCATATACTAACTAAGGTAAATTGAGTAGTGGTGAGAGTTATGAAACTTCTCGTATGGTCTAAATGCTACTATCCGACCGACATCATAGATGTCTTTGTGGCGGATAGCGACTTGCGAAGCAAGTACCGAGAGCGGCGACCTCTAGCCCAGGTGGACTAAACTACTGTTATTAAATATGATTTGAACAAAACAACTACTTAGCGCTAGAGGTTGCCGCTCTTGGTACTTGCTTCATATAGTAGACATGATTTATAATCTGTCATCAAGAATATATTGTTTTTTGTAAAGACAAATACAAAAAAGTTTGGGTCCCGTGGACCTCCTTTCAGCTGGACAATTTTGCTTATCAACGAATTTATCATTGTCTTTGGCCTTTAGAACACGTGTAACAAATTTGAAAGCTATATCTCAAAAATTGTGGCTGCTATCGCGATACTACAGACACGCACCGACAGACATCATTCAGAAAATAGTCAGTATGGATTCAGGAGGGTTCAAAACGTATATCGTCTGTGAAATACTAATATCTCGTAACCCTAAAAACTAGTTTTTACAGGAAATGTTAAAAACGCTTAAAATTGTCAATAATTGAAGCTGATTTCTATTTATGTATTATATTTATATTTTATATTATCGACCTTAATAAATTATTATGGGTTACAAGTTATAGTTACTTCAATAGAACGTGGCTTACGCGATACGGAAACACAAAAACCTCAATTTGAGATTTTTGTGGGTTACGAGATATTAGTATTTCACAGACGATATATCAATCAAAACCTCGAGGTCGATAAAAATCACGATTACTATACTTCCCTATATTAGATATAAGAAAGTAAGAATCAGAGATTACGCCATTACTAAAACAAGCATAAAAAATGATTATACCAAATGCAGTGAACACAGAATTCAAACACTTCAATAAAATTACGTTAATTATTGTTGCAAAGAGGCAGTTTGTTAATCATTTATATCTTTAATTTTAAAAAAGCAGACATAACCCGAAATAATTTTCAAATGTCAAATATTATCTTAAATTACATCAGCTATAAGAAAACTTATTTTAATTGCGTAATATAATTAAAGTAATTAACGCCGGCGCCGAACCAAGAATTTGTCATAGCCAAATCACTTCTGTGCTTACTTATTTAACAGTAATTAATAACAAGTTCTTAAGTAAATTTGCTTTAACATTTCTAACGGAAAATATTGTTTCAGACACCCTGATGGCAAATGTCACATTTGGATTAGTGCCCTCTTGGGAGGACTTAGCATGTTGGCGAAGGAAACTGGTGTTACCGTGTTCCTACTTAATTTAGCGTACGACTTCTACCTTCATTGGCCCAGTATGAAGAGGTAGGTAAAAATTTGAAAAAAAATGTTTTTCACGATTTTAAATTATAAGCCTAGGGATTTTATTCAATTGAAAAGTCTACATGTAATGCTGAAAACACTGATGTGGGTTTCCACAAAACACCATATACTGCACGACCCACGTTTCGCCAACCAAGTTGACATAATCTAGAGATGATTAAAAGATGATTATGTTAAAATGTATGCTAACCTAAACTTTTGTCATGGACTATTTGAGATTGGCCCTCTGTCTCTATTCATACTATTTATACATATTGTCATTTCCAAGCTTTTAAGGATTTACGAGATGGATATCTCGCTCTCTGGTATTTGTTACATTCCTAATTAATCTTCAATTGCTGATTGCATGTCGGGTAACACCAGACTTATCTGTTCTACCATATTTGAGATGAATGAGCCTTGAATCTAGTTTGAATTGATCGTCTAGCTTGTCCAACATGCTTTTGATTACGATCCTTACAGCTAATTTTTCGAATGTGTTCATGAAGAGATTAGCAATGAATGGTGGCAAAGAGTTACCTATTGCCACATAACAAATACTAGGCAACTGGATGCATTTGAAAGCTTGGAGATAGCAAAGTGTAAAAATAGTATTAATAGTGACAGAGAGCCAATCCCAAATAGTTCTCTATACTGGTTAGTTAGTAACGGTAAACTGAATCGTAGCAAAGTTTAGGCATAAATGGGACACATTGTTAGCATGAGGTTAGTTTTAGTTATCACCAGATGATGCCAACTTTGTTGACGAAGCGCGCGTCGAGTACAGTAGATTGTTTTGGTGTTTTGTGAAAAACCATGTCACATCAAAGGATCCAAACCACTTCAGGAGCTGGAGAAGATAAATATTAATTAAAACTAACTAGAATGTGGAGTTTGGTGTCACACTTAAAACAGTTACAGCTCTTTTTTATCCCCCCTGGTAGTTAAAATTTAAAACTTGTTTTATTCTTATAACATTCTCATTTCATTCTCCCCTGCGACTCAGTTCTCGCCCGTTTCCCTAATTGTAACGCATCCCGCATAAAGCTCGCCAGTATAGATTTTTATGTTCAACACGTGTAATCTGAAACCTCAATATTTAAAGTGGTGTCAGGTGGAGGCTTGTGCTAAATCGTCGAAACTACTATAGGACTCGCCTCATCAATTCTAGACTCAAACAACAGAGTAGGGGACTCGGCGGGCCGGAGTGTACCATCTGCTACAGGCCTTGCATCTGTAGCAAACTAGGAATTGTTCGAGTCGAAATCTTAAATAACTTTTAAATAAAAAAGGGAACGTCCACGGAAATATGTGATGGCGCGGTGTCGGGGCTAACTTATGTAATTTGTTTTATATCTACTTCTTGTTAAATTACAATCAAAATAAACGAATGTCATTCCTAGGCAACACATTTCCATCCTTAATTTTTCGATTATTTCTAATACACTTAATTATATTTCTTAGTCCAATGCTTTTCGACAAAAAATATACTGTTTACAGAAAAAAGTCGTATCATAAAACGAGTAACGATTTTTTTTTTTGCAAATAATTCTCTAAACTTTCGATCTTATAATAACCTTCATATTCGGAAAGTTAAAAGGAACTTATATGTTCGCGAAGAAACACTTTTTAACCCTTTTATGTGTATAGTGTGCAAAACCGATATTGTGACGGTACGTGCGGGGTAAGACGCTACGGAACGCAGAGCCGGATTTAACTGTATTGTACGCTCGTTTACTTTTTTCAAAGTAGGTTTTTGTGCTCAGTTTAGTTAGCAACAATTTAACAATTGTACAAAGAAGTATTAAATGAAAGTATTGATTTTTGAATTAACTCTACGACTTTTTTCATCGAGTTTCGAAAAAAATATTTCCTTTCCTGACATTTTTCTTCAATTTACACCAAATTAATTCAACCTGGTTTAAAATACAGAAATATGGCGGTAATCTTAACACTTTGTGGCCATATCTTTGAGCTACATTATCTATAATATACTTCTTTTCGTAATTTTTCGTTTGCAGGACTTCCAGCAGTTGTGCTTGCTTATAATTTTCCCCATAATAGAGATCATGTCCCATTAAAATAATTTGTTCATGTGGTAATCCACGTTATAGTCTTTTATATTTTTTTCGGCACAGTTTCAATGCATTATCTACCCATCCATCAACTGATCCACAGTATAATATAATCAAACGAGTCCCTTTATTAGAGGACAAAAAATTGATTGACATTTCCTAGAACCATTAGTCCATCCTTTTTTACGGTGTCATGAGTATCATACCAAGTTTCAGATAATTTTTTCCCTTCTGAGTTCTTTTATCTCTTCTAGATATGAATTTCGCCAATACCCTATTCGTCTACTTTTCATAATCGCCATGCGTTTATTAATAGTTTGATATTTAAATCCAATTTTTTTCAGCCAAGTTCCTAAAGTTTTTCTCAGCCAAGTTCCTAAAGTTCTTTTTGGTATATTTTAGACGATAATCCATTTCTTTTAATTTTCTGTCTACCACGTCAATAGATGGGATTTCATTTTTCTGGTACGCGTTCTTAAACTAAAGTTCTTAAAAGTTTTGCTAACGATGGGTCCAGAGTTTTAGATTTACCGGCGTCGGATCTTTGTTTTCTTGGGTGGATACTTTCTTTCACCAGTCTGTGTATTGTTGGGCGGGGAAAGTTAGTCAGTACAGTACATCTAAATCATACAAATTAGGGTTATTAGCTCGTCGCTTCAAAAGATTATTGTAAACATTACGTCAAATTTGTTTCGCTTGCTCGGTCAAATATAGCTATGAACTTTGATATTCTTTATCACTGTGATCACTATCATTTTCATTTTCACAAATACAATAAGATGTACACGTAGAGGCCTCCCACGGTCGAAACATTTTTACATCAAATACCTTCTTAAATTATTTAAAAACACACCAGCAAATGAACAGATATAAAATAATTATTACTTATATTACACTATTACACAGCTCAATGCAACACGATAACCTTCTTAAACTATTTTCAAAAACACGCCAGCAAATAAACTGATATTATATAATTATTATTTATCTTATAACATCATACTTACAATAAATATATCACTTATATCAGCACTGCTAGAACGGTAACAAAATTAACTGCAGCTCTGAAGTATCCCAACATGCAAGCTAAACTCCACCTCGGTCGCGTGCCAACAAAAATAACAATCATCGTTCTCGCTTTAATGTAAGCGGTGGAAAAGACGGAAGGTGTCATGTGACATTTCCCGCCCTCATGCCGCATCTTTCCCCGCACGTCCAGTCACTATATCGGTTTCCGCAACTATACAACGTATCACCGGGGACTTTTGACACATTGTTTAGAATGACGAACTTAAAGTTTAATAAAAATGCAACTCTCTTAAAATTTTTTCTTTAATGGATACTAAAAGCACTGGACTACCGGAATTTCAAATTATGTTGCCTCTTAATTTCGAGGACTTACAAATAAAAGTGTTTGCTTTGTGCGAGAAAAAAAAACAGTTCGACTCAACTAGAATTTCATTTTACCTACGCTTTATATAACCTCTGCAATTGAACTCCTCTTTCTGTTCGAACAATAACAGCCTTTAAGTCACTGAACAATAACAACCCGCCAAGGAAATTTAATTAGCAAAATTAGTTTGTAATTTACCCGATCTTAGTTTACAATTGTTCGATTAACAGAACACTTAATTGATTTAGTCTTCTTTTATTAAATTTCAGGACACTTATAGAAATGAGATGGAATCCTGAGACTCGCCAGTTCGCTAATAGGGCTGCTAAAGTTCTTACGTCGGTAAGTACAATTAGCTATTAAGTAATCGATACCTAGTGGGACTTGAGTTAGTTCGCACATAATTGTAATTATTTGGATTGTAAATTTAAATTGGCTCGTTCTCTATTCACGTTTGGTTACTTTAGCCTGCATGCATGTAATAATAGGTAATGATTGTGTGCTCTAGACGCTTACCAATAATAGTTTTGCTGCACACAATAATACCAGGAACTACTGCCCACTTCGAGGACAATTCACTCGTGGACTTAGCAAAATAAAGTTAGACAAGGCTAAATCGTTATAATAAGACTGTCGTCAGTGATGATTTGAAAATGAAAATTTGCAATACGGTTTTCAACATACAGGGTGTTTAATACTGCACAATCGCTCAATATATCTGTATATTATTATTTAGCTGAAATTTACTGATGGCCCACCAGCGTTTTTTTCCCTAAAAGACTGTTCAAGCGTATTATCTTCCACTCCATCACATTTTTAATCTATGTTTGCAAGCAAATACATTTCCTGATAAGTGGAAAGTCCCAAAAATTTGCCCAGTTCACAAAAAAAGATAGTAAATCTGATATACAAAGCTACCGCGCTATAGCAATTATAAATAATTCGAAATTGTCTTACATAACATGCTTTATCCACAAATTCATCGAAGCATCTGTATCAATCAACATGGGTTTGTCTCACAATTATGAACCTACTTTATATAACACAGTACTGAGCGGAAATCATGGATGCTGGTGGACAGGTCGATGTCATTTTACAGTTTTTTCTAAAGCAGTCGACATAACAGACCATGGTATTTTATTAAAAAATTATATTTCCTGGGCTTTAACCTATAACTACTCTATTTTCTTGATCCTATTTTCGTAACAAAAATCAATTTGTACAATATCACGGTCATAGATCTATGGAATTTATCTTAATCAGGTATTCCACAGGGTTCGGTACTGAGCCCCTTACTCTTTGTCGTACTTATAAATGATATCGTGCTTGACCTATAATATCCAT
Source organism: Rhamnusium bicolor (assembly GCA_029963845.1). Lineage (NCBI taxonomy): Eukaryota > Metazoa > Arthropoda > Insecta > Coleoptera > Cerambycidae > Rhamnusium > Rhamnusium bicolor. The sequence continues at coordinate 328,852 of JANEYF010003956.1, read as the reverse complement.
CTCTTTTACTGTATATGCTAACGACTTGAAAATTTACCATAAAATTGATATTATATCCGACTATAATAAATTACAGGCAAACTTAAACACACTCCATAACTGGTGAGCAAATATAGATTGTCTCTAAATATCAGTAAATGCATTGTGGTTTCATTTAGCAGGAAGTTAAACAAGTTACAATTCGATTACGATATTAACAATAGTACACTGAAACGTTGCGACAATTTTAAAGATCTAGGTGTCACTTTTGATTCCCAACTGTCTTGGTTTGGCTTCAGATTATTTATTTCAAATCGAATCCTGTCTTTAATGACTTGAATACTATTATTATTATTATTATTTACTATGTATTTTCCAAATCCCCAAAAAAATTAATCCATAGGGGTCAAATCCGGACTGCTGAGTGGCCATTTAATAGGTCCATTATTCCCTATCCATATTGAGAATACATTATTCAAATGATCTCGAACGGGTAGGACACTATGCGGAGTTGCCCCCTCCTGCATCCAAATCATATTATCAAGTTCGGCTTCTGGAAAATTCCGCAAAATAATATTTTCTGCTTCTGGAATAATTATTTCCAGATAGGTAACTCCAAATAAAGTATAATCATAAAATATAGGCCCAACAATTTTGTTTCTGAAAATTCCACACCAAACGCTAATAGTTTTTCTTTCTGATTTTTTATTTGTTTTACCAATATTTTTCTGTTGTGCTTGTTTTCCCACGACCTTCGATTTTTCCTATTAAAAACTCATGCCGTAGAAAACGATGATTCATCAGTCCATAATTTTTAGTAAAAAAAATCGGGATCTTCATCCAACTTATGAATCATCTGGCGGCAAAAGTCCAGCTTTTTCCTTTTATGAGCCTCTGTTAAAACTTGTGCGGGTAACATTTTATATGATCTGTAGCTGTTATTTTTTAACGTACGTTGGATTTTGGAATAACTTTTACCTAATTGATCGACTGCATTATTTATACTACATTGAAAATTTTCTGAAAAATACTACAATGTTTCAAATAAGTCTATTCGCGAATAAATATGGATGGGCTAATCTTCGAAATGAAGCAGTATATCTAGCTGTTCTTTCTGGTTTGCTTGAACTACACGCATTTTTCTATTAAAACTGGAAGTAAAAATATTTACCGAAAGGTGAATACCTTTCGGTAAATATTTTTGAACGTATTTTCTGATGGTGTTGGACGATTTGGATACAACACCCTATATGCTCTTTTTGCTGCACGTTTATTTTTGTTATTTTGTATATAACAAGTAAATATTTGGACTTTTTCTTCCTCACTGTAAACCATTTTGATTATTTCATTAAAGAAATGTTACTTGTCAAACATAATAGTTGGCATTTTCATAGCTCACTTTAATAATGTTAACTTTTCCATATTTACAGTAACTAGTTTAACTAAGATATTCGACGTTTAATAACTGAAAAACGCTATATAGTAGGAGTAACATATGGTATCGTTTTGAAATCAGGAGCAATGGATGATTCCAAAAATTTAATAATAAACAGAGTATCCCATTTAAAAAAAATATTATTTTTTTGTATCCCCTGAAATCTGCACACTACTGTACTTTTGATAGCATTTTAACAAAATTCAGTCATAAGCACACAACTTTTATTAAAAACTTTTTTTCTATAGGCAATAATAACGATGATAAGGGGCGGATAATTTATAATTAATAACCCTGTATAATACCTATAGAATAATTTAAATATATTTTACCTTGTGAATTAAAAATGCATCGTCTGATGCTTCAGTCAAGAATCTATACATGTCTACCATGCTAAAACCGCTGCATTTTTTTTGCTTATAACCAACGTTTTTTTTTTCGTTCTATATCTGAATTCTCGTCTTCGAAACCACTCATTGTTATTATAGTAAACTCACTAATTAAACTGACGCCAGCAACTGAAACCCACACATAAAAAAATATAGCTACCAACTGTATAAGATAAATGCCTATTTGAAGTAAACATGAATCTAGATATCCTACCTAAATCACTTAAATAGCTGTCAAAGTAACAACTAAAACTTTTAAAAATATCAACGTAACTTACTAATATTTTTCTTAAATATTTTGCTTGATCCTACAAAAAACGTTATAAGCATCACGATCGGGAAGGATATTTACCGGTCTCAAAATTGGATTGGATTGGAATGAATATAACATCGTCTTCGACCGGTAAACTGTCGCTTATCGATCTTTATACCTAATATAGAATTGTCCACATTTTTTAATACAATTCGTTTAAAAATTAGGAGGGGGATTCTCTAGAAGAGCCCTGTAAAACTTCATATTTATGATAAGTTTCTTGACAATAAAAATATAAACACTATGTAATTACTACAAAAAACGTGAACAATTTACTGTTTCACAGCACTCAATAAAATGTTTAGTCAATAAAATACAGTAAATTGCCGTCATTTAAATCATTTATCTACTAGCACACACCAGAAGCCACGTTGATAGGCAAGTTTTACATTCCAATGGCTACTAGACGTTCATTTATGTTTATTGGCCAGTAAAATCGTAATACCTATCCCAATAAAAAATGCGTTTTAATGTAAAACGTAAAACAGTTTTTTTGAAATGATTAAAACCTTTTATGGGTCCCTCCACCTAATTTATTTCATAATCCTGGTTTGCCTTTTTTTCACAGGTAAATGTTTTATTTATAAGACCGTTCACCCAGCCACCCATATTTACTCTTTAAACAATTTTTATTTGACAGCAATTAATTTACGTATCCATTATTAGAAAATATGTTCCAGTAAAACTGATACAACTAGAAATATTATTGAGGGATATCTTTGTGTCCTTAAGAAATATTAATTGATGGGAAGTTACGCCGGGATAGGATAAAAAAGATGTTATATATAAAAAATACGAAAACTGCATAAACTTAAAAACAGACATTAATAACTTAAGCATAATATCTAACAGTCTCATTAAATTTAACTTTAACAATAATTAAGTAATACTAGTACTTGTAATAATAAATCATTAATAATTTGGACCGTTGTATGTAGTAGGTCCACATTCAATTTCAATTATTTAAAAACTAGTACTTCGCTCTTTGAAATGTTCATATACTCGTATATATAAATGAAAATATAAATAAAAGTATTAAGTAAAGAAAAAAAAAGAAAAAGGAGGTAGAAAAAAACAACAAAAACAGCAGCTATCTAGTTATTTATTGGATTCTAAACAACCATCGTTGTGACAAGGTAAACCTATGTCTGCAATAATAATAGATTACGAATATATCACTTTTGTTCATATTTAAGGCAAATTACAGATATACATATATATATATATATATATATATATATATATATATATATATATATATATATATATATATATATATATATATATATATATATATATATATATATATATATATATATATATATATATATATATATATATATATATATATATATATATATATATATATATATATATATATATATATATATATATATATATATATATATATATATATTTTAAGTGATAAAGAAATCAGTGTTTCAGTAACGATAAATTCAGTGGTCTCTGAGCCATAAACCAATAGTGCCAATACCGAAGTAATCATAAAATTAATTTCAATTTTTAAAGAAACAAAAGGCACAACAATTGACACTACAACGAACACCAAATAATGACAAACACCAACGACAAACAACAAACGAACACATAACATAGCGAACACGAACGAACACGAACGAACAACAACGTAAGAGAACTAATGAGCACCTAGATGACTACTCTTTGATAAAGTGGTAGGAAAAAAAATTCCATACCTGGAATGATTTCATAACCCGCTACAGTCAATACCAAAGATTGTGCATTACACTCTTTATGTTCTTTATCTTTGTAAATAATCACGTGCCAAAGCGCATAGTTGTAGCTACTGCAAATAGTACATCAAACGCCAACTAAATGTATTACATGTCGTAATATTTCTTGTTATTTTATTAGTAACATAGTCAGTAAAGATGAGATTTTTATTGCAGCTTGGGATATTACTCGCCGTGAGACTGGCAATTTTACAAGGATCCCTGCCCAAGTTTTCTCAACAAGATAATCCAGCGGCGTTTCATCCTTCACTATATGTTAGGTAAGTTAATTTAACTTAAAATATATTTCTGTGTTTCTTGGTATTAGACAATATGCCAAACTTCTGGCCGATATATTTTTTTATCCTATCGGAAAATAATGGGATGGCTCTCATATTTGTTGGTGGACTAGGACTCGCAGATGAAATCTACCCTTTCAGCTAAAAAATTTATGCTTTTTGCCTGCGTCGAGTTCAGCAAATAACAAATGGCAGGGACGATATATTTTATATATTTTCTACACTGAAAATATATTGTTGGTAATTAAAATTAAAGTGTAAATAACCAGAGTTTAACCTGAGGGTTAAACTTCACGTAGGTATTACAGGACACTCAGTGGCGTATCTAAAATTTGGGGTGTAGGCAAGAATATATAGCTTTCGTAATAAAAATAAAGTGCAAGAGCGCAGTATAATGCAGCGGTTTCAATTACTGTAATCTAATAAATACTCTGAGGTGCATTCTGGTTTACTTAATGAATGTGAAAGAGAATTCTTTAAACCGGTAGAAGATCTAGAGTTATAGATGTCAATTCATAATAAACAATTATACAATAACTTAAATTTTAATTACGTAATATATGCAAAACTTAACAGTCTCACTGCTTTTTTACATCAAATGTATAACTAATTAATAAAATCTCATACTCTAATTAAGATGTGGTAATGAGTATGAGTATGAGATGTTGAGGGTATTAGTGTTAGTAAAATTTCGACATTTTCTAGCAGTGAAGCAAAAATCTTGCTTGCCTACATTATGTAATCGGTAAAAGTCAATCTCGTCCCTAATGACATATCCACGAAAAAATGCATTTGGTGCAGTATTTGAAATATCATAATTATGTTCGCAAAATGGCTGTTTTCCTGTGAAACAAGCGGAATAACAATGGACTTGGAATCCACTTGCTGGACACTTGCATCATTCCCGAGGTACACATAATATATTTTTTGTAACAATGATATAAAATTAATTTGAGAAAGTGTTTTAAAATCATCACTCATCAGTAACAAAAAAATTGTAAATAAAATAATATGGCTTTATGTGTATATCTACATATAGGAATAAGTTAACTCGTGTTAAAATTGAAAGAGCTCATCTCGTTTAGACGATATAAAACACGTTTACCAGTTTATAAATTGAAACCAAATATTCATACAGAGCAAGTACGTACATAGAGGATTTCGACTCGAGCTCTTTTACAATTTCATTATCGGTTGCATCAAAGACCAATTTATTTCTTTGAAATGGAATGCAAATTTACCCACAATAAGAATCTACTTCATTGTACCTCCAAAAGAATTGATTTTGTAGACAGAATCGCCTGTAAGCTAGTTCAAATATTTGTTTTCACTCATTTTCTTTGTACTGTAAAAGAGATTTAAACCAAATCGCCAACCTTTTTCCTTTGTGTCATAAATTATACATTTACCGACATTACATTTTCTTTGGTAGATTGAAAAAATAAAAAAGATAAATTGGAATTAAAATAAATTACCGGGGGAACATTCGCGATCTAATTTGAAAGCCTCCAAGCAAAGACAACCTCTTGCAAATTTGATTTAAAAGTTAATAGCAAGGTCTTATACACAGTGGCCTAACAACTCAATTGTATTTGTTCATTGTTCTTCTTATTCTGATACTGATTGATGAGAGAGTTATAGAAATGTAGAATAGTACTGAGCACAAATATACAACCTACTGTATCCCTGAATGTATTTTAAGGTACCTTGTGTGGGAGAGGGATACATATTTAGAGGCAATGAATACATACCCAATGTTCGAGAAGGATTAGGATTAATTTATGGTTTAGAAAAAATTCTAGCTTCTCGACCGGTGATTGAACCCGGGACTCCAGAGTGAAGGCAAGTATCAACGAAGCCAATTCAGGTCAATTATGCCTTGAGATGTTGCAAGGTATACTAGGTCTATTCGTAATTGAAGTAACAGTACATAACGTAGTCCGTTTACAATGTAAAGAGGCCAGGGGCGTAACATCATCGGTGCGGCAAGCATGGCTACCTCTAGCAATCAATGGACTGTTTTAAAAGGTGTTTCGATAAGAGCGCAAGATTTGAATTGCGCGCAAATTTGGCTGTCATGATGTCACAAGATTATGACATGCCAGGTCGATAGGAGGCAGATGGGAGTTAGTAAACATGGGGCATTACACGATAGAAGAATAATTCGTCCTGCTTGTTAAACATTATTATCAAAATAGTGAAAGTTTGATTACCACGATTCGTAAAGTGCGTCCAATTTTTCTGATTCATCTACTGTGAAAAGAATAATCGAAAAATTCTGGACGTTACAACAGCCACTCTTCAGCGTATTCTCACTAAAGATTTGCATATCCATGCCTACAAAGCCCAATTGACGCAACAACTTCTGCCAACAGACCATGCACAGAGAAGAGAGTTCACCAATTGGACCCTTGACCAACAAGAAGTGAATGCTCTACTCCTTCGGAGTAGTAAATTGGACGGTAGATGAGCAGCGCCAATTAGACAGAGATACCCGCAAGATGATGAATATTCACAGACGTATTCATCCTAGATTCTCCGTTCCTCGGCGAGTGTACCTCACACGTCAACGGGGGGGGGCGAGAACTCTTGAGCCTGGAGTGTACGCATGGCACATTAGTACTGTATGTCATATAACACCCTCTTGCGGTTTGTAAAACATCACGAAACTGTAGTAGTGGAAGCAAGATTGTTCAAGGCAGCAAAAAGAGCCGCAGATGAACTCGGTCTCCCATTTGACATCAGGCGAGGAGGCCGGCGAGGTGCTGATGTAGAGTCAGTCACTGAACTTCAGTCAAATCGTCTGAAAGCCCGAATCAGAGCTGCTGAACAGGAAAAACTGTTTCGGCAGCACATGTCCATAAACCCCAGCATGGTGTCTTCTATAAGAATATTAAAACGCTGAGTTTACCGAGTAGCCTAACATTCGCCTTTTTAAGGTCAGCCGGGCTTAAGTCAGAGACCGAGGGATTCATTATGGCCTGCTTGGTCTACCGTAACCGCGTGTGCCATATTCCTGATATCAACTGCAGAACCTGCCGTCAGGCACCGGAATCGCTCATGCATTTACTCTCTGCATGCCCCATTTATGCAATTTCTGCCTACAACCATCGACATAACGCGGCGGTACAGGTGCTATACTACCATCTAAGACACACGTATGGGGTAGACCAGACATCAGTGCTGCCTTACATCCCCGGAAATATTGAGTCCGTTGTCGAGAACGAGAAATACCGGATTTTCTGGAACTTCTCGTTCCCGACGGTCAGGCTAATCCAAGCCTACAAGCCTGACATAGTCCTCCTCGACCATCAACTCAAGGTGATGTATGTCATCGAGTTCTTGGTACCTGCGGAGAAAAACATCACCTTGAAGGAGGGGAGAAGCGGACCAAATATCGCGATCTTTGATACGAGCTCCAAGTGCTGTTACCAAACTACTCAGTAAAAATGGTCGTCCTAATAATCGGTGTACTTGGAGGGATAAAGCCTACGCTTTAGATTATGTCGGCCTGCCAAAATCCAGCCGAGTGGCTGGCAGGCCAAATGCAGAAGGCGGTCATTTTGGGTTCTCTCCGTTTGCTTATGGCACACGATTCTGGCATCTACAATCAGTAACCCTGCGGGATGTAGGGAGTGGCTGTAGTTAATGCACCGGTGCGACTCCCGTGAGGCGTCGAAGGCCACTGCCCGGCTTCGGATAACAGAAAGAAGAAATAAAATGATAATAAGAAAAATAATAGAATTAATTTATATGTTGTCCAAAAGAAGTGCCTTCTACTTCTTAGCAGCAACCCAGTCTACAATAAAATTTCTTTCTGATGTTTTCGACCATCTGTAAACCATCCCTTATTTCGGCCATTATTCTGTCTTTTAACTCTTGGAAGTTTGCAGATTTCGTCATTCTATCATCATCCCCATTGGGTTGGAGATGGTACGTTTGTTTGCTTGTTCCCAAATTTCCGTAGGAATAAATATTTGCGTTAGTGATATGAATGAAAATGCAGTAGTAGTTTCTTTAAAGAGCATTTATGCTTTTAAGTTGATTTTTTGTCTTTCTATGAAACTAGAATTGCTATCACAGCTTGTGAAAACATGAAATCTTGGTAAAGCAATAGCCTTATCCTTTCCAGTTGTTGCAGCTGTAGAATGAACCGCAATAAATCTGTAATTCTTCCCAGTTTCAAATGTAATCCAAATTATATTCAGAAACTTTGTTGACAAGTTAAATACGTAGGCAATTGCTAAAACTAAGATATCGGTATCCACAACGCGTATAACATTATTTTTGAAGCTGTCTTCTACATCTTTAAAGAGCATTCATGTTTTCCAAGTTGATATTTTGCCTTTCCTATGAAACTAAGAGTACTATCAGTCTGTGAAAGCATGATATCCTGGTAAAGCAATAGCCTTTTCCTTTCCAGTTGTCGCAGCTATAGCATGACCAGAATAATTCTGTAATTCGCCCCTGTTCCAAATTGAATACAAACTGTATCCAGCTCTTTGTTGACCAAGTAAAAAAGTAACCAATTGCTAAAACTAAGATATCGGTATCCACAATACGTATAACAATATCTTTGAAGCTATATTCCATCATGTCTTGGAGATGCAGTATTATCCTTGAGTCATCTTCTTCATGGCCAGAGCAAGTAATATCAATTAGGTAACTTCAGGCAGCAATTATTCTACTTGGAATATTAGTTATCACAAATGTACAGATTGTAGTCATTGAAAAAGGAAATATTAAGAGCTCTTAATTTTTTTCTTGAATTTTTCAAGAAACCTTGCCAATTTTTAGTAGCTTATTAAGTAATATTGAAATCTTTTTACAAGGTATTTCGGAGTCTTTTTTCAACAATCTTTAAAATGGAACCACAAATATAAAATCTTGAAATTGCGATAAGAACGTCTCCTTGTGCAGAGAAAGACGACCTATATATCCTCAAATATTGATTCTTAGCCGATTTTTTGACATGAGAAATGAAGTCCTTGGTATCATAGACATATAAATCGATACCAAATACTTTAAAAAAAAAGTTGTAAAAAAATTTTAAATCGTGTAGCCATTTTGAATTATAGGCGCCATCTTAGATTCCCCTTACTTTGGGCGATGCCGCCACATCTTATCTTCATTGTATAACAATAAGCTACATTCTTGCATATGGGGATATTTTTATACCAATTTGCAGCATTTATATATCTAGCGGTTCTAGCACCTCTACTTTAAATAAAACGTTACCAAGTTCACAGTGTTTAAGTAAAACTGCATTATAATCTGTTTGACACTTGTATCTTATTAAAGCAACTCAGTTTTAGAAATTGAGTATTTGCGATTTCAATTGAAATTGAAATTGAAATTGAAATTGAATTTACTAGATCATTAAAAAGTTGGAATTCATCATTTATTAATATTTTTCAAATGGTCTTAATCCTTTAAAAGTTTTCAGGCATCTACTACTAATAAAATAACCGAACTTTGTATTATTTCGTAACAAGACAACTCTATTTAATTTCCAATAATATAAAATTTGAAATTTCACCGAGATTATTTATATAAATATTTCTCGGTCCTGTCCTGTATTTCCGTATTAAAGAGACCACAGCTTCTCACGATCATCCGCTGAACAATTCGTACTCGAAAGTGGGTGGAACTAATGTCCCCAACACTGAAATAAGTTTATATATATCTGGATCGAACTTCTCGTCAACTAACTGTTAAAAGTTTATTCTAGTTTATAGTTGTGATGTGATTAGAACGTTCTGACATTTGTCATCTTCGCATAGCCGACTTGATAACCAGTTTTAATCTAACTTTGAGGCATATTAAATGATTGAGGAGGGTTTCGGTTTGTAATTGTTGATTTATATGTATACAACAAATGATGACGAATGGATGCCTAAAGTAAAATGCCTCCTCGAAATGTTAGCTCGTCCTAATTCCCTTAGATGAATAAAGAGTGACGGGAAGGAGATGTGAACGAATATAGACAGAGATAGAGGGTGACTCAGACTTTCACTAAACAGTTTTATCAAGTCATATATTTTTGTTCCATAATTGAAACGGTGCATACAATAAAAGTATTCTTGTTTTGATTATATCGACTTCAAGTGTAATAGTGTTGAAATACCTACTATATCACTAACTATTATAAACATATATTGATCACCAAACAGTCGTATTAATTTTTTTTTATAATCTTACAGTTATGTAAATTAAATAAGAAAAAAATTATATCATGTGGGGATTTTAATATTAACCTACTTTGATGTCGACAGTCATAATGTAATTGAATTCATTAATATACTGAGAGTCCTTCAACCTGTTTCCAACAATTACCCAACCAACTCTGGTAACTGAAAATAGTGCCACCCTAATAGGTAATATATTTACGAATATCTCAGAATACAATTCCTCTGTTATAAACTTATCATTATCTTATTATTATGCACAACAAATGTTCTTTTTCACGGATACTACATATAAAGATCATAATCAATTTACAGAATATCTTAAGATAAGTGAAGACAAGTTAAAACTTATAAATGATGCTCTGATACATACAACAATAAATTAAAGAATATTTATGAAATTAATGTAGCTTATACGATATTATATACTCAGTTTTAATCACATATTTAATCTGTACTGTGCAAAAAAAGAAACACAAACAAAAAACTGACGAAATTAAACAAAAATGTAAAATAAAAAGGGAAATGTTTGATAACAAAGTGGACAAGGACATTCATAATGTATTTTGTCAAGATTTAAAAAATCTTGTCAATAAAGAAAAAAAGCATGCAATTTTAATCATATAAACAATTCTACAAATAAAACAATGGCAGTGTGGTCTCTTGTCCACACAGGTTATTCAACCCAATGGAAAAACCCAGAAATTTCAAATTAAAGATATTTCAGAAAGTAAAATTTAGAGTGAAAATGAAACTCTCGATAATTTAAACAACATTTTTATAAATGTTTGCGATTCATTTAAGTTTGACAATCAAAACGAACACTTTAAAATAAAAACTAATCAAAAAAACACTTTTCTTAAAGCCAACCGATGCAATGAATCTAAAGTCATTGGGGTAATAATGAAATTAAAAAATACATATTCTGTAGCACCTGACAATATCCCTGTTGGAGTGTTAAAATATTGCGCGCCTGTTTTAGTAGGATCATTCACCAC